>OV815995.1:28415214-29015214 GCA_929113495.1 Andrena minutula
GTGCTTTAGCATTTAAATAGAGCAAGAACCCGATAGATCATTCCAGCCGCTCGGGGTGATTTATAGGAAAGTCCCTTCAGGACGTAACACAGCTATACCGGTATCGATATCTTACCGAAACAGATAAATACCGAAATCGATATTGTACCGAAAAATAAAAATACCGAAAACAATCGGTTACCGGTAACCGAAATAAATACCGGTATTTTTTCGGTATTCTGTTCGGCATGCATAGCCACTGCGATACCCGATTTGCCTGTATCGCTCCCCTTACCGCGAACCTCACATCGACCCCTCAGACACGCTCCGTCTATATATGTCTATAGAAATGTTACCGAAAAGAATACCGAAAAAATACCGGTATTTATTTCGGTTACCGGTAACCGATTGTTTTCGGTATTTTTATTTTTCGGTACGATATCGGTACCGGTATTTATCTGTTTCGGTATGATATCGGTACCGGTATTGCTGTAATGGCGAAATACCGGTATGAGCGTTATACCGGTATTAAGTCCCTGGTTACATCGAGCAGATAGGTTGGAAATAGGTTATGTAAACCTAACACAATTATAATATAGATTGCGGAAGTATATGTAAATTGCATGTTTTTATTGAAATGACTTTAACAAGCGGGATTTTGACAGAAGTATGTTTCATCATTAATAGGATGTTACAAATATATTTTCGATTTTACACATTTTGAATATTCTGGATATACGTTGCACATTCTGCAAATTTTTCATATTTTTTGCAAATACGGAATTTGTTTACAAATTAGCTTGGTGAACCTCGCCATCAGAATTTAATAGATTCATATGTTAAAAAGTTTAATAGTGTAACAGTTACATATATATTCAAAAGTTTAGTAATTCAATAGTAGGTACAACGGCTTGATACGTATAATATATAATTATTAAAGTATAATTATTAATATACTACAATTTTATAAAAGAGGTTAAATATAACCCAACCCCACCTACCCCCGTTACCTTTTTCAGTATATTTGCATATTCGCGGCATATCATACTTGGATAAACCTCCGCAGTCTACGCATAAATAAATAAATAGACGAATAATTTTTAAACAACAAAGACACAATTTAATTTTATTATTTAATTAATGTAAGAACTTAGAACACGGTAGTAATTCGTTTGAATGGGGATGGGAAATATTTTGGAAAGAGCGTATGAAATCACAAGAAATGAAATAAATTTATTTGCATTACACACATTTTTCATACATAATGACGCATAGCATAGACAATAATAGACATACAATGAACTGTCGACCCTACACATATACTAGATACTATCGACGATTCTACATGCGGTTGGGGGATATATTATACTGGTGTTTGTCCTTGCGATGACCTTGAAAAGTCCTGCAAAGGTCGAGTGCCGCCGGCATTAGCGTTACCCGATGTACACCACGGGGAGGTTGCTCGGTCGGACTTTGTACATCATGGTGGCTCTGAAAAGAGCCGATTTCGTGCCACGTAGACTTACTGCAACAAGATAAAGACAATTGCAGGGACTGCTAGATAGTTAAAAGTCAATGGAGTTCGTAGATCTCACATTAGTAAATTAATAAGGTTTCACACTTACCAATGTTATTGGCGCATATTCGCCGACAGAAAACATAATTGTTCCACCCTCTGTGACAGGAGGGATGAACGTTTTTCGGTCACTATGTTGCCGGCACGCGAAAATAGCCTCTCGCTATACGCCTGCGATGCCGGCACGCCCAAAATGTTGATTGCCACGAGTGCCAGTTTCGGATATTTGGTCGCGTTTTCCCTCCACCACTCCAGAATACATGTTTCTGTTGGCTTCAGTTTCTCCTCCATATAATTGTTAATTTCTTTTTCTACGGTGTCAGTTGGTCCATCCACCTCGTTCAAACCAATGTCATCATAAAAGTCCATTAGTGTATTTACATTTAGCGTTGATCCTGCCATAGAAACAAAATATATAACGGACAACATAGAACACAGCATCACATAATTTTATTACTGTTTCACACTTACCTGACGTTTCGTTCGATTGTGCATTTTCCTCACCCACATCGCTTACGTCGAGGTACTCTGAAGCAACTGAATGCAGGACTCTGTGAGCCGCCGCTTTTTTATCTGCCGACAATAGACGGTCTTTGGTGCGAGGGTCCAAAATCATTGCGAGTAATAATGATTTCGAGTCATTAATAAAATCAAATCTGTTATTTAATCGATTCAATAAATTTTTTTTGAAGTCTGTACAGTCAGTTTCGGTCGTTTCGCCAGTCTGTAATGGAATTGGGTTAGCCAGTCTTTTTCGTATGCCGTATATAGAAGAGATGTAACGGCACACCGTTGGCTCATTTTCCCTTGTCATTATTAGTGTCGCCTCTTTAAAAACTCGCATTATGTCGCAGTATTGTTGGATTTTGGACCACTCGCACTTTGACAAATGGTTCGGCGTTTCTGGCTCACAGAGGACCATATCAAGCGCTTTTCGGAGCATGTCGAACTGGGAGTTCCAACGCGTGCTCACGTCAGAAATTAATTTCAGAGGCTTCGATTGCGGATTTTTCTCCCTCTGTACAGCTTTTAGCTTTTCTGTAAAGGTTGTTGAGCGATGGAACTTCCCTACTATATGTTTGCATCTTTTTATTAGCTGTGTTAAATCAGCGGAATCATCCACGCAGTCGTTTATGACCAACTGAAAAGGACTCGTTGCATTAAATATGAAATGTTAATGATTTATTATTCATTTTTTGCATTTAATTATCTCCTGTTTATATACCTGCAGAGTATGAGCGTAGCAAGGGATACGCTCCCACGTATCGCACAATTTAATAGCCTTCACTATATTTTTGGCGTTGTCGGTGGTAAAGTAAATTTTATTTTGGATACCGTTGAACCCCCACTCGCTCAAACAGTTTTTGAGCATCGCAATTAGATTTTGTGAAGCGTACTGTTTTTTAGAATAAAATTTCCATTAATATAATGGACAGTCAGCGACACGTATTTTTCCAGCGTCCGCGACGTCCAGCCGTCTGTCGTGAATGCAAACGTTCGTATCTAATCCAAAACAGTTAAATGATGTGAATACCTTGAATCGAGTCAGAAACGTGTTTTATTCAACACCTGCATGAAAATGTGTGTGTGTTTTTACGCCTGCTGAGCGGGAGCAAAATGACGGTATGAAGATGCAGTTGTTCAACTAACCGTTATCGATTTGTTGGAAAATAAATAGACGTATTTATTAATTTCGACAGAATGAAAAAGCAATCGAACATGCATATTTCTTTCCGAATCGCTCAGCAGGCTTTTAAAAGCACACCTTTCATGCAGGTGTTGAAAAAAATATTGTATGTGACAAGGGAGAGAAGAAAGCGATTCCGACGAGCGTGAAGTTTGCTCATAAAAGATACTGACAAATTTCACGAACATTGGAGAAATTATACGTACAGTTTTGACATCCTCGCTGATTACGTCCCTCTGATGATGCAGGGGATGTTCCTCGCTTTCAAGCGTCTCGGCCACTTCCATCCTCTCGATTTCTTCGAACGCTGCCATTTCGCCAATGATCGTTGCCAGAATGGTGGATATTTATTGTTTCCTCGCTGCGCGATCTCCGTGATAGTCACATTTGTTAATTAACAGATTTCCTATGAGAATAAACTAATTTATTTGTAATAGGACAATAGAATTTTTAATCTTACCTTAATCAATAGAAAGCGGTTTACAATTTCTTTAACGATGTAGACGAGATAAATATTATTAACTTCGAGTTACAATATTTTAACGATGTAAACGAGATAAATATTATTGACTTATACACTTATCACTTTTATAAAAGGCAAACGCGCAGATAATAAACTGAATCAACTATCGAAGTCCCATCGACTGCCCCAACGATCCCTGCAGCCTTACTTATATAGATTTTTATCAAGAGCGCCAATTATGGTGGGGTTCGCTTGGTGACAGTCGATCGATATTCAATCAAATCGCCGTAGTCGGCGATCCAACACCCATCGAGTCACCCCGCGATCCGTGGAATCGTCTTCCACGTATAGCGGTTGTTATTCGAGGAAACACGGTATGAGTCGGCTTCTTGTCGCTTTACTAGCGAACAGTCCGCGCTTGGGAACTAGCGAAATATAATTCGATCCAACTTGTAATAGAATGAATATAATAGTAACATGAAATTAATATTTGAAATTCATAACCCATCGCAAACTGTTTGCTCAGTCATTCCCAAAACTTTTCTTTAATATAGAATTAAATTAGTTGCGGCTATAAAATAAGATTAAGCGAAATACAACTATAGTTACATATCTTAATTCTATGTCCTGTATAAACGGTGCATGTTACAATTTGTTCAAAAAGGACGTATTTTTAACGTTAGGATATGCAATTAGGGAATAATGCCAGGGGTTTCGAAGAAGGCTGATGATGTTTTAATTTCATGGAATTTGGATAAAGGTGGGTACGATTTCTGAAAGCATGTACAACTCCATGAATCTGAAAACATGAAAATTCATGCTAAAACTATCAATAACCTGATCAAGCGCAGAATTCTGTTAATCTGAAAATTTATACTAAAATCAATTAGAGTCTAATAAAACGCATGACTTTGGTAAACATAATAAAATTAAGTTAAAACTTACTATTTCGATGAAATGTACTCAGAAAATAACGTCAAGTATGAATGCAAATTTTGATTTTCTAACCATTTCTCGATTTAATCAAAATACTATTGCGCCGTAATAATAATATTTTATTGGGATGTTCCAAGTAATAAAATGTTCACAAATACGGTGTAAAAGAAGGCAATGGCAACTAATTAAACATTTATTGTCATTTAGTACATGGGTTATATTTTCCGTCACTTCGAGGAGGGGACCACATACTATATGACAATAAATGTTTATATAGTTCCCATTGCGTTCTTGCAGGCTGATAGTTCTCCGCCTTAGAGTATATGCTTTAAGATGGAAGGTATCATGGATTATGTAAAGCCATATTCAGGCTTTATTCGCATTAAAGTCAGCGAGCAGGAGGCAGCTACCAATAGAAAAGAGGCTTTGGAAATGATTTACGACGTCACGAGGTATATCCCTCTTGCTCATTCACGCGCATGCGCCGTTCTGGGGTCTAGTGATGACGCAATAGATATTCATTAAAAATGTTAATTAAAAGAAAATTGCTTGTGTACAAGTAATATAAATAAGTGAACAAAGATGTACAAACGACGAACGATCGATTCCATATGAAATTACTGATGAACAATGAAAAAAAATATAATGAGGGGCTAGATGATTAAAATCGTTTAAAAAGATTTCAGCTAAATTTGTTTAATTTATTATAAATCGGTAATTGATGAACAAATAATATAAACTAATGAACAATGATGTACAAACGATGCACAAACGATTGCATATAAAAGATATTGATATATTCTCCAATGAGGGGCTAACTTTTTGGAGGTCTTGACCTTCGCATTTAAATTGGTTGTACACTCGAGCAGGATATTCAAATCGACTAAATGTAATACAGGTTTTCCGTCACTTCTATGTATTACAATTTTATGTTATAAACTATCTGTATATTATCAGTACCGTTTTTCGTGATATATTAATAACTTCTAGATTTAAAAAGTTTAAGGTTGAAGTGACATATACGTATAATAAAATGCTAAAATATAAAAATGTATTACAAATGTACAACAAAAGTATACATTTTGAATGAATTAAAGAATATTTATTAAAAATAAATTATAATAATACATATTGTGTACAAGTATGTTAAAGAAGTATATACTTAATCTTTATTTCAATGTAATTGCCAAGAAATGAACTCGCTTTTTTTTTTTTTTTTAACGTGGGGAAATCCTCATAGGACACCCCGACGTCTCGAAGGGAGGGCTTGGATTCGCCTTCCCTTGGAGACGTCGGGGTAGTGTGAGACTTTTACTCACTAAAACCCCACGGCTACATTCGCGCTTTAGCGAGAGGAGCGGCAGATAACTCTACACAGAACACTCTCCTGCCCACCTCGCCCTAGCACTGCGTACAACACCCGCGCTCGCTACTTATGCTATGCCCACATACATTTATACACTCTATACTCTCTACAATATTATACATTTCCTTACATACATACATACAATCCATACATATACCCAGTAAACAAACTGACTGCAGTCTGACGACAGATTGATGTCAGATTCGAGTATATTCTGACGTCAGATTCGGGTCCTACTATGTCCGCATTTGACTATGGTTTTGTGGTCAGAGCCTGACATCAGGATCTGATCGCAGATTGATGTCAGATTTCGATCAGATCTTGCTGCCGTGGCTGACCGCAGATTGAGAGCAGAAATCGAGCAGATCCTGCGCAGCGCGATCTGACGGCTGATTGGTGTCAGATACAGAGCAGATTCTGACGTCAGATTCGGTGCCTATTATGTCCGCATTTGACTATGGTTCTGCGGTCAGAGCCTGACATCAGGATCTGACCGCAGATTGATGTCAGATTTCGATCAAATCTTGCTGACAAAAACCGCCCGCAAATTGGCGGCAGAAATCAAGCAGATCCTGATGTCGGCCATAGTAGACAATTTTATATAATAGTATAGATTTAAAAACAGTGCGAAAGTCTTTAGCGTAAATAATATATAGAACACGTTTATAAGACCGACTTGAAAGATCTGATTCCTACCATATTTTATGGAAGAAAGAAAAATTGGTAAACCATGTATTTAAACGGGTATTATAACATTTTTAATGTTTTACTTAGCAAGTTGTTAGTGAATTGAAAGCCAGGTCGGCTCAAAATAATGGTTTAAACTTTGAAAGACAGTTCTTCCAAATAAAAAAGAATTAATGGTAACTACTATTTATTCAGTCGTCTTAGGGCGGTATTATCATCAATAGTTTTTTAGTTTTTAGCATGCGGTATCTTCTACTAGTCTAGTAGATTAATAAAGGATGCCGGATGCTTAAGACGATCTTCGTCTTCAGCACCGACTGATAATACCGCCCTTACAGACGGGTATACCAAACCCATAAAAAACTTCAAAAAAGTAAAAAAATACGCCAAGTACATGAAAAATCAAATAACTCACAAAAAATAGAAGACAATAATAATCATAAAAAAAATAGAAAAGTATACAATACAAAAAAAGATGTGAAATCAAAATGAGCTGCCAGTACATAAAGGTGCTTTCCAACTGCGCTTAAGATGACACAACTACATACACACAGCTCAAATGCTGTGTTCATACATTCCATTACAATGGATTACATACATATTTTAATACGAATAAATATTTTATTCAAAATACTTGGCGCTGCGCCCCGAATTGGTGTTGCTAAACTCAATAAATATGTATAAATTGCATTAATCCTTTTCTTTCTTTCTTGTACGTGCGTGCGTGCGTGCGTGAGTGTGCGTGCGTGCGTGTGCATATGCTACGTATGATATTAGAATTAAATATATGTAGAATAAATCTGAGTGCGTTTCTAATATGTGTATGTATATGTATTTTATATTGTAATGGAGTTGTTGTAATTATTAATTAATACTAAGGCAATTAATATTTTTTCGGTTGCGCAGCGCCAAGTATTTTGAATAAAATATTTATTCGTATTAAAATATTTATTTGTATAAAAATATATCTGCTTAATATTATGTAATACATTGTAATGGAATGTATGAACACAGCATTTGAGTTGTGTGTATGTAGTTGTGTCATCTTAAGCGCAGTTGGAAAGCACCTTTATGTACTGGCAGCTCATTTTGATTTCACATCTTTTTTTGTATTGTATACTTTTCTATTTTTTTTGTGATTATTATTGTCTTCTATTTTTTGTGATTTATTTGATTTTTCATGTACTTGGCGTATTTTTTTACTTTTTTGAAGTTTTTTATGGGGATCTCACTTCTTTTTACAAAGATAATTTGCGTAGGGACTGACTTTAGATAATTTTTAATATTATAAATTACGAATTATCACGCGACAGAATTAAGGATAAATTCTAGATTCTATTTTTTGTATTTATTATTGTCTTCTATTTTTTGTGATTTATTTGATTTTTCATGTACTTGGCGTATTTTTTACTTTTTTGAAGTTTTTTATGGGGATCTCACTTCTTTTTACAAAGATAATTTGCATAAGGACTGACTTTAGATAATTTTTAATATTATAAATTACAAATTATCACGCGACAGAATTAAGTATAAATTCTATATTCTACGTAAGTTTAACAACTACGAACAGAAACCATGTGCACCGGATTGCCAATCTATATGTATTATATTATATGTATTGTACTTTGTATACAATATATGGTGCGCGAAGCAGCTTATGGCGCTGAAAGCAGCCTTTGGCGCTGGACGCATTTAACATTGAAGTGTATTAACAAACGCAATTAACACCTTTCGAAGAAAAATATGTATGCATTTTTAGCATTTCGTGGCCAAGCTTGTTTTTCTGCTCGTAAATCATCAACGGATACCCACGTTGTGCCCTTACCCCTTACCATACTCGTGTAATGACCATCGGAAATACTTTTACCGTGGTGGAAAATCGCTGCCTTAAGGGGGCCGTCTCACCGGGCCGCGAATGTGTGCGGACGCTCACACAAGCTAAGTTAAGCGTGTACGTATACGCGTGTAGTAAACAAACCGGTTCAACCGATTTTCGTCCTGGAATCGGCCAGAAGGAAGTTTTTGCGGGTACAGTTGCCTTCAGTAAACATCTGTGGGGGGTGGGACGGTGCGTCTGAACGCTAATAAACACTGTATATTGAAGTAATAATGAATTTATACGTCACGCTGGTGCTACGTAGCTACAGTGCACCATTAGCGCCACCAACGGAGAAGCCTTGAAGCTTCATTCTGTCAGTTTTCGATTCATAAATTCATTATTATTTCAATGTACAATGCTTATTAGCGTTCAAACGCACCGTCCCACCCCCCACAGATGTTTACTGAAGGCAACTGTACCCGCAAAAACTTCCTTCTGGCCGATTCCAGGACGAAAATCGGTTGAACCGGTTTGTTTACAACACGTGTATACGTACACGCTTAACTTAGCTTGTGTGACCTGTCCGCACACATTCAAGGCCCGGTGAGACGGACAATAACAAAACTGAGACGGCCCCCTTAAGTTTGTAACAGTGATCTACCAATTGTATTTTAGTAGTAGGCATTGCTTTGACGTAGAAATTGTCCACTTTCGTTGTTGTGCCACTACTATCGTGATCGAACAAATGTAATTTTGCAATAAGAATTTGTTTGCAAGCAGTTATATCGATTTTCTTCATTGTGTTTGAATTATCACAATTATTGCAGGTATCTTTCAAATTTTTCCATCCTGTGAAATTATATTTTATTATATCTTGAAATTCGAATGGTTTACTTTTTAACATCTTGGGTAGTGCAAGATGTACCACACAATTTGTACTGATAGTAGTACTTGTGTAATTACAACTTAAACATCTTAATACCGTTGTAATTTCGTGTTGTACTACATTCTTAATAAGAATCTCCTGATCACAAAGAGAGGTAATAAACTCAGCTGAATCATGTAGCTGATTGTTAGCGTATTTTTCTCCTGCAAATTGCTGTAATGATATTATATTTGGATTTTGATCCGATTTATATTGGTCCATAAAGACTTTTATAATATGATCATCTTTTTCAATCGAAAATAAGTTTTCTCTTATGGATGAACAATATAACATACATTGGATTGTGGCATTCGCATAACAAGACACACCATCAGTATTCGGGAGACCTCTTACGTAGTATTGCATGGTATCCACGATGTGATCATCAGTATTCTGACATTCGGATACATTATAATTAGGTACTGCCCAAAGAGCATCACGAACTTTGAGAACGCGGTTTTTAGAAATTGAAATAGTCATAAGATCAGGTCTATATATTTTTCGCAATCTGTTGTACTCTATTATAGCCGATTCTTGTGCCTTTACGGAAGATGGATCATAATTAATAAGATGGAGTCCTTGTAATGTGGTCACCCGAGAAAGAGCAACGTAAATTTGTCCGCAAGTAAATATTGAATTACCTGATTCTATGACAGCATTCTGCAAGCTTAGTCCTTGACTTTTGTGAATTGTTATACCATAGCTAAGGCAAATCGGAAATTGTTTTCTAATAACAAACGCTCCATTCATTACTTCAAATTTAACACTTACCCGTTCTATCATATGTTCTTGCCCCGTGGGTAATATAATTTTCAATTTTTCAACGTCATTATTAACACCTCGTGTAACAGAAATAAGTTTAGCAATGGTACCGTTGACAAGACCTAGTGTAACATCAATATTTCTTCTAATCATGATTTGCACTCCTGTTTTAACAATTACGACTCTTGCAAGTCCCGCCGTTCGGGAGCTATCATCGTCATTATTGTTCAGTACCTTTGACACCCTTTTTTTCAAATACGGTGCACAATTCGTTGTATCATGAGCAATCAAATGGATTTCTTCGGATGGAAATCGACTCAGCATTGCAGCGTTCAAAACATCACACTGAACACATGTGGGAAGTAAACACACCGTATTAGATCCTACATTAAGCATGTAATCACTTAATTCCTTTAACCGGTCATTACAATTTGTCGCTTTGAAATTTAATTTCATCGATTCTAAAAGCTTTGTATCCGAAGCGGTCACTACTCCAGTGCGAATTCTCGACAAGATCTCTTTGTAAATATTATCACCCTGCTGTCGCATGTTTATTGTCAATTCGTCATAGCTAAACAAGTCAGACCATAAATTATAAGAAGCTAATGCTCCAACATTTTTCTCCATACTCTTTTTGGATAATTGTATAAAAGCAGGTGCTTCGTGAACAGGAGGAAGTTGTAGTAAGTCACCAAATAGCAGAATAGGTATTTTTCCAAACCAACCATCATCGGAATATGCAGTATCAAATATTTCTGAAAGTCGTAGATGTATGTACAGGAAAGTTACGTTAGAAACCATCGAAATTTCATCGATGATTAGTAAAGCAACATTTTTGAGTTGGTCTCGTACAATTTGAAGGGCTGCATCGCTAAGTTGCCTATACTGGGCTGTATGCCCATGTTCGACGGGTAATTGAAATAATCGGTGGATGGTAAGACCTTCGATATTAAAAGCTGCGATTCCAGTAGGAGCAGTTACTGCTGTATCTTTTCCGATACTCTGCTTGATCCACTGTCTGATAGTTTTTATTAAAAAACTTTTCCCAGTGCCACCTTCTCCACTGACATAAAGTCTAAGAATGTTATCGTTAGATGTCAAGGACTTAGTAACTTTATCAAATATCCGCTTCTGATCATGGTTCAATTCCGAAATCATTTCTTGAAGATCACCACAGTCCAATTTGTTTTCCGTGTCTTTAAAATCTTTCATGGCACCAACAGTTTCAACGGGGACACAATCTAATGGGTGATCGCCTTGATCATTTTCTTCTTGTTCTACAATATTCAACACGTTCTTTTCAATTTCTTCCTTTATATGATCACGCGCTTCTTGAATATCCGTTATTCGTTCGTGATACTGAACTGCATCTGTCAATTGTGATTCTAGCGACAAAAAAGATTCCGCATATGTGTCAAATCCATTTTTCAATTCGTCAGTATTTCTCCAAGGTTTGAATAATAATAATAATGAGAAATAATAATTCTCAGGTTGGTTTTGAACATTGTACTTATAATGATTGATAAGATACCCTCTTTGCCTTTTTTTCAAAAACAAAGATACATGGATTTCATAGTATTCAGTTTTTTCAGACGGTCTAATTTTAGTAACGTCATACCACATACCAAAATCGTACAGATGCATAGATTCTAATTCCTTGGGTCTGTTAGGATAGTAATCATCTATGAGGGATGGACAAAATATGTCTGTGGATTCACCTTCCAGATCCTCAATCTCTTTGCGAGTTTTCAATTTCCTACTTCTCAGTATATTTACATCTAACCATCTAATAGTAGTACTAGAGTCAGTGCCATACAATGATAATCCTAAAAGAGTATCAGCGCATTCGGGCGCTCCACATTCTCTATGATTTAGCATGCGCATTCCAAGGTTGCACAGCAGACTAGCTAATGACTTAGTAGAATTTATTGCTGCCAAAGTGTCCGTAGCGTAACTTTTTTCCGGCTTTGACACGTACTTAGTACAGTAATATGTTACCAACCCTGTCTTTTCCCCAATATACTGTATATCCATGTTACCTCTCCAAACCGTGAGAACGGGAGCATTATAATCATTGATACGGACTTCCTGTGTTGAACGTGGAAGATCATAGAGTCTACCTTTTGCTTTCAATTGTTTTCTAGCACCTATAGAAACAGCTACATCCCTTATTATCAAAGTATTTGTAACTGGACGTGGAAATGAAAATCTACATACTTTACGGAAGGAATTTTTAGTTTTTTTGTTGCGTAGACGATAGCTATTGCATTTATGCATTTGATGTGCAATTACACGATTATATAATTCTGGCGACACATGCGGTGATGGCAATCTGCAAGTGACGTATTTCCTAATGAATCGTGCTACATCTTCCTTCGAAGATTTATCGATTATAGGTGCATCTTCAATCCAAATTAAAAGATGAAAATGTTGTGATCCCCTGCTTTGATATTCTCTGCGCCAAAAGTAATGTGTCACCTTGCCAATCGGATTGTCGGGCGAACAAATGAAATCCAGCATAGCGTGGAATGCATTATCTATAAATCGAGCAGTTGAAACGGGATCAGAAGCAATGAGTTCGTTCGGGGACATTTTAGCCACCGATGGGCCGTTTACTTCACGAAGATATTCTATTAAATCTGTCCATAGCCACTCACTTGGACTAAGCGTGAGGAACCATGTAGCTGGTCCATAATGGTGTATCATACAGTTCAAATCGTTTCTCGGTTTTCGCCAATACTGTGCTGTATTGCGTAATCTGGAAAATATAGTGTTTAAATTCGTTTGTAGCTGATCTTTAGAAAGTTGCTCAAGAAAACCAGCAGCTGTGTATTTATCACGTGGATTTACGACGTTCATTTTGTGATAAATTCCAGCGTTCAATTGTCGCATATTGGTATCGTGTAATAAATGGAAAATATATTGCATGTTCAATCGAAATTGCGAATGCTTGGACATCAGTTTGGACTTAATGAATTCATGATCAGTCAAACGAACCAATCTGTCTTCATGCTGTCCATTCACCCCATAAGGATATAAATCTGGGAAACATTTCACATCTAATTGTTCAGCACGATGGCCCAACGGAATGTCATGAACTTTAAGCATTTGATAGAGTGCGGTAGCAGATTCATTAACCCTTTTGTCATACATTGGATAAATCGTAAACTGATCATAATATGCATCAGATTGTGACATTTGCGTCAATAATGCACGTTTGATATTTTCATCGATATTAAGTATTTCACCGTCAACGTCCTCGATAGATTCGTTATTATTATCATTGGTAACAACTTCTTCTTGAAATTCTGTATCTGGTAATTTGGCATTTAGCAATAAATCGTGCGATTGTGGTAAAACAATTTCTGAGTATAGAGGGTTATTGGCTTTCAACCATACTAAGGCATTCCATACTTTCTTCAAGTCAACTAACTTTTCCCAAACTATTTTAGATTTTGTTGGAACGCCCCGCACCAATATGTATAATTCATGATTTTGATATAAAGGTTCAGTCGGAGGACAGATTTTTTTTAAATTTTCTTGTAACGGCAAAGGAAGGTGAAATGTTCTCCCCTTTACTTTTGGAAACATATGTTTATGTGGCATATTTTTACGCATTACTGTGTCCATTCTCACAATCGTTTGAAACGGTTTAGCTCTTTGAATGAGAATTCGCTCGTAATCGTTCAACACTGATATTTCTGGAACTGAACGTACATCAAGCTTATTTAAAATACATTTTGGTGGTATGGAATCGTTGCAAATTTTATCGTGGCAATATCGGCAAATAAAATGCATGTCACCAACTTTGTATCCAATATAATTTAACAACGTTTGCAGTACATTTCCCTTATATCTCTTAGAAATATCAAGCTTACGAACCTCTCGTTGAAAACAGAGTTTCTCGCAGGAAACGCACGGGATGCGTGGTGTGTCCATAGACCGCTTTGTGAAAGCTCTAAATGCTCAATAATATCGAGATATAATCTCTTCTTCGTTCAAGCTTATGTCAGTATTATTTTTTTGTAACGCTTCAGCTTCTTTCCGAGCTTGCAGTGTTATTCGTTCAAGTGTTTTAAGGTCATTATCGTTTAAAGCTTTGTCTAAATTATGTAATTGGTCTTTATAAATGCTCGCTATTTTGTATATCGTTCTCTTCAAATGTCGTAAATTCGGAAAGTGAGGTGCCAAAATCTCAATGGCTAAAAAATTGGACTTACATAGTTTAGGGTTTATGTAACAACCCTGAGAATGACCAATTTTTTCAGCATGCACTTTATTAGAACAGCTACTGATATGGTTGTTCAACTTATGTACCTTTTTTAATGAGCATTCTAACAATCGTTTGAAGAAATCCTGTAAATTATTCAGAATTTCAACATCTTTTGTTTTACAAAGATAACTACAATGCCATGCCTTTGTCGTCTTCTTCGATTGCAATACAGGTAGAACGTTTATAGCTTTCCCTGCCGAATTCAATATGATTTATTCAGAACCGCTGAAAGGATCGTACGAACTTTCCGCATAATATGATTCTGAAGAAGAAGTATGTCTGGATTCTCCACACAAAGCATTAATCCTGTCGTCAACTTCAAAACATTCTGCTGCGCGCGTTAAGGAGACTTCCACTTTTTCTTTACAATCTTTTAACAGTTTCCTAATTTTCAAAATGTACTTTTGCCTAATATGAAAACACCATTTTATTATGCGCTCAGCTTCCAATCTACTTGCTTCTCCGGACGACATGTTAATAATTTTTTAGAGTTTTCTAATATAAGTTTCTTTGTTATTTTTGGTTGCTATATTGTTATTTGTTACAGCAATATTACGATACTTTTTTATTATTTGCAGAGCAACACGACGTTTTGCTACTTTATTATTACCATCTCCTTTACGTATTTCATGATAATATACCTTCCGCTTTTTGGAGATAACTTCTTTATTTACTTGATCATAATTTCTTTGCTTTCCGCATTTCGCTTCTTTATTTGCAGCATAATGCACTTGTGCCTTTTTAATTATACCTGCTTTATTGGCGTCATAATGCACTTTTGCCTTTTTGATTATACATTCTCTATTTAGCTGATAATAATTTTTTCGCTTCCCGCATTTCACTTCATTATTTGCGTCATAATGCACTTTTTTCTTTTTTATTATACCTTCTTTGTGTGCGTTATAATATTCATAGCTATAAAGTTTTATGCTTTGCTCCCCCTTTTTACAATCTTTGTCCTGTTTTGTGTTACACTCCCCCTTCTTTGCTTTATAAACAGCTTTTCTTTTTAAATTAATTTCCTCTTTATGCTTTTTATAATAATCTTTAGAATTTAAATTAATTTCCTCTTTATGTTTTTGATAATAATCTTTAGAATAATTAGACATGTATTCTGTCCTACTACTTGATGAGTATACATTGCTGATCTTTGATTTCGAAACCAATGATGGATCTGTCTGAATTACATTTTTTGTATATATGGTGACTTCTTTGTCACTAAGTACTACATTTTGAACTGGGGGTATTTTATTATCTGTTTCATTAGAAATGTCACTTTGACCAATTTTAAATGGAGGACAATTTCCACAAGAGGGATTTTTATTAATTGTTCTACCAATTGCAGATTCATATTTGTGCACACAACGTGTGTATTGTGGATTTTGAGTGCATGGAAAATGTTCTATGCGATTTGTTTGAAACATTTGGATTAAATGTTGACGCATCAGCGCATGAGCGTACGTTACTTTGTCTGGTAATATTTTGAATAATAACGAGACAGCAAATGCAATCGCAAAAACTCCGCAATCCCGAGTGTTAGGTTGAGCTTGTACATGTGGAAATTTAATAAATTCTTCGTCTATTGCACCGTCATGTTTGTTCAAAAAAGGGTATAACATCTCCAGAAAAATTTTGTGATGACTATGCAATTTCGAGGAATTAAGAGAATCATAAATATAAACTCTTCTTTCATCATGTTTATAGAAGCTACAGACCCAGTGTCCCCCTGCATTGGTTCTAAAGTCTTCGGTTTGGTGCAAAATCTGTATGTGATCCTGATTTTCAGGAACTGGTTGAATTGTACCAGGGAATTGAATTCTCCACGTCTCGCGTGGTTTATAATTCGAGTTAGCTTCTAATAATTTGTGAAAATATTCTATATGGTCATCTGATAACCATTCGCCTGTACTGATAATTTGCATATTATGACAACTGAGTGGTAAGATATTAATAATACTATTATTAATTATAGACATGACGAATTATATTTTTATTTTGTATGTTTCTAGTACACTATATAGTACAATAATATATATAAGCGTAGCGGTTATACTATCGCGGACGCCCAACTTTATTGAAAGTTGTTATACTCGAGACGTGGCGCACTGCAGCCTATCGAGTGATGTTATGCAGCAAGTAAAGCTTATTATTATATTATTATTATCAAATACTCGAAGGAGCGCCCAGCAGCTCAGCGAGTGTACTTTACTTTTCTTTTTTTTAATATTCCAACCTATAAAAAACGAAAAATTTGTAGTAAACACTAAACTAATATATCATACGTATTATTATATATAAATAAATGTAAACGTCACTTACCAAATATAATATTTTCTCTTTTGCTTCTGCTACTAAGAATTGTTGAATTTCCTTCCAAGGAACTCGATACTAAAAAGATACACATTTCAATAAACAAATAGGTTAGCAAAAATCTGCGCAGACTATTATTTTACACATGTAATGAAACAAACAATAACCTATTCGTTGAAAATATGTTCGTTTCATTATGCGTACATCTTAATTAATAATAATGAAGCACACTTACATGCAAGGAAATCACAAAGAATGTTCGGACGCCGTGTCATGCATGAGCTCCGGTCGTCCACTTTGTGTTTTGACGTGCCCGTCGGTCATATAGCGAGCCCTCCTCGTAAGTACCGAGAAAATGTGTCACCGGTCACATACCGCCGCGGTCCGGCGGAATCTTCTTTACCCTATTATTTATTCGGTCCGGATCTTACATACAGTTAAATACTCATGTAGTATGAAAATACCATTTTGGCTTTTTGTCGAATGGGCCTTCGTTTTCGAAATATTATAATTTAAAGTTTCTAACGTACGTAGTAAACCAATTATATATATAGTAACCTACACCTAAGAAAGTTTCGTGGACACAACGGTAGCGCGTCAGATTGTCATCAGAGCAGCTTTTGGGGTTCAAGTTCCCCCGCGACTCTGTACCACTGTATTTTTCTTTTTTTTAACAATTTTTTCCGTGGAAATATATTTTGTGGATATTACGTATTATATGGTGAAAATACGGCTTTTTTAACGGCTATCCCACTTCACCTGCTCGACAATCGCAGGCGTCGAAAGTTTCGGAATGAAATATATTTTCGCAGTACAAGAATATGATATGAAAACACCGGTGAAAGAGATGATTAGAATAATATGTTATGTTGTTATAAACGCATTTTTTTTTTAATTAACCTTAAAATTTACGTATAGTAATATGTAACATATATGATACGTAATATCCACAAAATATATTTTCACGGGAAAAATTAAAAAAAAAAAGAGTATGAGAAGGAGTTGCTAGCGAGGGGTCTGGAACGCCGGCCGCCCTCGTGACAATCTGACGCGGTACTATTGTGTCCACGGAACCCTCTTGAACGTAGGTTACTATAGATGGTATATATCTTGATTACTACGTACGTTAAAAACTTTAAATTTAAATTACAATAGGTATTTCGAAAAAAAAGGTCCATCGACAAAAAGCCGAAATAGTATTTTTTCTATTTTACTACATGAGTACTACGACTAGCGTTGCCACCCGTACTTTAAAATAAAGTATCTTACGTTATTGACATATTTCAAAATAATAACAATTACTCTGTAATGCTAAAAGCAATAGAAAATATGTTTGAAATAAATAAAAACTAATAAGATTAAAATTTACTTTTTATTTGTTGAACGAACATTTTTTTTATACCCCACGAAAACAAATGTACGTTATTTTTCTGTAAAAAATATGGCAACCCTAACTACGACCCCCATATACTGTTGTTCCAAAAGCGATTTCCACATCCGTGGCGTCCCCTTGTTAGCTTCCCGGCTAAAAATCAATGAAAATTCAAAAAGCCCGCGGCAGAATGTGTCCGTATCTATGCCAAAAGCGGGCTCCTTAAAAAACAAATGAGCAGCGGAGGAGCTCGCCTCATCTTGCACGTAGTGAGAAAGAAAGATCATTCTCGATTGTCGATCGTACCACGATAGACGAAACCATGGCTGAAAATGTAAGTAATAAATTATAATATATATTCATGATTCGTGAGATTTTTTCCTCACATAAATTCTGATTACAAGCGGCGTATGATAGAAGAAAGTCATAGATCTAGTGCAAGGATACATATTGTTCAATTGCAAATTGAATTGGAAATTCGGATTATAAAAGTAAAAATTACATTACATTACATTATATATATTACATTACAAAATATATTTCTTCTCATTACTTCACGAGTCTTTCCATTATTATTCAATACAAAAAACTGTAACGTATTATAACATAACATTATTTTGTGAACTATTCGCAGTTGTAAATAGTAGTAACACAAGAAGATATTAGATACGTTGAAGCATATTTTAATAACTTATAACGCCAACGATTATAAATATCAAACATATCTGAGTTGAATGTAAACGAACATGTAAAGTACAACATTTTGAAAGTCTTTGGTAGGCACTTTGCCTATGTTAACAATTAATGGAAGTAAACCGTAACTGTATAGTGTTACGTGCCGCGGCCTTTAGTGTTCGAGCGGCGCGTTTTAGACGGCCAAATTCTGATCAGGGGTATCCCAAAATCTTTGATTATCAGAATTTGTCGTATTTATGTAGGTAATGGCAAGGAGGCTCGCCGCACTCGCAACAGTCAATTATTTTATTTACTTATCTAAATACCTTATCAGAAGGATAAGGGGTAGATTTTGGGATCGTTGGTGCTCTAGTCCCATACGGGTCTTTTCAAAGGAATCGGACAGGTAATTAATGAGTATAATTTAATGAATAATAAAGCTTTAATGCCGAAATATTGGATGGTTGTAAAACATATAGTACTGAATATGTAAAGTAAAATTAATCAACAACAAACATAGACTTTCGCGCTATCGGGCACAATTCCTGATTAGGGGAATCCCACAATCATTTGATTATCAGAAATTGTGTTAAGTACGATTCAATCATAATACAGTGTACAAAAGAGATAATAGGTGCAACTCACCAGACAGTCGATATTGTATTGACAAATATATTTTTGTGGTTTTCGGTTGGAATGTTTTCCTGTGGTCTGATGATATATCTAAATCAGAAAAAGAGATAAAACGCGAACACACACACACACTTGGTTATATTAACGAATAAATCTTAATTGAATTCTAAACGAGACTGAATAATAGTGATTTTAACAGAGCAAAATGAATGATACTTTTAGTTTATAATTTATAATTTAATCAAAGTTTAGTATATGAATTATTTCACGAGGTTTAAATAAATGAATTGTTTCGCAAAGTCGAGTCTTTCACGCGGTTTCACAATAGATCGGAGAACTCTAGCTCTAAGACACTTGCGGACCCAGCGACACGCACCTCACGATTTATCGTCACAGAGTGTCGCAGCTTCACGCTCTCGGCAGCGACCAGAGTGGGTCCGTACCGAAAATGCTTACGCTGCATTTTATCCCTCGGCCGCGCTACCATGGGCCCGTCTACTTAACGAGGCGGTGTGTGTGTGTGTTCTCACACCCATCCATCAGACTCTCGATTCAAATACATGATCAATCCTTACAGGACATTCGTACGTACAGGAAAACATGACATCGCACATTACAATTTCACACCTGCTGAGGCCTTCCCTGAATGTTCATAAATTTATATGCACAATTTCTGACTAGGGGAATCCCACAGTCCTTGGACTATCAGAAATTGTGTTATGTATCTAATTTTAACCAAACAACTTTGAGTTAATTAATTAATTTATTTACACGTGCCCCGAAACGTGCGACAAAACCGTGAGAAGGCGCGACTCCCTGCACCGGATGTAGGGTATACAATTCCGTCAATCTTCTAAGAAGTGATCCAGTCTGCGCATTCCTGCTGTAGCCGTTACTGATTATGTTACAATGTTTAACGCGGCGGTCAGAGGTGCTCTCAACGAGGGTTCTCCCACAATGCTGCAAGGCATTGTTGAAATACATCCCTGCCGCTTACACAGAACGGATTCGGCACAACAGGAGAACCACTGGTCCTTTCGAACGCGACTATCTGGTGAGAACGCCGCTGCGTCAGCACCACCTTATCGGTATCGCGGGACGGTAATGCGTCGAGGCGACGACGCTCCAAGAAAGGGGTTTTTGTTCTAGCAAAAATATTATTGATTAATGGGCAGGAGTATGATCAACGAGGGATTTCCCATAACGCTAGGCGTTGTTGATGCATACCCTGACCAGAAAGAAAAATCTTACGTTCCGGACGTAACATCCCTCCCTCCTTGGAATCATCGTCGTCCTCGACGATGTATACTGAAGGTATAAGGTACAGTAGCTGCTTATGAATAGATCTATGGGTTCGGGTTGCATTGGACTAGGGGAATCCCATAATGTTTGCACATTGTCACAATGCAATCCCGTTACAAATTATTCGGAATTGAATAAAGGCTCATACACCAAGTCGTGCGTTACATGAAGAGAGGTATTGCGTCTATACCTAGTGTATCGCGTAATGGTCGTACCTCCGACATACAAGTGTATTTGCCCTGTTCGATGACCGTTTGTCACCACCCCGTACGCACAGTTCAATATGGTTTTACTGATGGTTGGGCAGCTCTCCACATCGACCGTGACTATTTCTGGACACTGCCGTAGCAAGCCGCAGATGTCCTCGTCAGTAATACCCTGGCTCTCTCTGCAGTGGACTTCTATCAAGCCCGTGAGGAATTGCAGTATCCATCCACCGACAGTCGGATGCATGTAATTGACATCTAGGATTTTTAGTTTTTCCAATTTTCGGAGTGGTTCCAGAACGAATTCCCCTTTGATGTTTGTGCAACCACTCAGATTCAAAGATGTTATTTCCCCCATGTATAGGCCAATTTCTGAAACAAGGCCAGAAGCAACCCATCCGCAGAAGGTAAGACTCAGGGCTGTTATACTCCGATATCTTGAGGGAAAAGAGACAGCCATCTCTACCGGACCCAGCTCCAGCTCGGCAAAATCTCCCCTGTCAACTGCTGCGTTGCCTTCCTCCATTTCCATTTCAGGCATGGGCTCCTCGAAACTACAGAAATGTAACTCCAAGGTCGTTAGAGTCGTCTGCAGGTCTGAATTGCTGATTAACGCCTGCAAAATACTATCGTCTGTTAAATTTTTACATATCCTGATGTTTAAGCAATTCAGATTCCGCAACCCTTGAAGAGTGGTTGCTAGGTTTAAGGGTTTTAGTTGCTCGCAACGGTGGAGAAAAAGCGTTTCTAGACTTTTGTGAATTGCCGGAAGGGACTTCCCAGTGATGTCTGTGTTCGTAAGACAGAAGGTTTTTAGACTTCCTGCTAGGGTCAGGACCTTAAAGAGTTCAGGATCCACGGGACCCTCACATTTCCCCAGTTTGAGGCAAGTAAGACGTGGTGCCCCCGATTCCAGGTCTCTCAGAGTCGATGGCCGGATCGTCACAGCAGTTAGATCTACTATTTGTAGTTGTGGACAACTCCTTATGGCAATGGAGATAACTTGGGGTCTCAAACATTTTGCCAATGGTTCCTCATTTATTCGTATGCTCTTTAACTGACTGCCTACTCTCTTCATGAGCCAGTAAAATGACTCAGTGCTCACTATCGTCCCTTCCCATGTATTCGGCCAGCACCAGTTATTCAGGTCGATATGGCGTAGACCGTGATACGAGGCGAGGCTTCCGAGTCGCCACCTTCTAGAGACCATTTCTAGACGGCTCCTGTCGGCAAACGGCAAATAGTTGGCAATTTTAGAAATGCATTCTATCGGAAGTGGGATCTGTTCACGTAAATCTATTCCAGGGAATGGGTTCATGTCGGGCCGTGGGGGAATCAGCTTGGTTGTATGCCACGAGTCCGCCATCAACACCCTTAGTTTCCTCTTGTGGCATATTATACCAGTGTCCGCCGCAGCCAAAGCCTTCCTTGCTCCGTCCGTAGACTTGAAAGTCACGAAAGCATTGTTCCCTGACGACTTCCGCAGCACCACCACATGCTCAACTCCATACGGGTGAAATATCTCCATCAGCTTCTCCCTTTTCGTATACGGCGCCAAACGGCTGACAAACAGTCGCCGTTCTAGAGGCTCCTGTCGGAAGGAACTGGACGATGTCATTTCGCTAATGTACAGACAATCACACAAAGCAAGATCAAAATTATGAAATAACAAAATCATTATCAAAGAAGAAAAGAACATTAGAAAAATCGCAACTAACAACAATTTCTGACAAGGGGATTCCCATAGTCCTTAGACTGTCAGGGTTTGTTATTAGACATATTTCTAGCAGTTTATCATCGCCCTCTGAATAGGCAACGGTGGTCTGTTTTCCGAAATAGACGATTCTTGCAACGGTATTGCAGCAGGTTGACTTGGTGATGATTCCTCAGGTTCGTGTTTTGAGCCCCGTTTCCGCAGGAACTGTATCTTGCATAAGGTCTTCAGTGGATTCCAGAAATAGTAGATCATCAATCCTATTATAATTAAGGCCTGCGCCGTTATTGTTCCATACGTCAATGACAAATGTGAATTTCTTGCTCGATGATGTTCTCCAATTTCCTCTAGTTGTGCTTCAATTTCGTACAACGAATCAGATGTGCGTTCCAGTTTGTTATTGTCATTTGGAAATAGATTCACTATGGTGTGTTTTCTCTTAGAATACTGATAGATATTGGGTGATATCAGGCTAATATTCAGTAACATATTAGGAATGTAGTAATAAGAATCTTTGCTCAGGTATGTTTTTGATCCCAATAAGGTGTGATATCGTGTTTTTGCAAAACATTCTGGATGTATTTCCAAAATTCCTGTTCCAACTATGGTGGTGTGGGTATTCTTTTTCCTACCACATAGAATCTGCATCGGTTCGGGTTGTTCAAATGAGTATAACCATCCGCCAAGTGTAGTTAGTTTTCGCCAGGAAGGTATGTGATAGGGCATGATTCTAATATTACATAAACGTAAGAATTTCGGATCTGGTTGAAGTAATAATGAAGTTTCACAAGTTCGATGAGCCACGTCCTGCAATGGGACGTCCTGTGGACAAATGTAGTAGTGCCATGCCCAGGTACAGGAATCTATGAATGTTTTATCCGATCCAAAGAATTTAGAATGGTCATTGCTTATTCCTAAATATGGAAACTCCGGTAAGATGAAAGCCGAAATTGTGGTTCTGTTGCAGTTGTTTAAATACTGAGGAATTGGTAATACGTGTATTTTATACAGGTCATATTCAATCCGATTTACTAATGGTATTTGTACTGTCACGACCATCTTTCCTGTTATATATTTCAAATTGACATGAGATATCCTGACCAGGTCTTCGATTCGTTGATGGTCCCGTGGTATAGGGAGTTCGAAATCAACCATAGAATTATGTATCTCGTTTATTATTGTTTTGAAATTAGATCCGCTCAATAGTGATGGATGTAATTTTCCGTTGCGCGCAGTGCTCAAAGCCGTGATAAAGCGTTGCGTTGCAGTCATGTAATGACTCAAAGATGTTTCAACAGATGCCGAGTATTGACTCATTGCTAAACTATAATTCAAGGCTAACTGTTTATCAATTTGCGTTTCTAATTCGGAAATCTTCTGTCTATTGGTTTTTACTTCTGCGGCAATTCGGTTGAAAGTTTTATGAACTTTATGCAGATCACTTATGATTATATGAGTTTGATTTTTGACAAGTTGGGTGATCTTCCTCTGATCAGCATATATCTTATCTATTTCCTTGTTAATGTATTCAGCATCATCACTGTCTAAAGTTCCAAACAAAGCATGGCTAATCGAACCGATGAATCCGAAAGGTGCATTCCTGCGTGTGATAGCTTTAGGCAAATTATGTGAATCGTATTCTGGCCTCTTAATTTCTGTACTCAATTCTATCAGTTCCATCCGTAAATCTGATGCTTCTCGTACCATGTTCTTTAAGTACTTTGTCCGTAACACGGAATCGCATTGTATCGGGGTTGGAAATTTAATACATAAACTGTTAGTTTGTTCAATATTCCCGATTTCATATGGAAATTCAGCTACTATTTTGTCTATATCTATAACTAGTATGAATCGCCAATCAGCTCTTTGAAATCTAATCGCGTTGATCTTTTCAAAGTATAAACCCGGGTTTGAATCCGTACGTGTCAGTCTGTATAGTTCCTGGGTCCGCGCGATGTGTTGCAGAGTAAGAAAGAATATCAATCGGATCAGCGTCATCTCTCAACCTGAATCAGTCAAATCAATCAGGACTCCAATTTAATTGTAATTTATCGACATGTTTGGTGAGCATTTTACCAGCTTCATCTTTTAACAAAACATTATTTCCTTCCAGTATCCCAATAATCTTATATGGCCCGTGATAACGCTTGGCAAATTTTCCTCTTTTTGGTTCTACCAAAACACGTACCATATCTCCTATTTTTCCTTTGAAGGGGCGAGCGTTCCTATCATAATACGATTTTGACCTTTCTTTTGCCTTAACCAAATGTTGTCCTGCAATTACTTGCATTTCCGAAAGTCGCGTTATTAAATCATGTAAATATGAATTGTATGTGACCAAATTCTCGTCGCTCGTGAAGGAACTTGGACAACGCGCAAGTTTGCCAAAAACCAATTCATACGGGGTAAAATTTGTGGCTTCATGGACAGATGTATTATAAGAAAACATAGCAAAGGGTACTAATCTATCCCAATCGTCAAAATCATTCATGTAATGGCTAATGTATTCGGTTAACACTATGTGACT
Source organism: Andrena minutula (assembly GCA_929113495.1). Lineage (NCBI taxonomy): Eukaryota > Metazoa > Arthropoda > Insecta > Hymenoptera > Andrenidae > Andrena > Andrena minutula. The sequence continues at coordinate 28,440,427 of OV815995.1, forward strand.
TCTTTCCAATGCACCATTGGTTTGCGGTCTATACCCAGATGTAGTGACATGTTGAATTTTGAAAATTTTAGCTAAGTTCTGAATTATTTTATTAATGAAACTAGTCCCTTTATCCGTTAGTATTGCACGTGGTGTTCCATACTGCAATATTAGATTTGTTACCAATGCATGGGCTATTGTTTCAGCTTTTATATCTGGAACAGGGACAGCTATGCAATATTTTGTCAAATTATCTTGCATAGTTAGAATATGTTTGTTACCGCTGGGAGTAGTGGGTAAAGGACCCACAGTATCCAATGATACTTTGGAAAATGGCTCCAATGGAGTGTCAGTAATTAACATTGGTTCGCGAGTTTTAGTTCGCACTAATTTTTGATTCTGGCAACTATTGCAAGTACGGATATAATTTTGAATATCATTACGCATACCTGGCCAATAAAATCGTTCTCGAATTCTGCAATATGTCTTTGTTAAACCCTTGTGTCCTCCTACCAAACTTTCATGCAACTCTGAAATGATTTTCAGGCGAAGTTCTTCCGGAGGTATCTGAGTGTTTCCGTAACAAAGGGCTATTTCGATATTGCTGTCCTCAAATGTATTCCTTAATATTTCTATTAACGTACCTTGAGGTAATTCGTCTGTAAAGTCGCCATTCTGTGAGATTCTTAGACCCTTTATATCTAAATCTGAAAGAATTTTTCTTAGGTTCTGTAGGCCAAGTTCCAAATCCCGAGTAGAAAGTTTATCAAAATGTTTCCTTTTTATGACTACGCTAAATATTCTATGTTTACCGCGTTTTGTTATTAGTATTTGTCCTACTCTGGGCTTTGCCGCTTTTAAATCGTTAGCATTGATAATGCCTAGATCGGAGAGCAATATACTCACTGGTGTAACAAGTTCGCAATCAGACGAAATGAAATGTACATAATTTGATCTATAATACGTTAGATTTTGTCTTGTAGAGGTTACGATGTCTTTACTTTTGTAGCGAAATTCTGATTCCATATCTGGAGGTATATAATCAGCGTCCGGGATGTATATGGATGATGAATTTGAGATTTGTGGGAAAAGTTGTCTAGGAGTAGATTTTTGAGCGATAGGTTCTCTACCTCCCTCCTTGGGAGTTCGATCAGCAGTTGGATTTGGAAATGGTGTTGAAAGTGCTATAGGGTTTGGATCTACGGTCGGGGTAGGTAAGATTGAACTGTATCTAGGCCTGTTAACGATTGTGCTATCAGGCACTCCTGTTGCAGATATTTCTAGCTCTGATTCTTCCGGAATATTTTTCAGCTGAGGTGCCTTACTAGCTGCTTCCTCACGCCTTGGATTTGAAATTTGACTATCTTTTTCGGAATTCCTAGCTTGTTGTAATAATTTTTCTATTCGTCTATTTAATTCCTCGTCCCCAGTATCGTCATCATATGGATCCAAATCTTGTAATATTTCCTGTCTATATTCATCTAAACTGCCTCCTTCAGAAAGGGCATCCAATAAAACAACTTCCTCCTCAAGTTCCTGTAATTGAGCGCTTTTATCCAATAATGATTTTTCAAATCTATTGAAAGACTCTTGTAGTTCTTCTAAATCTATAAATGAGGACTTCTGTTTGTTCCTATCACCTGTATCACTATCGTGAATTTCAGGTAAATTAATGGCTATAGTTCTATCTACTTCGGACTCGCTTCCTTTTTCGCGCAATTCCGTACCGGCCACTGCATCTTGTGAATCTGGGATTCTAGGATTCTCCACCATCTGTTTAGGATGAAATCCCAAATTCGGCAATGTACTCCTACGTTGGCGAAATATAGGCGGATCTGACTGTTCGTCATCGGAATCGTCGTCCTCTACTAGAGAAAGTTCTTTTGATCTATCTAATTCTTGTGTTTTTGATGGTCCCGGAGCTTCAGTAGCTTGAATCTTTGCTCGCGTTCTAGTTGCTATTGCACTGGTATCTAAAGGTACAGGTTGTTTCGACTTAAGTCTTGAACCTACTGGTCTTCCTATGTTTGATTTTCCCGGTAAACTAGCTATTTCTTTCCTGGGATTAGAAACTTCGGTTTTTGTCGATGGCTTATTTATTGGTAAAAGTTTTGGGCAATCAGGTGCTAACTCCGATTTTGCATCATCAGAGGATTCTGATAAACTGAAATCATCGGATGAACATAGTTCATTTACTATAACTGGATTCCTTGATAAGGCGTCAGCATTTGTGTTTAATTTTCCTGCCTTATGAACAAATTCGTACTCGTAATCGCGCAGTTTTAGTCGCCATCGGATCAATCTTTGTCCTGGATCTTTTATTGAGTTAATCCATCTTAGTGGTTCATGATCACTAACGAGGGTAAATTTTCGGCCATATAAATATGGTCTGAAGTGTAAAATTGCATAAAGGACTGCCAAACATTCCTTTTCTGTAGTGAAATAATTTTGTTCTGGTTTAGTTAAAATCCTAGAAAGGTATGCCACTGGTAAATCTTGACCATCAATTTCTTGACTAAGTACAGCGCCTATAGCGTAGTCTGACGCATCTGTAGTTAAAGTGAATTGACTATTGAAATTTGGATATTGAAGTATGGGGCTTTTACAAAGTGCTTTTCGTAATTCCAAAAATCCTTTCTTTTGCTCTTTTCCCCAAGTGAAAGTAGAATTTTTCTTCAGCAAGTCTGACAACGGTTTAGCCTTTTCTGCGAAATTTTTGATAAAGCGTCTATAATATCCAGCTAGACCTAAAAATTGCCTAATGTTTTTCTGATTTTTCGGGCGAGGAAAATTCTTTACTGCACTAATCTTTTTGGGATCCGGTTTTACACCAGCCCGGCTAATAACATGTCCTAGGTAAGCAACTTCTATTTTGAGGAACTCGCACTTATCCGGTTGTAAAGTTAATTTTGCATCGGCCAAACGCGTAAATAAACGGCGAATTTTCTTTTCATGTTCTTCTAAGTTTTTAGCATATACCACAATATCATCCAAATAAACGAAAACTTCTACACCCTGTAATCCGCGTAGAACTTGATCCATTAATCTTTGAAAAGTTGCTGGAGCGTTTTTCAGACCTTCCGGCATTCGGATGTATTCATAATGACCATTTGGGGTTGTGAAGGCTGTTTTTTGTCTATCTTTTGGATCCATCTCAATTTGTTGAAATCCGCTTGCTAAGTCAAACGTTGAGAAATATCGGGCCTCACCTAAGTGATCCAGTATATCAGTAATGTTCGGTAATGGATATGCATCGCCAATGGTTTTTTCGTTAAGATCACGAAAATCTATGACTACTCTGAATCTCAGATTACCTTGAGAATCTGGTTTTTTAGGAACGATCCAAATGGGCGAATTATACGGTGAATTTGAAGGTGCTATTATTCCATGATTTAGTTTATTACGGACTTGTTTTTCTATTTCGTCTTTATGAACCGGAGGAAAACGATACTGTCGCCTATTCACAGGAACATCATCTACTGTGGGGATTTTATGTTTAATGTATGAAGTACATGGTAGTTTATCACCAGGCAAGTGGAATCGCTCTGGGAATTCTTTAATAATTTTAATTACATGATCCCGTTCTTCTTCATTCAAATGATCGAGACGCAATTTTTTAATGATTTCTAAAATTCTTTCTTCCGCGATTGGCAAGGTCTCATCTTCCGTATCAGAATCGGAATAATTTTGTTCTTCGGGGAAGTTATGATACTCGAATGGTATTAATTCTTGTGGCGGAATTTCGACTTCGACATCCTTATCCGTTGTATTAACGGCAAAGACGTGACATGCACCTCGGTCATTTACAGACACAACAGCTTCGCCAATGTATAAGCCATCTATAGTTTTAATTTTTGGTAAATATCCCTCTTTTAAATCATGATTTGTAACGTCAATGGCGACAGCTTGTCTAGTACGCGCTTTTAAATACAAAACTCGAGGTCCTACCCTACGAGGTACTGGATCATGGCCAATAAAAGGTATGGGTTTAATAGGATCGCTTCGTGTTACCAATGTGTTATGGGTGAAGGAGATTTCAGCTTGTTCTTGTGTGAGATACTCTTTACCTAATATACCATCGCAACGCAGTACAAATGAAGATCTTACGACATGAAATTTTACGGGTTTGCCTAATAAAGTAATTATTGTGGTACCTAAAGTCTCTGTCGTATCCGGAGTTATTCCTGAGATAGCAACCGATTCATGAAGCGCGACTGAAACATTGTCGTCTAGGGCGCTTAATTTAATCACGTTTATATCCGCTCCTGTATCTACGAGGAAATATGCACAACCCATATTCAACTCCTTACCCATCATTTTTACTAATGGGGATTCGGGTTTTTCTACCGTTGCGATTTTTCTTGGTTTGCCAGAAATTTTACTGTTGCATGACGCTCCTTTTCCGAATGACTCGACGTCGCGTCCGTCCGTCGGGTCATTTGTGCGTTTAAATGATCGGTTCTATTTTCGGGTTTAGTATTTCTATTATATGGAGAACCCGGTCTCGTTGATGAAGGAATGGGAGATGGAGATCTTGGTCTAGGCCCTTGCGAATATCCATCTCTTGCTGAACGCGATGGCTCATTACTATTTGTATTATAATGATGGTAAGGGTAATAATTCGGATATGGCATTGGCGGATAAAAATAAGGCGAGTAATACGGATGTGGAGGAAATCCCGGTGGATTGTAATAATGATTGCGTGATGGAGGTTTCAAAATTCCAATTGGCGAACCGCTTACGTCTGGACTGGGACTCGGAGAACGTGTGCGATTCTCTTCTTCGTTTCGAATTGCATAATTTTTATAGCGAGGAGGGTTCATGGATTGGTGATTAGCGTAATCCTGATAATATGAGTTCGATGATCGAGAAAAGCCATTATTCTGATTAAATGATATCTTTTGAGTTTCATTCGAAGGTAATATTCCGGATTTCATTCGCGTTTCTATACGTACTGCAAATTTTCTCGCATCGTCTAAAGTTTTAGGGTCACGCGCATCTACTGAGCGCGCTATTTCATCTGGAAGTCCGCGAATATAAGCTTCCAATCCGCATTCTTTTAATGGCAATAGCATTTGTTCTGCCTTATCCCCATAACTATCCTCTAACGCAACTCGAGCTCCGCTAATTAATATGTTTAATCTGTCATAAAAATCGCTAACTGATTCCTCCTTTTTCATCCGAATATTTTCTATTTCGTGTTGATAATAAGGATAATTTTTACCCGGTGCAAATCTACCCTTTAAGTGTTTAATTAGTTCATTAACCGTATTAAATGTTTTTCCATATGTGCTATCGCGAGCTGGACCTTTCAATTTCCCTAATACCGATTTTAGAAATGATCCCTCTAATGCAGGAGGCACTAGACTTGCGCTATTTTGCACATCCTGTACAAAATCCTTCAGAGGAACGCCCTTCCCATCAAAGTAAGGAATATTTAACGTGCTATTCTGAATAGTCAGACACTCCGCCATGGAGGTCATCATTGCGCTTGCGTCTTGAGCCATGATTGAATATTTGTATAAAATATATATACAGAACTAGTCAATAAATATCATATAATGAACCAGCGTTACCACGACCACATTGATAAATTAGTAAAATAAAGAAATTTCATAAATTCTATCCGATTTCAATGAATATGAGCACCCAGGAATTTTTACAAGAAAATTCCTGGTATCCCACCGCTGCCACCAGATCTGTTACGTGCCGCGGCCTTTAGTGTTCGAGCGGCGCGTTTTAGACGGCCAAATTCTGATCAGGGGTATCCCACAATCTTTGATTATCAGAATTTGTCGTATTTATGTAGGTAATGGCAAGGAGGCTCGCCGCACTCGCAACAGTCAATTATTTTATTTACTTATCTAAATACCTTATCAGAAGGATAAGGGGTAGATTTTGGGATCGTTGGTGCTCTAGTCCCATACGGGTCTTTTCAAAGGAATCGGACAGGTAATTAATGAGTATAATTTAATGAATAATAAAGCTTTAATGCCGAAATATTGGATGGTTGTAAAACATATAGTACTGAATATGTAAAGTAAAATTAATCAACAACAAACATAGACTTTCGCGCTATCGGGCACAATTCCTGATTAGGGGAATCCCACAATCATTTGATTATCAGAAATTGTGTTAAGTACGATTCAATCATAATACAGTGTACAAAAGAGATAATAGGTGCAACTCACCAGACAGTCGATATTGTATTGACAAATATATTTTTGTGGTTTTCGGTTGGAATGTTTTCCTGTGGTCTGATGATATATCTAAATCAGAAAAAGAGATAAAACGCGAACACACACACACACTTGGTTATATTAACGAATAAATCTTAATTGAATTCTAAACGAGACTGAATAATAGTGATTTTAACAGAGCAAAATGAATGATACTTTTAGTTTATAATTTATAATTTAATCAAAGTTTAGTATATGAATTATTTCACGAGGTTTAAATAAATGAATTGTTTCGCAAAGTCGAGTCTTTCACGCGGTTTCACAATAGATCGGAGAACTCTAGCTCTAAGACACTTGCGGACCCAGCGACACGCACCTCACGATTTATCGTCACAGAGTGTCGCAGCTTCACGCTCTCGGCAGCGACCAGAGTGGGTCCGTACCGAAAATGCTTACGCTGCATTTTATCCCTCGGCCGCGCTACCATGGGCCCGTCTACTTAACGAGGCGGTGTGTGTGTGTGTTCTCACACCCATCCATCAGACTCTCGATTCAAATACATGATCAATCCTTACAGGACATTCGTACGTACAGGAAAACATGACATCGCACATTACAATTTCACACCTGCTGAGGCCTTCCCTGAATGTTCATAAATTTATATGCACAATTTCTGACTAGGGGAATCCCACAGTCCTTGGACTATCAGAAATTGTGTTATGTATCTAATTTTAACCAAACAACTTTGAGTTAATTAATTAATTTATTTACACGTGCCCCGAAACGTGCGACAAAACCGTGAGAAGGCGCGACTCCCTGCACCGGATGTAGGGTATACAATTCCGTCAATCTTCTAAGAAGTGATCCAGTCTGCGCATTCCTGCTGTAGCCGTTACTGATTATGTTACAATGTTTAACGCGGCGGTCAGAGGTGCTCTCAACGAGGGTTCTCCCACAATGCTGCAAGGCATTGTTGAAATACATCCCTGCCGCTTACACAGAACGGATTCGGCACAACAGGAGAACCACTGGTCCTTTCGAACGCGACTATCTGGTGAGAACGCCGCTGCGTCAGCACCACCTTATCGGTATCGCGGGACGGTAATGCGTCGAGGCGACGACGCTCCAAGAAAGGGGTTTTTGTTCTAGCAAAAATATTATTGATTAATGGGCAGGAGTATGATCAACGAGGGATTTCCCATAACGCTAGGCGTTGTTGATGCATACCCTGACCAGAAAGAAAAATCTTACGTTCCGGACGTAACAATAGGAAGTAATGCGACAAGAAAATATAAGACACGTTGAAGCATATTTTTACTTGTAACGCTAGCAATTAGAAAAATATGAAACAGATTTGAGTTAAAATATGCTTCTATGTATCTACGCCCACTGATACTTTACGTAGGCAAAGTGGCTATCAAAAATTTGCATAATATTCTAGTTTACATGTTCATTTACATTCAACTCAGATATGTTTTATATTTATAATCGTTGATGTTATAATTAGAATATGCTTCAACGTGTCTAATATCTTCTTGTTTTACTACTAGTTATAAGTGCGAATCGTTCACAAAATAAAGTTATATAATAATACGTTACAGTTTTTGTATGATTAAATACTGGAAAGGCTCGTGAACTAATGGGAAGAACAATATTCCGTAATATAATGTAATTGTGTAATTGTGTAATTGTAATGTAATGTAATGTAATTTTTATACTTTCACATTATACACTATTTCAATTTTCAAATTTTTATATTTCCTAATTTCAAATTTGCAACTGAACAATACGCATCCTTGCGCTACATGTATATCTTTCTTCTATCATACGCCGCTTTTATGAACTCTTGATTTTTTTGCTAATTAATTGTTCATATTAATTGTAGAGAAACGCAGAGGAACTACTCTTATGTGGTAAGTTTTATTAACTTATAGAAAAGTTAAAAAATAAAAAATAATAGAAATTTATGTACACTCTTATTCAAATTTTTTTATTTTGCCAGATTCAGATGATGACGTTTCAATGGAGCGCATTGCCCCATATCAGCAGCCACTGCCGCCGCCACCATCACGGCCACAACCATCCCCACCACTACCGCCGCCACCACCACCACCACCACCACCACAACAACATCTGCAAGGCAGGCCGGCCACGGCAAACGGTAAATACATACATATACATACACATTTTGAGGATTTACATACATTTATAATGCTTGGAAATAGGTCTAAATGAACAATTTTTTTATTATTCACAACATTAGATAGTATATATTATATATAGTGTTTTAACGAAATTTCCGGACATTTTCTCGAGAAAAGATATTAAATCTGATTTTCAATTACATATGTTTTTATCTTTAAACACTATAAAAATTCTTCATTTTAGCCTATATCTAAACGTTCGAAAGGTGTTTCAATTAAAAAACATTTTACTAATAATTTTTTTTGTTTATTACTAATTACAGGAGAGCATGTAACCCGCCGCCACCAACGCAGCGGTCGAAGCGTACGCGAAAACCGGGAAAACTGGACCATCTTGAAGGCTGTCCGCGCCCAATCTAATAGCCTGCAGGCCCAGGCCCAAACGCTCCGTGACCTAGTTTCATCGCGGTACGGTGGCCGTGGCCGTGGCCGTGGTCGTGGTCGTGGTGGCCGTGGTCGTGGTGAATATAGCCGCGGCGGCGGTGGCCCGCAATAATATTTTCTTTTCGGTTATTATGTTGTACCTTACATAAAATATATAAAATGAAATCAAATAATTGGGTTTGTTGGAATTGGTTTATTTAAAATTTTGAATTTTCAGATAAAAAACATGCATGTGACTAAACTCATTTAATTAATATAATAATAAGAATGCTATGTTTCAATAAATTTTTTTCTCTGACGTAGATCGCACTGCATCATCTTCTGCTTCGATTATCTGTAAATAAATATAAAAGCCACATTTTAGTTATATACAACTTGACGTAGAACTTATTATTTATAGAAATAGAGTGGCCTTTTGCTATAGTGAGTGTAGAGACTACATAATTTATCATGAAATGTTGCAGCAAATTTAAATGCTAATGGTAATAATTCAGCGAAAATAAACGAGATTCAATATTTTTAATGCACAATTTATTGGTGTTGGAATTAAATTAATTTAGTATGTTTATTGGTGAATTGAAATAATGGCAATCTAAAAAATTAATGAATTAATGAATAGCGTGGCAACTACTGTGGATTTTATTAATTAAAGTATTACGAATGTCTATCACAAAAGATTGAAAAGCATCAAGGGAGATAATAATTCTTAATACTATGTCTATAGACAAAGTTTGTCGATTTACCTTATTTCAGATTTTCAAAATTGTGAGAAAGAAGATGCTTCATTTCTATTCAAGCCTGTGCATCCCCTTCATTTCTATCCAAGCCTCTGCGCCCCCTTCACTTTTATCCATGCCTCTGCGTCCCTTTCATTTTTATCCAAGCCTCTCCGTTCCCTTCATTTCTATAGGCTTTACATAAAAACTGTAAATTAAAAAAAATAGTTTTGCTATAAAAATAAATATCTGACAATTTAAATAAATGCAATTTGTTACAAAACTAATGGCAATCTAAAAAATTAATGAATTAATGAATAGCGTGGCAACTACTGTGGATTTTATTATTAAAGTATTACGAATGTCTATCACAAAAGATTGAAAAGCATCAAGGGAGATAATAATTCTTAATGCTATGTCTTTATACAAAGTTTGTCGATTTACCTTATTTGGGAAATTTTCAAAATTGTGAGAAAGAAGATGCTTCATGTCTATTCATGCCTGTGCATCCCCTTCATTTCTATCCAAGCCTCTGCGTCCCCTTCACTTTTATCCAAGCCTTTGCGTCCCTTTCATTTTTATCCAAGCCTCTCCGTCCCCTTCATTTCTATAGGCTTTACATAAAAACTGTAAATTAAAATGCTATGAAAATAAATATCTGACAATTTAAATAAATGTAATTTGTTACAATACATTACTTTGTACATATAGTTCAAATTTTCAGAAACTTATGCAAAAGAAGACGCTTCTCTGTCGAATCGAACCTTCTCCGGATAACTTGCAAGCCTGCAATTCCACATAAGAATATAAATGCAATTTGTTACAATACATTATTATTTTGTACATGCGTTGTACAATTTTCAGACACTTATGTGAAAGGAGATGCTTCTCAGTCGAACCATCTCCGGACAACTTCCAAGTCTGCGACTCTACATAAGAAACCTATTAAAAAATTTTGGCGACTTACCTTATTAATTGAGATAATAATTCAGTCTCCTATTTAGTGTAAAAACTCCTCACATTTCAAATTCGGACAACTTTATTTGATTTGACACATTTGACACATATTTGATTTGACACATTTGGTAGGTTATAAAATAATTCAAAATAGTATACAATGACGGACGACGATCCCTGCCGAATAATCCCGAGAGTCGACGAAAGAAGAACGAACATGTGTTGGCTGAAGGTGTGTGTGTAACGCGTATATACGTATTGACGAAAATATATATACGTAATGTTTGATGACGAAAAATTTCTAGGAGAATCAGAAGAAGAAAAATCGTACCATTTTCGACAGATCCATGAGACGATATTACGATATCTCTGTCATGCGTGGACCGATTTTATTGAAATTGGTCTTATTCGAAAGCCGATATGCGGTTTACATAAGAAAAATGCCTTTAAATTTACAAAATATTGCAGGCGTGATGAGATATTAATGTATAAATGTCAGAATTAGGTTAGAGTGTCTCCGCGACGAGTAAAAGGTACACGGCAGCGACATCGACATATACCGGGTGTTTTTCATGTACTTGGCGTCGAGACGCTGCCGCGTCTCTAGATATATACTCCGCAGTGGAATGCCGGCAAATACGAGTCGTACTCGAGAGTCCTGAATGTTTTTTTTTTTTTTTTTTTATATATATCGTTTCAGTAGGGGGGTGTGTGACCACTCCCTGTGGGCCGTCCCTCTGAACAAGTAGCTCAGTTACCGGCCAATGTAAGTTAATGGTGTTACCAAGGATAGGTTAAATTTGGTGTACTGAGGTAAGCGTTGCGGAAAAGTTGCAAAAAAACCGCAATATCGGAGTAGGGGTAGGACCTATAAGAAAAATAATTAATTAGGGGACGGCACAGGACAAACACAAAACAAGAAAAACATGGAAAACCAGAAGAACTCGCAGAGACGCCAGGTAGTGAAGGTAAGAATTGGGTAGCAATCCGAGGAGTTGTAACTCGTGGCATTAAGGTAGGTGAGAGTAACCGGGGGTGCTGAATTAGGTGGAGAGGGGGAATGAGATTTTAACCCTGTAGGGGATTCTATTTATATCAAAAAGGCCAGTGCAACGGGCCAGAGGGTTAATGTGGTCGACGACTTTGTAGTTGTCGTTGATGTGTTGGATAAAATCGCAAATGTACGGGACGCCGGTGTCGGAATGGAGAGTCTCGGTGGCATAAAGTGTGGGAGATCCTGTGATTATTTTCAGGATTTTGTTTTGGACTCGTTGCAGTTTGACACGGTTAGTTTTGGTGGTATTCCACCAAACCTGAGCGCCGTATGTAAGCACAGGTCTGATGCAGGTCTTGTAGATATCGAGACGCAGTCGAACGTCGAGCAATGATTTATGGCTGATATGTGGGTATAGGACGCCTGTGACTTTTAGGGCCTTATTGATACGATCGGAGACAGCGGAGTTCCAAGCCATCTTGTGTTGCAGTTGAATTCCCAGGTACTTGACCTGCTTAGACCAGGGTACAGTGTTATTACAGATGGTCAGTTGATGGTTATCAATGGCAGCCAGGATTTTAGTGCGGATGGAAAATATGATTGCCTCGGTTTTACCCGGGTTGATCTGCAACTTCCAGTCCGAGAAGAACTGTAGGACCTGGTCTAAGTAGGACTGAAGTCGAAGCACCATAGGTAGTAGCTGCCATGACGACGTGAAGATGGCAGTGTCGTCCGCATAAAGGGCGAGCTCGCAGTCGGGGCGTTTGGGTAGGTCGTTAATAAATAGGTTAAATAGCGTAGGGCCCAGTATGGATCCCTGGGGGACTCCGGCGAGCACAGGGTGTGTGTCGGATTTAACACCCATGTATGACACGAACATGTGACGGTCCGTTAGGTAAGACGCCACAATCGTACTCGAGAGTCCTGAATGATCAAGCCCTCGGCCACTTATTCCCGCGACGGTGCTATTTCGCAAGCGAGAAACGCTCGCCCAATCGCGCCCTGGCGGGGTCGTGTCGTGAACTATGTCAGCAGAATCTGCTGTATTTCTGCTGCCTATCTGACGTCAGATCGCGGAGCGCAAGATCTGCTCGATTCCTGCCATTAAATTGTATCAGCAGACTTGCCTTACTTTCTGCCGCCAAACTGCTCGCAGGCTATGTAAGCAGAATCTGTTGAATTTCTGTTGCCTATCTGACGTCAGATCGCGGAGCGCAGGGTCTGCTCGATTTCTGCCATTAAATTGTATCAGCAGATCCTGCCGCCAATCTGCTCGCAGGTTAAGCCAGCACAATCTGTCGGCTTTCTGCTGTCAATCTGCTTTCATCATCGAATATAACAAATCCTGTATCAAATCTGTAGTCTTTCTGCCACAAACATTTGTACTCAGGCGTTGAGCAAAATCTGCAAATACGGATGTGGCTGACTGGGTAAATACGGCTACAAAATATTTACATATTCATAAGTATACACACTTTCCTATCTCGCTTTATACATGTTTTGAAACTTCTATTACTATTTTTTAATACATAATAAATTCTTAACTGGATAAATAATTTTAATAAATATTCTAACGGAAATTTGGTACAAGGATGTGAAAAACCTACAATATCCTTAAATAATAACAATAAATTCTTGCCTACGTCCTGAAGGGGTAAAAGGGATTTAATATTTGAAAAAAAACATTGTTTCCATAGAAAATACGAAATTATAAAAACTTTCATGTGGAGTCTTTAAAGCTCCATATATATTATATTCTTTATTATACGCTTTATAATGAATAAACAAATTACTTGCATCTAATTCTGTATCGTCGTTAGCAAATTTCTTACATATATCACAACAATGAATTTGTAAACACTTATTTAACAAATATCCAGCAACATATTTGAAAGCATTTTGTTCTGGCAAAGACTTCTCGTGATAGTCGCAATTTTCTACAAGAAAAGATTCCCTAACAGCTGGAACAATTATTATAGAAGCTGCTTGTTGGGATAAATTGGGTGAATTTGTTAATATATTATCGAAATCACTGCTGCAGTTCATAAATTCCGAATGAAAATAATCTACCAAAAATAATTTTTTAAATGCTCTTGCAAACTGAATTGGCGTTGGATTTGTAACATTTCCACTTTGCTGTCTAATACTACCGAAAAAGTTTTCTAAACAATCTTGATTAAAACGTCTAGTGAGAATAAACGAAAACTTTTTTTCTTTTAAAAATGTCCAAATATTTATTAAAGAATTTATAGTTATTTTCTACCCCTTAATACATTTTACATATGATGTGGTATTTTTTCCTTCATTACTAATTACTTTTAATTGATTTAAAAATTCTAAAGCTGTATTAAGAAAATCTATATAATTTTGTTGGCCACTGAATGCCTTGTTAAACATTTTAGAACTTGATAAGTTAGAAGAATTGCATATATCAAAGAGTTTATCAAAGAAAGAAATGAAGTCAATTGTTCCAGCTGCATCCTCGGGTAAACTCCCTAAAACTAAATGAGTTTCCGTACCTGCCGAAACTGTAGCACTTAAAACTTGAGTTGCATATTTAACCCGCATCCTTTCAAAATTTGTTGGATAAATGTGGCTTTTAGTTAATTTGGCTGCTAATCTATTACACAGTACAACAGCCATCTGGACTTGTAACATTCAATAGTCGTTTCTTATAGGTTTTCGTGCCCTGAAAACGAATCCGCAACCCGTTTGTCGCCATCACCCTCAGTTTTTGAGAAAATCGATTTTGAAAAAAACTGCAAATTTTCAACTTTGAAAATTTTTTGTGTCGAAACGGTAATAGTTATTCGATTGTTCGTTGCGTCAAATTATTCTATGAACCCTCCCGAATACAACGATATAAGTTATTATTGCATTATGAACATTTAAATATGTTTAAACAACGATAAAAGGGAAAAGGACACCCGAAATGCACCAATTTTTACGGATGTCTTTCAATTTATTTCCAAAACTAAGGGTCTGAGACGAAATTTGACCATCCCACGCGATGCAGCAGACATTTTTCCTTTGGAAAGCATCGTCAGAAGTGGTAAGTCTCATTTCGTTTTCAATACAGAAGCGAAATAGTTTGGCAAAACGCGCGGAGCCGACAGTGGTAGTCAACTGCGGCGCACGAGTCACTACTGCTCAGCGTACCACAATCGCTTAATGCGCGTGACTACCTCTATCGGCTCGGCGCGTTTTGCCAAACTATTTCGCTTCTGTATTGAAAACGAAACGAGACTTACCACTTCTGTCGATGCTTTCCGAAGGAAAAATGTCTGCTGCATCGCGTGGGATGGTCAAATTTCGTCTCAGACCCTTAGTTTTGGAAATAAATTGAAAAACATCCGTAAAAATTGGTGCATTTCGGGTGTCCTTTTCCCTTTTATCGTTGTTTAAACATATTTAAATGTTCATAATGCAATAATAACTTATATCGTTGTATTCGGGAGGGTTCATAGAATAATTTGACGCAACGAACAATCGAATAACTATTACCGTTTCGATACAAAAAATGTTAAAAGTTGAAAATTTGCAGTTTTTTTCAAAATCGAATTTCTCAAAAACTGAGGGTGATGGCGACAAACGGGTTGCGGATTCGTTTTCAGGGCACGAAAACCTATAAGAAACTGCTATTGAATGTTACAAGTCCGAAAAAAAGTCAAAATTTGTTGTACTGTGTTATTTAACTCTTTATCCTTATTATAAAATTGTGCAATAATTGACCACGAAGTTTTTTTATTTTCTCAATGAAACTGGTATGTTAACATATTATTGCGTATAGATTTAAGTAAATGTGGAGGATCAAATATATAAAATAATTCTAAATCACCTAAAACTATTTTAGAATTATTGTTACGAACGCCTAAAATGTTCGCTAATTGTTGAAAATTGGATCCCATATCCGTAACAAGGCCTACAACTGTGAGTCCAATTTCCACTTATTTTTTAATAAAATTATAAATCATTACTTTTAAATTTGGCGCTGTCATACCAGTCGTACTGAACATGTATCCTAGGGGCTGCTTCCAACTTTGCTTAATGCCTCTTGCCATTATAACAGTCGCGTAATTGGCAGGATTACACGTTTTAACAATTCCACTATCCTCAAAACCAATTACTTCATCCCTTCCATAATCATAATACAAATTACACTTAATGGATATTTCGTCAACACATATTATACAAAACTTATCTAACTCACTCATATTATTTACTTTGATTTTTAAAATACTAAATAAATTATTATTTAATCCCGTAGTAAACTGTCATTCCTCTAAATATTTTTCTAAAATTCTCTTTGACGGAAGGGCAAAAGTTGTTTGTAATTGACGGTAACATTTTGGACCAACGAAGTATAATGATAATGCAAATTTTTTAAATTCCTCGGTATAACGTCGTCCATGATGATTCTTATTAAATTGTGTTAATTGTACCTTAACAAAATTCGCTACAGCTGCTGGCAAGAACTTATCGCAAAGTTTTTCAAAATTCGTGTGTGTAGACTGCTCCTCCCTGAGTTGTAGTAGCATACTCCTTAACTTGATATTTTCCTCTTGCAAATTTGAAATTTCTGTATGGAGTTTCTTCATTTTCGTAGGATTATTTGCAGATCGTGATGCACGAGTTTGTGTACCAATATCCAGTGATATTGGTGCATGAGTTTGTGTATCAATATCCAGTGATATTGGTGTGGTAACAGCAATCTCATTATGAAAAGATGGTCCTGGGGTTCTTGGAACACAGGTATATGAAAAAACTTTTCTAATTTATATAAATGAATAAAATATATACGTAAGCCAATGGAAATATAATAAATCATCATTTGCTTAGACCAATCAGTTCTTATCTGTTAAATCTTCTTCAATGCGAATTCTTTTTGTCGGAGGCTCATAATTTGAACATTCACCATGCTCCATCGCTGTCTCGATATTTGTATCTACAATGAAAACACAAAATCAATCTATAGTGAAAACAACATGATTTGATGCTTCTATGAGATATTTCAGCTTGCACGATAGTGACTTTGATCATGATTGGTCTATCTATGCCCTGACTTATTTCCAATGTAATGGTGCTAGGCAGTTTGCGTTGGATTCCAGGCAGATTTTACCAAATCTTTAAACGCTTATAATTATAATTGATGGCTCAAATCGCAATTTCCTTACTCTTCCACCCTTTAAATTTTCTTCCACCTTAGTGCAACACCGTGTACATGTACATATACAATGTATAATGTATAAGTATGTATACATATATATTAAAAAATATGTAATAGATGTGCTTAATTTTTTATCCGATATTACATTAAGTACTATATCAGTATGTGAGCAAAAAACATACCTGATTCAATTCGCTTTGGCACAGCTGTCAATAACAATCTGGTCTTTGAAGGACCCATGTACATTTGGTCTTCAAAATGTTTACTGCAAACTCGGCGTGTTTTATAATGGTGTAAATACTCCGATGCTGAAAGGTCCTCTCTGCCGCATGCTTGAAGCCACAACCTACATCTAAAATCATTGCAAATATATCATAATTCCTATAAATCAATCACTAGAAGACAATGTTTAATACTATATTAAATATTTTATAAGTCAGGTAGAAATTTTGTTATAATACTTACAAATTCTCATCCTTAGGAAATCTAAAAAATGAGTTCCTTCTTCTTGGCAATTAAATGCATTTTTACAATTTTCGTAAGAGCATACAATCCCACCCCTCTTCTTGGAACTCATTACAATGCTGTAATAAGGGCTGTAAAAAAATGAACAGAAAGGAAAAAAGAGAAGGGAAAACGAAAATGAAACAAGAAACTGTAATAAAAGACTTCTTTTAAGAAAATAGTACTTAAAAGAAAGCAGAAATACTAATATGTATTAGAGAAAAAAAAACAATGGGAGAATATAATATTTAAATAGAAAGGAGAAATTGATGCACTAAGGTAAAGGAACAATAATACATATGTACTAAAGAAAAGAAAAAAGAAAGTGTAAGATAATAGCACCTTACTCAGAAAGGAAAAGGCTACTGCACTAAAGAAAAGAAAAAGTGAAAGTAAAAAGGAAATATAGGAAAATACTTAATTTAAATGCACACACACGAAACAATACACAGTAAGTAAATGTTCGAACCACACGTCTAAAAGTTTCCAAAAGGAATGGTCGTGCCATAGCTGAAAGGCAAACTTGCCCCTATGCGACGCTAACCTGGGAAATTCCCAGTTTATTGCAGTTTATGATAGCCGGGACCGGCCCGGATCACCCGGATCGCGCCCTGTTTGCAAGGCGAACGTACCGGAAATGTTTCTAACATATTCCATAGTTCGCATTTTTTTTCACAAAAGAGAGAAAACAAACGTTTTAGCATTAATCACGGGACATTGCAAACAGACAGTATACGAAATATTTAAACCTTACCGCAGTTTGCTGGTTATTCCCGAAGTTTTCCGATCATTGCCGAATGGGCATTTAAATTGGATGTTCTAGTGATTTCCTCCAAACTGTTTCTGTCCTTGTCGAGTGACGCCTCTTATTATACCTCCTCTTTGGCGTGGGCGCTTTTGGCTTTCGCCAGAAAATATTAAAGGGTGTAGCCGGATAAGCATAGCGAAAAGTGCCCCCAAACCAAATTGAACTTGCGATACACCAATCGATAGATTCCTCAAAGAAAACTATTTCTGTAAAGTTTCAACCCGATACCCCTACTACTGGGGTAGTTACAGGGTGAAACGTAATTTACAGTTTAAGCTCCATTACTTTTGTTCCATTGAATAGAAACCTATACAAAAAATCAGAGGCATTCTACCCATTGATATACGTGTTTATGAATTTTTTCAGAATTTTCAGTGACAAAACCGAATTTTAAAAAATTCAAAAAGATTAAAAATACCGATTTCAAAGTCAAAATTTCAAATTACAACATTTATATTTTTACAGTTTTGGCGTCTTTCTATGGTCATTAATGTCTAATTTTTTCAGATTTTTCGAAAGGGTGGAACGCAGTCGCAAAAATCAAAAACTAATATTTCTTACCTTCCCGTACGCAAAGTTTGGCATACTCGTACGACGAATATATTTTGTTCATTAAATAGGTGTTATATCCAATTCTAAATACTTTCACATTTTTTAAATGAGTCAATGCAATTGATCTGATAGCATTTTACGGTTGATAAGGATGAAGTTTTGCCTAATTGCGTGTATAAGTGATGTCAGTACATAGTAAGTGTCACCTCGACCGTTCTTGGTAGATTCTTGAATTCTCTTCCTGCAAATAATATCATATCATAGGTTTTCATTATCAGATACTACTGCATTCATTAAATAAGTTACTAACTTCTAATCTGTGAGTTTTACCTTTAATAATTTCGATTTGCAGCGCAAGTAACGCGATGTTTGTAATTTAATCTTCGTCGCTATCATCATTTATTTATTACAGGATATACCTGTTCGGTATTAAATATTTTGCTAAGTATCTCTGCGGGCCTTATAATTTGTGCAAGATACCGAGCATGCGATAAATAATATATTATCGCAGCTACATGCGAACAACATCCAATAGTACGGCACCCATTTGCACACTCACAGAAATGACGCTTGATTCCAGAGCAACCTATTGAATGTGGTGTATAATCTATGTAACATTTATAGATTTTGCTATTAATGTGTCGCGATTGTACTTGAAATTGAAGAATGTTCTTGGCTTGTTTTAAGCAACGGAGATTAATATTGTTTTCTTCATCCATCATTTCTGCCAAGTAGGATACTGCTTGAGATAGTTGGTAGGATCCAGTAAAAAGAATTTTTAGATCTTGTTCTGTCATTTCGGGGAAATCAGTCAAATCGGTAGCTGTTATTTGTTGAAATGGAACCTTTCGTCTACTCCAACGGTGTGTTTCGACTTCCAATCCTAAAATATTAGTCTGATCTTTTTGTTCAGAAATTCTTGAAATTATTTCTTCGGAGAACTGTTTATCTGAATTTAATCGCTTTCCAAATGTATTGTGCAGGAAACAAGCTATTCTGCAGAACGACCGTACTGTTGGAAGTAATGTGTTTTGCATTTGGTGATGGAGAAGTCGGTATTTTTGCCCTATTATACCGTGAACAGCTTCAACAACCCAACGAACTTTTGTAACTAACCGAGAATCATTAGCTTCCTTAGTTGTTAGTTGATTACGTTTTCCTTTAAGGGGGCCGTCTCAGTTTTGTTATTGTCCGTCTCACCGGGCCTTGAATGTGTGCGGACAGGTCACACAAGCTAAGTTAAGCGTGTACGTATATGCGTGTTGTAAACAAACCGGTTCAACCGATTTTCGTCCTGGAATCGGCCAGAAGGAAGTTTTTGCGGGTACAGTTGTCTTCAGTAAACATCTGTGGGGGGTGGGACGGTGCGTTTGAACGCTAATAAGCATTGTACATTGAAATAATAATGAATTTATGAATCGAAAACTGACAGAATGAAGCTTCAAGGCTTCTCCGTTGGTGGCGCTAATGGTGCACTGTAGCTACGTAGCACCAGCGTGACGTATAAATTCATTATTACTTCAATATACAGTGCTTATTAGCGTTCAAACGCACCGTCCCACCCCCCACAGATGTTTACTGAAGGCAACTGTACCCGCAAAAACTTCCTTCTGGCCGACTCCAGGACGAAAATCGGTTGAACCGGTTTGTTTACTACACGCGTATACGTACACGCTTAACTTAGCTTGTGTGAGCGTCCGCACACATTCGCGGCCCGGTGAGACGGCCCCCTTAAGAGCTGTCATAAGTATACGGTATCCTTCTTCCTCCAGATAGGTTTTCACATCCCGAAAGCCGCGATCAACGATGCATAAGTCTCCATTTTTCATTAGACTCCGCAAACCGTTTGGATCTTGCATTACAATTTTCATTATTTGTGCGTCATTTTGAGTACCATAGAATGGTCCGAGCATGTCAATAATATAGCCTGTTGTTGTGCAAATTGTAAATGGTTTACATAGTGGTGTTTTTTTTTGGCCGGAATAAGACTTTCTTTGGTATTCATTATTTGTGTTTTTTCCGTGTCGAATATACGTGCCATCGAAAATCAAAGCCAACTGATCAGTTATATTGTGCAAGTTTTTAGCAATAATTGATGTTTCTTTTTCAATTAAATGTTCTCGAGGAAAAGCAGTAAAACCAAATTGGGTAGGCAATATGTCCTTTTCAAAAGAATTTATAATTGATGCACAAAAATCAGAAACTTGTTGTTCCCGTTCCATTCCCAAAATTGTGGCTATTGTTTTATTTCAATTGCCAGTTCGTAGTTTAAATAGAAAAACAACAATAGCCTGTGATACAGTTCGACATTTAGTTTCTCTCATTGAAACCATCATTTCCCGCAATTGTATTATGTTTTCCCAAGTTAGTTTCCCAAGAATTTTTTAAAATGCGGTTTTGTCACTGAAAATTCTGAAAAAATTCACAAACACGTATATCAATGGGTAGAATGCCTCTGATTTTTTGTATAGGTTTCTATTCAATGGAACAAAAGTAATGAAGCTTAAACTGTAAATTACGTTTCACCCTGTAACTACCCCAGTAGTAGGGGTATCGGGTTGAAACTTTACAGAAATAGTTTTCTTTGAGGAACCTATCGATTGGTGTATCGCAAGTTCAATTTGGTTTGGGGGCACTTTTCGCTATGCTTATCCGGCTACACCCTTTGACGTAGTAGACGGGTAAGAGAACGGTAGCCATTTTAAGAGTGCAACCGCGCCGATTCCGGTGTTGAAAAATTCAAACATTGTTTATTCAGTTCCATGCATGGGGTGTAACCAGGTTTACATTGGACAAATACTCCAGACTTCTAGAGAGACGCATCTATGAACATAAGAGACATATTTTGTTGTCTCCCCTTCAGCTTACTGCTTTAACAAAACATTCACTAGAATTTGATCATGGATTTGACTTTGACAATGTTAAAATTATTGATAAAGAAGCTAATTTTAAACTGAGAATTTTGTTAGAGACACTACAAATGATTAAACAGCCTAGCGTAAATCTTAGGTATGAAACACCTGAAATACAAGATTATTACGCAACATTCCTGAAAAAGTAATACTTATGATGAGTTTTCTAATGAATATTTTTTGTCAAGTGCCATAATCTGACTGTTTTTACATACCTTTTAATGTTATGTAATTGGTTGGTTTTTCTTTGATACCTACTAGTGAATATAAATTTATGACACAAGCAGAAATGGTAGTTCTCACGGCAGTTTAGTTTTGAAGTTGAGGCTTATATGTTTTGTAATTTATAACGGTTTCTTCCGGCCGCGGCTGTGTTCACCTTCTAGATGTCTCGTTTTGTCCGTTGTTTACCTCAGTCACCAACCAACCGACTCGTGTGTCGCACGCTCCGTTGAAACGGTTGCGACTAATTTTCAAATAGCAATCCGCCGTAGTTTTCGATTTTTCTAAACTTTCCTTGAGAATGGTCTAAATTTATGACCGAAACGTTGGAAATGAAAATATTGATAGTTACGTGCAAAATAGCTTTGTGTTAAATTAAACAAATAATTGTTTTGAGACCGAACCAGTGCGCCGATACCATAAATTATACGAAATTTTTCTTACAAAAAACAGAATGCGTAAAGGATAAATTGTTCACAAATTCCAACAAAGAAAGCACTAATAATATATAGTGACCTATATGAATCCATATTGTAGGGGAGACCGGGGCAAATCGGCCACTGGGGTAAATCGACCACATGAAGTTTTACCAAGTGGAAGTTAAAATAAAAACTCGTGTTTGCTTTTGTAAACGTCTCTCTATGTGTCTACAGTACCAACGGAATTTGATAGCATTTGAGATTATGTTGCACTTTGTAGAAGGCAAAATACGTTTTCGGCAGTGATAAAAAAATTTCGTGACTTGTGGAAAAGTTGCCTTTATTCTGTAATATTGGTATTCTGAAGTTTGAGGTGAATATGTACTGATTAAAATAGCGGTACCGATTACGATTCCGATGAAAGTTTGAGTTTTTTTGGAAAATCTCTTTGTGTTTAAGTGATTGAAGTTAGAGTTTACGTCTGGGGCAAAACGGCCACGTAACACCCGGGGCAAATCGGCCACTCACTGATGATGCCGAACCATAGTAAATAAGTAGTTTTATTAACTTTTGTGGTAAAAATATTCTTCGATGCAGCTCCGTCAGTGGATCCGACGCTCAACAATGGAAAACAGTTGACGGTTTCGAGACGGGGAAAGGATTTGTGTGGCCTGGACGGAAGCATGGCTACGCAGTGCAGTTCGATCTTTGGAAAAAGAAAATTACATATATCCATGCGTTTAAATATTGATTCAAGCGATTGTAGCTTGAATAGTTACGAGGAGAAATAAATATCGTCTACATTTTTCAACAACATGGTCCGTAATTACAATCGCAAGAAACCTCCAATCGTCGTCCAAGAAAAGCTGTTACGACCACCAATGTGGAATTGGAATCTCAGCCTTTGACGAAGACAGGGTGTTCAATTGGACGTACGTTGCGTAAACGCAGGTGCCAAAAGAAGCAACTGGAGAAACTAAACCTCGGAAACTGAAGATGACTGAAAAATGCAACAATATTTAAACCGCAGTATGTGTGCGTTAAAAACGTGAAATTCTCAACTTTACAAACAGTTTTTTGACTCTATTGTAATTTGTAATTGAGAAATAAACGACTCATTTTCATTTATGACTAAAAATTCATCAACATCCAGCCCGAATAGAAGGGGTCCGTTTTGCCCCGAAGGAGTGGCCGATTTACCCCGAAGGAGTGGCCGATTTACCCCGGCATTTTTCGAAACGGCGATTTTACATTATATTACAAATTCTCTGGAATGATTTTAGAAAAGGGGATTAATGAAAATTTGTTGTAGCAATTAGGTACTATAGGGATTACTCTGTCGGATAGTATAATTCACATAATTGAAAAATTAAATTTTGTTTGTTAAATTTATCATTGAAAAAAAAGTGGCCGATTTGCCCCGGTCTCCCCTACATGTAAGGATAATATTAAAGAAAAACTAGATTTATGTTGTACATGTAATGTAGATAATTTATTAAATGATTTAATTTACAAATTGAAAAACGTATGTCTCATAAATATGGTAATTATTTATACAATACATATGATACAATTTAAAGTATATGCCAAGCAGACCCTGCCAAGCAGAGTCTTCCGGCAGATCGACGGCAGATTCGCGGCAGGTCCTGCCGTCCGACTGACATACAGTGGGTCCAGGGACAGTGTGGCCAATGTGTTCCTCGCCGCTGATTGGTGCCGCCATTTTCAGGCAACTTCCGGCAGATCTTATGTATAGATAGTATACATATATACCTACACATTAGGCTGGGCCGAAAAAAAAATTTTGGATTTTTTTCTCGTCATAGTGAAAAAAAGTTGTGAGGTGTGTCAAAAAGTTCACTGATTTTTTTTCATAAGTTTAAAACCATATTTAGCCGCGCCCCAGCGGGGTGAAAGGTGTCGTTTTTTTCAAATTAATAGTTTTGGTAGATCATAAGGCGCAATCAGTTTCTACCAATCTAGTAAGTGACCAAAAGTTTTCTGCTGAATTATTTCAATGTTTCACTGCGCCCCTAGAGTTGTAAGAGCCCTTAAACGCAAAAATTTACACAGTTTTTCGCTTGAAAAAGTAAATAAGAGTGATAATTTGTAATAATTTAATATGATAAAGTAATAACTTGATGTGTGACGACGAATGATCTTCGTCTTCACTGTCTTCATCGTATTGAAAAGACATTCTATCATTACTTTTTCAACCCAGAACTCACCGCAAGGAGGTAACTGTATGTCGAGTTCCACCCACCCTCCCTCCCATTACTAATGGTCTATTTATTAGTTTTTGTTTTCTTATCCAAATAATAATCTTTTTTAGATTCAAATGACGGCAAGGAACTTCTTGCTTCTAATGTGACTCGAATGTAGCCATCTCTTGACAGGGGATCACAAACCTTGCTAGAAGCCTCTGTTACTAGCTTCACACATCGCTCCACTGCTTGCGTGTGACATGGAAATTTGTTTGTTAGGATCGGAGATTTGTTTTCAATAGCTTGCAGCAATTCTTCATAGCTTATGTTCATGGTTAGAGGCGGCTCTGTAACACTACATTGGTTCCAGTCAATTAATTCGGTGTAGTCCTCCGCTTGAAAATTAATTTTAGGTACTTTAAATATTCTTTGTCTGGCCGGTTGTTTTCTAGCTTTTAAAATGCGTCTAATTCCAAGTTCTCTAATATGTGCTCTTGGATCTGAAATCATAGCTAGTAAAATATTTTCTGGGTGGGCAGCATAAGCATTCGTTGAAATGACCTTGTCGATGATTTTTTTACGGAATTTGAAAACTCTCTAGACTGGTTTATTATTTGCCACAAATGTAGAGAACCGTATTGACTTCCAGGTTGCCTCTTAATTGAAAACCACACAGGAGCATAAACTTTCATGATAAATGTTGCAAATAAAATTAGATTCTGAGACGGATTTTCTGTGGAAACATACAGACGCAGCAATCTATTTGCTGCTGTCAACCATCTAGCATGACTTAGTTTGCCAGGATCTTTCTTGGACAAGTTTTCAGAGCAGAGCCCCTCTCTGATAGCACAACACATGCGATATAAGTATTGCTGATCAGTACTCAGATCTTTCTCATCCACTTATGGTAAAACTGTGTTAATTATCTGAAAATTCACAACAGGTCTAGATTCACATGATGTGAACTTTGATCCGATTGGACCGGAAAATGAATATGGCCCTTTAGTATGTCCGTCTAATTCAGCGCTGTCCAGCGTAGGGGCCCCTCACGCGCCTGCTTCCCCTTCCAATCTTTCTCTCGCATAGCGTGCCTTCCGTCGTCAAGGAGACCGCGCGACGCTAGGGCTGTGTTCCGATTCACGCATTATGCGCATAGACCGCAGCGCAGACGCTGCGCGCATGAACCGCGTTCCGTTTCCAGCAGCGCATGAACCGCAGTAACGAAACGGAACGGGTTTCGATGCGTCTGATGCTCGTGAGGTTACGCGGGAATGTTCAAACTTACTTACAAATAGCTATGCAGTTGGATGGATTACGGTTAATTTAATTCGAGACTTTTGGACGGTGGTCGAAGCACGCTTCCTAACAACATCGGTTACTTCGTCTTAAGGATCGGGGACCGACTCCTAACGAAATTTGATGGCTTAATTGGTTCCTGGATTTTCTCAACCCTAGTTTTTCTATTCTTCTTGAGCAGCGATAATTATTGAAAGCGAAGATCATATTTTATGAGTTTTACAGGACGAACTGCTGCTTACCCAACGTAATTTGGTAAACAGATGTGTAAAGGAAAAATGAAGTTATTTATTATCCGCGTCCGGCGTAAATTCAAGGTTTTGAAGGCTATTGAATAGAACCGCAGGCTCTCGTACGTCTTCTGGATTAGAGTACAGCTGTAAAGTTAGTATTATAAGAGCACCTTCGAAAAACTTAGCAGTAAAAGCCTTTAAGAAATAAATATGCACGCTACGTATTTGCTTCCTTCCTCATCTTTCTTTTCGACCCTGCCTAAAACCTTCTAGGGATGTGTTGTTCGCTTCGAAATTGAGTCCGTTACGTTGGTTGCAATTCATACAGCGAGTGCAGAGATGGCAGTACCAATTTCGTAGAATTCCCTAGAATCCTCCAATTTGTAGCTTATAATGCGTGCAGCAAGTGCAGAAAATAAAAGCATGGGCAGTCAATGCGCATATTACGCGCATGCGTATTTGTCGCTTTACGTGTGCTTCTGTATTCTGGTTTTTTATATGAACTGCTAGTTTGAAGTGTCTAATTAGTTTTTATTCTTATAACCGAGAAAGTATAAATTTACGTTGTAACAAAGTTGGAAGCAATAACATAAAAATGTCCATTTGACTGGAATTATAGAATTAACGTGGGGTAATTCTGGCCATGATTTTTCTTTATAAAAGAAGTGGGAAAACTGTAAAATTAATAAAAAAATATTATTTTTATGTTTTAAAATTAATTACTATATACATGAATCACAAATGTATTCTTCAGGGGTATTCCATCCTGAACATTCTTCATATTATTATATGCCCATAAAATTTAATTTTTTCATTTTGAGTTTTTATGTGGAAGCGTGTAAAGTAATATTCCTGGCTTCATTCTGCCTTATTCGTAATTCTTTTATGTCAGTTGCATTTAAGCCAGAAAAAAGTGATGTTAAAAGCTGGCTACGATTACCCCTCAATTTTGGCCGGTCTTACCTCACAACACATGTTGAAATAATATAGTAATACACTACATTGAATTTTCATATCAATGAAAACAATAATATTTTGGAAGGATGTTAAATTATAAAAAGTTGACAAATATAGCGTAAAAGAACGAAATATCCAATAAGCATTTATTGTCATGTAGCATATATGTAGGTTATATTTTCTGTCACTTCGAGTAGCGGACCACATAATTTCGTGCATGTTTTTCAAAGCGCACGTAAAGCGACAAATACGCATGCGCGCATGAACTGCACGCTTCATGCGCTAGAGGTGGGAGAATTCTAGGGAATCGTATGCGCCACCAACGCAACCAATGCACGCATAGAATGAAACGGAACGGTTTTCTCTGCGGTCTATGCGCATAATGCGTGAATCGGAACATAGCCTAAGAAGGCTGCCACGTCCGGCGAGCCGTCTGTCACTTGGATATGGGTCATTTCAGGTTAATTCATTGACTTTCGTACCTATGTATCAGGCTTGTTTATGATATTTGTAGTTTCAGAATTGTTTGAAAAGTACAGGTCACCAAGACTGACAACTTATACCGGGAAGTAGTAGCATTTGCTGGCTGCGACGCCGCGTGTCACTAATCACATGTCGTATCGCTCGGCGACAGACACGCTGGTCTTTCATGGTCGCCTCTTTAGCGTCGCGCGGTATCCCTGACAACGCGAACGAGAGTGGGAGAACCCCAATCTCCCGCGGGAGCGACCTTGAACAGCGCTGGTCTAATTGCTGAAGAAGATGTCGTAAAGGTAATTCATTAGCGTGCAGTAAGCAAAGAATCCACTGAAGAGGTTTTCCAAGGTGAACTTCAATTAATCTTATAACACCGCTTTTCCAGCCCGTGTTTACATTGGTACCGTCACAACCAATTGCTTTAATGCTTTTTAGATTTACGGATTTCGCTTCCATATACGATATAATACTTTTTGCTATATTTAAAGCAGTGCCAGGCGGTTCTATGGTTAAATGACCAAAATATTTGCTTCCTGGTTCTTCAATTAGCGATATGTGTTCCTGTTGTTTCGTAATACGACGCCCTTGAACTAGCATCATAGTTTGATCTTTTCGTCCATCAAAATAAATCCCTTCGATGTCTTCAACTCGCTCTGTTGCCGTTTTCTGTACAGCTCTCCTTGTTTTAACCAATTCCCTGCGGATTTTATTTTTATCTATCACATTAACTGGATTATTTGAAGAAACTAATCCGAAGTCCTCTAAAGCCGCTGTCGCAATTTTTGCAATGGTTCTGTTTGAAGCTCCAGTCATATCCGCCATTTTAGCAATATTGGGTAAATGAACTCTAGCTTGGCCTTTTTGATGTGGCCTACTTTTAGTATTGGAATGATCTAAAGGATAGGACCATTTAAATTCTTCACAATCTAATAATTCCTCTTCACTTGAAGAAGTTGTTTCTAAGCATTCGGTGAGACCACTTATATTCGGTTTGTTTTCACTACTCTTTGAAGGTCTTGGTGATTTCAAGGGTTGTTCTTGTAATCTTTTCTGTCTTTTCTTAAGTATTTCTGTAGTTAATTTGTCTACACCGCTAATACGCATTTTTCTTTCTTTTCTTTGATCACTTAGAAATTCGCGTTCAATCAAGGGAATCTTTTTATTCTTTTCAAATTTGCATGCATTAAAATCGCTGCATTTGCAAGAACAAATGTCGAATAACTTTTGTGCTTGCAATTTAAAAGCATCTAGTTTTGCCTGCATTGAATTCGTTTTTCGATTTTTTATCGGTTTTATCAAATTTCTGTACTTCTTGTGATATGCAGTTATCATGGCTATGACACGGTTGTGTGTGACTGTTGGTAGGGAAGCAACTTTCCATATATGCTGAATTTTATTTGCAACAATTTTAGCACTCTCCGATTCTGACGGCTGCTTGCTGCCATCTCCCTTTAATTCTGATTGCACAAAAAAATAACAGCGCATCATATCTTCATACATAGGAAGACATCTTTCACATTCCAAATCCTGGGCGGAGCCCAATATTTGGTGACTGTCATTATTTCGCGTTTTAACTCTTCTTGCCATAATAATTTTTGTTCAAAAAGTATAAACGTCAAACGATTTGTAAGCGTTTATGCTAAACAAATCAACGAAAAAAACACTATTTTTGTCTTTACACAATAAAATATAATTCACTTGGCGAAGAATGACGCGACGGTCTGAACATGAAGAATTATCGTTAGTCGTTACTGCCTAATAATACAGAAATTACAGTGTACCGGGAAAGCTACAGCTAGTTCCTTGTGCACGTGCGGACTGCGTACTGCGTAGGAATAAATAAGTGGCGGAGGGCAGGCGCTAAGACGTTGACAACGTCGCGTCGGTTACTAAGTATATAATACACATTCGTTTTTGCTAGCGAGGCGCAGTGAAACATTGAAATAATTCAGCAGAAAACTTTTGGTCACTTACTAGATTGGTAGAAACTGATTGCGCCTTATGATCTACCAAAACTATTAATTTGAAAAAACGACACCTTTCATCTCGCTGGGGCGCGGCTAAATATGGTTTTAAAATTATAAAAAAAATCAGTGAGCTTTTTGACACACCTCACAACTTTTTTTCACTATGACGAGAAAAAAATCCAAAATTTTTTTTTCGGCCCAGCCTACTACACATTCTCAAGTTGTACTTCTCACAACTTCAGAGTTGTACTCTATATCGCGCGCGCTTGATCAGGCTGGAACTGAAACTGGCGGCTTCCGGCTCATTGGCCACACTGTCCCTGGACCCACTGTAGCCTGACACATGGACTTGAAGGACGGAGCATAAAGTGGACTTGTGGATTGGGGGGTGTTCAGTTCTGAGGGGAGCGTACAGTAAGCGTTGGCCGCCATGTTAGGAGCGACATTTGGTGCCATCTGTATCATACCGTACGAAATATCTTCTGGAAAATACTTAGATTTGATTTTTCGTTTGCTGACAGGCACTTTGAATTTAAATTATATAAAACCCGTATAATAAATTAACTTTAACGTTTATGAGCATTCAATTAGTATTAATGTCGAGAAAAATAATGTAAAATACTACATTCGAAAACTTGCGCAATATTTTTTAACGCGTCGCAGAAATAAGTTTCAGAAGATATACAGGAAAAAATAATATTCAGTATGCACAAGTAGGTTGTTGATACGACTTATATTATTCTATACGTTTCTGTAGGTACAATAGATTTTTGCATTATATTTTATTTGACATAGCATAATAATCTTATAAAAGTAGCATTTTATATTATATATAAAATACAAGATTTTTACATAATACTATATTCGACATAGCACAATCATCTTATGAAAATAGTATGTAGTAA
This sequence comes from Andrena minutula, assembly GCA_929113495.1. Taxonomy (NCBI): domain Eukaryota; kingdom Metazoa; phylum Arthropoda; class Insecta; order Hymenoptera; family Andrenidae; genus Andrena; species Andrena minutula. The sequence continues at coordinate 28,470,463 of OV815995.1, forward strand.
TAAGTATGTACAATATAAGAATTTTACATAATTTGTTTGATATAGTATTTTCATCAAAATATTATTAATATGCTTCTTAATATGTTTGACTCCAGGTTACTTAGTGAGATCTATAGATTACTAAAATGTAATTCATAAATATATAAGTAGTACTTATAATATGCAATAAGTATGGCATCGCAAATGTCTTATTTTAATGTACTTAATGCATTAGTGAAAGCATCACACAACAAACGCAAGCTCAGATCTCTTACATCCACCATAATGTAAATGACAATATTGTATTAACGGAAAATACGAACTGTCAGAATTACATAATAACATTACAAAATACGAACCAGAATTACATAATTACAAATTAATGATCACAAACTGAAAAACCAACCAAGAGTGATAGTGCAATCATAGAAAAAGCAGAATTTAACTCTACGTCCTAGCTGAGTGTCTCATAGCGACGAAACCGACCGACCAATCAATACAGGAAAAAGTGTGTACGCACACCATTTAGAAAAATTATAGATAATTCTAGAGGTATTCCTTCTTCAAGTGAGAAACATATTGGTCGGTCAATTTTGTCGCTCTGCGATATCCAGTTAAGACGAGACAACCAATACAAGCACATGCAGTGTTTACTGGCCTGAAAACAGTATTAATTTATTATAATAAGTCCGTTTATTGTTAGCATTGTTAACTGCTTTACTGGCTATATAGTGGAGCCTCACTTTAATATATTCTTTAATAATGCATTTAATTAAATGGACTCGGTGGTCCATTAGGAGAGCTTGATCGTTGCAATGTTGAATTAAATTCGTGAATAAATTTTGTACATTTAACATTCTTAATACCGAATTTTGCATTAATTGAAAATTATTCAAATTGTCTTTCATTTGAAATAAATGTACAACTTTTTCACACATCCGTGCTATACAAATAACATCATGTGCTGGATATGTTAATCCTCCACGATTTTTTACCGTAATTAAATTGTGTATTTTTTGGGGATTTTTGTCTTGTAAACTATTTTTACATTCAAAACAATGTATATGTTTAATCAATTTTTTGACAACCCATCCACTGATGTAGACAATAATTCTGTCTTTGTATTCCGAGAATAACGCCCAACTTTCTGTATTTGATGCAGCATAATTATGAAACTCGTTTATTTCTTGTATTTTTAATAATTCGTTCAAATCGTTCTCAGTATCACTGTCTTTGTTGTTTAGCATCATCGCCTCCTGTGGTGTAGATGCATTAATCACTTCTAGTGAAGTTGCTGACGTGTAATATAATATAGGGATGCTGTACAGTGCTGTAACGTTTCCTGAGTCTAAGTTTTTAACTTCATTTCTAAGTAATAATTTCCGAAATGCAGATTTAAATTGCCGTGCATTCGGATTATTATCTGTTCTTCCAAAACTTCTAACGCAGCCAAAAAATAATTCGATGTGGTCCTGGCTGAATCGGTACAGCGGTATGTATGACAGAGCCCCTGTTTCACAATACTTTTCATATAACTGCATTACAGTGTCAATACATATAATTAACCCTAAAAATCCGACTTTCCTCGGCGAGTCAATAACTCTCTGTCCATTTTCAAGAGAAATATTAAGTAAATAATCTTTGCATTCGAGTAGTCTCTTTTTTATATTACAGTAATTTTCTGTGGTGATTGGTTGCTTGTAATTTTGTTGCCGCAAATTTCTCGAATTCAGCATATCGAACAAATCGTTTAATATTACTAACAATTCCTCCGTTGCATGTGCATTTTTAAATTCTGCCAATTTCAAATCAGTTCGGCAAACATTTAGTGCGTGGGCGACTGATGAACTGAATATCTGCACAGCGTATTTAACTTTCATTTTCTTCTTGTGGTATTCAATATGTTTTTTAGTTAATTTATTTGCTAAGTGTAGAGCTTCTTTGTCTTGCAATTGTCGCAAGGCAACTATGTACTTCCATTCAATTGCATCATTTTTTGAATTTCTGAGACACTGAAAGTCGCCAAGACTGTTTCGCACAAGTTTAACCATATGGCATGGATCTAACATGAAACATACCGGTTCTGCTGTTATAGGATGACAGAAATACGTTTGTAGCGAATTTACATCGGAAAGTTTACAACCTAACTTTTTAGCCATAACTATATTACTGCCAGCTCCATCACAAGTGATGCATATAATTTTTATTCCGGTTTCATGTACAATTTTTAAACATTGTGAAACTAAATTGTATTTTTGCTCTGCAGTTATCTTATCAATAAGAAAATACCCAATGGGTATCTTCCACGTTTTATTTACCCCTACCAATAAAAATACCAACGCTTCTTTTGCTATGTTATTGTTATTGCAAGCAATCCCCTTACCCATGTCGACTACCCCACAAAATTTCTCCCCATCAAATTCAATTTGCTGTCTGATAGACATTTCATCTATGATTAAACTTGCAAATGGATTATTGTCTACATCTTTAGAATAATCTTTGAGATATCTTATAGCCTCTGAATTAAAACCTGGCTCTCCGTCAATGGACTGATACCATTTGTGAATGGTTTTCTGGTGAGGAATACACAAACCGAACTTCTCTCTCACATATGAATAAGCTCTAGGTGAGTAATAATGCAAAGTTAATGCAAACTGTCTGATATTTTCGGAATACTGGCGTTTAGCATTCGTTCGCGTCATGCGTTGCAACAACTCACTTTGAAAACTTGAAATGCCTTCGAGTGTTTCTACCTCCTCACCTTGTAATAAATTCTTCTTCTGAAGTGTGTCCAATATTGTTCGCAAATTTTGTATTTTTTTATTGTTCCTTCTATTTTTCTCTTTTAGCATTTTCAGTTGGCCCTGGTACATTTTCTTTGTTCTTACAATGTGTCTTCTCAATTCTTCTTTTCTTGGTGAGTGAAAATGTCTGCTTGGAGAAACACATGTTGCTTTATCCTCATGTGTAACTGTGGCCTACACACTTTTGTCACTCTTGTGTAATGTCTGTAGCTGTAATGAAATAATGCATACTTGACAGACAACGCTTATTATGTGAGACTAAATAAATAAATACAATATGCAGTAGAAACTTACAAATGTAGTGTTCGTTGGAGATTCGCATCTCGGTATTTTTTCCAACGGCCCCGCAAATTCATTATCGTTCGTACGAACTTGCTTCGTCAAAAAATGCGACTACAAACAATAATAATTTCTTCATATGATTATCATATTTCATACGATATAATGTAATATAAAAATATATATTGTAAATAAATGCATACAGAAGACGATGTACCCTCAGTCGATAGTTTCGAATACACCAATTCAGGGCTATTATGCATATCAGTGGTTTAAGCCTTACACGTGATAGAGAAGTTCTATCAAAATCATTGGCCTTAAAATGAAGTGAGCATACATATGCTATATTGGGAATGTCAGCTTTCTCTAATCCCAAATTCTTCAACCACAGTGTGCGGCTGCTAACGTCTTGGGAGACCCTTTGAAATCAATTACGAAAGAAATTACATTTTCATAGCAAAATACTTTGATACAAAGAAAAAAATTCGTTTGCCATAAAATATTCTCATTTATGTGTACTACATGCTTCACACTTACCGATGGAAAGTAATTTTTACCCGTTTCTCTAATTTTTTCTGCTTAGCAGATTTGCACGAAGTACGATTCGTACAATTTTGTACAATGCAATATGGCATTTTGGCACACTGGTTCTAAAGTGCACTAAAAACAAACTGTAATTAGAATCTCACGCAACCAACCAGCTCCTTACGTGAGCTTTTCTTGGGTTACTCTACTTTCTGGATTTCTACTATTAAATTCAAAAGATCTGACATACCAAAAATACACAATGAGCACTGATAAACGGTCGACAAACCACGCCAGACAAAGCTGGTTCTGAACTGCAATAAAACGAAGTGTATTCAGTATCATGCAATACTAGTAAGCAACTCGTAATAATTTCCTCATGTTTCATTATTTTATCTTTAATATTAGATTTTAAAAAATGTCAACATACCTGCTAAGTTCGAATGTTTAGTAAAAAGATGCACTGCAAATAACAATGAATACTTGGTCGTCAAAGCCACGCTATGCCAAACCACGCTATAACAAACCCACGCTATACCAAACACGCTATATGACGCTATGAAATGCTTATTCTAGGCTGCAGAGGTCGCTACTAGTCGCGCCTAACATGGCGGCCGAATTCGATTCCCCCTTCCGTCTTTGCGCGTAACCCCGCGGGACAATGCGCCGTCCTTCAGGTCCATGGCCTGACACATCCAACAGCGCCATCTGAAGGCCACAATAGCCAAACAATTTCCTCTGCGTGCGGTCACATGGACCTACGCACCAACAAAAATGTACATTATTGCTTTAGGTGTATGCTTAACCCCAAATAACAAAGCAAGCAGATTCTACATTTATTAAATAATTCATCCTACTTATTTCAAAATGTATTTATTCCTTGTTTAATAATACAGGATTGGCAGTTACAATTGTTACAAAATAATATAGGTAGCGCATATACATTCGAAGAAGAACATTCAATATTCACATTTATAAATCTATTTACAACACATCCCGTAACGAATCGTACATATTAGGTGCGTTATCAGAAAATTTCCTGTATTTTGGATTTCTTTTGTCTGTAGAATTACCATATTCCGTAGTTAGCGCTGCAAACAAATAGAACATTAGTATAAAATTAAACGTAACGTATGGATAAACAGGATACATGCGATACTTACTTCAGCTCCATCTCCGCATAGCACACACCCTAGGCGATCACATATGTTCCTGGGAACATTATCATTTATAATAAAACATGTGTTAAATTATTATTTACGAAACAAGACGCTAAATATTCGCGCACAACCCTACTTTTCTGTTTTGCATATAATGTGAATCTCGATTTCGGCGACTTAGATAATTAGAAATTATTCAATTCCATAATTACGTTTGCCTTCTGGATACGTCGAGATGATTTGTCTGGATATTGATGCTTAGGATCACGTGGATTGTTTTTCGAGCGTTCGTCTTCAAGCACAACGGATACTACTCTGAACAAACGGTATGTAGATGTACACTAGACGGCAAAATCGGCTTCCCTTCGGAAATTTGGCAACGTTGCATGTCGGGTCCCCCTGTGTCGAAGAACCACTGATAGGGAATTCGGGAGACCCGCACTAGCCGCACTGAGTGCGACTTTTAGCCAATTGGAAGCAAGGAAACTCGCACTCACTAGGAACACTATTCAATTGATGATGGAATCGCGAAGATTTTTTTATATAGATTGAATGTATATATCAAAACGGTCACAAAAATGTAAATTAAAGATGATCCCAAAAGCTGGTCTGACCTTGAAAAATTAGGGAAGGTAAAACAGGGGAAAGAAAAGAAATGAGGGAAAGACAACGACAAAACCGTTTGTTGAAATTTAATTATCTCTATTATATGAAAATACATTATAATAAATGAATGATAATGGATTAATGATAGATAACAGTTAGAAAAAGTTAATGATAATAAATAAAATCAATGATAATGCTATTGAAATCACAATAGTGGGTAATTAACCATTAGATTTATGATAATCTTGTCAATAAGAAGGTTTAAAAAAGTTGATTGAAGCAAAAATAGATTCAAGAAGAAGATGGCGTATTGTTTCAAATTTAAGAATCAGTAAATAAGTGACTATTCAAAGCGACAAACTTTCGCGTCAAAAAAATGTGTCGCAATAAATTAGACCTTGTTATAAGTTTCCTAAAGTTGTAGGTAAATTCTGTATATTGAAATTGTTTTCTTTGTCTCATTTGCTTCTTACAATATTTTTAAGAAAATTGTATAAACCTTTTCTGGCCATTTATTTTTCAATTAATGTATACATACTCATATATTTGGCAAAAAATAGTGTCGCGCAGTATATGTGTGATCGCCACGAAATTGCCTTTTTTAAAAAAAAGGTACAAAAAAGAGCGCCAAGTATATAATCCCATAAAAAAGAATCCCATTTAAAAACATTGTCGTAAATTAATATAAATTTATTAATGTGCTATATTTAACTTTACAAAAGTAATGATATACAACAGTTGCGCCAATTATCACACTGGCTATTTACACAAAGAACAAAATGTATTCAATAATATTAAGCAGATATATTTTTATACAAATAAATATTTTAATACGAATAAATATTTGATTCAAAATACTTGGCGCTGCGCAACCGAAAAAATGTTAATTGCCTTAGTATTAATTAACAATTTACAACAACTCCATTACAATATAAAATACATATACATACACATATTAGAAACGCAGTCAGATTTATTCTACATATATTTAATTCTAATACCATACGTAGCATATGCACACGCACGCACGCACACACACATGCATCCACGCACGCACGCACGTACAAGAAAGAAAGAAAGAAAAGGATTAATGCAATTTATACACATTTATTGAGTTTAGCAACACCAATTCGGGGTGCAGCGCCAAGTATTTTGAATCAAATATTTATTCGTATTAAAATATTTATTTGTATAAAAACATATCTGCTTAATATTATTGAATACATTTTGTTCTTTGTGTAAATAGCCAGTGTGATAATTGGCGCAACTGTTAGTAGTAATACTAGGCCGGTTCTAACCCACTTTCAAGGCCATTTCCCCCTCCCCAACTCCCCAACCGGCGCGGGAGCGGGGCGGAGGGAAACCTGGGCGTGAGACCTGCGGGGGAGGAAGACAGGTTGTGCGCGCATGAGCCGCGGAGTGGGGGAAGCCGCGATGATAGAGGGGGGATCAGTCCGGGCCGAGCCGCCGCGGAGGCCTCTCCAGACTGGACCCACCGTCGGAAATTTTTCAGAGGGAGGGAATGACCTTGGTCGACGCCCGAAAATTTTTTCTACACCTAACCGCGAGAGTGAACGACCCCCGAAATTTGTTTTCCCCACGAATCTTAAAATTATAAGGTGAGGAGGATGATAGGGTAAATAAAATGGGGAAAACCATATAAGTTTAAAAATGATATTTTATTATTTTATATATATATTTATAACAATAAAATGAATATAAAAAATACAATAAAATATATCAAATAAAATAGAAAAAAGAATATAAAATAAAAGAAAAAAACAAATATAAAATGAATATATAAAATAAAATAGAAAAAAGTATATAAAACAAGAAATATAAAATTGAATAGAATATAAAATAAAAGAAAAAACAAATATAAAATGAATATAAAAAATACAATGTCACGTCCCGGTTTAAGGATTTAATGGGACAAATGAAAAAGGGGTTTTTACATAAAATCCAGGCGCGAATCTATAGTTCAGCGCACCAGGAGGCGAGGAAATCAGGTATTTGACGACGTAATTCTGCACACCAGCCTTTTCGATTGTCAGGCGAGAAATGTGAAATTCTGCACGCTAATCGTCTGGAACGGCCGGGAGAATGTTAGATTCAGGGGATTGAAGGTTTATGCAAGGTCAGGCGAGAAATGTTTAATTCTGCACACTAACCATTTCGAACGTCAGGCGAGAAATGTGAAATTCTGCACACTAATCGTTTCGAACGGCAGGCGAGTAATGTTTAATTCTGCACACTGAGGATTTAGGGAAAGTCAGGCGAGCAATGTTCAATTCTGCACACTAACCATTTCGAACGTCAGGCGAGAAATGTGAAATTCTGCACACTAATAGTTTCGAACGACAGGCGAGTAATGTTTAATTCTGCACACTGAGGATTTAGGTAGAAGGCGGGAGAGAAATGCGAAATTCTACGCACTAACGGATTTGGGGACTGACAGGCGAGAAATGTTTAATTCTGCACACTAACCGTTTTTTGAACGTCAGGCGAGTAATGTTTAATTCTGCACACTAATCGACCAGGGAAGGTTTAATGAACTGGTTTGTAATGGGGAGACACCCGTTAGAGCACTTGTTTTGGTTTGCTTAGGTAATCGGATTTACCGCTGCATTATTGTAAAAGACACATGTAATACTTCGCGAAATTCGACTAGTCATACGGTTAAGCGAAACCTATACGAAAGTAAGTTAGTAAACACCGTGACGCTTTCTGCGGTCGTTGCCCGTAATCAGCTGTTCCGGCAGTCTGTTTGGATTTAGGGATCTTCGTAGCCGAAGGATTGACGCAATAATTCGTAGCTGATTTAAAGTAAAACTGTTTATTCACTTTATAGCTTTTGATAATAGGTAATGCACTATTATTGTGCAGATAGTTACGGTTTATAATAATGGGTCGGCGATGAACATAGCATTTATGTAATGGTTATAAGTTATGAATATGAACATGAAATACAAGATATATATATATTAATAAGCTAGGATGATTTACGCAATAAGCGTTATTAAGCAATACAAATAGCAATACACAATAGTATGAGCGCAATAAGCGTTGCAATACGAAATAATGTGAAAAGCACTAAGAATAGCAATACAAGATAATATAAGCGCAATAAGCGTTGCAATATGAAACAATAAGAATATGAATAATTAATATGGATGATGGTGATATACAGTGGTATTAATGGTAGTTATAATCTCTTACAATGCTTGATGGTTGATGATGATTGAATTTAGTTTTAAGAATACTTTTCCTTTCGAAGAAGGATATTTTGTTGAAAGAGTTTCCTTTCGGCAAGGATATTTCGTCGAAAGAGGACTTCTGTCTCCGGGCCCTTGTATTTATATGATTTTGCAAGGGGTTGTGGGGTGTACGCGCGGTATGGACTTTGCCCTGCTTATATAATATTTTACGGTATGAAGGGGGGTGCGCAGTATGCACCTTGGGCTAATTATAAACATGTGTCATGATAACTTTTGGGGTTTTTGCAGGGATCAAAGGTTGATCTATATTGGGACTCGCAGTTTTTCTTCTAGGGTTTTTATACATGTGATTTTGAATTGCTCAACTCCTCGAATGGATTTTGGGTGTTTTAATAGGAAAGGGACGTCGGTGGGTTTGACTGCTTTGGTCATTGAGAGGGTGTGAGACGTGGTCTCGATTTAAGATATTTGTGGGGCGAGGGACTTGTTTAGATTCGACGTAAGAGAGGGATTTGTGCCGCGTTGGGCGAATAAGGGAAGGAGATTTAATGATTGACCGTCTTGAGATGGGGACCGCTAAGGTACATCGCCAAGGCGGCCGAGGTCGTTGGTAAAGGGGTAAGAATTGAGGTTTGGGGAAGATTTGAGCGGATTGTAGATAGATTTATAAATGAGTTGAAGTAACCGCGCGCGAAAAATCTTGGGGCGTCACACCTCCCCCCTTATATGAAGAAATGCCTGCATTTCTTCACCGTAAGGAGCGGGGTGGACTTTGAAGTTATTTGTTCTGCTCATTGCAGCGTTAGAGGAAAAGAAAAATATAAAATGAGATTACAAAGAAACAAAATCTTTTGGCCAAAAGGGCCTATGGTAAAAATATATATACATAAAAAAAGAAAATAAGAATGGTTAAGGGATATATTTACAAGGGACTATTTACATATCTATATACAAGTAATTTGAAGGGGGATATGAATAGGAGAGGGTGGAAAAGGTGACATCCTCCAGGATGTATGCGAGGTTATAACCGTCCTGATACTGGTCATTGAACCACCTTAGGAACTCCGGCGTCAGTTCCGTGTGGTCAGGGACTCTGATGGCTGACGCCGTGTCCAGGATCTCCACTACACCTGGATTCGGAGGGATGGCGGAAGGGATTATGACTATCGGGGATTGAGGAGGAAGGGCGCGTTGCGCGGGTGGAGGCGTGATCGCCTCCATAAGTGCTACCCAGTCGATGGGTGTAAGGGCAGGGGAGTCGGAGATGTCGATGACCTCTATTTGGGGGTCTGCCTCCCTGAGGATGGCCTCTACTTGGGGGTCTGCCTCCCTGATGGGGTTTTCCCGGTGGGGCTCAGCTTCCCTGACGAGGGTGTCAGCGATGACCCTCGGGAGGAGAGGGGAATTGCTCCTTCCCTCCAGGGTGTTCCTCCGGCGCCGCCACCGCATACGGGAGAGCCTCCTTTTCTGCCCCCCCCCCCCCCCGAAATGGTGGGGTTGGCCCGCTATTGCGGTCCGCCTATGGGGCATGCTTCCTGTGCGTTACGTTTAACGATCTAGGATAAATTGTGATTAGTATGTTGGTTTGATAAAGGGGGTCAACTGGGATTCTCGCGCAAGTGACCTAGACGCGCTTTGTTCGCATCAATGATTTTAGGATTTCCCTTCCACGATATTTTGAGATTCTGAGAGGGGATTACCTCCAATATAGTATGCGGACCAGAGTACTGGTCGCCAAATTTCCCTTTTCTCGGTTCTATTAAGACAAAGACAGGGTCACCCGGTTTGAAGGTCTCCTCGTTTATATGTCTATCATAATATTTTTTGTAACGAAGCTTGGACTGATTTAACTTTTCAGCTGCAGCGATTTGCAGTTCTTGTAGCCTCGTACTTAGTTTGGAAAGGTAGTGATTGTAAGTTTCATTTTCAAAATCTTCGGGCACCCGTTTCTGACTGGGTACCCGGGCTATTTTCCCGAATACTAGCTCGTGTGGAGTGTAACCAGTGCCCTCGTGGACGCTGGTATTATAAGAGAACGCGGCCATTTCAGTCCATTCGTCCCAGTCGCTGTATCTGCTTATAAACATCTTTAAATATTCGGTTAACACGAGGTGCGATCGTTCTAGAGAGCCGTTTGTTTGTGGGTGAAAGGCTGTGGTTCGAAATTGTTCGATTTTAAATTTCTGCGCGATAGCTTTCATGAAATTACCGGTGAGATTTGCTCCTTGGTCAGTGAGGATGGCTCTAGGAGCTCCGAATTGACAAATAAATCGTTTTATAAATGCGTCTGCAATTTTTATCGCTGTGGATTGTTTAAGGGGCTCGCACACGAAGTATTTTGTTAGTAAATCCTGCATTGTTAGGATGTAGGTATTCCCCGTTCTTGTAGTAGGTAACGGCCCTACTATATCCAACGCAACTTTATCGAAGGCGCGTCCAGGTGTATCGGTAAGGATCATTGGTTACCTGGTTTTTACACGCACGAGTTTCTTTCGTTGGCAGTCCTCGCAGTTTCGGACGAAATCTTCCACGGCTTTCTTCATACCTTTCCAAAAGTAGTAGTGACGAATACGGTTATATGTTTTGGTTACTCCTTTATGGCCGGCTAATGCGGATGCATGATTCTCCATAATAATGTTTCGTCGTTCCGCATCCTTCGGGATGCGGACTATTTGTAAACATATCGTGACACTAATGTCTTCTTCGTCGAGGGCTTCGAGAATATCTGTAATAATATTGTAACGTCCGGTTGCCCGGGGACGACTGAACGCTAGCAGGTTCTCGAGAGGAGAGCGGCGTCCCCTCGAGTATAGGATAGGTGGGAGTTCGTTGGTAGAGTTAAGGAGTAAAATCCAACTTAAAACGTAACAATGACTTTATTTAACACTATTCCTACCGACACATTTCACGTCATTTGACCGGTCGCGTTAGGTAAGGCAGACTACAAATTTTTCTCAGAAAATAAACAATAAAACAAGAAGTGAATATTCCAAAATGTATTATACGTATATTTGAGGCAAAGTTGTGAAGTTTAAAGGCGATTCAATTACGTTGTATATAGGAAATTCTAATCGACATTTTAAAAACGGTCTTTTGACCGGTTCGTGGTAGGAATAGTGTTAAACAATTATTCCTAACAATAATAATAATAATAATGCTTATAACTATGATTTATGTTTTTTATGGTTTTATGGTTTTTTCTGTGGTATTAAAGTTAAATAATTGTATATAAATATGCTTCTGTAGTAAGCTCGGCCGCTACCGTTTCCGGAGCAGTTCCCAAAACTTTTGACAGAATTCTTTTATTTATGCTGCTGCTGTTCATAGCGGCCGCTACCGTTTCCGGAGCAGTTTCCGATATTCATGGCAGAGTATGTATTCTAGGGTTCCGTAGACCTTGTCTTTGCTAAGCGGTTAAACTGCTACCTACTAATAGGAGCATCGCTTGAAACCTCCGCAAAGACAAAGTTCTCAACCTTCAAATGAAAGATCCAAAGAGGAGCAACAGTACCTTTGTACACTGAGAACCAGTCGCTACCGTTTCCGGGGCGGTCTGAAATTCTACTGGATGGTACCTCAGCTACCTCCAGGAACTAGCATTCGTTGGTTGTAGGGACGTATCCGTATTCGAATGAGCGCGCCAGGTGCTGCGTGCGCCTCCTTTTATACTCGAGTTTTGGCGGGTTGGCGCATGCGCAGTGAGTTAGTTTTCAGTGTTTTGCATTTTGTTCGTATAATACATATTATTTTATCTTGTTCTTATGGTAATACTTATATTTAATTATTTCTAATGTTCCTATAATATTTGCTTCTTTAATATTTGCTTAGTTCGTAATTTACGTATAAAAACATGTACAATGCTTGTGCGCGGTAACGCAGATTGGATTAATGTAGCGTAGATCGATCCTACTTTACCGACGGTCGGTAACTAATGGTTCGAGTCCGCGTGGGACGTTACAATATCTTGCCAGCTTAACTGATCGATATTTGTAGTTTTAGCTATACTGAAGGAATATATTATGAGCTCACGTACTACATTTCTAAGGGAAGAAAGGGTTTCACCCCATGTGGTAGTGACTAAAGGTGTACTTTGCGTTTCCTTAATAACTAACCCGATGAGAATTTGTCCCTTATTGAATGTTACGTGTGCCCTGCCTAGTGTGAGGTTATTTGTTATTGGCAGGATTCCCGCTTCCTGCAGCTGTTTCGCGCCATCGTCGCAAGTTTTCCCATCGGCGCTTAAAAAGAATACGAGCGTTTCCTTTCGTAGGGACAACGGGTCGCGACTGATTATTGGCGTTATCCTGAGGTCCTTATCAGGGTCTGCTTCGTAGGCTGTTTCCGGTGGATCGTTTGTCTCGATTATCGATGATTCCGAGTCTGATGTTGATTCGTGCGAAGCGTTTGATGCCACATCGGAATCTGAGTCGTCTTGTTCCGGCGGTGCTGGCGATTCCGGAAGCGAAATAACCGAATACGGCTCCTCTGCAGGTTCTTCTTCTACTACCTGGGTTTCTTCTTCTACAGTATTTCCTGTTGCTGGTAGATTTAGCGACGGGGAATCCGGTGGTGCTATTATCGGCGTCAGGTCCTTGCGTACCTTTCGGCGTGGTTGTGTCCTCGTAGGCGCCGTTCTGTGGCGAATTTTACTTGAAGATTTTTGTGTGGAGGTGGACGCTTGGGAGCCCCGAGGCCTCCCTGGGCCTCGTTTAGGCGGGGGCAGATCTTCCCAGTCATCGTCATCTTCCTCTCGTGGTCGTATGGGGCATGTCTCCGCAGTAGGTGGATTACGGGATAAGGCGTCGGCAAGTTTGTTGCTTTTTCCTGGTTGATATCGAATTTCATAGTCGTATTCCGCTAATTTTAGGCGCCACCTAACGAGGCGCGACGTCGGGTCCTTCACCCTGTGTAACCAAACTAAAGGTTGGTGGTCGGTATATAAAATAAATTTCCTTCCATAAAGGTAAGGACGGAAGTATCTGACACAATAAACTATGGCTAGGAGTTCCTTTTCTATAGTCGCGTAATTGATTTCCGCTTTGTTTAAAAGACGGGACGCGTAGGCAATTGGTAGCTCCTTTTCGTCAATAGCCTGACTTAATATTCCTCCGATGGCGTATTCGGAGGCATCAGTAGTGACGTGGAATTCCAGGTCAAAATTCGGATATTGCAGGATAGGTTGTGTTTGCAAGGCTGACCTTAAGTGGTCGAAAGCAGTTTGCTGGGACGGTCCCCAATTAAATGTTGTGTCTTTCTTCAAAAGTTGGGTCAACGGGCGAGCAACCTTAGAAAAGTCTGGGATAAATCTTCGGTAATAACCGGTTAATCCAAGGAATTCTTTAATTCCTTTGGGTGTGCGAGGTGCTGGGTAGTTACGGACGGCTTGAATTTTCTGTTGATCCGGTTTTACACCTTCCTCGGTGATCACGTGGCCCAAGTATGCAACTTCCTTATGTAAAAATTTGCATTTCGACGGTTGCAGTTTAAGGTTCGCTTCGCGGAGACGGTAGGCGAGTTTCTTAAATTTTATTAAATGTTCAGCGAGGGAGCTCGCGTAAAGGACGATGTCGTCCAAATACACGAACATTTCCGTGCCCTGGAGTCCCGTAAGAGTGTGGTCCATCAGACGTTGGAATGTAGCTGGTGCATTACAAAGCCCAAATGGCATCCTAACAAACTCGTAATGTCCATGAGGCGTAGAGAATGCTGTTTTTGGTGAGTCTTCCGGCTTCATGGGGATTTGATGAAATCCTGAAGCGAGGTCGAATACGGAGAAGTATTTTGCTCCTCCTAATTGGTCCAATATTTCGTTGATGTTCGGGAGTGGATACGCGTCAGGAACGGTTATTTTGTTTACGTCCCTGAAATCAATTACCATCCGCCACAGGAGTTCTCCATTGGGTCCTGGTTTCTTGGAGACGATCCAGATGGGTGAATTGTAGGGCGATAATGACGGCTTGATAATTTCGCTTTCCAACATCTTTTGTACTTGTTTGGTGATTTCTTTCTTGTGGACTTGAGGGAAGCGATATTGCTTCGTATTAACCGGTGTCGGGTCCGTTGTTTGGATTCCGTGTTGAATAGCGTTCGTATGACCTAACTTCTCGTCTGGGAGATGGAAGAGGTCATGGCTTCGCTTTATTATTTCTTGAACGTGGCGCTGTTCTTCCGGATTCATGTGTTCCATGGAGATCGATTTTAACACTAGTTCCGCCCTTGAAGGAGATTCTTCCGAAATTTCCAATGGTTCCGTAGTAAACGTTTTCGCGAGGGACGTGAGGGATTTTAAGGGAAGAGAAGATTTCGTGGGATGTGTAGGGGGTGGGAGTGAGTGCACTTTCGCAGGTGCCTCGAGTTGGTGGATTGATAGATCCAGGGCTAACAGGGACTTGATTTTTATTAGGTTGGGGATGGGGTTGATGCCTGAAGGCGGTGTTGTCTCTCTTTGTCGTTTTCGTTTAGGTTCCGGGATTATCCTGTTGAATTCCTCCAGTTCAACAGTGGGTATCGTGATGATGGAGTCCTCTTCGTTTGAGTTTACCATTTGCAAGTATGCCTTGCCGTTTTGATTACGGACAAGAGCGTTACCAGCGTGAATTCCCGTGCCCAGATTTAATCGGGGCAAGTATCCTTCTTCGAGATTTAAGTTCGATACTTACACGAAGGTACCTGTTCTCGATCTTGCGGGTAGCGTCACTTGATCCCTATTAATGAATGGGATGGAGTTTCCGTGAAAGTGTAGCTGTTTCTTAAGGTAGTCGATAGTGGCATTCCTTCCTGTTAGAAATTCGGCTCCTAGTATACCTTGTGGTCTAATTGGGAAATCTTTTGGGACTACGTGGAACGTGGCATCTTCGCCCAAAAGAGTTATTTTGATTGTCCCGAGGGTAGGGACAGGGTCCGTAGAAATCCCTTTAAGTAATAGTTTATTCTCTACGTTGACGTCTTGGATTCTCTTTACGACCTGAACCTTTAGTAAGTTCACCTCTGATCCGGAGTCGATCATTAATTCGGCGTTTTCTTCGAAATCTGGGGAGTTGACTATTACAGACGGGGCTTCATTTACCGGATTTACCCGCGCGGTGGCGATTTTATACTTGTTACCCTCTATTCCCTCTGTACGTTTATCGGACGCGCTCCCGCTTGGCCTGTCCCACGGTACGCGTCCATATGTACCCGTGGAGGCGGGGCGTTTCCCGAGTTCGTCTCCTGGATGGTTCCAGGGTTCCTTGTGTTATAATTATATATACGTTTCCTACATTCTGAAATCAGGTGTCCGGGCTTCTTGCAATATCCGCAGATTCGCAGCTCCGTAGGCCTGGGGGGTGGAGGTCGAGTCTTGTCCCAGTATGGGAGTAGTTGGCTTGATGCTCTATCCCCATATTCCGCAGGAAGGGTTGTGGGCTGCCTCTCGGAGGGTTGAGCTGGCGGGCCTGGGTTGCTGCGACAGACCCGGGCGTCGTGACCGGTCTTGTTGCAGAGTTGGCACGTCAGTTTGGGAGTCTTCGGTTCTGAGAACCTGATGCGGTCCCTTTCCATCTTCTTGTCCACTCGAATGGCCAGGTTGAACGCTTCGTCGAGCGTTTCGAACTGGTGTTGCAGTAGATTCGTCCTTACATGAGGTGGAAGTCCATCGACGAATGAGTCCAATGTCAGGCGATCTAGGTCCTCGGGGTGATCCCTCGCGAAATCGCGGTAATATTCCCTATCCTCTTCTAAAATTGCGAAGCGGAGGTCCTTAACGCGGGAGATATATTCTAACACGTGCTCGTTGGCTCCTTTCATAACGTTCGCGAGTTCACCGCGATAATGGTCAGCCGTTTTTGCAGGGGAGAAGGTTAATTTAAGTTGTTTGATTAAGTCTTTCACGGTGTCGAAGACCCGATCCTCAACGGCCAAGCTGGCATGGTCTTGTAATTTATTACGTAACAATCTAGCCAACTGGGGTTCGGCTTGCGGGGGAACCAGAGCCTTAGCCCTATTACAGGCTCTCGCGAATTGCACCACGGGTATGTTATTTCCGTTAAAAATAGGGACTGTCTCTATGGCGTCCATTAAGCGGATTTGGGGCGATGGACTGTGGTCACTATCGCGGTCATAATTTAGGTTTGGTTTCCTATCAAATCGCGAGGAACCAGGGGTGCCAAAATTGTTTACCAGTGGCGAGGGTACAAGAAGCTTTTCCATTATTTCGCGGATAGCTTGTATTTGACTAGAGAGATCTTCCGACGCGGGGCCGTCTGAACCGGCGGCTACGTCCGAACGCGTTTTGGGTTGCGGATTTACGACATATTTCGTGTGCAAGCGTTCGATTTCAGCTTGTTTTTCCCGTAATAGTTGCATCCGATCCATTAATTCGACGGTCGCGGTGTCGATTCTGCTAGTGGAAGGGTCCGCGTCTTGGTCCATTACGCGAGATTCATTGGTGTCCCCGTACACGGACATGATTAATTGAATAGGTTCTGGCGTGTTCGTAATTTATGGGGATTTCCCTACGTTTAGGCGTCCGGCAGCCGTTGTTTAAACCGTGCGGTGCTCTAGACCTTGGTGCGCGTTAAAACCGTTTTGTCTCTTATTCGAGAGGCGATCTTTTTTGGTGCACGCGGCACATTCGCTAATGGGGCGTGCTCTGAGTAGATGGTCTCTACAACGGGGACATTCGGGGAGTATGTCGTTTGGTCGGTAGTGGTGTGTTTGATAGATCTCGTCCACCTCTACCGGATCCAAATTGAAACAGTTTTGACAAATATTGACGACTTCCGTGGTCGTTACTATTTTCCCAGAAACACAAACCAATGCGTTTGAGTCAGATAATACGCCTCGAAATCTACGGCTTGGATAATATAATTTGCTATATTTGGGTGTTTATCACACATGCTAATCGAAAAATATTATTGGTGTTGAGTACTCGACAGGTCTTTGCCTGTCTGAAATAAACAGACGTTCCACCTTGGGCGACTAGGATTACGTCGCGCCGTTTAATAATCTAGATCTTCTGGTTCATCAAATTCGTCATGGGTTTCTCCAGAAAGGAGGTAGAATCCTACGCATATGGGGCAACTATGCATGGGGCGAGTATGGTATAGATTTATACAAAGAAAAAATGTATTAAATAATAATATGCAGATATATTTTTATACAAATAAATATTTTAATACGAATAAATATTTTATTCAAAATACTTGGCGCTGCACAACCGAAAAAAATGTTAATTGTCTTAGTATTATTAATTAACAATAACTCCCTTACAATTTAAAATACATAAACAAATACATACACATATTAGAAACGCAGTCAGATTTATTCTACATATATTTAATTCTAATACCATGCGTAGCATATGCACACGCACACACACACGCGCGCGCGCATACATACACATACAAGAAAGAAAGAAAAGGATTAATGCAATTTATTACATATTTATTGAGTTTAGCAACACCAATTCGGAGAGCAGCGCCAAGTATTTTGAATCAAATATTTATTCGTATTAAAATATTTATTTGTATAAAAATATATCTGCATATTATTATTTAATACATTTTTTCTTTGTATAAATAGCCATTATGAGTAATGGAATTTTAGCTGTGCATATGTAGTTGTGTCATCTAAAATGCAGTTGGAAAGCATCTTTATGTACTGGCAGCTCATTTTGATTTCACATCTTTTTTTAATTTTGTAATTATTATTATCCTCTATTTTTTGTGATTTTCATGTACTTGGCGTATTTTTTTTACTTTTTTGAAGTTTTTGATGGGGATCTCACTTCTTTTTACAAAGATTATTATTATCATCTATTTTTTGTGATTTGTATATTTTCTTATTTTTTTTTGTGATTTATTATTATTATCTTCTATTTTTGTGATTTATATGATTTCATGTACTTGGCGTATTTTTTTACTTTTTTGAAGTTTATAATAGGGTGAAGCTACCAGTAGTCGACCATGTATCAGTAGTCGACCACTTTCAGAAAAACATGAAAAAATAAGGTTTTTAGAAGTGACAATCTTTTGAACAGAGTGTAGCTAGAGTGCAGTTAGAGTGCAGTTGGGGAACTGCATTTTGTTCAAAAGATCGTGACTTCTAAAAGCCTTATTTTTCATGTTTTTCTGAAAGCGGTCGACTACTGATACATGGTCGAGTACTGGTGGCTTCACCCTATATACAGTGGCGTGCAAAAGTTCCCGGCCAGATGGTTTTTTCAATTTTTCTTCCAAAAGCAAAGTCTAAAGATCTTTTTATTATTATTGCATATAAGGACATATTGTGTAAAAAAAAACTATAAAAGAAATTAACGCTGTTTCTTTTTTATATGTGTTTATTTCAATAATTACTAAATTAACATGTTCAAAAGTTCCCGGCCAGATCGTTATATGAAGAAAATAATACTCGCAATGCATGTTATAACAATTTCTGAATAGCTTAATTAATGTTTATGATTAGTATTTGGTATTCATGCCTTTTGCAGCAATGACAGCAGCACAACGACGAGGCATGGATTCAATTAATCGCGTAATATAATCGTATGGTATTTTCTTCCATTCCTCTGTTAAAATTTGGAATAATTCTGCTTTAATCGAGTTTTTATATCTTCCAATACGGCTCTTTACTTCTGCCCAGAGGTGCTCAATTGGATTTAAATCAGGGGATTGCGCAGGCCAGTCTAAAACCTTGATTTTCTTTGAAGACAACCACCCTTTGACCAGCTTGGATGTGTGTTTTGGGTCGTTGTCATGTTGAAATATCCACTTTCGAGTCATATCACTTCGAGCATAAGGTAGCAAGTGAGAGTTAAGAATATCTCTGTACATAACGCTGGTCATAAGACCCTCAATTTGTATTAAGGGAACAATTCCTTGAGCAGAGAAAGCTCCCCACACCATGATGCTGCCTCCACCGTGCTTTACAGTTGGTGTTTGATATCTGACGTCATTTCTGGAGCCAATCGGGCGGCGAACATAACGTTTTCCGTCGCTTCCAAATAAATTAAATTTAGATTCATCAGAGAAAATAATTTTTTTCCAATCTTCGAAAGTCCAGTTCCGGTATTTTGTGGCAAACTTTAATCGGGCCATTCTATTCTTCTTTGAGATTAGGGGTTTTTTACTACTAACTCGCCCAAAAAGTCCAGCTTCATGTAATCTTCTCGTCACTCTATAGCGACTAACTTTGACAATATTTTCTTGGTGTAATTCATTTGCAATATCCACAGCAGTCTTTTTATGATCTCCCATTGACTTACGCTTAATAATACGATTAATTTTTTGTGTTGTCTTTCGGGGTCGTCCACTTCGTGGGAGATCTTCTACACCATAACCAGCACGATACTTTTTAATTGTATCATTTACTGTTGATTTCCCGATGGATAATAATGAAGCAATTTCACGAGAAGACTTCCCGTTTGTTGACAACTTTATGACTCTCTTGCGTAGTTCAACCGACGTGTTCCGAGCCATGTTGTTGTTTTGATGACTTTGTATCAACTGAACGAAACAGCTTTCGTTAGTATTCGAAATACTTAGCTTTTAAAGACGTAGAATCGAGACTGGCCGGGAACTTTTGAACATGTTAATTTAGTCATTATTGAAATAAACACATATAAAAAACAAACAGCGTTAATTTCTTTTATAGTTTTTTTTTACACAATATGTCCTTATATGCAATAATAATAAAAAGATCTTTAGACTTTGCTTTTGGAAGAAAAATTGAAAAAACCATCTGGCCGGGAACTTTTGCACGCCACTGTATATATTTTTTTTTTATTAAATGTGGATATATATTAAAATTAAATATATAAATCCACATTTTTAAGTTACAACTTAACGTAAAACTTATATAGTACATAGAAATAGAGTGATCCTGTGCTATGGTAAGTGTAGAGACTACAAAATATCCGAAGAAGGTGAGAGCATATGGCAAAAAGTCTTGTTGCAGGAAATTTAAATGGTAATGAACGAACGCACAATTTATGGGTATTGGAATAAAATTAATTTAGTATGTTTATTCGAAAACTGAAATCTTGTTAATAGAAAACTAATAAAATTAATGAATAGCGTGGCAACTACTATGGATTTTAAAGTATTACGAATGTCTTTCACAAAAGATTGAATTGAAAAGTATCAAAGGAGATGTGTCGTCAGCGTACTTTGTTCACTAATGTGACTTGCTGCACATTGCTAAATTTAAACTAAATTTTGTTCATTTACCTTATTTGAGAAATTTCCAGAAGCTTGTGCGAAAGAAGATGCTTTTCTGTCTATCTAAAATAAAATAATAACTGTCTCTGAACAACCTCCAAGCTTGTGCGTCCCCTTCATTTCTATCCAAGCCTCTGCATCCCCTTCATTTTTATCCAAGCCTCTGCGTCCCTTTCATCCCTTTCATTCCCTATCCAAGCCTGTGCGTCCCCTTCATTTCTATAAGCTTTACATAAAAACTCTATATTAAATAAATTATATATATTACATATATATCTGACAATTTAAATGCAATTTGTTACAATATAATTATTTTGTACATGCATTATACAAATTTTCAGAAACATATGCGAAAGAAGGTGTGCTTCTCTGTCGAATCGAACCTTCTGCGGACAACTTCCAAGTATGCGATTCTACATAAAATTTTCAGAAACGTATGCAAAAGAACATGCTTCTTTGTCGAATCGAACCTTCTACGGACAACTTCCAAGTCTGCGACTCTACATAAAAAGTCTTTATTATTATTATTTTGTCTATGCATGGTACAAATTTTAAAAAAACTTATGTGAAAGACGATGCTTCTCTGTCGAATCGAATATTTTCCGGGCAACTTCCAAGTCTGCGACTCTACATAAAAATTTTAAAAGAAGATGCTTCTCTGTCGAATCGAACCTCCTCCGGACAACTTCCACGTCTGCGACTCTATATAAAAAGTCTATATTATTATTACTTTTTCCATGCATGATACAAATTTTAAAAAACTTATGTGAAAGAAGATGCTTCTCTGTCGAATTGAACCTTCTCCGGACAACTTCCAAGTCTGCGACTCTACATAAAAAGTTTAAAAGAAGATGCTTCTCTGTCGAATCGAACCTTCTCCGGACAACTTCCAAGTCTGTGCCTCTAAATAAAAAGTCTATACTACATTATTATTATTTTGTCCATGCATGGTACAAATTTTAAGAAACTTATGCGAAAGAAGATGCTCCTCTGTCGAATCGAACTTTCTCCTATTAAAAAATGTTGGCAACTTACCTTGTTAATTGAGACAATAATTCAGTGTCCTAATATGGTGTAAAAACTCGTGATATTTCAAATTTCGATTTGGACAACTTACCTTATTTAATACTTCGCCGGTTATGAGTGACTAACGCTTGGCAGGTTATAATTTGGCGACTTACCTTGTTAGTTGAGACAATAATTCTGTCTCCTATTTAGCGTAAAAAAACTCGTGTCATTTCTAATTCGGATATTTAGCGTAAAAAAAAACTCGTGACATTTCTAATAATTCGGATTGCTTACTTTATTTGACACTTAGCACTTTAGGTTATGCATGTATGTACAATGACGGACGACGATCCCTGCCGAATGATCCCGAGAGTCTACGAACGACGAACGAAACATGTGTTAGTCCCTCTTTTGGGTGAAGGTGTGCGTATAATGCGTATACGTATTATGTTGACGAAAATTTTCTTGACGACGGAGAAGAAAACGGAAAAAACGGACCGTTTCTGACAGATCCATGAGACGATATTACGATATCTCTGACATGCGTGGACCGATTTGATTGATTTTGGTCTTATTAGAAAGCTGATATGCGGTTTACATGAGAAAAATGCCTTTAAATTTAGAAAATATTGCAAGCGTGAAGAGATATTAATGAAATAAAATGTCAGGTTAGGTTGGAATAGCCGCGCGTCGCGTAAAGGTACACGGCAGCGACAGTCGGCATATTCATGTACTTGGCGTCGACACGCTACCGCGTCTCTAGATTGCCACACCATTCGCAAGGGGAAAGCGTAGAAGGCGTTTGATAATAATGAAGGAGCCGCTCCTTTTCTACTATTTCTGGGTACAACCAGGAGCAGGGCAAGCAAATATCTTCCTCGTTGAAAGTTCTAGCTAAACGGGCTCTAAGACAAACTAAGCTCTGCATGCACGCAATGGTGCCTTGTAACCTTTGGCGTCGTTGACCTACTACAATCGTTTGCGAACGAGTGATGTACATAAGTAGTTTTGATGAAACTTAGTACTTGAGAATTTATTATAACTTTAATATTGTAAATCTAGGGCTTTTATAAATTGCGGTTATCGAACCTTAGGTAACTTTTACCCGTAAGAAGGTAGCTTTCCGTGCATTCGATGCAGTCCCTTATGGGGCGTTTGGGGATTATTGATTCTTTACACCGCGAGCAATAAACGGGGGTACTATATGTGTAATAGTAATGCGTCCAATAAATTTCTACGGTGTTTGCGGGCGCTAGATAAGAACACCTTACGCACACCTCGCTTCCGTCTCGTGTGGTAGCGATCCCTCCAGAAACGCAAGTAAGAGCATTCAAATAGGCCGTTAGGCTCTGTAGTCTGCGGCTTCGGTATGATGGTTCACACCGATTTGGGTGCTCAATGCACATGCTAAATATAGGAACCTTGTGGGCACCGTATTAAAGAGTATCTTTTTGTAACGGTTGACGAAGATCCCACCGCTGTCACCAAAATTTTGTCACGTCCCGGGTTAAGGATTTAATGGGACAAATGACAAAGGGGTTTTTACATAAAATCCAGGCGCGAATCTATAGTTCAGCGCACCGGGAGGCGAGGAAATCAGGTATTTGACGACGTAATTCTGCACACCAGCCTTTTCGATTGTCAGGCGAGAAATGTGAAATTCTGCACGCTAATCGTCTCGAACGGCCGGGAGAATGTTAGATTCAGGGGATTGAAGATTTAGGGAAGGTCAGGCGAGAAATGTTTAATTCTGCACACTAACCATTTCGAACGTCAGGCGAGAAATGTGAAATTCTGCACACTAATAGTTTCGAACGACAGGCGAGTAATGTTTAATTCTGCACACTGAGGATTTAGGTAGAAGGCGGGAGAGAAATGCGAAATTCTACGCACTAACGGATTTGGGGACTGACAGGCGAGAAATGTTTAATTCTGCACACTAACCGTTTTTTGAACGTCAGGCGAGTAATGTTTAATTCTGCACACTAATCGACCAGGGAAGGTTTAATGAACTGGTTTGTAATGGGGAGACACCCGTTAGAGCACTTGTTTTGGTTTGCTTAGGTAATCGGATTTACCGCTGCATTATTGTAAAAGACACATGTAATACTTCGCGAAATTCGACTAGTCATACGGTTAAGCGAAACCTATACGAAAGTAAGTTAGTAAACACCGTGACGCTTTCTGCGGTCGTTGCCCGTAATCAGCTGTTCCGGCAGTCTGTTTGGATTTAGGGATCTTCGTAGCCGAAGGATTGACGCAATAATTCGTAGCTGATTTAAAGTAAAACTGTTTATTCACTTTATAGCTTTTGATAATAGGTAATGCACTATTATTGTGCAGATAGTTACGGTTTATAATAATGGGTCGGCGATGAACATAGCATTTATGTAATGGTTATAAGTTATGAATATGAACATGAAATACAAGATATATATATATATTAATAAGCTAGGATGATTTACGCAATAAGCGTTATTAAGCAATACAAATAGCAATACACAATAGTATGAGCGCAATAAGCGTTGCAATACGAAATAATGTGAAAAGCACTAAGAATAGCAATACAAGATAATATAAGCGCAATAAGCGTTGCAATATGAAACAATAAGAATATGAATAATTAATATGGATGATGGTGATATACAGTGGTATTAATGGTAGTTATAATCTCTTACAATGCTTGATGGTTGATGATGATTGAATTTAGTTTTAAGAATACTTTTCCTTTCGAAGAAGGATATTTTGTTGAAAGAGTTTCCTTTCGGCAAGGATATTTCGTCGAAAGAGGACTTCTGTCTCCGGGCCCTTGTATTTATATGATTTTGCAAGGGGTTGTGGGGTGTACGCGCGGTATGGACTTTGCCCTGCTTATATAATATTTTACGGTATGAAGGGGGGTGCGCAGTATGCACCTTGGGCTAATTATAAACATGTGTCATGATAACTTTTGGGGTTTTTGCAGGGATCAAAGGTTGATCTATATTGGGACTCGCAGTTTTTCTTCTAGGGTTTTTATACATGTGATTTTGAATTGCTCAACTCCTCGAATGGATTTTGGGTGTTTTAATAGGAAAGGGACGTCGGTGGGTTTGACTGCTTTGGTCATTGAGAGGGTGTGAGACGTGGTCTCGATTTAAGATATTTGTGGGGCGAGGGACTTGTTTAGATTCGACGTAAGAGAGGGATTTGTGCCGCGTTGGGCGAATAAGGGAAGGAGATTTAATGATTGACCGTCTTGAATTGAGGTTTGGGGAAGATTTGAGCGGATTGTAGATAGATTTATAAATGAGTTGAAGTAACTGCGCGCGAAAAATCTTGGGGCGTCACAACAATATAAAAAATGAAAAAATACAATAAAATATATCAAATAAAATAGAAAAAAGAATATAAAATAAGAAATATAAAAAATTGAAAAAAGAAAAAACTAATATAAAAATAGAAAAATAGAAAAAATAAAAGAAATTAAAACTAAGAGGTCGACGAGGGGGGTGAAGGGGGTGGCGGCGGTGATGGAGGTGATGGGGGCGACGGTATGCGCACATCGGCCGCTGTACACGTCGCAGGCCGCCCGGCAGGGGGGTGACACTCATAGAGGCTTGGAATGTAACCACCGTTTAGTTCTCCTCCATTTCTGTAGGCAGCGCTGTATGCAATTCAATTGAAACATTATCCACTAGATGGTGCTGACCGTGGGAAATAATCGAGGGCGGCAAATTCAAAACTTGTGTTCGGTTCCCCTTACTTAAATTAATTGAACTGAAGAAATGACTAAGACACAATTTCTGTATGACTGCACACAATTATTTTGTAAGCATTCCGTATACAATTTAAAAGTGTGCACTGTCATGCAGAAACTGTATCTCAGTCAATTATTTTGAAGGGAAAAAAAACTGAACAAAGTAAACTTCTTGTAAACATACAACATATTTTGTTATATTTATTTATTTGATACTTTACTATTTTCATTTTTACAAAAATTATAAATACAATACTTAATAATATTAGTAATAAATATATTAGACATATTGTCTTTATGACTACATATAAAACTAAAATTTACATGATGCTTTACATAATACGTGATGAAAAACTTAAGATTACGCGTACTATAATATTTTTGTAACATATATTTAGTAATATTATATAGTTTTATAATGCACCGCGAGAAATATTCGTTAAAATAGTTTAATACATCATTTTCGTTATGTGGGCGCTGTTCTACAATATGAATTTTACAAAAGTTACAATCTACTTTGGGTAATAACTTATTATGTATATATAAAAATAATGTAGTCTTCACCTTAGTGCTTAAGGCGGTGTCACACACTCTGTGAATTCCTTGGTGTATCGTTGGCTCTTCTATAATCCTAGGTGTGGCTTCCGGATTGGGACGAGCGTTGTCCATGAGGCTCTTCAGTTCGAATAGTGTTATATGAAACGTGTCTTGGCAATTGGCTCTGCTACTATGCTTGCCAGACACGTTTCGAACTAATAATGTTTTAAATGATTCTTCAAATTGGGTGGCATTTAGGCTATTTGCTCTACCCCTGTGCTGTCGGATTTGACCGAAAAAGTTTTCCAAGGGATCTTGATTAAATTCCCTAGTATAGACATTGTCCAATTTTTTGGCATATAATATTTTCACCATATCCATAAATCCTTCCACTGTGGTTATAAAATTCTTCAGTGAAGGTGGCACTATTTTTTCTGTTGTACCTTCGGCCTGGAAATACATATTCCTCATCTTTTGGACACATTCTCTCCAGTATATCATGTGTATACTATTTCGGTTTACAGCACATTTTAATTCGGTGTTGTTACGTCTAGTCCTGTTTTCATTTTCTTGATCTTTAAAAATACAAAAAGGAAGACGGATTAAAGTAACCTGAATGTAATATATTTGATATAGTATAAGATGACATAATATTAATATAAAATCAAAAGTAAAAAATACCACGAATAAGATAAAATAAAATAAATATAAGATGGAAGAAGGATAAAGATCAACGACAATCGGTACATTATAAGCAAAACAATGTGATATAAGAGCGGCTAATTGTAATGTAATAATAAGAACAAAATAAGATTTGTTAAATGTCTAATGTTCGTTGGGCTATATAAGTTTAGAATTTGAAGTGCCATCTTTGGGAACTATGTAATCCTAGAAGAAAACAAATACCTATACCTATAACTACCCAGATAGTACGTCTGGTAAAGTCTTAAAGACGTCCACAAGGCGTCTTAAAAACGTCTTAAAGCCACGTTGTTACAAATCAAGACGTTCAGACCTAAAATGGACATAAAATAGACGTCTCTAAGACGATGTGTGCTATCTGGGTATATTACCTACCTTTTGAAGTCTCACTGCTGTTCAACGAATCAAATAAATCATTGAAGAATTTCACTATTTTCGCTGTTCCGGTGGCATTTGCATGCATTCCATAATTTTTGCTGGACGCTTCATCATATGCAAAAAAATATTTGTTTTCAATTCACATTCAATCATTTTTAATGTAAAGCCGTGTCCCCACTGCGTCGTCATTTGCCAATCGGCAAGGCCGCTCGGTACATGCAGCCAAGTCTGCGGATTGGGTTGCATGGTTTGAAGTTTGGTAATTGAGTTTATTATAACCATATAAACAGATATTAAAAATTGGCACAGCCAAATTGGTGACCCCGGCGTGATCCTTCTTTTTGGGCTTTAAGAGGCAGATTTGAATTACCGTACTTCAAAAAGAAATACCTTTGGAGCGATAGCCCTTACAACAGCCAAATTGTGCAGTGAAGACACGCCTTACGATCATATAATTTTTATCCTTACGGATTTGAACCATTAAGTTAATAGCCGAAGACATTCTTTGGCTGAAAACTTGCGTTGCGTAGCAAACTTTCATTTTTTTAATTATTTGTCTTTGGACATGGTGCTTAGTAATTAATGGGATGGTCCTCATGTCATTCCCATCCAAGTTATCGATTGTAAAGGCGGCAATGATGTCGTTCCATCTGGCTACTTCAACTTCATTATTGCTCGCCTTCCATATTAAATTTTTATTTAATAAATTATTCCTTATCCCTTTTATTAAGTGTGGGGTATCGTATAAAGGGATAATTTCTTGGCGGTTAATGACTATACGCCTTCGTGGTTCCAGGCCATTTTCTATGTAATACTTCCGCGCCTCTTTAATAAGGTTATTAATGGCAGATGAATTTGTTTGCGCCTGATCGCAAATGACAGCTATAATTTCTAAGCCTATACCGAAAATATAATGGTCAATTTATATTGAAATAAATATTTAAACAAATACAAATGTAATTTTGGAATTGTATGCTGTACATACCAATTCCCTGTAACTTTGGTATCAATTCTTTTAGAAGCGTTTGTAATTTTACCGACTTCATTGCACCCGTACAAAAGGTATATAAAATTGGCTGTTTCCATTTTTTTGTTATGCCTTTAATCATGCATACGAAAGCATGATCTACCATCTCTCCATTTTCCAGGCCGGTTAATTTATCTTCAAATTCATTATATTCCAAGCGCGGTAGTATTGACATTTCATCAAATAATAAGATGCATATTCGGTCTTGTGTTTTCATGCGGTCGACAGATCTTTTTAAATTTGTCAGTAAAAACTCATTTATTCCTGCCGTTATAGGAATGTTGTGTAAAGTGCGTTTTACTGTACGCGGACATGGGAGATGGAACCAATTAGCTAAAAATCGGTATGCAGAGCCAGATGTCTTATATAGAGCTAGGCATATAAGTTTTTCTTCTATAGTGTATCTGTCCCCCTTCGGTTTTGCTGGTTTGCGCATTAATTGTTGCATACAAAAATTCATGGCTTCTGGCCGTAAATTATTTTGCGCAACATGACACTGCTTGCTGGCTAATAGTAATTTTTTTTTCATCACAGCCATTCTCTTGTTTTGTGCTGTCTTAGTTCTGTGTAACCTGATCAGTTTTTCATATAAAAATCTGGCCCTAGGCGTTAAATCTGCAGCTTTTCTTATATTTAACTGCCTTAGCACAGTCATTGAACGACCTACAAATCAACGCGACTAATGAATAACACATTTATACATTTTATTTTACATACATTAATAAATTCATTATTAAATTCCAATCAGTACGAAATGTCCATATTGATAATTTATAGAATACATTAATTTATTTACTTACCGTGTATTTATTTATTTACTTAAGAATGTATTTATTTATTTATTTACCATGCCATTATTCATTTATCATGCCATTATTCATTTACCATCCCATTATTTACTTACCATGTCATTATTCATTTACCATGCCATTATTTACTTACCATGTATTTATTTAGTTACTTAAGAATGTATTTATTTATTTACCATGCCATTATTTATTTACCATGCCATTATTCATTTATCATGCCATTATTTACTTACCATGTATTTATTTAGTTACTTAAGAATGTATTTATTTATTTATTTACCATGCCATTATTCATTTACCATGCCATTATTTATTTACCATACCATTATTTATTTATCATGCCATTATTCATTTACCATGCCATTATTTACTTACCATGTATTTATTTAGTTACTTAGGAATGTATTTATTTATTTATTTACCATGCCATTATTTACTTACCATATATTTATTTAGTTACTAAAAATATACTTATTTAGTTAATTAGAATATACTTATTTATTTACTTGGAATGTATTTACTTGAAATATACTTATTTATTTACTTAGAATGTATTTATTTAGTTGGTTTCAATAAAATGATTATTATTTTTAATATTTTATATAATAACTATATTACATACAAAGCTATATGTATATGTATAATATGGCTTATCAAGTTATAAGTAATACTAAAAAGTCAAGGCTAACACTCAGCCCTCTTTACCGACTACTCGCTGACTACAAAAGTGGCCAGATACTCGGTTTAACTGACTAGACATCTTTAATAATTTAAAATTCATATTTAGATGTGGGGGGATTCAGTTCGCATACTTACGATGGGTATTTACTGGTGTAACCGAACGTTGTACCTCTCCTATACCACAGGATGTAGATGGTCCATCTTCTACAATTAATGGTTCTTCTATACTGTAGAATTGAGATGTAGATGGTTCGTCTTCTATAATCAATGGCTCTTGTATGCCGCAGAATTGGGATGTAGATATTTCTTCTGCATTCAATGGCTCTTCTGTGCCATGGGGCTGGGATGTAGATGATCCTGCTTCTGCATTCAATGGCTCTTCTGTGCCATGGGGCTGGGATGTAGATGTTCCTGCTTCTGCATTCAATGGCTCTTCTGTGCCATGGGGCTGGGATGTAGATGTTCCTGCTTCTGCATTCAATGGCTCTTCTGTGCCATGGGGCTGGGATGTAGATGTTCCTGCTTCTGCATTCAATGGCTCTTCTGTGCCATGGGACTGGGATGTAGATGTTCCAACTCCTGTGTAACAAATTGAAATAAGATTTTTATATTGTATAAAATAATTCTTCATATAGTAATAAGAGTCATATTCCATACCTTGTATAGATGGTAACCTTTGAGAAGGTATTGTTGTACGAACCAAGTACATATTGGACGATTTATCCTGGGTCGTGAAATGCTGATGGCATACACGAACATTCCTATAGACTCGCATCGGGTCTAACTCAACTAGTTTTGGATTACCAATTACGTCTATCCATATATTAAAGCGTCCTGTATCTTTAAGGGGATTTGGAAATCGATGCCTTGATGACGTTCGATCTTCACATCCAGGTACACAACATTTCATGTTGTTCGACATGATGATTCTAGAAAATAAATAAAATATGACACCTGTGAACTGTATGGACTCTCGTTACGTTTCCAGTGAACAAAATCTTATATCACTTATCTTTGTTCTAGTTCGATGTTTATGAACTATATCTCAATATCCCAATATGTCTCTCAATGTTCTTTATCCGAGATTTGGCTTTGCTTGGTTTCAGCTTGGTTTGATGGATCAGGCTTGAATTCAATTGAATTGTCACCAACCAGTAACCAACTTGAACCAACTGTAACTGAACTGTAACGGTCAATAATGGCCGCCAAATTTAAGTAAATTGCGCCAAATGCAGCCCGCGGTCAGCACCATCTAGTGGTGCTAGTATGTTTCAATTGAATTGCATACAGCGCTGCCTACAGAAATGGAGGAGAACTAAACGGTGGTTACATTCCAAGCCTCTATGAGTGTCACCCCCCTGCCGCCCGGCATCGCATATGGCCGCAACCGCGCCGCTCCATATCCATTTTGGCGCCACCGTGGCGCTCGCAACATCGGCGCAGGATGCAACAAGTCCTAGAACACATACGCAAAACATTGATATGACACTGATACATTAAACATAATAAACATGAAACATACAAAACATTACAAACATTGATATAACACTGATACATTAAACATAATAAACATGAAACACACAAAATAATGCAATGTATTACATACCTGTGGAGGCGGTGACGGCGGCGCAGGCGGTGAGGGGGGTGACGGCGGCGCAGGCGATGACGGGGGTGACGGCGGCGGCGACGGTTGCGGCGAGGGCGGCGGCGACAGAGTTGGGCATTATTCGACTAAATTGTTATTCGACGAATCTTGGAATAAAAATTTCGAATAAAATGGAGTTATTCGCGATTAACGAATAAATTTTTAGTCGACTAAGTTTTTATTCGATGAACTCGAATACAAATTTCGAATAAAGTGAAGTTATTCGTAAATAACGAATAAAAATTTCGAATAAAATGTCGTTATTCGAGAATAACGAATACAAATTTATTCGAATAAATTTTTATTCGTTATTCGTTATTCGGAGGACCTCCGTGGCGACTGAGGGTCACGAATAAGCCGCTTGGGCTCGACTCCCATGGTCCTTGGCCCGACCGGTGACCGAGGGGTATTATGGGGCAAGGGGAACGCTTGTCGGGTGTAGGGTGAACCGCCCGATACCCCGTGGCGAAAAAAAACGATTAAGAAGTGAGAAATTTCGGGCTCCGCATTTC
Source organism: Andrena minutula (assembly GCA_929113495.1). Classification (NCBI taxonomy): domain Eukaryota; kingdom Metazoa; phylum Arthropoda; class Insecta; order Hymenoptera; family Andrenidae; genus Andrena; species Andrena minutula. The sequence continues at coordinate 28,502,269 of OV815995.1, forward strand.
TCATCAGATCGTCACAAAAACGGCGCCAAACGATTCCTTATGTTTTTTCGGCGAAAATAACACCAAGAACGACGTAATTCGGACCGTAAATAATCCTACAGTGCACACGTAAAATAAATTACATCATTGCACATGTTTGGCCTCACAGGTCCATATCTCCAAATCTAGGAATGCATGGATATTTTGTAAAGAAAAATATTTTTAGACCGCACGTAACCCACTGCGCTCAATCTTTATTAAGAAAAATATTTGTAACAAAATGAAATACCTACTGAACAAATATCTCTTTAACCGTATGGGCCATAGTTACCTGAATCTATTTCAATGTCATGAGAACTTTTAACTTGAGCCTGTCAGTCTGAATTTTTTATGATTTTTGTTAGCGGTCTTTATTTTCCATAAGACCGTAAATCAAAGAGATGTAGCCCTCAATTAGATTTGTCAAATTTTGTAATTATTCACTTATCAAGCCCATTCACTTTGTATACATCGCAGTTTCATATTCGATTTGTTATTTGTACTTGTCATCTGTTTGTTTATATATTTAATGGTGTTTAGTGCATCAGTTTTGTAATATTATACGTTATTACAAGATCTTCAACCTCTATTGTGAAATATACGGAACGGAATTTATAACCCTGTGAAATTTGTTAAAATTGAAGATATATGGTACGGGAATATCGAGTAGCCCCCGGTGGGGGTGGTAGGTACATTCGGAAAGCGTTCCCCTTGTCTCATAATCCCCTCTCGGCCCGACCAGAGGCCGAGGGCCTCGGGACCCCAGACGGAGCGGCTCGGGTTCTGACCCACGCTTATTCGTGTCGCCTAGTCGCCACGGAGGTACTTCGAATAACGAATAACGAATAACGAATACAAATTTATTCGACTAAGAATTTATTCTATATTTTCGAATAAATTATTATTCGAAATTTTTATTCGAGATCACTCGAATAAAAATTTAGTCGAATAATAATTTATTCGTTATTCTCGAATAACTACACTTTATTCGAAATTTTTATTCGAGATCGTTCGAATAAAAATTTAGTCGAATCAAAATTTAGTCGAATCAAAATTTATTCGACTAATGCCCAACTCTGGGCGGCGACCCCTCCCAATCGCTGCTCCAGGCGGGCGATGGTGGCGGCGATTGCGAACGCTAGAAGATAGAAACCCACGATTTAATATTGATACGATCGTCTAATTTAAGAGCACTTGGATTCAACGATTAACCCTTCGAGTACGAACATCGAGTCTTGTATCTTTTTAGACCCATCGTTTCAGAGCTCACACAGTGACAGAGCGGTTAATATTATTCGAGCTTGAGCGACCATCTCTACCTAAGTACTGTATCGGTGAGGGTCTCGAACGATCATGAGTAATATTAACCGCTCTGTCACTGTGTGAGCTCTGAAACGCTGGGTCTAAAAAGACACAAGACTCGATGTTCCGTACTCGAAGGATTAAATGCGGTAAATGACAAAATATTTTAAAGTACATACCTCCGGGTCGCACTCCGGGGCGATTCTCGACTGGCCCGTTGTAAAATAAAAAAATGTAATAGCACAACTGTCAACCAAGAACTTCAAAGCTTTGAAGACGACTGATCTCGCTGCATCTCCTGGTTCATGCATGTTAAAACCCCTCCTATCATGAAATCAAGAAGTGCGTAGCTTTGCAAAAGTAAGATGTTGTTGTTCTCCACCTTTATTTTTCGCTGACCATCCTCCTCCCCCGTGTCCTTATCTTCTTCTTCACTGACCGTCCTCACCTTCTTCACACGCATCTTCTTCTTCGCTGACCATCCTCTCCTCATTCACACGCATCTTCTTTCCCTTCTTCTTTGACACATCATTCGACTAGATTACACCACTTTAATCGCATATCCATCAGTTATTGAACGGGTGTTGGACGGGTATCGAACGGCTTTGATCATGTACCGAACGGGTGTAGAACGGCTTTGAACCGGTTTAATCGCGTATCGAACGTGAATCGAACGTCTTCGTACCATTTGATCGTGCATCGAACGTGAATCGAACGGCTTGAAACGTACATCGAACGTGAATCGAACGTCTTGGAACGTGCATCGAACGTGATTCGAACGGCTTGGAACGTGCATCGAACGTGAATCGAACGTCTTGGAACGTGCATCGAACCATTTCTCAATAATTGCAACCATCGTCTCAATCTAGCATACATCATATTTAGGAAGTTGGTTTAGGGAGGGTGGAGAAAATTATACGCATTAAAAAATTGATTATATTTATTTATGAATTTCTCTCTGGCGTTTAGTCCACCAGTTGAATATTTTAAATACATTTTGCAAGGCACAGTGCTTTGCGTGTCTGCCACATCGCAGAGTATCAACTACATTTAGCTTATTTAGAGATTGTATATCCTCGTAGTCAATGTCCAGCGTCTCGATGATCACGTCCGCTCTCGTACTTTCATCGAGGAAATCCGCAAGCCATTCGCGTTTCTGCAGGCCTTTAACGTACACGACATGGCACGTGTCATCTTCTTCGTCGATCGCATCAGCTACAGCTTTCGCAATTAGTTGTTTAGCCATACTGTATGGAACTTCTCCATCGTCCCAGCGTAGCCCATGATGTTTCACCGTCAACCACCGGATGCTTGATTTGTCAGATTTCGTAAGAAAATATTGCGGCATCGAACTCCGAAAAATATAATGCGAGAGAATTGTTCCCTTTCGCAGGACAGCCACTTCCTTGACGACAAATCTTCCATCGACGATGAACCCTTGCAGGTCAACAAATGTTGGCGTAGACATTATCGATACAATTTAGAGACCCGCTCGCTTCCAAGACAGATGGGGGAATGCAGTCTTTCTCGTAAAGCATCTAGATTTTCACGATGAAATTTTCTTTTGGTGTGAATTTGACACAGGAGAGGGCAGGCAATTTAATTCATTTTGCGCACCACGTTTGTCAGCGGATTGTATTCAACCACCCGATCGTGCAGAATCAGACAATAGGCCGTAGTATTTGCCGGTACGTTCTCTTTACACTCGAATTCTATGCGCACATCCACGGTGCCGCTTTTAACCGACTCATTTTGTCGCAAGCAATCAATCACCACGAAGGGACCCAATCCTAAAAATTCGGCCACGGTGAATAATCCATCGCTACAGTTGTAATATGATTTACGGAATTGTGTGTACATGTGAAACAAGATGGCATGCTTATCCATGTCAAAGTCCACCTGCATGTCATCATATGGGTGAAAATCCGAGTTGAGAAAAGCTTTTACATTGGTTAATTTGCATTTGTCGAATATAGTAGCATCTTTGGACATATCATTCTTTCGATCAGTCTGTAGAGCAAGGATAATGACACGCGGCTTCTCCAACTGCGCAGATGCCTTCACGGCCCATGAGTGCTTGGTCGTGCTCTGTAAGAGGGGATACTCGTACATATCCCACGATTGAAAACAAATGCTCAGGTTTCGTCCACTGTCCAAAGTATGTAGCAGCGATAGCTTATTAACGTCGTTCAGCGTCACATGAGGCATCCGCCATTGTACTTTAACTAACTGAATTTCTGGTTCCAACATCGGCGATCCAATTAGAACATTGTTATCGTTGCGCGATCGTATTAAAATCAATTCGTGACGCACATTAATAATAATGCGTTTGTAGTCCTCGCAAAATCCCAGCCAATATTTCAGTGGGATACAAAAATTGAAATGATTTTTCACTTTTAGCCCATCGCGTCGTTTCAAGCCCCATCCGGCATTCTCCATATTTTTGTCTTCGCCAGATGTCAGCGATACATAGTTGTTAAGCGTGCTAGTTATTCCAACGTTTCTGTTGCGATCAATTTCCACACCATTCAGCTCGTATCGAATCTCATCGAATAAGAACGCCATGCAATTATTTCCCAATGTCACCATTAATTTATCGTTTGGTTTATTTATCTTCAATTTTCCCTCCACGTAGAGGAAACTTTCACACGGTAATGTGTATAAATCCTGCTGTTGTATGGGTAATCTTATCTCATCGCTGTGTCCAAACGTTGTGTTGACATATGGGTTGTATGTGTGAGTCTCGAGCTTGACGATGCGATCATCAAACGTCGGCTTCCCTCCAATGCTTAGAATGTCAGCCATTTTTCAACTTAATTGCGCACGGTGAATCCCAAGGATTTTAAAAATGCAATGTTTGCAGCAGTGAGTCTCTTCTTTTTAGCGTGATCAGAGCTGTTGTTGCTGTTGTTGTTGTAAACAATTTGGTTTGGAAGAAACGAGTTTCTGGAGTCGTTCAACACAAGCATCTCTTTCGTTCGCACCACACGTATTATCGTCGTCGCCGTCGTACGTGCAATCTGATGGTAATCTCTTCACCTCGAAAATCGAGCAGCCGTCCGTCTTGATCCACAACCCGTATCGTTAGATCCGTAACGACCCGTGCGGTGATTGGAAGGTAAATGATCTGTGCGGGCGTTTCCGATATCTTATATCCTGGTGGGACTCTCGGAGAAAATTCATGTATCGTATGTACGCGCTTTCCATTGTTGTACGCACCAGCGGTAGCGCTACATTCAACTCGAATAATGTTCACGTTCATGATATTAATCGGATCGTCTGATTCGTGCCACCGCCCTGGTTCTAACACCTGATTCGTCGAGAATCCTAGTAGCGATCCAATGTTATTGCGCTTTGTAAAGTCTACGGTGAACGAGCAGTACAGCTCGCTTTTCATGGTATTGTTGTTGGGACGCAACACTATAGGATACACATCACCACCGTCAGCATCGGTGCCGCCGACATTTTTAGGATACCGCTCGAGTAATCGCTGCCTCAAATACTTGGCAATAGCGTCTAGTTCGTAGGAGCCGTGGGGAATCGTAATGTATTCAGGAGTGGTGTGGATGCTGTTGCTGATGTCATAATTTGCGGTGAAGTAGAATTTATCGTTGCTCGAGTCGATGTTCTGTATTGTATGATAAGTTTCAAAGGTTGTTAAACCCAGCTCGTAATCATCGTCGCTCAAATCTATGGGTGGAAAGTAGCTCACCGCGAGGGTGCTACTCTTGCCGGTTAGAGTGAACGTTAGCGACATATTCCGAGCTGTACGACTCGATTAGTACTGAATCAGTGTGGTGGGAAGTCAATCCTTAAATTTGGTTCCGATCGTTTGTAGAAAGCGTAGACATAGTTGCCCGCAATTGCTCTGATCGTATTTCTGATAAGCCGTTCGATTGTATTCGATTTTCACAACATCTTTGTCCAGATATTGTACCAATTCCTTAGGCGGCCGAAGATTCCCGAAGCTGTCGAAATATATAACTCGACACCCTCTCTTCGCATACGCCACCCAATGAGTTCCCGGCCCCTCGACATTGTCCAAATTTACGATACCGCTCTCGTTTCGATGTACTCCTCCAGCTGATAGCGCGTTGCGCATAAAAACACCTCTAAAGAATGGAATATGCATACGTTTTCCAACTCAGCCAATTGCACATCGGTAGTTATGCCCACAGGCATTTTTATTTTTTTTTTCGACGTTTTTTTTTTTCGTTTCGATATTCCCTGTCCGCGCTTGTACGGTGTGAGATAAAGTCCATGACCTTCCATGGAGCGATTATGACGCTGCATTTCTTGCAGCTGATGTTGCGCCGCCTTATTATCGTTTACCGCCTTGGCTATCCCCGCCGCTCCACCAGCTAATGATCCAAGAACACCTAGCAGCGGGAGAAGTGGTAATATGCCACCCCGTTTTGCCACCGGCAGAATCCGCTTTTTCGATGCTCTCTTCGTAGTAGTAGTTTTGCGAGGTTTTGTTTTCACCCCCATTCCGATTTTCGTCTTGGCTTTCATAGCTGCCCAAACAGCTGTAGCAGCACCTCTTTCACCCAGAGTCGAGTCTCGCGCAACGATGCGTCTTCGCGCTTTGTCAGCGAGTACGTTATCTGCCGCGTGCCTTTCGTCGAGGTTGTTGCTACGCGAATACGCAATATCGTGTTCGCGACACGCTGCGTCCAACGGATTAATACCCTGATCCCCTCTAGCCAATCGTTTTGTCAACTGAGATCCTGGACCACAAAACTGATATCCAGGAACATGTAATTCGAAAGGTAGCGCGTTTATCGCTCGATTTAACAAACCACGACCTTTCTTCACTCTTGTCGGCGACATTCGTTGCAGTTTTTAATCTATGGTGCTGGACCGTCGATATGCGTTCGCTGCCAAGGGCGATTATAATGTTCTAAGCACCGACGACACTGCTGAACCTCAGAATCGGCTTTTATATGCTCGGGGAGCCTGTCCCACAACTGATCAATGTGTCTTTCAAACTCCCGGAGTAGAATAATCTTTGGTATATATTTCAACTGCTCAGAGGTTAGGTCTCGAATATCGCAATTATCCGACAGGATCAGAAGCATTTTGAATACTGAGGTGTTTTCGCTTCGGCGCGGACCTATAAATAGGACGCGTCGTCGCTTCGAAAATCAGTTTTCACAGTTCACATCGAGGATGCGATTCGTGCGACAACCTGTAAGGATACGCGTGACAAATTTTGACGATAAATCGGAAATGATGTCACCGAATTCGAAGCGTAGACACGGTAGCATGCTACCAAACACTATCCGCTGTGTTATTTGCGGCCCATCGAATTGTGGAAAAAGCAACGTGCTGGTGAGCATGTTGGAAAGCCCACACGGCGTCCACTTCGAGAACATGTACGTGTATTCCAAGTCGCTGCAACAGCCGAAATATCAATATTTGTAGAATTTATTGGCTCCGATAGATGAAATTGGCTACTTTACGTTTTCGAATAACAGTGACGTCATCCCGCCGAGCGAATCGCTTCCGAATTTTATTTTTATCTTTGATGACGTGGCATGTGACAAGCAAAATACGATACGAGACTACTTTGCAATGGGGCGTCACTCGAACGTTGACTGCTTCTATCTCTGTCAGACGTATGCAAAGATTCCTAAACATCTTATACGCGACAATGCGAATCTGTTGATTCTGTTTAAGCAGGATGGTACCAACTTGAAACATGTGTACAACGATCCCGTAAACACCGATATGTCATACGAGGATTTCTGCGCGTTGTGTCGTAATTGTTGGCAACGAGAGTATGGTTTCGCGATAATAGACAAGGATAGCGCGATATCCAATGGACGTTATAGAAAGGGATTTAACGAGTTTGCCATACCGTGAGATGGTCAATCGCTGTCAACACTTCGATGAGAAAGCAACGTCTGCGGTATAACGATGATGATTGATATCGATAGTCTGGAGGTTAAGGATCGCGAGAGGATAGCGAAGGAAATTGCAAAAACTAGTGCAGCCATTCGCAAGAAACACTTGGCTTTGAAGACTGGCAAGATGGAGGAAGATATCGCGTTGGAGAGATACTTTAAACCTATCGTCGAACCCTTGAAACATATAGTGGAAAATACACAGAGGCAGACACATTATCACCAGTGAGCATTGACGTTGAAGAGAATGAAACATTAACACCTAAAACAAAAATCCGTCCGAAATGGAACACATCGGCGTTGAAGAGAAAGAGGAAATCGCGCGCGTCATCGGATTATTCACTCGTAACCTCCACACCAGTTCAATCGAAGCGGAAACGACAGAATACTACGTTAAATGAGCCTCCCGTCCCTATCACGCCAATAAATACAATTCCTCCTGTACAATTGCTCTCAGCCATTGATGATGATTATGATGATGACGTTTTCGAAACTTCTCCCAATGAGTCATTTGTGACATCTATTAGACAACAACTTCAAACATCCGAGGGACAAGAAGCGCTTCGCACTTATTTCGGTCCGCTGGGCGAAAATACATAGACGTAATCCTAAGTGAGGATAAAGATACGACCATAGACTATGTATACGGTGTATACTTTACCGATAATAAGAAGATGATGCTTGGGAATAAGGCTTTCGATATGGACAAGGCTGATAATATACTCATCGATGGTGTAAAATACAAGGGAACGCCCGGCCTTTACGAACTGATTTTCAAGAAAATTCCAAATGATGCTGTATACACCGAGGCCGATAAACAAAAATATAAAAGTATACTGCTTGCGACGAACGCTCACAAACAAAAACGTGGTGATTGCAATCGCATATCGAGCAACAGGGGATACAAGTACAAATATGTAATTGTGCCGCTAGTCCCCAGTTCATCGGCTAAAAAGGCAGGGAAAGGTCTAAGGACACCACGGCTCATGACGGTAAACGATAACAAGATCGAGTACGTGCACTGGGACGATCCCAACGAACTGGTCGATAGACTTAGATTGCTCATTGCATCGCGCGCGGCAGGTCACACGGGTCTCGATAACGAAATCGCATCCATCGAGGAGGAACTTCGCGAGGCGGGCCATATTGTATAAATTAAACCGCATGTCGATGATGCGCACTGTATGCATCGAGATGCCGATCAACAAATTTGGGGTGTCGCTCGAGAAGAGTGGAACAGCTGGAATGGACTACTACAAATGGAACTGTTTGCTTCGAAATTACATGCGAGATAACGCTCTTTGCATGATCGGTGTTGACTTTGATGCAAAATCACGCAAGGTACGACGGGTTGCGCAACCCACGGCTGACACCGATGCTGTCAATAAACTGTATATGAAAAAGAGCATTAAACTTTTGAGAGAGCAACAGGAAGAATTAGAGAGGAAGCTGGTCGTGTTTCAGAGAAATATGCTGACGTTGCAAAACAGCGTTCAAAAGATATCGCAGGCGTCGAATTCTATCCCGCAGCAGCGCTGCGATGGAGAATCGTGCGAGACGGTTGATCTTGCCCCCGCACCGATGGGGAGCACATAATGCGCGTACACGATAATTATCGCATCATTCATGTCGAAGACACCTCTGCGATCAAACATGCCACCATTATCGACATCCAAGAGTAAAGAAAACCATGGTCGCAAGAAGCGACAACTCGTTGAGGAATTACACGCTCCAGCTCGAAGACATTTCCCGCGGAGGCGCGTCATAGTGCATGGATACGACGATCTGTGGCAAGCTGACATTGTAGAAATGCGTCCTTACTCGCGATTCAACCAAGGTCACCACTACATACTCACCGTCATCGATGTGCTGAGCAAGTATGCCTGGGCGATGCCGTTGAAGACTAAAAGTGGTGCTGAGATGACTAAAGCGTTTGCAAAGATATTTAGAGATCGATATCCGAAAAATTTGCAAACCGATCAAGGAAAAGAATTTTACAACGCTGATGTGCAGAAACTATTGGCAAAGCATGACATTAATCATTACACGACGTATTCGGTGATGAAGGCCTCCGTCGTGGAATGTTTCAATCGAACTTTGAAGAACAATATGTGGAAAATGTTTACCGTCAATGGAACCTACAGATGGATCGATTCGCTACCAAGTCTTCTCGCAGAGTATAACGCGCGAAAACCATCAAAATGCGTCCTTGCGATGTTACCCCTGCGATCGCCGACAAGCTGCTAGCCACCGTGTACAACAACGTAAAGATCGCCGCTCCAGCGAGATTCAAGTTGGGCGAGTTTGTGCGCGTGAGCAAATTTAAAACCATTTTCGATAAAGGCTATACGCCGAATTGGACAACGGAGGTGTTTAAGATAGCCAATGTACAAGCAACTGCCGTTGCCGGAGGATTCTATGAAAACGAGCTGCAACGCGTCACCGATCCTGATGTGTATCTAGTGGAAAAAGTCTTACGTAGGAAGGGGGATAAGATGTACGTCAAGTGGTTGGGGTTTGATAAATCGCACAATTCTTGGATCAATAAAAATAATGTATTGTAAAAAATAATAATACATGATTCAATAAATACAATGATACATATACATGTGCTAACAATTTTTTTATACAATAATTCCACCATTTATATATATATTACACAATAAATACAATAGTTTCTATTTCACAAGGGTATATTATAATGTCCCCAGGGCAGACTGTCGGTCGAATCGGGTACGATATACCGTTTGTCGTTGTGCGGACTTAGAGCGATTTTGGATTCCGAAATGGTGTACACTTTGTGCAATTTAGACCGTATGCATGATTGTCTTTGAACCATTTCGATCTCCCTTTCCAAGCACTGCTTGTAGTCGTCGAAAGTTATCGTTCTGGCTATGACGTTGGTCTTGACGCCTTTCGCTTTCTTCGTATCTTTTTTACCATCTGCGCGAAGTGCATACATTTTCGCTCTAAGACCTACGAATTCTGTCATTATCGCACCGTTATTTTCATCCTTCATCAGCCCTGGAACCTTCTTATTTAAGCGCGACATATTATATACATTGTCGATGGGATAATCGCTGGTGTCGAATCTGTCGATATTGCGCTTCATAGATTCGTAGATATCGTCGCATCGAATGTGATAAATGAGGCTGTCTGTGTCTGTGTATAGAATTTTACAATTTGTTCCATGCTTGGGTGACATGTACTTGTGATGAAATTCGTACAAACAAATTTTTGATATGTCCAGAATGCACATACCCACGTATATCGGTTTGTTGAATTTCACCTCGAGTTTTCGCAATTCAACAGCTATTAATTTTTCTGAAAAAACACATCTGCTGTGGAAATTCGATTTCGCGATCATTGCCTCCGCGCCATATCGCCCATCCCAATGCGTTAAAAGTTTTACGTCCACATGATTTCGTACATTTTTCATGGTTTTACCGAATACCGCGTTGTTCATCAATTTGTACAAATTTTTTTCCAAGTCGTTTGTCGCGCTTGTTCTAAACCGTGTGTTGAGTTCGATGTAATCGCGGAGCCAGGGGGATTGAGCGAATTGAAGCACGCGGTGTATCTTTGTAATAGGAAGACCGTGATGCATGCACTGCTGTAGGTTGCGATAATGAATAACGTATCGCTGCTTATCGTATACCGTCGCGAGTAACTTGTCCTGTCTGCTGCCGGGTGGTTTGGCACGCGTCGGACAGAACGGTAGATCGGCATGAATGTTGTGCAGACGCTGCGGATATTCCAGATCTACCTCGAGAATGTACCCCGTGGGCGAATCGACTGGGACTGAAGACACGTTGAAATTTGCGACATCTTCGACCCATTGAAATTTAGCGTATGGCAGAGGCTGACACATTGCCCATCCATATAAATTGTTCACGTCAAAGTACATCAAGTACGATGACTCTTCCGATGCGTCGTAAGATGACATGTACTTGTTATTGGCATGTGCGTACCTTCCGGAACATTGACTTAAACCCCCGCGTATACCGCGTTCGACAAACATGACCATATCGACGTCTGTGAACAATTCGAATGTAATTTTGGTGTGTTTTAACATAGCATCCCACGTGAAACCAGGTAAAGTGTAATAATGCGCTGAATCTAGTCCGTAGCTCTTGATACAACTTTCGCGAAAATTTTCAAAAATATCTGCCAATAACAAGACATCTGTCTTCAAATACAAATCGCTGTATTCGCCCAAGGTTCTAATCTCGAAACGCTGCCAGACAGTCTCGGCGTGCGCGTAATCGCTCTCGGATACAGTCTCACCCGTTAACGAACTGTAGAATGATTCGCGCGGTGGCAAGCATGGGTCCTGCAGCTTGTTCGCGCAATCAGGGTATTCGTACGGAAAGACACCCTTTCGCGTCAATAAATTAAAATCCTTGGCGGATAATGTTTCAAATTGGGATCGTAAAATTTTTAATTGATCTGTGCTAAGAAAAACTGCTAATTTGTCGAGACTGGTGTTGAGAAATTTGTATGAATCGATGAATCGCAATTTAATACAATTTCGCGAGTCTGAATCAGCCATAACTTGAACATTTTTTGTGAAAGAAATATACTTTTCTTTAGTTATGGGCAACACGTCAACGTGACCTTCGAAAGCGGTTGCTATTTCCTCGATAATGAAATGCGAATCGTAGCCGGATAAATTATGGAATACTATGGGGATGTAAAACGCATTTTTATAATTTAAATTGCACTTCGAATGTACTGGTCCTCTAAACCGTCCGGAGAGATGACAGTGATCGCGAACTCGTACATCGCTAGCCTCGAATGGTTCTTCGCAAATATGACAATGTGTTGCATCGCGAAATGTGGTCCACTGTTCAGTGGTTAAATCAAGCATGGCAACATTACTGGTCAGGATGGGCTTAGCGAAGTTTGCCAAATTGTTAAGTTCGTCGACGAACCATGAAAAAAATCCGCGTCGCGGCGACATCGATACACCGATAGCGATGTATTGTACGAACAATGCATATAATATGCTATGCTGTGCACTTTATGGTGGTGATACGCGTGTAATTTATTATCACCCATTCGATTGTTCTCCGTTTTCTCAATGATACACTCTAAATCTGCATACACCACGAAGGGGAGCCGCTCCTTCATGCAGTGGTTGCTGAAGCTGAGGAGATTTTTTCCTTCGCTGGGCAGCAGAATGGCACAGTTGTTCATCTTGCCGCAGTCCACTGCATAGGCCTCCAACTTCGCGGTGGATCCAAAGTAAAGCATGCATCTGTAATAAAACAAAATTATTTTTATTTAAATTTTTTTTCATGAAACATTTCATAAGTTTCTATACGTACCGATCACAAGATGAATTTCTTTTTTTCATGCTTGCTCAGCTGCGCGCTCACCAGCCGGGACAAGTTCTTGATCAGCACAAAGTGTCCTACATCTCCATGCTCTTGATTCGACGTGTAGAGCAGATTGACATGTCGATCCCTCTTTTGGCTGGTGAGACGCAGCGGAAAGACTGTTGGTCCCTTCTTCTTCTTCTCCATCTCAAAGCTGTTCACGTTGGTGGAGATGTCGTTCTGTCGCTCAAACTTCGCAATCTGTGTCAGAGACATTGGGAACTCAATGCCCTGGAGATTTAGCATGGAAGTATAGTGTGGGTATGAACTTGGACGATCGGTATGCCGTTCAGCAGGATGGAGAGCTGCGACCACTGCCCACGCGAAACACGCATTATCCTCGGATTGTACACTGATCGTTGCCTTCTTCGACAACAATTCCCATGGCAACTTGTAGTGACACCCGGCGCGCAATGGATTGTACTTGTTCACATGGACTGTCAGATTGAGAATTCTCATCAATGCCCATCCGGTGTCACGTTCCTGGAACTCTTCCAGCGATGTCAGGGTGGGTTCGATGACGCATCGCTGGTACCACTCCTGCAGATCGGATGTGCGGAAGAGTTCGCAGTTTCGAGTATTGATGCTCTTACAAGCACGTTTATCGCCCGCCACAAATTCGCTGTTGAACACCGTGTTCACTTTGAGGTTTCGATGTTTCCTCAAAACGCTCCGCACATGCTCCAACACAATGGTCCCCGCATCCTGGAGGAAGTTGCGCAGCTCGATATAGTTCGAATTGAGCACTGCAACAGTTAATACGCGGGTATCGAACGCGGTGTCTATTTCGCGCCACAAAAGTCCTGTGCTAGAATGTCCGGCATCTTCGCGCACGAAACGTCTGCGCAACGAATGTTTCAGTCCTTCGAGTCGCGCGATTCGAGCAACCAACGATTGTCGAACACCGATCGATAACCGCGGACGTTTCACTCGGCTGTGTTCTTCCAACGATTCTATGCACTCGTTGCACCGTTCTTCCCACGCGAGGTACTCTTCTCGCGAAATCAATCGTGCAGATTGATCCAACAATTGGTGTTCTACTTGCGCGAATTCTCCCATGATCGTAAAAAATGGAATGTAAATGTTGTATATTTTTTTTCCACGCAACACGTTGCAACGATTTGGGGCTTTGTACAGTTTGGAGCTCACTTTTATACCCAAATCACGATTTGGTATCTCTGTCTAACTCTTTTGGTGTACCCCCTCCCCCAAAAGATTGCATGTAAAAAGCTGATTGGTCCAAACACAATTTCTGCTGATACAGCATAATTCTTTCTATGAATCACACGTATGACGAATTAGCCCGCGAGATCATCCGATACAGTTTCTGCTGACACCGCATAATTCAAAGAATCGATGTTCCCACAGGTATTATATTACATTCGGCGCGTGTCGAAACTTTTATCCTTGAGGTTATGGCTCAAGTTACATAATCGCGCGATGTACTGCGACGCTTTAAAAATTATTATCTATAGAATGCATGCGATTGTAGCCCAAAGTCGTCCACTCTCGCGGTAGGTCCGCAAAAATTTTCGGGTGGGTCAAGTTCTGAAAGAGATTTTTTTCGGGGGTCAATGCCTCCCTCTGAAAAATTTCCGACGGTGGGTCCGGTCTGGAGAGGCCTCCGCGGCGGCTCTGCCCGGACTGATCCCCCCTCTATCATCGCGGCTTCCCCCACTCCGCGGCTCATGCGCGCGCAACCTGTCTTCCTCCCCCGCAGGTCCCGCGCCCAGGTTTCCCTCCGCCCCGCTCCCCCGCGCGCCCTCACTTCCCCCGCTCCCGCGCCGGTTGGGAAGTTGGGGAGGGGGAAATGGCCTTGAAAGTGGGTTAGAACCGGCCTAGTATTACTACTACTGTTGTATATCATTACTTTTGTAAAGTTAAATATAGCACATTAATAAATTTATATTAATTTACGACAATGTTTTTAAATGGGATTATATACTTGTCGCTCTTTTTTGTACCTTTTTTTAAAAAAGGTAATTTTGTGGCGATTTCACACATTTTGTAGTAGCGTTTATTCATATCAATCACTTTACGACAATGTTTTTAAATGGGGTTCTTTTTTATGGGATTATATACTTGGCGCTCTTTTTTGTACTTTTTTTTTTCAAAAAGGTAATTTTGTGGGGTATATAATGACCGTAATACAGTATCTACTCGTTAGCAGCTCGACGAACGGCAGCGGGCTCCTAAGGCGACTGGACACTATTCCGCGCGGCCACTGGCGCGAATGAGAAAACCCAATGAGCGAGCGAGAGGAAACGAAAGAGCCTAACGCGTCGTAGAAACGGGCTGCTAACGAGTAGATACTGTATTCTGGATACTATCATTTATTGCTGCCGATGGGTATTGCTAGGGTGATTCTTATTTTCGATTTTTGTGTTTTCCTCGGGACACACTCCAGATTAGTTCCAAAAAATTAAAATAATAAAATAATAATAATAATAAGTATTATTACAAATAACAAATAGTTTTTCGGACTATTTTCGATAACTCTTCGTCGCGCGAGGAAAAGTAATAGAACATAAAAGATGCTCCTTGTCCGGATTTAGAACTTTTTTTTGACATATTTTTTTATTTAATCAATAACTTGGAGAATATTATATAAAATCGACTTCGCAAGCTGTTAAAGATATAGATTCTTTATTTTTATTTTTTTTTGCAAATTTCGTTCTCACAATTTCAGAAAACATTCATGACATATGTAACACTGAAAATAAGAGAAAAAAAATTATCTCTTGCATATTTCGGTATATGCCCCCCTTAAATGTTTAAAAAATAGTCCTCGAAAATAAAAATTCCATTTTTATGTTCACCTTCATAAATTTATTTTATATATATACATATATATTATATATTATATATATACACATAAAAATTGCTTATTTATCGTGCAGCCAGCACGGTTAGTTTTCTTTCAGCTGTTGAATTAATTCTCTTCGTCTGCATCGGTAACTGAAAAATAGAACATATTTACTAATTATTTATAAATCATCACACGTGCTCAAGATCATTGAATAAATAATTGCGTATGCAAAACCCTACCTGCAAATTTGTGCGTACATAGTCTGACGTAGATCACACAGCATCATCTCCTGCTTCGATTATCTGTAAACATATAAATTCCACATTTTAGTTATTTTAGTTATAACTTAACGTAGAACTTATTATATATAGAAATAGAGTGGCATTTTGCTACAGTAAGTGTAGAGACTATAAAATATGTCCGAAAGAAATGAGAGCGTATGGCAGAGTCTTGTTGCTGGAAATTTAAATGCTAATGGCAATAATTCAGCAAAAATGAACGAAGAGATCCAATATTTTCAACGCACAATTTATTGGTTTTGGAATAAAATTAGTTTAGTATGTTCATGGGAAACTAAAAAATTAATGAATTAATGCGTGGCAACTACTGTGGATTTTATTAAAGTATTACGAATGTCTTTCACAAAAGATTGAAAAGCATCAAGGGAGATGTGTTTTCAACGTACTTTCTTCACTAATAATGTGACTTAACTTGTGCGAAACAAGATGCTCTGTCTATCTATTTAATCTTCTCCGGACATCCTCCAAGCCTGTGCATTCCCTTCATTTCTGTCCATCCAAGCCTGTGCGTCCCCTTCAATTCTATATCCGAGCCTGTGCGTCCCTTACATTTGTATCCAAGTCCTCTGCGTCTTCTTCATTTCTAAATAAAATATATATAAGCTTTACATAAAATCTCTAAATTGCTGGTATAAAAATATCTAGCAATTTAAATGCAATGCAATTTGTTACAATATATATTATTTTGTGCGAAAGAAGATGCTTCTCTGTCGAAGCTTCTCCGGACAACTTCCAAGTCTGCGACTCTACATACTAAATCGATTTAAAAAATTTTGGCGACTTACCTTGTTAATTAAGACAATAATTCAGTCTCCTATTTGGTGTAAAAACTCGTGACATCTCAAAATTTCGGACAACTTACTCCATTTGACATTTAGCACTTGGTTGGTTATAGTATATCTCTGTTTAGCTGTCACATCACAAAATATTTGGTTACACGATTGGCCGAACCCACATCCAATGAACTACGTGCCTGAGAGACATTTCCTCACCCCCTCTTGCCTAGAAGTGTAGGACGATGACGATGAAGATCTTAATTTTACGAAC
This sequence comes from Andrena minutula, assembly GCA_929113495.1. Lineage (NCBI taxonomy): Eukaryota > Metazoa > Arthropoda > Insecta > Hymenoptera > Andrenidae > Andrena > Andrena minutula. Next base: position 28,519,034 of record OV815995.1, read on the forward strand.
ATGAAAATCGGCAAATTGCCACTTTACAACGAAATATCTCTGCTCATAAGACACGTAGGAACAAAACGAAGACACTTTTCTTATGTAAATCATACCCAGGCTATCCATTAAGATCATTCAAAATCGAATCGGATCAGCCGTTATTGAGATTCGGAAATCTCAGGGTTCAGAATAGCGAGTCGTGGCGTAATAGAGACACGGCAGTGCTCGCGCTGCGCATATATACTTGGCGCGAGACACTACCGTGTCTCTTGATATGTCGGTCAGTCTTCGCAGTGACATGTTTAGACTGTCTCGTTGGTCAAGGTATAAAAAAAGCAGTGTTCTGTCGTTACAGTCATTGTATTTTCAGATAATAGAGATAATTAAATTTCAACAGATGGTTTTGTCATTCTCTTTCCCTCATTTTTCTTCTTTCCCCTGTTCCAGCTTTGTTGATTTTTCAAGGTCAGACCAGCTTTTGGGAGCATCTTTAATTTACATTTTTGTGACCGTTTTGACATATACTTTCGATCTATATAAAAACATCAGCACGACTCCATCATCAATTGAATTGTGTTCCTAGTCAGTGCTGCCAGTGCGGGTCTCCCGAATTCGCTATGAGTTATGCCTAGTGACAATGCTACTTCTTTGCCAAATAGATGAGGAATCGAGCTCATCATCCTCTTACGTGTAATGTTTTATCAAGCAAAATTCATTTTAGCAAACTAAATAATAACTTGTAGAATTGGCACCATTGTCACTAGACATAACTCAGTGGTTCTTCGACACAGGGTGACCCGACATGCAACGTTGCCAAATTTCCGAAGGGAAGCCGATTTTGCCGCCTAGTGTACCACGTGTAACAATTTGGCGGTACAATGAGTTACGCTCGGATTGGCTGCGCCATAGTACTAAAACTCGCGATTGGTCAAGAATCTACGTCCAGTTTGCGTTTGTTTTCGTGGTCTGGGGTGGCAGTCACTGGCAGTGGCAGTCAGTGTCGGCAGAATCGAAGAATATTCCAAGTCAGTTCATCCATCAATATCCAAAGTAGACAAATCATCTCGACGTATCCAGAAGGCAAACGTAATTATGGAATTGAATAATTTCTAATTATCTACGTCGCGGAAATCGAGAGTCACATTATCTGCAAAACAGAAAAATAGGGTTATGCGCGAATATTTAGCGTCTTGTTTCGTAAATAATAATTTAATACATGTTTTATTATAAATGATAATGTTCGCAGGAGCATATGTGATCGCCTAGGGTGTGTGCTATGTTTAATTTTATACTAATGTTCTATTTGTTTGCAGCGCTAACTACGTAATATGGTAATTCTACAGACAAAAGAAGTCTAAAATACAGGAAATTTTTTGATATCGCACCTAATATGTACGATTCGTTACGGGATGTATTGTAAATAGATTTATAAATGTAAATATTGAATGTTCTTCTTCGAATGTATATGCGCTACCTATATTATTTTGTAACAATTGTAACTGCCAATCCTGTATTATTAAACAATGGGGTGTATCGAAAAAACCAAAAGTGGTTGTAACGATTGAGCCTAGTGCGGAAAAGTTGTGAGTCAACATTACTAAAACATGTGTAAAAGTTGAACTCAATCAATTAATATCTTCTGTTCTGTCCGGATTCTCCAAATATCAAATCTTTGCCGAAATAATTGAGAAATACCGAACTTTCTAAACGCAACTTATCCCGAAAAGATATTTGTGTCAACACGATTCATAAGGACAAACTGCCACAAAATATCCATCTCATGTTGTGCCAGCCTTCAAGATTGTAGGAAAGGTTGAAGTTAAGAGAAATTTATAGAGAAAAAAGGAAAAAATTCCTCTACTCACGGCCGAGAAAGTATTCAGTGTTTTTTTTTTTTGCAACTCTTCGCCCGCTTATGTTTCATTTAGTGTTGCTAGAAAGCGACTCGGAACTCACCACGTGAAGGTGGTTGCACCTCGAGTTCCACCCCCCTATCCATTACCCAACCATCCACCCATGAAGAACTAAAAAATTATATCTTAAGTATTTTTTTGCAATCTGCTTTTTTATTGACTATTGGGAGTTCAGCTCTTGCCTCCAGTGTGGTTCAAATATAGCCATCTCTTGTAATTTCGCCACATACCTTTGAAAATGCCTCCGTGACAAGTTTTACGATTGGCTCTACTGCCTGAGTGTGAGACGGTAAATTATAGTAGTCCCACTCAATTGGTATAGGACTCGCTAGTGAGCTCTGCAGCTCATCAGAAGTTACATGAGATGCATGAGTATGAGCTAGGCACGATCGTGCAACCAACGTTCTGAAACCAGTGTGTGAAAGGAAGTTCATTGAAGTATAATAAGCAAATTACCCATTGCACAGCTCTACCGCACATTAATTCAAGCTACCGAATTACTCCGCCATTGATCCCAGTGTTTACGGCAGTTCCATTTGAACCTACAAGGAGTAATTCACTAAGGCCGCTCGGAACCTTTGTGTAGACGTGCTCGAATATAGCATTCGCAATGTCAGTGGCACCACCAGATTTCGGTGTAACGTGTCCAATATACATTTCACCCGGTTCCTTTATTAGACAATAATGGTCGTCGACAATACTTTTGCGATAATATTTATTATTTCGTTTCTCTTGGAACGATGTCCGATCATGTTAACCGTCAAAGTGTAGGCCTTTGACTTGCATAGTACTGTCTGACCGTGCTCCAATCTGCAGTTCAGAACGAACTCTTAATCGTTCTCTGATTATTTTGCTCTTGTCTGTAACAAGCGAACTGTCACTCTTAGAAACTAAGCCAATGTCCTGGACAAAACTTAAGGTAATAGCGGCTGCAGCTCTGTGCGAAACTCCAAACCTATCTGCAGGAAGAGCTGTTTTTGGGAGCTTCGTTCGCATTTGAGAACTAGAGGCTAAGAGTGTATTAGGTCGAAAATTGTCGTCAGAATCAGAATCAGTCACTTCTCTGGACTTCAGAGATTGAGCAAAGGAAGAAACAACGCCTGAAGTAGTGCGCCCGCGGTGATACGAACGTTTGAGGGCACCTGCCTCTCTTCGCTCAGCCCGCTTTTTTAGTTTTTCTGTCTCAATAAGATTAGGAGAATCAATAACCATCTGTCTAACACCTGTTTGATCAGAAGAAAATCTCGTTCATTTAATGGTACCTTTTGCAGTTTATGGCATAGTCTGCATATTTGCAAGAAGCAACATCGAAAAGTTTGCACGCGTGTTCTTTAAATGTATCAATCTTGATCCGTATGATCACACTTTCATTGTACTTGCGATTGTCACTTCTCATGGAAATGTATTTTTTGTGATACGCGTGTATTTTGGCAATAACACGTTTTTCAGTTACTGCTGGAATGGATGCTTTATCATACAACGCTAAAATCTGTTCGGCAACATTTACTGCAATATCAGAAAAGGAAGGCTCCCTGCTACTTCCTGACTTCTGTCCAAGATATCGCCTCTGATAGGCACAACATCTGAGAACATCCTCATGTGTTGGAAGATTGTTGCTAAAATCCTTGGGATATCCGAAAAAAGGACAATTAAAAATTTCTCGAGGGGAAAACTTTGAAGGTTTTGACATTTCTTACTGACTTAAAGTACCCACTTAAGAAAAAAGCCGACGTTGGCCGGGCTTCTTATATTTCTCTACTGCTGTATCCTACGAGCGAGAAGCGCTTGGCCCAGTCGCCACCTGGAGGTCGTATCGCGTCCGGCAATGCGAACTAAATACACATCGGTACTACCGTGACACTACTGGCGATAAATTGGATATTTCTCAATTATTTCAGCAAAATTTCGAAATTTGAGCCGCTGGACAGAACGGAAGATACTATCTGATTAAGTTAAAATTTTACACATGTTTTAGTAATGTCGACCTACAACTTTTCCGCACTAGGCTCAATCGCTACAACCACTTTTGTTTTTTTTCGATACACCCTATTAAACAAGGAATAAATACATTTTGAAATAAGTAGGATGAATTATTTAATAAATGTAGAATCTGCTTGCTTTGTTATTTGGGGTTAGGGATACACCTACAGCAGTAATGTACATTTGTGTTGGTGCGTAGGTCCATGCGACCTCAAGCAGAGGAAATTGTTTGGCTATTGTGGCCTTCAGATGGCGCTGTTGGATGTGTCAGGCTACAGTGGGTCCAGGGACAGTGTGGCCAATGAGTCGGAAGCCGCCATTTTCAGTTCCAGCCTGATCAAACGCGCACGATATAGAGTACAACTCTGAAGTTGTAAGAAGTACAACTTGAGAATGTGTAGGTATATATGTAAACTATCTATACATAAGATCTGCCGGAAGTTGCCTGAAAATGGCGGCACCAATCAGCAGCGAGGAACACATTGGCCACACTGTCCCTGGACCCACTGTATGTCAGGCTAGTGATCCTCTAGGTAGTGATCGGCAAATGTGTCCACCATTTTGGCCTAAAGCGGAAGTCACAAATCGGCGGGCACATTTTAAAAGAATACTGCCCTTCTTAGAATGTCCTATATAGCATTTTGAAACAACCGAGAAAACTGAAGTTTTACCATTTCCTTCTGCCATTCTTCATTCAAATTAAAACATGTTGTCATTTTTTCGTAACAGGCTAATACAATATTTGTAATAGGTGTACCAGTAGGTAAATAATGTATCATTAACGTACCAATTAATTAATTGTTTTAGGTAGGATATTTTAATCAGCTGGAAAGCAGTGAGGTTAAATACATTAGACTGTTTCTAGATATCTAGGAAGCACGTAGGGTTTTCTAACTTTTGGTTTTCTAACCACTGCAACTGTCACAAAAAAGGTTAAAAATATGTCAAAATATCACAACTTTCTTTTTCTACTTATTTACTTGCTCTCTCTACTTCCGGTTTCGGTCACTAATGGTGTCGACCAATAGAAAACGGCAACTACATCTGCCGATCACTACCTAGATGATCACTATGTCAGGCGGACGGCAGGACCAGCCGCGAATCTGCCGGCAGAATCGTAGCTGAATGCGGACGTAGGCTGCACCGCAGCTGCCGGTAGATCCTGCGCTCTCCCGGCAGACCCTGCCATCAATCTGCTTGCAGACGGCCGGCAGATGGCTATGAGGGTTGGTTCTGCATCTTGAGACAATTGATTTACCAAATATAGTAAAGTGAAGAGTCATAAAGAAAGAAGGGAAATGTCTGTAATTTGATATCATTGCAAAGCAAGCATTTAGTTTATTCAAATATGTTATTCGCAGAGCGGAAACGCTAATTTGACCAAAAATAGCGCAATAAAATATACAAAGCATTGTAGAACACAGTATACAAAGTACCTTACTTTGATTTATACATGCAATTACCTCGCAAACTATTCTATTAATATTATTGCTCGGTAATATAAGTATAAAATAAATAATATAAAAATAGAAGCAATTCTTACTGATGAACCCACACAATTTGTCGTGATAGATGATGTCTAATATGTGCCTATTGAAGTGATACTATAATTTGTTACAAATGTGTACATACGTAGTTCAATATATAATTGTACAATTTTCTTAATTAACATATGCTTGTGATTGATAAGTTCGTCTGTCGGGAGCGTATACCTTCCGTGATTATAATATTCTTCGAACATGGTACTATCGGACAACATTATTTGTTTAAAAGTTTGCGACGCAAGTATGGCTGGAAATCTTTTTTCCGTATGTGGTTTGCCCATGTTAGCATTAACGGCTCGACGAAACAACTTTTCTGTCGCAATACAAATTATTATCACGCTGGATGAAGGAATCACTAGATATCCTCGACATTTTGTCGTTATAAATGTTACTTGAGGATTAATACCATCTTTTGCTTCATAACACGCACTTAAGCATACTACGCATGCAATTTTTGTTCTCAATTGCTTGACAATATACCCCGCAATGTACGCAACTACTTGTTCCATATATTCTGTAATAAAGTTTGTATCAAAATGTAAAAATTCAGCCAAAGAATCCTTGATAGGATCAGTATTAGTTTGTATACTGTAAGCACTGAACGGGTTACGCACTTCTGCAATAAATACACCCAGTATACACTTTCTTACTGATGCTTTATTTACTCGACAATACTTTCTCTCGAACGCCCTGCGTTCCCTCCGTACGCCATGCGTTCTCTGCCTCTCTGCCCCGGACCCTTAAACTTAGGAAGTAACTTTTGGTTTTCGCCCGCCGCATTGCCGTGGCTCTTAATCATAACGAGATCACCTTTGTTATATTTAGTAGGAACTTTATGTCGACTATAATACTGCGCATTATTGTATGCGCGCGTTTTTTCATCAGTCTCAATCGCCAGTTGTCTAGCCTCCTCTCTACCTGCATGGTTATCTTTGTCTACCTCTGCTAATGCTCTGAAGAAATTTTCCAATGCAGTATCCGCCACGCATCTTTGTTTATACCCTAATAGTAACTAACTAGGTGTAGAGTTAATACTCTTGTGAAAGGTGTTATTGAGCACATACTGTGTCTTTTCTAATGCTTGATACTACCCATTCGGCGCATTCACCGTCTTCGCCAATGTAGAACGTAGGAAACGATTAACCCTTTCCACTATGCCGTTAGCCCATGGGGCCGCCACCGCCACCTTTACATGCTTAATACTACGTTCACTGAGAAAGTTTTCAAACTCATCCGCAGTAAATGCAGTACCGCGATCTGATATCACTCTCATAGGCACACCGTACATACCGATTAACAATTTTAAATGCTTAACACTTTCGCCCGCAGTAGTGGACTTACAAGCAAAAAGCCACGTAAATCGCGTAAATGTGTCCACCGCCACTAATATACAGGGTCATCGTTTAATCCTGCAACCCGCGCGCGCGCGAACCTGTAAAATGGCAACACCGCCTCACGGACGCATTCCACTACAACCATGCACCGTCCCGGCGTTCGGAGAGCTGCTAGCGACCGCTAGACAGCAGTGATGCCCGAGCTTCGAGAATTTTGGGCTGGTCTCTTTCAAATTAACGTTGCGAAGAACTATTCAGAATTTTCCGGCCGGGGTTGAAAAATTTGGGGCCTTTTTCGTATAACTTTTGAACTATAAGAGATATCGGAATGCAATTTACGCTGGTAAATGAGGAAAAATTATTCCCTCTTAATGATGGATAATTTAACATATTTTACGTTTACTTAATTTTTCTTTTATCATTTTTTTAACCATAATTGCTTAAAAAGCTTTTGCAAACTGTTTATTTGATAATGTATTTAACGCTGTTTTTAAAATTCGTGGTGTTGGTAAACAATAGGCTTGTTGTTTCTGTATCATTACTTTCATAAATTGAGAAATTAAATTTTTATTGAATTATGTGTTAGTTTTGCAGACCTCCGAATCTATTGTTCTGGTTTTCTTTTTTATGATTTTATCATTAATGCGGTGCATACCTACATCAGACGTAGGAGGTAACTAATGGGACGTGTCTTTGATTGTAGCGGTGTTTGATTTTTTTCTCTAGAATTGTTGTGTTCGAATGTTTTAACTACTCAATGCCACGCCTATTCCGGCTTCCGATAATGTCATTTTTTTTAATGATGTGCCATTATTGTGGCTTTTACAAGCACGTGGCGAAAAATCTCTCCGTACAAGGGTATAGCGCCGCGGTCAACCCTGTCGTAGCTAAAATTTTTTAAATTGAGACGAGTACGAGATCAGTTGACATTATTTTCAAACCTCATTACAGTAATCTGGGGTGCGAGTGGTAAACCGATCATAAAAGCGGAGTGCGCGGCTCGATTACCTGGGCCGGGAAATTCCCAATACCTAGCTCTTTGCGACGCTAAAATTTTCGAAGCCGGGCATCACTCTCTCCGCTGGGCCGGTGCATGGTTGTAGTGGAATGCGTCCGTGAGGCGGTGTTGCCATTTTACAAGTTCGCGCGCGCGCGGGTTGCAGGATTAAACGATGACCCTGTATATCTATACCCGAATGTTGACTTCTCTAAGGGTCCGAAGTGGTCCACATGTATCGTGCCAAACGTTGTATAGTCTTTCCGAAGAGACTCCATCTGCCCTTCCGGTTTACCTGCCGGTAAGGAATACACGATACAATTTAAACATTCCTCTATATACTCCCTGATCCGTACTTTCTTACAAGGAAACCAAAGTCTTTCCTTTATAGCATGCGTTGTTTTATCTAACGCTATATGACCCAATTCGTCATGCTTTGACCTAATAACATTGTGAATCATTGAGTTGGGTACAACAAAAAGTAGCCGCTCGCCCTCCCTGCGATACACCAAATCATCCTTAAGGGGGTAGACACGTCACGTGACACGGGCGATGCACCGCGCTGTAATACCGACAATCTAACCTCAAACATGGGTTTGGGATTTTTCGTTTTTCCTCCTTATATGAGCAGATTTTGGGCTGGGCGAGGTCTCATTCGAAAGAGGAAGGTTCAATGCGGAGCGCTCCGCTCACCGTTTCAGTCATAAAACTCTTTTAGTGACCTACAAATACTTGGAATCTGCAAGGGTATTTTGTCGATTTTTTCTCTACTTTAGATACTCATATTATCAGATATTAATACAATCTCGTTGAGCCATGACCAGAGCGGGCTGCAATGAACCTTCCTCTTTCAAATGAGACCTCACCCAGCCCAAAATCTGTTCATATAATGACAAACAATGTAATTTCCCAAACCCATGTTTCGGGCCAGATTGTGTCGGTATACAGCGCGCTGCATTACCCGTGTCTACCCCCTTAATTACAAAGTTCTTATGCTCATTTACTTCCAGCATACGATGTATATTTCTAACAAACGGGTCGCGCAACTGCTTATATACTAATTCGTCCTCTAGACTGATAGGATTTACATACTAGCGCAATCTGTCTGTTTAACGCGTCCACATGATACATTTTTCTGTTAGAACGGTGTTCCATGGTGAACTTATAGTTTTGTATGGCTAAACTCCATCGCGCAATCTTGGGATTAAGTGTAATCTTACTCATAGCCAACGACAGAGCGCTATAATCCGTAATAATCTTGAAATCCATACCGTCCAGGTAAACATGAAATCTTTCCAGCGCGTAGACTATTGCCAATAACTCCAATTCAAAGCTATGTAAATTCTTTCCAGACTCATTAGTCGCTCTGCTAGAGTATGCTATGGGGTGCCACGCTTGTGTGTCCAGTTGCAATTGCAACAAAGCGCCTCTGCAACCCCTCGAACTCGCGTCCGTGTGTAGTTCCGTTTGATTCTTCGGATTATAAATACGCAAAACTGGATGTGAAACTAACTGTTTGAAGATTGCGCGCATGGCGTTAGTTGAATTGAGCGCCACTCACCGGCTGGCGCAGTACTCTCTGACACCGGGCCTTCGTTGGTTCATTCGAGCTATTATTCGGCGTCACTCCATTAGTCGGGTCTGTTTTGCCGCGTGTTAGGTGCATATTGAAAATAAACGTCATATAACTTGTAATGGAATTCAACGTAATGTGAATCAGGTGTTTCACCCTCAACATTGCAATTCCTATATCCGCAATGAGAAAAATAAATAAGGATAATGCGTGTACAGTATCCACGTGCGTGGCACCACAGTGCGCGTACACTAACTCAGCCTTAAGCGCCTGAAAAGCCCGAAGACTTTCCTTCTCTATGCAAAAATCAACGTTTTTACGCATAAGAGTATACAACCACTTCGCCTTAACCGCATAATCTTTTATGAAACGGCGAAAATAATTGGTCAAACCCAAAAATGCCTGAAGCTGTTTTAGATTGATGGGAAGCGGGTAGTTCTTAATAGCTAACATATGTCTATCACTGACCGTGACCGTATTTTTTTATATAACGTACCCCAAGTATACCACCTCCGTCTTTAGAAACTCACATTTGGCATAATTTAATTCTAACCTATATCTTTTAAGCTGTATTAGCACCTCTTTCAGGATTTTAATATTGTCTTCGTACGACTCACTCGGTATCATGATGTCGTCTATGTAGACTATAACTTTCCCTTCTCTAATCAAGCTATCCATGACTTTTAAAACGCGCTTCTGAAATTCCGCCGGTGCTTCACAATACCCGAAAGGCAGTTTTACAAGCTCGTATTGCCCATTGTGTGTCATAAACGCGAAGAACTTGGTATCCTCAGGGTGTACAGCTATCTGATGGAACCCATCTTTTAAATCAAGCGTAGTAAAATACGTATAACCTTGTAACTTATCAATCAAGTTTTCTATAATGGAAAAAGGATAATTTTGTTTGGCAACGCGAAGGTTTAGAAATCTCAGATCGTGACACAGTCGAGACAGGCCATTTTTCTTTTTGACTAAAATCACTGGTGAACAAAATTCGGACGTACTACTTTTAACAATGTTACGCGCCACAAGGTCATCAACTATCTTTTGTAGAGCTTGTTGCTCTTTGTACGATATGACCATCTTCAACTTCCTCGACCTCGATTTCATCGACCAGCTGTAGTACCCCTATTAATTCGTCTTTAATATATGACGGCAGTCTTGCATCCAGTCTCTCCTCTACCCCGCCAAATTTATGTCTTTCCACCACCGTGTCGATGCTTAAAACTTCCATAGCGCATACTTCGGTTGTATTGATATATTGCAATTCCGCCTTGTTCTGAAAACAACTTAACCTAATATTAGAGAAAAATAAAAATGCTCGTCCTAACAACACCTCGCTTCGGATTGCATCCTCTGACACGACATAGAATTTTGTGCTAATGGGCTTATCTACGTTTTCGGCTTCAATCAAGTCTGTAAACCACCCCAGAATATTTAACTGTCTTCCATGCACACCGCAATATTCCTCATTCTCTACATTCTTTGACAGCACGCAATTTACAAAGTACTTTTCATATGCGGAGTGTTTAACTAAGTTAATTGGGAAACCTAGGTCCACCATTGCCCTGATGGGGCGATCATTTTGACCCACACGCCAAATATTTATGTAGATAGGATCCAAAGTCTGTCCCGGACCAGGGTACACTGTTGACACCGATGAAGCTGGATCCGCTGATGCTGCTGATGTTGAAGTACCCGCAGCCGATGCTCTGCTGGTGCACTGATTGCTCTTATGGCCTGGTTGACCACATGTGAAACATTTCAGTCTGCTCGTGTTCCTGCAGTCCCTTGCCGTGTGACCTTCCTTCTTACACGCAAAACATGTGATAGTTTTCTTCTTGTCGACCGTGGTATTTTTCGCCACTGGCCCCTTGTGCCCTGCCGCCGACTGCTCCTTCACCATTACATTATCTTCTTCAGTAATCAGTCGAGCATGAAGACGTGATACGTAAAACGCGACGCGGTGCGACGTAACACTGACGGCTTTAAACTGTAATAATTTGATAAGTTGGACGAAGTTGGAAATGATTCTTACGTGATTACATAGAGGAAGATTTGCTGAAAATATTTCAATTTGGTAGAATGTGGGACTTTTTGGGACTTTAAAGATATCCTCTCTTAAAATAAAGAATCTCGAAAATTTACCATGCTGCATTCAGCATTATTTTTTTAATCGATTATTTACATTAATTACTAATAAAAGATGCCATTTTATCAAACAAGACTGCTCTTTAATTTAAAAACAAGCGATTTTCACTACTTTCCTCTACAATTTGAATTTGCTTATAACTTGGAAACGAAAAATTTTATCAACATGCGACTTGAACCACTGTAAAGAGTATTAAATAAAGTACCAATTAAACAGCTATTAAATTTTTTTATAACAATTAACTTAAAAAAATTGAAAAAAGAATAAATAAATAAATGTAAAAAGCATTAAGTTATGCATCATTAGAAGGGAATAATTTTTTCCTATTTTTTGGCGCAAATTTCATTTCGATATCTTTTATAGTTCAAAAGTTATAGACAAATGTCACCAAATTTTTAATTCGAGACCACTGTGCGCCGGTCCCGACCAGCGAGCACATGCGGAGATAATAGGGCCCATTACACAGTCGTTCCGGCGCGCGTTCCGGCGCGTCACACGCCGCGTGACACGCCAAAGTAGGTGAACGCTGAAGCGACGCGCGACGCTCCTTCGTGCACGCCAGAAGGTTATACTCGCCACTACTTAGAGACAGCGAGTTCGGCCTCATATTTCTACGTCGACTCCATCCACATGTTTTTTCCACGATCCACCGCAGTGGTGTATTGTGTACTACCTGTTCGATGTAAATCATCGATCTGCGAAACGATCGGCAAGACACGATCGCGATGTACGTTCGCGAAAAGTATACAGCTTCCTCGATATGCCTGGCTTATAGAGGATATCGTAAATGCTGTTAATGTAGGGTACACTGAAACATCTGTTTTTACGAAGCTATATTTGGTTGACCTGAAGGTGCTATAAATTCTAGAAATGGTTTACGACTCAGTTATAACGACTGTAAAATTTTACAAGGGTACTTTAAAAAATGTCCAAATGTTTCCCCGACAATGCGATGGCAAATAAAACTGCAGTTAACACATTCCCTGTTGTGACGATCATAATTATTACTATCAACGGCAATAATTACCATGTCACTGCTTGTTTTAATATAAAAACTAATATTAATAGACAATAAATACACATAGGTATGCATGTGATGTTATATGTAAGATAAATGATGAATTGGTGTAATGTGCAAGATGTTTTGAAGAAAGGGGGTAGTCTTCTGATGGCGCGTAATGCAGGTCATATTTTTCATCCACGCTCCTGCGTGGCGCGTCAGAAAGCAGCACACTCCTGTCCGCGCGCCAGAAAGCACCACGCTCCTGCCCGCGCTCCAATCTACACTCCAGAAGAGTTTACGTAAGAGACAGAAAAGGTAGTTAGAAAAGGAAAAAACGTCACTTGAAACCAGGCTCGTCGCGCGCCTCAGGATTTCCGACAGTGCAGGAATCCTGAGGCGCGCGACGAGCCTGGCAGCCAAGACTCCAGAGGCAACGCCGTCGATAAGCCGTGCCTCGATGGGTTTCAAGGACTTGGACCCTCGTGACCAGGGAGGGGGGGGGGGGGGGGGCGTAAAATGTTGCCCCCTAAGACGTGCGAATAGAAAATTCTACATTTCGCAACGGATCTTGGCGAAAGTGACGTGGATCGTTTCCTTATGTTTTCCCGATGAAAATGGTCCAAAAACAACACAAATCGGATTGTAATTAAGAAACCTTCATAATAAATTGATTTCCATAACTTCGTTAAAAATAGTCCGATTTACATGAAATTTGGTATAATTTTCATTTGAATAACATGAGAAATCCATCGGGTCACTTCCGTATCGATACGAGACAGAATAAAGTATACAGTTTTTCTGAAAAAGGTATGAATCCTTAGGCGACCGCAGCGAATCGAGGCCGGCGACCCACAGTGGAGGGTGAAATATTCATTACAGCGTATTAAGAAATTCTTTATTCTTTATCGTATCGATATGAAAGTAACACTAATGGATTCCTGGCGTTCTCCCAATTAAAATTATCACAAATATCATGCAAATCGGACTACTCTTACACAAACAATACAAATTATAAAAGGAGTAGGCATTTCTTAAACGCACTCTCTTATCCTATCGATATGGACGTGACAAATGGATTCCTGGCTCACACTGGCTCACCCTGCCTCACTCAGTCGAGGGTCGTTCGAATATGAAAGGTCAATTTTAGATCAATTTTTTGTAATTAACATGAATACGACATATTTGTTTGCATGGTTACATACTTTGTCCATTAGCTATCAGAATAGAGTGATGGATACACAAACATACAACTTTCATAATAAACTACATCTTTGCCATATTTTTTTTTTCTGTTTCTGCACCTATTTCTAACTTTCACTTTTACTCCTTTATATGTACCTACCTCTTCCTGCCGTTTCTGCTTCCATCTACCTACTTAATTTCAAGGGTTCGCACAGGCCTAGTCAGCGTCAGGAACATTTTGCCGACCAGACCTTTGCGTACCGGGGGACAGCTTTCTTATCCCGCGCTTTCTCTTCACCCTCTCTATGTTTTTTTTCTTTTATTCGCTATCTCTAACTCTGTCTAGTCTTTCCTTTTTAACCGGCGAAAATTCACGGAGCGGACACTTGGTCTCGATCCGGCTCTCAGACATCACGTACCGCGCACGCATTCTTACTGTTCCTCCATTTCTACTGTTAATTTATTACTATTAATTGTTACTGTTAATTATTTCTGTTAATTTTTACTCTTAATTGTTACTGTTAATTATTACCATTATTTGGTACTGTTAATTGTTTCTATTATTTGTGATTGTTAATTGATATTGTTAATTGTTATTGTTAATTGTTATTGTTAACTGTTATATGTGGATAACCTACATTAAGTTGGGTTAGGTGTGTGATTTCCTTACACCGAACCACATCAAGTTTAAGAAGCCTGTGTGAAGAACGCGGTTTACGAAAGGCTGTGAGCAAAAGTGTTATCATGTTTGCGGTGAATAACAACTGTGACCGGAACATAGCTGCTGTTGTTGTCGCTGCTCTTGCTGTGCATTTAACAGTAGCAGACCGAAGAAGAAGCAGAAGAAGAAACCGCCAGTTTTGGGTGAAAAAATACCGCGGAAATTACAACGATCAGCCCCTTCTTCGAGAACTGAGAGAAAATTATCCAGAGGATTACCGGAATTATTTGAGGAAGGATTCTAAAACGTTCGAGGATTTACTCGGTTTAGTCCAAAATAGAATTAAGAAAATGGACACCATTATGAGACAAAGCATCACCGCAGAGCAACGTCTTATCGCCACATTGAGATTTTTGGCAACTGGGCGTAGTTATGAAGATTTAAAATTTACAACAGGAATATCAGCTCCTTCGCTATCCAAAATAATTCCTGAGACGTGCAAAGCACTCTATGATGCCCTACAGACAGAGTTCTTAAAGGTAAGGGTTACAAATTAACAATACGTGTAGAATAACAATAATACTTTATTAATTAAATTATATATGTAGGTATCGTTATTAGGCGGGAAAGGCCAAGCCACGATCGCGAATTCATATGAAAATATGTGTATTTTACTTATTTACACAATTTTCAGACCCTCCGTTTGAATAGTTGCTGTGCGGCGTGCAAGATAGCGGCTGTTCTGTTAAGGATGTATTGGACGTACAATATCAGACAAAAGTTGAAATACTTGAATAGCTCCGTCTTACGCATAGTAAATCTAGATGTAAGGAATTCGAACGACAGTTGGAGTCTTATTTTTAATCCTGGGAAGGTATTTTGCACTTTACAAATGCTTTCTCAAGCATTATTTGCTAAACTTTTGGCAGTGAAAATGCCCAGAATTCACAATTTTCTCAAGTTATAATTTATTTCTTTAAAACGGTGTAGAGAAAACAATTGAAACTCGACAGATATTTTCATCTACCCATATACTGCATGTACAAAAAAATTTAAAACATTGGTAACATTTCTTCAACATTTTTTCAGATGATTTATTCGTCAAGATCATCTCTTTCCATAAGAGTACGTGTAAAATCAGTGAAAATTAAAATCGTTATAACTCAGTAACCGTTTAGTGAGTTCGTTTAAAATTTTTGGAGCACATCAAGAAGGTTAAAAAGAACAATCTCACGAATTGTCATCAACTTGGAACTATTTTGAAAATATGTCCAATACATCCTTAATCTGAAACAAAATATCAAAAAGAGTTTTGTACCATAGGCAATTGTGCAAGTAATGAAAGTCGATTGGGAGGATAAAAACTGCAAAATTCAGAAAATAACGGCAATTTTTCCCGCGCTTCGAGGTTCATTATTACTTGCGCAATTGCCTAAGGCACAAAACTCTTTTTGCTGTTTTCTTTCAGATTAACAGAACACCCGCTATCTTGCACGCCACACAGCAACTATTCAAACGGAGGGTCTGAAAATTGTGTAAATAAGTAAAATACACATGATAATATGAGCCTAGAAGTGTAATGAGCAATAAAAATATATGGATCCATGCAGTAACTTACTCAAATTAACGAGAAATATAAACAGAATTATAAAATAAAAAGAAAATATCCATTTTCTTTCATTATTGTAGCAGAAAATCGTGGTATAAAATAGATGGTCACTAAAGGGGACATCAGGTCCAATATAATTTTCACCATAATCTTTGTGTAAATAGTCAAATATCACTCTAAAACTAATTTGATTAAGAAACGAGAGACTTCAACAAATACAATGATCCATATTTTACTCAAATATTATCGTATATTAGTAAAAAAATTACTATTTTGAACCAGTCACACTCTTAAACGATCGTTAATGGGGACATTTAAATAAAACGCTAGACCAATCAATTAATTATAAATTATGTACACTATTATACAGCTTGCATTCCTTGTCGCATATGTCCGTGTGCGGTTTCAATTGTTTCAATAATCCTTGTCTTAAAACCGCTGCAATTATGCTGTCTGCATAAATTGCCTGCTCCGGATCCATTCGGGCTAATTGTTTCGCCACTTTTATTCCGGACGCTTCATGCTCGCTTATCTCTACTCTATTGGTGGTGGGCTTATTTAATGCGACAGCGCAAGTTTTTAGTGCTTCGATCACGCTGTCGTCAGTTCGTTTCCTTTTGGTGAAGCGATTCATTTCGCCAGCGGGTCGTTTACTCGTGCTTCCACACGGCTGCACTTCTTCGTCCTTCAAACAAAAAACACAAATAATTTAATAAAATAAGAAATAGCAAAAAATTTTTAAAAAAAGTATTCGCTGTCAACACCATCTCTGTCCGCGCTACCTATTTAATTTTGTATTTCTGTATTGTATTTTGTTTTGTCATAGTTCCCGAATACCAAGGACGAGTGGAGAAAAGTAGCGGAAGGATTTCATAACAAATGGGATTTCATCAACTGCGGAGGTGCTATGGATGGAAAACACATCCGAATTGTTCAACCATCGGGCTCCGGGGCTTTTTATTATAATTATAAGAATTACTATAGCATTGTGCTAATGGCTTTAGTTGATTCGAATTGCGAATTTATTTTTGTCGACGTCGGCAAAAATGGAAGGTTATCGGATGGCGGTGTTCTCGAACACACGGAATTTATGAGGCGTTTAAATAACGGGCAGTTGCACTTGCCGGAAAATGATGAAACTATAAAAAATTTAAACTTCGCCTTTGTAGGCGATGAAGCTTTTGCTTTAAAGAACAATTTCTTAAAGCCGTATGCACAAAGGGAATTGGACCACGATAAAAGAATATATAATTATAGATTATCGCGAGCTAGGAACGTAGTCGAAAATACATTCGGGATATTATCCGCGCGATTTCGAGTTTTCCATACGGCAATAAATACGAAGGTGGAAAATATATCTTATGTTGTATTAGCTACTTGCGTCCTCCATAATTTCTTACGGAGACGGAGTGCAGCATATTTAACGCACAACAGGAGTATGCAGGTGGGGAATTTTCAAAACAATGTATTAGGGACATTCCACGCGAACTCGGACACTTTTTGGAGTAACATTTCGGAAGTGGCTCAAATTTGAATATGTTCTTGTCTTTAGGGATGCATAAACATGTGTAGAAGGATTTTTGAAAATTTTGAAAAATATAGATTTTACAGCTGTTTGAAGGTAAGTTCTAACTTCTTTTCAATAAATTATAACTATGGAAGTAGTAAACGGATGGAGATGAGCTTTACGGGGATTTGTAGAGAAGACATTGAAGTTTTAAGGAAAATTTATTTCAATTTTTAAAAAATAAATTTGAACCATTTCTGTGCAATTATTATAAATAAATGCATTTTTTTAACATGGGGCGCGATTTTAAAAATGTGAAAAAAAATCAGAATATAGCCCTATCCTTCCCCTTCATGGTCTAATTGTCAAAAATATGGACATTTTAGAATTGGCCCTGTAAAAATTGCCGATAGTTGACGCTGCGTCAAATCACATCGGCTCAACTGCCTGAGCCGTGCGGTACTCGCAGCGGCCAAGCGGATATATCTGCTACTCTTATACAATGTTCTCGAATATGGTAAGTATTTGTAAAAAACTGAAGAAAGACAACTTTTCCTGTTTTTTATACACAACATAATACGGTAACTCAATTTTTGGTGTTCGCAATATTTTCCGCGAAACGAAGGTGACCCTCAGTTTTTTAAATGGAATGCTATATATTTGATTATCCAATATGAAAGCGACTGTCAAGACAAATTCAACCATATGGTACACTATGACCCTCAAGACTACACATGGTTAGAAATGAAATATGAAATTCAATCTACTAGATAGATAGTTCGATATATTTATTTAATTCCTAACCATGTGTAGTCTTGAAGGTCATAGTACCTTCAAACAGCTGTAAAATCTATATTTTTCAAAATTTTCAAAAATCCTTCTACACATGTTTATGCATCCCTAAAGACTAGAACATATTCGAATTTGAGCCACTTCCGAAATGTTACTCCAAAAAGTGTCCGAGTTCGCGTGGAATGTCCCATTAGAGATGGATAATTTGCAACCCGTTAATCATCATAGGAATATGAAATAACTCTGCAAAACAAAATAGGGACCGTTACAAAGATTATTTTGTAGGAGAAGGAAGTGTTCCGTGGCAGGAAGATATGTTGAATGTGTACAGAGCGAAAGTGTTTGATGTATTAAGGGGTTAGGCCATCTTGGATGAAGCAAAATTGCAGTCATTTTCGGCATTTTTTTTTAAGATAATGAAATAGACAGAAAATTTAATATGAAGCCTGTAATTATATAACTACCATGATATGCAAGATCTTGAGGAGCGACACCTTCCACGGTGTTCAATCTGACGGCTATACCATTTGACATAGAACAAAAAACCAAAAAGATTTATTTTCTGCATGCCCAAAAATAGAGAAGTATGTAGGGAAATCCAGAAACATTAATTTGTCACGAAATGGTGAACATGGGGAGAAAAAATTGAATATTTTTTATAAAAGAGTCCATTACAAAGAATATGTTTAAGATGTCGCAAAACAGCGACGTACTTTTCTAGTTTTAGGCATGTAAGAACTAAAAGTTTTTTGTTTTTGTTCTAAATCAAACGGTATAGCCGTGATAATGAACATTGTGGAAAACGTCGATCCTCAAGATCTTGCATATCTTGGCTCTGCCGTCGCCATTTTGTAGGATAAAAATCAGATTATTTCCGGCGAGAGTTTTACAATAACAGGCTTCATATTGAATTTTCTATTTAATCCATTAACTTCCTAAAAAAATGCCGAAAATGGCTGCAATCTTAAGGGGTCATGCCAACCTGTGAGGTTTATACTTTTACTACGAACAGTTGCCTTTTTATTTGAAATTAATTATAATATTTTAATATTCTAACTAAATTTGGTCGAATTTTTTGTTTCTGATGAACCAGGTCAAAGCTACAGTCGCGGTCACCATAAAGTGCTGAAATAAAAAAAAATGCCGAGAGATCGTCTATAATTCCATTATTTATTTATATATGGCATTGCAAAAAAAAAATAAAACAACATTAAAATATATATTCTTTCGAATACACAACCGTTTATTTGAAAAAGTCTTAAAGTTTTTTTAAGAAAATAACCCAAAATAATTGTTTGTTTAGACCTCACAGGTAGGCATGACCCCTTAATAGACTGTGCCATACAGTGTATTATGTGTACCATGCGCGATCGGCGGCTGCGGATACGAAACTCGATCTTAACATGGAGACGTTTCTAGGTTCTACGCCTCCGATTGCTATGGCTTTTGGATGTGTTTTAGAGGAGCCAAAAATAAGAAATATGTACGTGTTTTTCTTATTTCGGCTCCGATTAAATATAATATGAGGGCCCCGGCGTGTGCATCCCTGCTGTACAGAGTGTTAAAAAAGTAATGGTCACTGGTTTGGGGCGTGAATGTGCATCTCTGGACCAGTGGAGATTTGTTAAAATGAAATTGCTACAAAATTGTTTATAACATTGAGCATGATGTTTCAACGATTCGATTGCATAGACTTGCACGTATACGCATGGACCTATCAGTACTCTGCCAATTTTTAACAAATCTCCACTGGACCAGAGGTTCACATTCACGGCCCAAACCAGTGACCATTAGGGGAAGAGTGGGTAGCCCCGGACGGCGGGTAGCCCCGGACATTATTGTATCTTCAGTGCCATGCCACCTAGAAACATAAATGACAGATTATAACATGGCTGCCTAAGCCCAGAAAGAGTTGCAATTTAGTAGTAGCGTGCACGCCAAGCGCATTTGACATTATAATCAGTTTTCTTCCAACTGAAAGTGCGGTTACTGACACTATTAATTATCATCGGTGCTTGTTGTATATTAAATGTAAGTATTGTTACATATTTTATTGATTTTACTATTAATAATTTAATATTTTTTAAGATTCTTAAACATTTAGCTAAATTATTTTCTTATTGAACAAATGAATGGTAAAAATATTGGATCAAGTCAATCGGGTACCCCCGGACATTAATATGGCGGGTACCCTCGGACACTTTTACGAACTTTAATTTTTAAAAACGACACATTTTATTATTGCGATTCTTACTCAGTTTACATTACTTTAAGATGCTAAATAATACAGGGTGTAAACAGTATACGTAGCAATATTTTAGGGGGTGGTAGGGGAGGTCCAATGGAACATAAAAGTCCTATGACATAATGTCCGATCTGTCTCCATTTTACAGTAATAATGCCTCAAAGTTAACATGTCTATATGCTAAACTAATAGTCGCAAGATTCCATAATTTTGCATATACAACCCACAACCAGTTTTCTTCGCCTAGATTCAAAAACCTTTTTCAATATGCTTGGTTTAAAAGCGGATATCTAGAAACGCATCCCAGCGAATTTCAAAATCCTGTAGATTTCTGTTACTTCAGGAATGAAAAGACTATACCCAAATGTAGTATTTGTGGGGAGCCGGCTTTTATGCGATGTGCATGGTGCGGCAAGTACTTTTGTTTCCATCATTTCTATGAAGAATATCATTATTGTACCAATTACAAACCGTAATTTTTAATGTATCTATCGTCTTCTATTAGTATAATTCTTCCAATGTATAATCAAACAATACAACATGTACAAAAAGAGACTGCGAATGTTTAAATATTACTTTATGCGGTCACGTCATTAATGAAAACTGCTATAATGTTATAATTAAATTTAATATTAACTGTAATATTATATATATGTTATTAGTGGGATGTAAAAGTAAAATTGATTTACAATCATTTAAAATTCATATACATATGCATTATGCAAATCGGAAGGTTCGACAAGGTTATCGGCATCAATGCGATTCTGCGTCATTTTAATGATAAAATATATATTTTGCGAAGTCATTGTAAATCTTCACGCATTATTTATTTATCGTGTGGTTTCCAAAATAGCCTAATACGATTACACTTGAAGTAATGCATGTACGAATGTGCTGATATCATAATGATTCATGCACGTCACTGATCAGTTTTAATGAGTTTTACCTTTGATGCAATTTTAGGCACGTACTGCCTTGCTTAAATAATTGAAAGCTGTCTAAACTTTACATAAATAATAACCTAAATATGGCTTTAAGAAACCATGTTATTAATGGAAACTGCCAAAATGGACTTCAAATTCGGTAATAGAGGTTTTGTTTGTTTGCAAAAAAATTATAACACATAAACTATATATATGTATGAAAAGAGATTATCCAGAGGTATTTCAGCGTATATTTACAAAATACAAAAACTTATTTTTAAGGATCGGTGGTGGGGGTAACTTGAAAAATATGGATTTTTCGAAAATTATTTTTACGCGGTTTTCTAGATATAAAAGTAGGATGCAACTTTTGTTTAAACTTTTTTTTCGATATCTCTCACCGTTCTCGAGATATTCCACGGAAAATAAAATTCTGAATTTTTTTCAAGGGGTGATTTCACCCCTAAAAATTGAATTATGGCACCAACAAAAAATAGGGTTGCGTTACGGATGAACAACTCTACTTGCACACCGAGTTTCATAATTTTCTGAATTTTCGGGTTGCCGAACTTCCCTTGTTAGTCTATTTTTTACTTTAATCACTATGCTTCCCATTAGTAATATTTTGTTTTCAACCTTGTTACAAATAATTTTGAATTTCCTTTTACCTTTATAAAATGATTTATTTTAACTTAACAATTACTATGCTTATTTTAATTTGTTAATTTATCGTATAGCATACTATGTGTAGAATTCGAGCAAGAGTACACAGTATACTCAAGAATCTAGTCTAAAAACTGGTACAGATACAGAAAAGTATCTTTTTATCTTAACAAAATTTACAACATTTTGGTATTAAGTAAATAAATCATTTACAATTACACTATAAAATATTAATTTTATTATGCGGATAATAAGACACAATGGTATGATTTTTTTAAAGATTTTTATTATGTTATACTATATCGCTCCAAAATATATAAACATTTTTTTTAAATGATAGGAAAATACAATAAAATATTATATACTATATCGCTCCAAAATATATAAACATTTTTTTTAATATACTATATCGCTCCAAAATATATAAACCAAAATATATAAACATTTTTTTTGAAATGATAGGAAAATACAATAAAATATTTTATATATACTATATCGCTCCAAAATATATAATAATACTATATCGCTCCAAAATATATAAACATTTTTTTTAAATGATACGAAAATACAATAAAATATTATATATACTATATCGCTCCAAAATATATAAACATTTTTTTTAAATGATACGAAAATACAATAAAATATTATATACTATATCGCTCCAAATTATATAAACATTTTTTTTATTAGACTATATCGCTCCAAAATATATAAACATTTTTTTTTAAATGATAGGAAAATACAATAAAATATTATATATATATATCGCTCCAAAATATATAATACTATATCGCTCCAAAATATATAAACATTTTTTTTAAATGATAGGAAAATACAATAAAATATTATCCAAAATATATAATACTATATCGCTCCAAAATATATAAACATTTTTTTTAAATGATAGGAAAATACAATAAAATATTATTATACTATATCGCTCCAAAATATATAAACATTTTTTTTTAAATGATAGGAAAATACAATAAAATATTATATATACTATTATATATACTATATCGCTCCAAAATATATAAACATTTTTTTTAAATGATATAATACAGTAAGACAGATGAACATACAAAATTAATATATAGGGTGAAGCCCACCAGTAGTCAACCATGTATCAGTAGTCGACCACTTTAAAAAAAAAGAACATGAAAACTAAGGTTTTTAGAAGTGACAATCTTTTGAACAGAGTGTAGATAGAGTGCAGTCAGAGAACTGCACTTTGCTCAAAAGATCGTTACTTCTAAAAACTTTAGTTTTCATGTTTTACTGAACGCGGTCGACTACTGATACATGATCGACTACTGGTGGCTTCACCCTATATTAATATAATTCTTACTTTTGTTAGTGTGATTTAAAATAATATAATAAAAAAAAATATAATTATTCGGTACGGTAGATACAGACTAACGCAGACTGGTCCAGATGGGCGGTCCGAGGACGCTAGCTTCAGTTTCCATAGTGTCTTCTACGTGCTGCGTGGAAGAGGGTGCTCGAAGCCACTGATGCGACGGACATGCCACGGATATGGAAACCTCTAGTAGCGTGCGTGTAGCATTGTACCCTTAAGGTGAAGTTCAACGGTGCGTGGCCCGTCGACTCGCCGGACCTGGACGAGCCAAGCGACGAACCGAGCCACGAGCCGTGGAACTTCACCTTTAGGATTCAAGAGCACACTTCTAGAGTTTTCCTTGTCCGTGGCACGCCCGCCGCTTCAGTGGCTTCGAGCACCCTATTCCACGCAGCACATAGAAGACGCTATGGAAGCTAGCGTCCTCGGACCGCCCACCTGGACCAGCCTGCACTAACGTATAAATTTCAAACATAAAATATAATATTTATATAAATGGAGACGTGAACTTTTATATAAAATATAATATAATATTTATATAAATGGAGGCGTGAACTTTTATATATCTACGGAACCTTACAAATTGGGGCCGCCACGGCCCTGACCGCGACCCCGACCGCGACCCCGCCCACGACCCCGGCCACGGAACTGATCTGCAATTAGTAATTGGATCGTTGTGGATTGTGCGCGCAGGCTTTGAGCCTGCTCGCGCACAATTTTGAGGGCGGCCCAACGTTGTTGTTGGGCTCTAACATGCGCACCACTTCTTTTGTGTCTGCGCGTCACATATCCTCCTGTAATTAGTATTAGCATAGTATAGTATATAGTATAGTATATATATAAAAAAAATAATTAGCACTTACAAATAATTCGCACTTTTATTATTTGATCTGTTATGTAAATAAATATAATAAATATAATTAATTAATGCTCAAATCTGGATAATTCTTATGAAAATATATCTTAATTTTTAAACGAATGAAAGAATTAATAAGAATTAATACCATGTGCCGTGGCCGGGGCTGATGGACATTGCGGATATGGTGACGGTGACATTGTTGTTGGTGTTACAGTTGTGGCACCCAGTGTCAGCGGTAGTGCATCAGACTGCTGGGTGCCACTGGGTATAGCCGAGCGGCTGCCATTGGCTACAGCCGAGTGGCTATTATTGGCTACAGCCGAGTGGCTGCCATTGGCTGCAGCCAACTGGCTGCCATTGAGTGCAGCCATCAAAATAATTCTGTCTTCCTCTGTATCTGGAAATATAAATTTGAATAAATGTATATATAAAAAATTGTTATTGTTATTTAATTCTACTGTAGGTTTATTGTTAATTGTTAATGAAACTTACTAGCTAGAAAGGCAGTCCCCTGTCCTTTCTACAAAAAATAATAAACAATTAATTAGTAAAAGAGACCAAGAGTTTATAAAAACGGCTTATGATAGAAAAAAGTCATACGTTAACTATCAGAGGAAGTGGACCGTAATTGTATAGCAAGTAAAACAACAAGAAGATATTAGATGGACACATTGAAGCATATTCTAACTTCTGAGTTGAACGTAAATGAAAATGTAAACTTTATGGAAGTCTTTAATAGGCACTTTGCCTGCGTTAAGTATCAGTGGACTTAAACCGTAATAACTGTATAACAAGTAATACAACAAGAAGATATTGGATATATAGAAACATATTTTAACTCAGATGTGTTTCCTATTTCTAATCGTTGGCGTTACAAGTAGAATATATGCTTCAACGTGTCTATCAAATAATATTTTCTTATTCTTTTACTGGCTATATAGAATTACGGTCTATTTCCACTTATACTTCGATGTGCGTTTCCAAAAGTAGCACCTTTCAATTTTCTTACGAAAAGTAGCACGTTTGTGTGATTTTTCACGAAAAGTAGTACGTACTTACCATATGCAGCAATGGAAAGAAGAAAATTTGAATGGTTGGTAATAATTGTAAGTAAATATGTAAACATGTACATTGATAAAACTATAAGATGCCTTTATTTAACTTTAAGTAGATGCCGTGATTTTGAGAAAATTATTCTTTGTTGGGTACTGGGTAGTATAGAGATTATAGATGGAATTATTAGGTATTTATTAAACAATATTTTCAACAGTTGAATTCTTTTAAACTGACCACGCGCTGAAACGTAATAGTTTTGCCGTCTGCAGTGTAATCCAATCCAAAACGTGTTATTCTTTGTGGCAAACCGAAACGTGCTAAATTCGTAACAAAATTGAAACGTCCTACTTTTCGTAACGCACGTCGACTTAATGTAGGAAAAGTGCCTAACAATGACTTTGAAAATCTCGTAGCTTACATGCCCATTCGTTAGTTTTATGATAAATCTCACGAATCACGAAAAAATTTCTCACAAATAATAAAACTAACGAATATATCAATTCTCACGAATAAAACTAACAAATAAAAATAAATTCTCACGAATAAAACGAACGAA
Organism: Andrena minutula; assembly: GCA_929113495.1. Classification (NCBI taxonomy): domain Eukaryota; kingdom Metazoa; phylum Arthropoda; class Insecta; order Hymenoptera; family Andrenidae; genus Andrena; species Andrena minutula. The sequence continues at coordinate 28,544,928 of OV815995.1, forward strand.
TATTACTTACAATTTCTGAGTCCGTGTCCATGGCTTGCAAAGTACGTTTTGCCGACATTTTGGAAATTAGTTTCCCTCTGAAGTTGACCTAGATGCCAAAAAGATAATCGACGATCGAAGAGCATTTGTTAGTAAAATATCGATCTATCGATTCATCATTACGTTTTGCCATCGACGAAGATTTTAATTAAACAAAGAAAAGAAAGATATATATATATCTTTCTTTTCTTTGTTTAATTAAAATCTTCGTTCTTCTTCAATCTTCAGATCTTCAAAAAATCTTTTTTGAGAACTACGAAAAGAAATCATGTACACCGCATTGCCAATATATATATATATATTGGCAATGCGGTGTACATGATTTCTTTTCGTAGTTCTCAAAAAAGAAAAAAATTACGTCGAGTAGATGAATTAATATAATTATTGACGGGGTAACCAAACTTTCTTGGTACGAGGAGGGCTCGTTTTGACCGACGGGCGTGTGAGCCTAGGGTCGCGCTTTTTTTTACCCTATACCGGCAGAGACACGCATGTCGCAGCATCCGGACATTTTTCCTTATTTTCTTACATGTAAGTGTGCTTTATTATTATTTATTATTATCTAGAGACGCGGTAGCGTCTCGACGCCAAGTACATGAATCGACACCCTGTATATGTCGACTGTCGATGTCGCTACCGCTATCATTTATTTTTAATTAAGCTGTGCACATAATGAAACGAACATAAACGAATATAGGTTATTGTTTCATTACACGTGTATACAGACATTATTATTAATTAAGCTGTACGCATAATGAAACAAACATATTTTCAACGAATAGGTTATTGTTTCATTACGTGTATACAGACATTATTATTTTAATTAAGCTGTACGCATAATGAAACGAACATAGTTTCAACGAATAGGTTATTGTTTCATTACGTGCATACAGACATTATTGTTAATTAAGGGGGCCGTTTCAGTTTTGTTATTGTCCGTCTCACCGGGCCTTGAATGTGTGCGGACGGTCACACGAGCTAAGTTAAGCGTGTACGTATACGCTTGTAGTAAACAAACCGTAAATTACAACTTTCGTCCTGGAATCGGCCAGAAAGAAGTTTTTGCGGGTACAGTTACCTTCAGTAAACATCTGTGCAGGGTAGTCTGGTGTGTTTGAACACTTATAAGCGCTGTACATTGAAAAATAATAATGAATTTATGAATGGAAAACTGACAGAATGAAGCTTCAAGGCTTCTCCGTTGGTGGCGCTAATGGCATACTGTAGCTACGTAGCACCAGCGTGACGTATAAATTCATTATTATTTTTCAATATACAGTGCTTATTAGCGTTCAAACGCACCAGACCACCTTGCACAGATGTTTACTGAAGGTAACTGTACCCGCAAAAACTTCCATCTAGCCGATTCCAGGACGAAAGTTGTAATTTACGGTTTATTTACTACACGCGTATACGTACACGCTTAACTTAGCTTGTGTGAGCGTCCGCACACATTCAAGGCCCGGTGAGACGGCCCCCTTAACCCAGATAGCATAACGTCTGGTAAAGTCTTACAGACGTCCACAATACGTCTTAAAGACGTCTTAAAGACGTCTTGTCACAAATCAAGACGTTCAGACTTAAAATGGACATAAACTAGACGTCTCTAAGACGAGGTGTGCTATCTGGGAAGCTATACGCATAATCAAACGAACATATTTGTAACAAATATGTTATTGTCATTTCATTACACGTGTTAAATAATAGTTGCGCAAATTTTTGCTAATTTTTTTAAATAAATGTTTATCTTTTTAGTATCAAGACCCTTGGAAGAACATTTTATTCTCCGTAGTAGGAGAAATAGAAGTAAATTATTATATTTGGTAGGTAACCTTTACATTTATATATAATAATACGTATGATATTAGTGTTTATTACAAATTTCTCGTTTTTTTACAGGTTGGAGTATTCCAAAAATACATAAAGTACACTCGAGCAGCTGCTGTGCGCTATTCCGAGTAAGCTTTATCGGCTGCATACTTACGCGCCTTATTTTACAACATCACTCGATAGGTTGCAGTGCGCCGAGTCTCGAGTATAACCACTTTCAATAAAGTTGGTCATCCGCGAGCGCATAACCGCCACGCTTATATACATATATTACATTATTATTGAATCATACCCAAACCACCTTATATTATATATATAATAAAATACAAGTATTATATATTATTGAATCATAATTATATATATAAATATAAATAAAAGTATTATATATATTATTGAATCATAATCAAACCACATTATATTATATATAAAAAATATATAAATTATATATATAAATAAAAGTATAATTCGTCATGTCTGTAATTAATCGTAGTATTAATATCTTACCGCTCAGTGTTAATAATATGCAAATTATCATTAATGGCGAATGGTTAGCAGATGATCATATTGAATATTTTCATAAATTATTAGAAGCTAATTCTAATTATAAACCACGCGAGACGTGGAGAGTTCAATTGCCTGCTACAATTCAACCAGTTCCTGAAAATCAGGATCATATACAGATTTTGCACCAAAGCGAAGATTTTAAAACCAATGCAGGGGGACACTGGGTTTGTAGCTTTTATAAACATGATAAAAGAAGAGTTTATATTTATGATTCTCTTAATTTCTCGAAATTGCATAATCATCATAATATTTTTCTTCAGAAGTTATACCCTTTTTTGAATAAACATGATGGTACAATTAACGAAAAATTTATTGAATTTCCACGTGTACAAACTCAACCTAATACTCGGGATTGCGGAGTTTTTGCGATTGCATTTGCTGTCTCGTTATTATTCAAAATATTACCAGACAAGGTAACGTACACTCATGCGTTGATGCGTCAACATTTGATCCAAATGTTTCATTCTAATCGTGTAGAACATTTTCCATGCATTCAGGATCAACAATTAACACGTTGCATATATGAATATGAATCTACAATTGGTAGTACAATTAATAAAAATCCCTCTTGTGGAAATGATCCTCCAATAAAAATTGATCGAAGTGACATTACTAATGAAAACGATGAAATATCCTCAGTTCAAAATGCACGACTTGGAGACAAAGAAGCCACTACACATACAAGAAATATAATTCAGACAGCTCCACCATTTGTTTCGAAGCCAAAAATCACCAATGTATGCGTACCATGTAATAGGACAGAATACAAAGCTAATTATTATACAATGCATAAACAGGAAATTAGTTTAAAAAGAATAAAAAGAAAAGCTGCTAATAAGGCAAAGAAAGGGGAGTGTAGTATGAAAAAAGGCAAAGATTGTAAGAAAGGGGAGAAAGACAAAAAAAAAATTTCTAATTATGAATATTATATCGCACACAAAGAAGGTATATTAAAAAATAAAAAAGTGCATTATGACGCAAATAAAGAAGTGATATGCGGAAAGCGAAAAAATTATTACCAGCTACATAAAGAAGGTATAATTAAAAAAGCAAAAGTGCAGTATCTTGCAAAAAGTAAGGAATTGATATGCGGAAAACGGAAAAAATTTTATCAGCTAAATAAAGAAGGTATAATTAAAAAGAACAAAGTGCACTATGACGCAAATAAAGAAGTGCAATGCAGAAAGCAAAGAAATTATGATCACCTAAATAAAGAAGTTATCTCCAAAAAGCGGAAGGTATATTATCATGAAATACGTAAAGGAGATGATTATAATAAAGTAGCAAAACTTCGTGCTGCTCGGCAAATAATAAAAAAGTATCGTTATATTGCTGTAACAAATAACAATATAGCAACCAAAAATAACAAAGAAACTTATATTAGAAAACTTTCAAAAATTATTAGCATGCCGTCCGGAGAAACAAGTAGATTGGAAGCTGAACGTATAATAAAATGGTGTTTTCATATTAGGCAAAAGTACATTTTGAAAATGACGAAACTGTTGAAAGATTGTAAAGAAAAAGTGGAAGTTTCCTTAACACGCGCAGCAGAATGTTTAGAAGTTGATGACAGGATTAATGCTTTGTGTGGACAATCCGGACATACATCTTCTTCAGAATCATATTTTGCGGAAAGTTCGTACCATACTTTCACCGGTTCTGAATCAATCATAATGAATTCGGAAGGGAAATCTATAAACATTCTACCTGTATTGCGATCGAAGAAGACGACAAAAGCATGGCATTGTAGTTATCTTTGTAAAACAAAAGATGTTGAAATTCTGAATAATTTACAGGATTTCTTCAAACGATTGTTAGAATGCTCATTAAAAAAGGTACATAAGTTGAACAACCATATCAGTAGCTGTTCTAATAAAGTGCATGCTCAAAAAGTTGGCCATTCTCATGGTTGTTACATAAACCCTAAATTATGTAAGTCCAATTTTTTAGCCATTGAGATTTTGGCACCTCACTTTCCGGATTTACGACATTTGAAGAGAATGATATACAAAATAGCGAGCATTTATAAAGACCAATTACATAATTTAGACAAAGCTTTAAACGATAGTGACCTTGAAACACTTACACGAATAACACTGCAAGCTCGAAAAGAAGCTGAAGCATTACACAAAAATAATACTGACATAAGCCTGAGCGAAGAAGAGATTATATCTCGATATTATTTAGCATTTAGAGCTTTCACAAAGCGGTCTATGGACACACCACGCATTCCCTGTGTTTCCTGCGAGAAACTCTGTTTTAAAAGAGAAGTTCTTAAGTTTGATATTTCTAAAAAAACATATAAGGGAAATGTAATGCAAAAATTGTTAAATCATATTGGATACAAAGTTGGTGACATGCATTTTATTTGCCGATATTGTCACGATATAATTCGCAACGATTCCATACCACCAAAATGTATTTTAAATCAGCTTGATGTACGTTCAGTTCCAGAAATAGCAGTGTTGAACGATTACGAACGAATTCTCATTCAAAGAGCTAAACCATTTCAAACGATTGTGAGAATGGATACAGTAATGCGTAAAAATATGCCACATAAACATATGTTTCCAAAAGTAAAGGGGAGAACATTTCACCTTCCTTTGCCGTTACAAGAAAATTTAAAAAAAATCTGTCCTTCGACTGAACCTTTAAATCAAAATCATGAATTATACATATTGGTGCGGGGCGTTCCAACAAAATCTAAAATAGTTTGGGAAAAGTTAGTTGACTTAAAGAAAGTATGGAATGCCTTAGTATGGTTGAAAGCCAATAATCCTCTATATTCAGAAATTGTTTTACCACAATCGCACGATTTATTGCTGAATGCCAAATTACCAGATACAGAATTTCAAGAAGTTGTTGCCAATGATAATAATAACGAATCCATCGAGGACGTTGACGGTGAAACACTTAATATCGATGAAAATAACAAACGTGCATTATTGACGCAAATGTCACAATCTGATGCATATTATGATCAGTTTACGATTTATCCAATGTATGACAAAAGGGTTAATGAATCTGCTACCGTACTCTATCAAATGCTTAAAGTTCATGACATTCCGTTGGGCCATCGTGCTGAACAATTAGATGTGAAATGTTTCCCAGATTTATATCCTTATGGGGTGAACGGACAGCATGAAGACAGATTGGTTCGTTTGACTGATCATGAATTCATTAAGTCCAAACTGATGTCCAAGCATTCGCAATTTCGATTGAACATGCAATATATTTTCCATTTATTACACGATACCAATATGCGACAATTGAACGCTGGAATTTATCACAAAATGAACGTCGTAAATCCACGTGATAAATACACAGCTGCTGGTTTTCTTCAGCAACTCTCTAAAGATCAGCTACAAACGAATTTGAACACTATATTTTCCAGATTACGTAATACAGCACAGTATTGGCGAAAACCGAGAAACGATTTGAACTGTATGATACACCATTATGGACCAGCTACATGGTTCCTCACGCTTAGTCCAAGTGAGTGGCTATGGACAGATTTAATAGAATATCTTCGTGAAGTAAACGGCCCAACGGTGGCTAAAATGTCCCCGAACGAACTCATTGCTTCTGATCCCGTTTCAACTGCTCGATTTATAGATAATGCATTCCACGCTATGCTGGATTTCATTTGTTCGCCCGACAATCCGATTGGCAAGGTGACACATTACTTTTGGCGCAGAGAATATCAAAGCAGGGGATCACAACATTTTCATCTTTTAATTTGGATTGAAGATGCTCCTATAATCGATAAATCTTCGAAGGAAGATGTAGCACGATTCATTAGGAAATACGTCACTTGCAGATTGCCATCACCGCATGTGTCGCCAGAATTATATAGTCGTGTAATTGCACATCAAATGCATAAATGCAATAGCTATTGTCTACGCAACAAAAAAACTAAAAATTCCTTCCGTAAAGTATGTAGATTTTCATTTCCACGTCCAGTTACAGATACTTTGGTAATAAGGGATGTAGCTGTTTCTATAGGTGCTAGAAAACAATTGAAAGCAAAAGGTAGACTCTATGATCTTCCACGTTCAACACAGGAAGTCCGTATCAATGATTATAATGCTCCCGTTCTCACGGTTTGGAGAGGTAACATGGATATACAATATATTGGGGAAAAGACAGGGTTGGTATCATGTTACTGTACTAAGTACGTGTCAAAGCCAGAAAAAAGTTACGCTATGGACACTTTGGCAGCAATAAATTCTACTAAGTCATTAGCTAGTCTGCTGTGCACCCTTGGAATGCGCATGCTAAATCATAGAGAATGTGGAGCGCCTGAATGCGCTGATACTCTTTTAGGATTATCATTGTATGGCACTGACTCCAGTACTACTATTAGATGGTTAGATGTAAATATACTGAGAAGTAGGAAATTGAAAACTCGCAAAGAGATTGAGGATCTGGAAGGTGAATCCACAGACATATTTTGTCCATCCCTCATAGATGATTACTATCCTAACAGACCCAAGGAATTAGAATCTATGCATCTGTACGATTTTGCTATGTGGTATGACGTTACTAAAATTAGACCGTCTGAAAAAACTGAATACTATGAAATCCGTGCATCTTTGTTTTTGAAAAAAAGGCAAAGAGGGTATATTATCAATCATTATAAGTACAATGTTCAAAACCAACCTGAGAATTATTATTTCTCATTATTATTATTATTCAAACCTTGGAGAAATACCGACGAATTGAAAAATGGATTTGACACATATGCGGAATCTTTTTTGTCGCTAGAATCACAATTGACAGATGCAGTTCAGTATCACGAACGAATAACGGATATTCAAGAAGCGCGTGATCATATAAAGGAAGAAATTGAAAAGAACGTGTTGAATATTGTAGAACAAGAAGAAAATGATCAAGGCGATCACCCATTAGAGTGTGTCCCCGTTGAAACTGTTGGTGCCATGAAAGATTTTAAAGACACGGAAAACAAATTGGACTGTGGTGATCTTCAAGAAATGATTTCGGAATTGAACCATGATCAGAAGCGGATATTTGATAAAGTTACTAAGTCCTTGACATCTAACGATAACATTCTTAGACTTTATGTCAGTGGAGAAGGTGGCACTGGGAAAAGTTTTTTAATAAAAGCTATCAGACAGTGGATCAAGCAGAGTATCGGAAAAGACACAGCAGTAACTGCTCCTACTGGAATCGCAGCTTTTAATATCGAAGGTCTTACCATCCACCGATTATTTCAATTACCCGTCGAACATGGGCATACAGCCCAGTATAGGCAACTTAGCGATGCAGCCCTTCAAATTGTACGAGACCAACTCAAAAATGTTGCTTTACTAATCATCGATGAAATTTCGATGGTTTCTAACGTAACTTTCCTGTACATACATCTACGACTTTCAGAAATATTTGATACTGCATATTCCGATGATGGTTGGTTCGGAAAAATACCTATTCTGCTATTTGGTGACTTACTACAACTTCCTCCTGTTCACGAAGCACCTGCTTTTATACAATTATGCAATAAGAGTATGGAGAAAAATGTTGGAGCATTAGCTTCTTATAATTTATGGTCTGACTTGTTTAGCTATGACGAATTGACAATAAACATGCGACAGCAGGGTGATAATATTTACAAAGAGATCTTGTCGAGAATTCGCACTGGAGTAGTGACCGCTTCGGATACAAAGCTTTTAGAATCGAGGAAATTAAATTTCAAAGCGACAAATTGTAATGACCGGTTAAAGGAATTAAGTGATTACATGGTTAATGTAGGATCTAATACGGTGTGTTTACTTCCCACATGTGTTCAGTGTGATGTTTTGAACGCTGCAATGCTGAGTCGATTTCCATCCGAAGAAATCCATTTGATTGCTCAAGATACAACGAATTGTGCACCGTATTTGAAAAAAAGGGTGTCAAAGGTACTGAACAATAATGACGATGATAGCTCCCGAACGGCGGGACTTGCAAGAGTCGTAATTGTTAAAACAGGAGTGCAAATCATGATTAGAAGAAATATTGATGTTACACTAGGTCTTGTCAACGGTACCATTGCTAAACTTGTTTCTGTTACACGAGGTGTTAATAATGACGTTGAAAAATTGAAAATTATATTACCCACGGGGCAAGAACATATAATAGAACGTGTAAGTGTTAAATTTGAAGTAATGGATAGAGCGTTCGTTATCAGAAAACAATTTCCGATTTGCCTCAGCTATGGTATAACTATTCACAAAAGTCAAGGACTAAGCTTGCATAATGCTGTCGTAGAAGCAGGTAATTCAATATTTACTTGCGGACAAATTTACGTTGCTCTTTCTCGGGTGACCACATTACAAGGACTCCATCTTATCAATTATGATCCATCTTCCGTAAAGGCACAAGAATCGGCTATAATAGAGTATAATAGATTGCGAAAAGAATATAGACCCGATCTTATGACTATTTCAATTTCTAAAAACCGCGATCTCAAAGTTCGTGATGCTGTTTGGGCAGTACCTAATTATAATGCATCCGAATGTCAGAATACTGATGATCACATCGTGGATACCATGCAATACTACGTAAGAGGTCTCCCGAATTCTGATGGTGTGTCTTGTTATGCGAATGCCACAATCCAATGTATGTTATATTGTTCATCCATGAGAGAAAACTTATTTTCGATTGAAAAAGATGATCATATAATAAAAGTCTTTATGGACCAATATAAATCGGATCAAAATCCAAATATAATATCATTACAGCAATTTGCAGGAGAAAAGTATGCTAACAATCAGCTACATGATGCAGCTGAGTTTATTACCTCTCTTTGTGATCAGGAGATTCTTATTAAGAATGCAGTACAACACGAAATTACAACGGTATTAAGATGTTTAAGTTGTAATTACACAAGTACTACTATCAGTACAAATTGTGTGGTAGATCTTGCACTACCCAAGATGTTAAAAAGTAAACCATTCAAATTTCAAGATATAATAAAATACAATTTCACAGGATGGAAAAATTTGAAAGATACCTGCAATAATTGTGATAATTCAAACACAATTAAGAAAATCGATATAACTGCTTCCAAACAAATTCTTATTGCAAAATTACATTTGTTCGATCACGATAGTAGTGGAACAACAACGAAAGTGGAAAATTTCTACGTCAAAGCAATGCCTACCACTAAAATACAATTGGTAGATCACTGTTATAAACTTAAGGCAGCGATTTTCCACCATGGTAAAAGTAATGTCGATGGTCACTACACGAGTATGGTAAGGGGTAAGGGCACAACGTGGGTATCCGTTGATGATTTACGAGCAGAAAAACAAGCTTGGCCACGAAATGCTAAAAATGCATACATATTTTTCTTCGAAAGGTGTTAATTGCGTTTGTTAATACACTTCAATGTTAAAGACGTTCAGCGCCATAAGCTGCTTCGCGCACCATGTATTGTACACAAAGTATTATACACATAATACATATAGATCGGCAATGCGGTGCACATGGTTTCTTTTCGTAGTTGTTGAACTTAGTAAAATTTATCCTTAATTCGGTCCCGTGATAATATGTAAGCTATAATTAAAAATTATCTGAAGTCATTCCCTATGCAAATTATCTTTGTAAAAAGAAGTGAGATCCCCATAAAAAACTTCAAAAAAGTAAAAAAATACGCCAAGTACATGAAATCATATAAATCACAAAAAATATAATATAATAATAATAAATCACAAAAAATAGATGATAATAATAATCTTTGTAAAAAGAAGTGAGATCCCCACAAAAAAACTTCGAAAAAGTAAAAAAATACGCCAAGTACATGAAAACATGAAAATCACAAAAAATAGAAGATATTATAATAATTACAAAATTAAAAAAAGATGTGAAATCAAAATGAGCTGCCAGTACATAAAGATGCTTTCCAACTGCGCTTTAGATGACACAACTACATATGCACAGCTAAAATTCCATTACTCATAATGGCTATTTATACAAAGAAAAAATATATTAAATAATAATATGCAGATATATTTTTATACAAATAAATATTTTAATACGAATAAATATTTGATTCAAAATACTTGGCGCTGCGCAACCGAAAAAATGTTAATTACCTTAGTATTAATAATTTACAACTCCATTACAATATAAAAAACATATACATACACATATTAGAAACGCAGTCAGATTTATTCTACATATATTTAATTCTAATGCCATACGTAGCATATGCACACGCACGCACACACGCATACACGTACAAGAAAGAAAGAAAAGGATTAATGCAATTTATACATATTTATTGAGTTTAGCAACACCAATTCGGGGCGCAGCGCCAAGTATTTTGAATCAAATATTTATTCGTATTAAAATATTTATTTGTATAAAAATATATCTGCATATTATTATTTAATATATTTTTTCTTTGTATAAATAGCCATTATGAGTAATGGAATTTTAGCTGTGCATATGTAGTTGTGTCATCTAAAGCGCAGTTGGAAAGCATCTTTATGTACTGGCAGCTCATTTTGATTTCACATCTTTTTTTAATTTTGTAATTATTATAATATCTTCTATTTTTTGTGATTTTCATGTTTTCATGTACTTGGCGTATTTTTTTACTTTTTCGAAGTTTTTTTGTGGTTTTCTATTCGCCACGTCTTAGGGGGCAACATTTTACGCCCCCCCCCCCCTCCCTCTGGTCACAAGGGTCCAAGTCCTTGAAAGCCATCGAGGCACGGCTTATCGACGGCGTTGTCTCTGGAGTCTTGGCTGCCAGGCTCGTCGCGCGCCTCAGGATTTCTGCACTGTCGGAAATCCTGAGGCGCGCGACGAGCCTGGTTTCAAGTGACGTTTTTTCCTTTTCTAACTACCTTTTCTGTCTCTTACGTAAACTCTTCTGGAGTGTAGATTGGAGCGCGGGCAGGAGCGTGGTGCTTTCTGGCGCGCGGACAGGAGTGTGCTGCTTTCTGACGCGCCACGCAGGAGCGTGGATGAAAAATATGACCTGCATTACGCGCCATCAGAAGACTACCCCCTTTCTTCAAAACATCTTGCACATTACACCTATTCATCATTTATCTTACATATAACATCACATGCATACCTATGTGTATTTATTGTCTATTAATATTAGTTTTTATATTAAAACAAGCAGTGACATGGTAATTATTGCCGTTGATAGTAATAATTATGATCGTCACAACAGGGAATGTGTTAACTGCAGTTTTATTTGCCATCGCATTGTCGGGGAAACATTTGGACATTTTTTAAAGTACCCTTGTAAAATTTTACAGTCGTTATAACTGAGTCGTAAACCATTTCTAGAATTTATAGCACCTTCAGGTCAACCAAATATAGCTTCGTAAAAACAGATGTTTCAGTGTACCCTACATTAACAGCATTTACGATATCCTCTATAAGCCAGGCATATCAAGGAAGCTGTATACTTTTCGCGAACGTACATCGCGATCGTGTCTTGCCGATCGTTTCGCAGATCGATGATTTACATCGAACAGGTAGTACACAATACACCACTGCGGTGGATCGTGGAAAAAACATGTGGATGGAGTCGACGTAGAAATATGAGGCCGAACTCGCTGTCTCTAAGTAGTGGCGAGTATAACCTTCTGGCGTGCACGAAGGAGCGTCGCGCGTCGCTCCAGCGTTCACCTACTTTGGCGTGTCGCGCGGCGTGTGACGCGCCGGAACGCGCGCCAGAACGACTGTGTAAAGGGCCCTATTACTGTACCATGCGCCGATACTTCCGCCATCTATGAGCCAATGATAAAAGTGTAGAGAACGCAGAGTGCTTTTGGCACAGACCAGGTATAGAATAGACCTTTCATCCTTTTGTCTTCAGTGTCACAGGTCTGAAGTACCGATATTCTGAAATAACAACTGGTTTTCGAGAGCCCTCTCGAATTTTCGAGCGGTGGGTGCCGGTAACATAATGTGTTTCTAGTATTGACACAGGTAAAGCTGCCGGTACCGCCGACGAAACTATAGAAGCTATGTTATACAGGGTGTCCCACTAAATCGGTTCACCTCAAACATCTATTATTTCAAGTTATTACTTAAGCGAAACACGGTGAAACTAGTTTCTTTACAGACATAGATTAGATGTAGAGGTCATTTTTATTTTTTCAAATGGACTGTCAAATTCAATAGAATAGCGAATTCTGAGTATGAAAGTACTAAATTTCGTGCATTAGTCCTAAAACTTATTGTTTCTGAGATATTCAACATTCTCCATCCTATGACTTTGATTAAGAAATTTGAAACTATGCTCAGTTCATTTCGGATAGCCGGCCGTTGAATGCGAAAATAATAAAATAAAACAATAAATACGAACGTCAAAGGGCGCTTTTTGACTCTTGAAAGTACATATACACATGCCATGTGACGCGTGTGTAATAAACCAAATAAACGACACTTAATATAAATTCAAACATATTGATATATTTATTAAAATATGATACAGAAATTAAACAAATAATTAAATTTATGACGCAGCAGAATATAATGAATATTCCAACCAGTTGAAACAATTTTTTAGAAGTATTTGAAGCATTTGGAGAGTACATATTATATCGAACTTGATGCGACTTTGTTTTTCAGCTACCTGTCTGGCTTTATTTAACTATTTCACAGCTTCAAGGTGAAGGGCGACAGCAAGTCATAGTAACGCACCACTACAGTGGTTCGCGCTATGTCGGTGTGCCAGCCTTTCAATGGGACGATTAAAGACCATCATCGACTCGAACCAGCGCGAGTGCAGCTAGCTTAAATTTTCTCTGTCGGGGATCCCGTCTCGAGTCCTAAGGTCTCTTCTTCGAGAAATGCCCACAATTTTAACGAAGAGCAAGGAACCTTTTGTTTCCTTTCATGAAGGCAGATTTCGTTACTCATTTATTAGCTGTTGTCATGTAAGGCTAATGTGTTTTGGTCTTCCTCTGATCCTGCTTTTGTTCCTTTCAATGGTTTATTGCCAGCTATCATCATTTGCTTCTTCCATCACGAAGTGAGCGCGACAATTACATTTGCACATAAACAAACTTTTTTATCCAATAATGTAATACGTGCTACTTATGATGTAAGATTACGGGTTGAAGACTCCGTAATGAGCATCGTGACGGCCGAAAAAAAGATAGGCTCAGTCGGGAATCGGATTAACCGTTCTTTTAATAATCTTTGATTTCTGGAAAACTATAATATAATGTAAAATATAATATAAATATAATATTAACCCTCCGTATCCTGAACCTGTGTCTTTTTAGACCCATCATTTCAGAGCTCACGCTCTGATTCATAGAGAATCCATTGGTGTCACTGCCATACCTATCGATTCCATGAAGAATAAAGAATTTAATTTATTGCATAAGCTGTGTATCATCGCTTGAGCCACTCGGCGAAGGTGTAGCGATACATTGTATATAGGTTGTTTATTCGTAACGTTGTTCGTGTCCTTCGCGCAGGGATTTGGCCAAGGTCTCTTCAGTTTGACGACTGTCGTCAACGCGAGCACAGACTGCAATTGCAGTGCGCGAAGACATGTACACTCGCGAGAAAATTAATCGTGGCGCGTGTGTGTAATTAAGTAAACAATCGCGCACGGGACAATCGCGGTGCTTTGGATGGCCCTGTGGATGATTTTTGAGGGCAATATTTTCAAAGGCAATGGCATTCACCCTCTCTACTTAAGAATCCCGTTGGGCGGGTTTTGTTATGCCCTTGTGGATTTTTACGAGTAGGCAGGTTTAATGCCGAACAACGTTTGCGTCTTTTCATAAATTATCGCAAGTATCGTATGTCACAGTTTCGGCGAGGTAGGTAAGTAAGTATGCGCTCTACATGGCAAATCCGTCACGCATCCGCCGCCACTGCACGCCCTTTGGCTGGCCTGCCTCGCGCGGCCCGCTGTCCGTCGAGTTGCCGTCATTCAGGCGATCCAGACGTCAATCTTTAACCATCGATAATTAATAAACGAAGCATTTACCGCAATTTCGTCACTCTTGATTTTCGACTTATATATGCCTGTAGAATCACCCCCCAAAGTATTGACTATAGGTAGAGTAACACCCTGTATAGTTGGTACTGACGCATTCTAACAATCGGTTACTAAGCGGCTACTAAACTTTACGAAATACGTATAAAGTTGCAAACCATATCATTCCGATATCTCTGACTCAGTAGCTTGTGGCATTACCAAGATTCGTTCATTTAGGATCGTCATGATTTTGGACTTTTGTCCCGCTAGATCATCACGACGGACCACTGTGCGTCGGCACTTGTCGAAAATTCCTTATTAGGAAATTCGTGGCCCGGGCCGTCAACGGTCACGTTGTGCTTACAACGATAAGTCCTGGGTTCGGCGACCGGACTGTCGTTCGCGGTGCGATTCCGCTGAATCGCCGATGTCGAAACGGAAGGCGGCGTGTGGATAGCAAGCACGAAGTGAACCGATAGGGGCATGTAACACCTCCCCATGTAGACGCGAAACGGTCTCGCGAGTCCGTTTCGTCGCTAGCACTTGCGTAGCTGTCAACGTGTACACCCTCCCAATGGCTTAAAACTACGGTTGGCGCTACTAAGACTAAGGGGTCGCAAAGGAATGACAATAAATCAATTGTAATTAAGCGAAAAAGAAGAACCCATATATTGTTACAAGATGTATACAGGGTGTTTCTCTACCTGTGGTCAATACTCTAAGGGATGATTATACTGGCGAAAATAAGACGAAAATTAAGAGTGACGAAATTGCGGTAAACGCTTCGTTTTCGAGGAAATTGATTTTGAATTTCACCTAAATGCACGCGTATTTACGAAAGTTCCTCCTAGTCCTGGTAGTACATAGGTAACATATGTCGCTAAATTTTCGGTCCGATGATGGGTTGCTACTTCCCTTGCTTGTCTCTCTATGTCCTCCAATGCGATTGAATTTGTTTTGGCGTGGGCATCTTGAAGCGTTCCCTGTGGTTCCTTTTTTTGATAGTCAGTTAAAATTTTTACATGATGTTCCGTGAGAGTTGGCAATATTTCCGAAATGTTTATACCGATAGATGGTTTGTAGATGGTTGTTAATGTCTCAGTGTCGACTCCGGATGCCCAAATCTGGTCGGCCCCAATTTTGGCCTCGCAATCTCTTTTTATTGTTAGTTGTAAAATTCCTGCCCCCTGGAGCACTTTATATCCGGCCGCGTGCTTGTTACATTGTACCTGCAGTGCCAGGGTGCCCTTGACGGAATATAACCAGGTGTTGGGTGTGATCATTTTCTTGAGGAAGTTTCGGTTTCCGGAAAGAGCTTGGATGTTACAGCTAGACCACTTGATGTTTTGTGGTCTTAGTAAGGTATCCGTCTCACAGCTTGGTGCTTTTTCCAAGTCCTGGACTAGTAAACTGAGTTTGCACATGTACATTCGAGGGTGGTTCCTGCATCCTGTGATGTAGTTTTCGTCGGGCATGAAGTATTGAGAATTAATTCGACTGATTGCAAAGGATTCTGTTCTTGGTTTTATGAATATAGGGGTAGAGACATTGGTCGATATAATTTGAAACGAAGGACACGGTTGAAGGTAATAAAGGTCGAAGGAAGTTAGGTCGAGTAAAGGGATGTCGAGTGACAAGATGATTCGGCCCTGTGAATAAACTACGTTTAATTTGGTCACCCCTTGTAGCTCTTCGGAATTTAATTCTTCCGGAGTCAGCGGGAATTCGTATGGAGTAGTTTCGCGAATTCGTTCGCAAGTCTGCGCTAGCAGGTTAGGTGAAAGAATGGCCGGATATAAGATACCAAGTTTTGCGAATGTGAGCGCGTCCGTAATTACAATTAACGCGGTCACGTATTCGTCCACGTGCCTGGTCATTAGGAATGTCCACGATGAAAAAGCTAATTCTAATTCGATTTTTGTTTCGCGCTCGTCTAATTGACGGGTGCCTGTCGCAATTTACTTAATTCCATCGCCTATTGTTCGCACGGATCCCGTTACAGATTTGAGTGAGTCGTGTATGTCTTGAAATTCCAATCTTATAACATGCGTTTGATTTCCTAATAATTCCGCGAGATGATTCTGATCTTTATAAAGGATATCTATTTCCTTATTATAATATTGCGCGTCATCGCTGTCTAGTGTTCCGAATAGGGCTTTGCTCAGCTATCCGATGAATCCCAATGGTACCGTTCGCTTGGTGCGTCGAAACTGTGACTTTCCTAATATATTTAGTAAGAGTTCCTCATATCGTTTACCATCGAGGAGTTTTCGTTGGAGGACCGTGTTAAGGTCGTCGGCCGGGCAAGACGTCCAATTATACGTCGTACATAATGCTTTTATCCTGTTGATCAGGGGTTGGGTTTGTGGTCGCGAGGTCAATACTTCAGCGAATCCGATACCTGTGACCAGTCTCCATTGGGTGTGAAAAACTCGGAAGGTCGGATTTTTTCGTAATACAAGCCCGGGTTGGGGCTCAACGGTGATATTCGGTAGTCCCCATCTATGATATTACCAATAACGCTCGCCCAAAATGAACGCGAATACGAGCTGGCCACGTCCGTCCATGGTGGCTGTGGTATGAGGGTTTTCCGAAAAATGTCCCTCAAGGGTGGGAAATCTATTGTTTTACGTAAGCGACTACTGCAAATACGAAAAACAAGTGAGATAAAGGAAAGTAAGGGAGGAATCCGGTTTACGGAGTGTGGAACCTTGGTTAGAGAGTCGGTTAGAGGAGCTCTCCCGCCGGTCCGTTGTAAACTTGAACCACTGAATACGCTGCATTGGTGTCAAGGTGGTTTTACTTTAGTATAAGCATCCTTTAATTTATCGAAATGTTTAATTATTTGTTGGCCCTCATCCGAAATCAATACTGCATTATTTTGGTCGGTGATTGCTTTTATTTTGTAGGGGCCTATGTAATGTGGATCGAAATAATGGAGTCGAGGTTCTTTAAGTACGTCGACGAAGTCATCTACCGCGAATGTAACTTGATTACTTTTCCGGTCATAAATATTTTTTGAACGTAATTTACTCGTGTCCAGATTTGCCCGAGTGGTTTTTCGGATTTCATCTAAGCGCTCCACTAAATTTTGAACGTATGTTGGGTACGTTAGGAGCTCCTCGTGGAACATAGGTGTAAACGGATCCCGAGCTAATTGTCCGAAAACCACTTCATATGGAGTGAATTTCGTGGCTTCGTGTACTGAAGTGTTGTACGAGTACATGGCGAACGGGAGGAGTAAGTCCCAATCCTCGTATCTTTCCAAATAATGTTTTGGTATTCGGTTAGGACGATGTGACTTCTTTCTAGGGAACCGTTAGTTTGTGGTCCGTATCCCGATGTGGTTACATGTTGAACTTTAAAGACTTTGGCTATTCCCTGTATTGTGTTATTAATGAAACTCGTGCCGTGATCCGTTAGTATGGCACGCGGTGCGCCGAAAATTGCAATAAAATAGCGTGTAAATGCGTCGGCGATGATAACGGCTTTTATATCGGGTAAAGGTACGGCCATACAGAATTTTGATAACTGGCATTGTATTGTAAGTACGTGACGGTTTCCGCTAGGGGTGGGGGAAGTGGTCCTATGGTGTCTAGGGCTATTTTATCAAAAGGTTTCGCGGGTGTATTCGTGATTAACATCGGTTCCCGGGTTTTGATTCGCACAAGCTTTCGTTCTTGGTAGCTCTGGCAACTACGTATGTAATTTTCTACATTCCGATGTAAGTGAGGCCAGTCAGACACGTTGCGTATGCGTCGGTACGTTTTTGTTATGTCCTTATGCCCTCCTATCATGGTTTCGTGGTAGTGGCGGATGATATTTCACGGAAAAATGTTTTCATCCTTGAAAACAGTGCTTGTCGTACACTGTTCAGATGAGTGCTCGGTCATCATGCGGTAACGTGTTCAGAACCGTCGCTTTCGATGCGCGAGCACCGATATTTTCGGTGCTCGCCGTTCGTCGTTCAGCACCGTCGCTCTCGATTTTTTCGATGCGCGCATGGTACTGTATATATACTGTTGAGTTCCTGACCGAAAATTAATGGATCTATCTGGTTGGCTTATTAATTAATAGTTAAATTAATAAGCTAAGAATAAGCCACATTATAATCTGGCTAAAAAACAGTTCCGAATATGCTTCTAACAAATGTGAATTTCGAATGCAAATCTAACCTATATTCATATTATTTTATTTAAAGCTTTAACGTTGTAATAATAGTTTGTTAATTAAGTAATTGATTGTTTATTTATTTACATATAAATATTGTTATCTACAATCGATGTCTCGTAGCAATGTATGTTATTCCATGTTTTTGGTCAATTACGCATGGTGTTCTTACTGCTATCGAGTCGTAACTAATTATCAGTTTGTATTTGGTATCTGCAACGACACTGTATGCGAAATAATGGCTATTAAATCCAATCACATTAAAAGGTACATACCTGAAGTAGATTTTATTATTTACTACACAAATTTTGTCTATTTCCCCAAAACCAGGACGACGAAAGGCCAGCACCGAAAATATCGGTGCTCGCGCATCGACAGCGACGGTGCTGAACGTTACCGCATGATGACCGAGCACTCCTCTGAACAGTGTACGACAAGCACTGTTTTCAAGGATGAAAACATTTTTCCGTGAAGTCAGCGACGGTGCGTGCACGTGGTTATACGATGCCTATTATTTAAGCACCGTTCCCAACTGTGAAAACATTTTTCCGTGTTTCTCGTTCGTTTTCTGGCGATAATTTCACTTCGCCGGAACAAATTATAATTGAGATGGGCGTACGTTTGAAAATATTTTTGCAATGTTTTCGGAGCGTTTCAGCGTCGAATCGGTGTAGAGTTTCTCCATGCGTCGCTATTCGAAACGACTGGACACGTTCGATTTCTACGGCGTCCCTGAGCGCCATTAGTGCTGACACCAGCTCTCCTACTCCCATTTCATGGTAAAAGTTTCGGGCTCCAATAATGCTAAAAATTTTCCCTATTTCGTTACGAGTGATTATTACGCGATTTTGAAAGAATTCTTCAGGTGTTAGTTTTGTTTCGTCGAGGAGACCGGTTGCTATTAAAATTTTACAAATTGGACTAGTTAATATTCTATCGGATGATATAAAATGAGCATAATTGTCAGGGGAGGATGTAAGAGTGGTCTTTACAATTTTTACCGCACATTTCGTTGATTGAGCTTCGAATGCCCAGGTGTCTGTTGCGTTTCTCCTGTATTCAGGCGATTCCTGTGCAGCCTTTTGAAGATAACGGGGGTCTTTGAATGGCCCCACTGCTGCACCATAACGTTCCGTTGAGTCGGGCGATTCAATTATACTAGAATCTTATCTAGGACGCGGTTGATCGTTTAGTTCTTTCATAGTCTCATCCTTCGGACCGATCATGGTTGATTGCGGGATGTCCAGGACATCCTCATAGAGAGGTACACCCCACGACACTCGCTTCTTAGGGCCTAATTGTGGTTATTCTGCTTTGGACTAGCATTTTCGTGGGTGTTCGATGTTTCCACCCTTTCGCACGGGAGGCTTCCAGGGATGATGATTTTCATCTCCGTTTCCGGGCCCTCAGGGGTGTTAATGGTCCCGAGGGTGGGGTCCAAGTCGTCTTCCTCTATATACTCCCATTCGGGTGGTTCGTCCAGGCTCTTTAAAAATTCCCATTCGTCCTCCGTATGCCCTTCGCCCGGGCCCTCAGTTAAGATGGGAGAGTAGTCTTCTTCAAAATCTTCAACTCCGTAGTGACCCAACCGTAATTCCTTGTTCTTGGGGGGGGGGGGGGGGGGGGTACTCCTCATCAAGGCTTTTCAAGAACGTGATTTCTTCCTGTGTGAACAGACCTACGACCGAGCTATCACTCAGGATGGTGGATTCTTCGTTGGTCAATTCCAGGTCCTCGTCCTCATCAAGGAATTCGGGCATACCCGTTCGTCCTTCCGCTGTGTCCAGAACGGTAGAATTGGCCCTGCTCTCTATACCGATAGCGTAGAATCGTTTATAAGCGGCGGTGGTTCTTCGTAATTCGGCCGTGGCTGGCCTTGACGGCGCTCCGCTACGCGCGTTCCTATTCCCTCGTTTTCGATATTAGGAGCGGTTTCCTTCGAGATTGTCGGAAAAGATGATTTCGTAATTGTAATCGGCAAGCGTAATTTTCCATCGGGCGAGTCGCGATACCGGATCTTTTAGCGAAAATAACCATTGAAGTGGCCGGTGGTCAGTTACTAAGGAGAATTTCCGTCCATAAATGTATGTCCGAAATTATTTTACAGTGTAGATTATCGCCTAGCACTCCTTTTCTGTGGTCGAGTTGTTTTCTTGGCAAGGTGAGAGTACCTGTGAGGCGTACGCTATTGGCGGGTCCACGCCTATTTTGCCCTGGCTTAGAATCGCACCAACAGCTACATCGTACGTGTCGGTAGTAGTAATAAACGGTTCATCGAAATTCGGATAACGTAACACCGGTTCTTTGCAAAGCGCCTGGCGTAGATCTTCGAAACTTTCCTGGTGATTTTCAGACCAATAAAATGGAATCTTCGGGGTTGTTAAATTTGTGAATGGTTTAGCGCGCTTTGCCATGTCCGGGATAAAGCGATGGTAGTAATTGACGAGACCCAAGAATTGGTTAAAATTTTTTCGATTTTTTGAAGTCGGCAACGGCCTTACTCTTTTCGGGATTGGATCGTACTCCGTCCGCTGCTATTATATGGCCCAAGTATATGACCTTGTCCTTTAAGAACTTGGTCTTCTCCGTCTGTAGGATTAAGTTATGTTCGCGTAAGCGTTTGAAGAATCTCGCGAGTCGGTATTCGTGCTCCGCAAGTGTACGCGAGTATACAACCACGTCGTCTAGATACACGAATAATTCTTTACCGATAAGCCCTCTCAACACTTTGTTCATTAGACGCTGGAAAGTTGCCGGAGCGTTCTTCAATCCGAAAGGCATGCGGAGGTATTCGTAGTGTCCGTCGGGGATAGTAAACGCGTTTTTTGCACGGTCCTCGGGTGCCATAGGAATCTGATGAAAACCGTTCGCTAAGTCGAAAACTGAGAAATGTTTGGCACCACCTAATTGGTCGAGAATGTCCGTAATTCGAGGTAAAGGGAATCGGTCGTCGATCGTTTTTGCGTTCAAGATTCTAAAGTCAGCCACCACCCTCCATCGTTTGTTTCCTTCCTCGTCCTACTTCTTCGGGAATATGTGCAGAGGTGAATTATGTGGTGACGACGAGGGGGCGATTATTCACAAATCCTCGAAATTGTGCATTTGTCTGGCGATTTCTGCGTCCATCAACGGAGAATGTGGATATTGTCGAACAAACACGGGCGTAGAATCGGTCAACGGGATGGTGTGTTCTATAGACGTCGTTCCGCCAAACGGATCTCCGGGCACGAAAAACCTGTCTGAATACTTTACAACCAAATCCTCGATTGGCCCGCGCGGTTCCGGTTCTAATTCTTCCAATTTTAAAGTCTTTACTATATGTTGTAACCGTTCTTCGGGGGGTTTTGATCCATGCGATAGTCTCCCAAATCTTGATCTTCGTTAGCGTCGAATTCTTCCTCGAAGGGGGAAGGGCAATCCATCTCATCACCCTCGGGACAGTCACAGTTTTCGGTGAGACAAATGCTTACTACGTTCCCATTCGACTCCGGTTTTGATGGTTTGCTTAATCGTGCCAAGAAGTGGCTCTGTTTACATGCCGCTAACGTGCGTTCTAGCTCTTTAGAATGGGAGAAAACTACCGGGCTGATTGGGTGTTTAACTGTTACCATAGTGCGTTGGTGGTAGGAAACAATAGTTTCTTCCTGGAGCAGATACGGGCTCCCGACGAGGCCCGAAATTCCTTTCGGTAAATTGGGCATGCGCATTACGTGGAAGAGCGCCCAACTGCCATTAATTTTTACCACAGTCGTCCCCAAGGTCATGACCTTTCCGTTTAAACCATTAATTTCGAGGGGAGTTTTGCTCAGGACCATGGTTTTTGAGCTTGCAGATCCAATTTCTAAGAGGTTCAATGGAGAACCTGTGTCTACAATGAATTCTCCCTCACCGTTCTCCAATTGTTCTGCCTTGATTCGGATGCGGGGGGACTCCGCGCGTATGAGTCTCGTTGCTGGTTCTGACTTTGGGGCGATCTTTGGGCCTGCGAGGAGGACCCGCCCGCCTCGTTCCGGTTCGACGGGCGGGTGCGCTGGGAGTTTAACTGACCGGTATTTTGGGCTGACGTTTCACGTTCTGTCGATCCTCGAGATTCTTGAGTTTCGTATCTCCCTGGATCGCGTGGTTGATATCCTTGTGATTCGCGGGGGTCATATCTTCGGGGTTCGCGAGGTTGATACCTTTGAGGATCCCGAGGTTGGTTCCGTCTATCGCTTTGCTATCTTCCGCGGGGAACGTACGGTCTGCGTTCATACTCCAACGGGCGTTCGCCTTGCCTCGTCAGCAGAGTCGCTGGACGGCGCTCCGTCGGATCGCGATAGTACGGCTCCTGATAATAATCGTCTCGATAGCGAGGGGCACTATAACCGGAGTAAGGGGACTGATAATCGCGGTACGAGTGTTCTTCATGTGGCTGTCTCCACTCGGTCCATCTACGCTGAGGGTCGTACGGAGTTGGGGGACGCGCGTTTTGTGTGTTCCCACACGTGTTGTCGCGCGGCCAACCTGACAAATCTTGTTCTCGTCTTTGTATGTGCAATGCTAAATCGAACGCGTCATCCAATGATTCGGGATTTGATAATGCTACTTTAGTCGAAATTCTTTGGGGTAAAGCCGTGATAAACGAGGTTCGCGCCAAACGCTCCACCTCCTTTATAGTCCTCTCGACATTTTCTCCGATCGATTCTTTCGCTCTTACAATTACTTGTCTGTAAAAGCGGCCACGCGGTGGATAAAGTCTGTTAGTCGTTCCCACGCGGTGGATAAAGTCTGTTAGTCGTTCGCGGGGAAGCATGCTTATACGTTCGAGATCCAGGCGGAGCTTCTTATAACCGCGGCATGGGGAATATCGAACTCTTAGAAGGGAGAGCAGATCGGGCACGCTTTGACAACCTTTCCCTTCGACATAGTATCTAATAGGATCTTTTAGTTTGTATATCAATTCGGTCAGAAATCTTTCTTCTTGGCCGGATGGTACACGCTACAAAGCGCGTTGTATCGCAGCAGCGAAGTCTTCTAAGGTTACGAAATCAGGATCAAAACAGGGACTGCTGTCAAGCGCTCTATACACTCTCTCCTCGTCTTCTCGGTAACGCCATACGTCTAATGCAGACATTTCCAGGTCATTTGTCCGGGAACCAAAAGATGGTCGACCACTCGATGACGGCAGTACAGGGGGAGGAACTACAGTAGGGGCGTTTAGGGAGGAAGCATTTTCAGAGGTTTGGGTGTTGGGAAAAATATGTGAGGGGGGTGAACTCAAAATACCACCCGTCATTGCGGCTATACAATGCAAGAAACTTCGAGTAGTAGGAAGTGTAATCAAGTTACGAGCAGATAAGATTGCGGCAGGTCGTGGTATGTGGCGACGGCACGCTCTCTTCTTCTAATAAGAAATAATAATAAGGGAAAAAATATTCCACTTCTGACACCAGTTTGTTACGTCCTGAAGGGACTTTTGTAAATCGCCCCGAGCGGTAAGGGAGATTTACCGGGTTCGTTGCTCTATTAAGGTGCTAAAGCCCGCCTTGACTATACTTACCAAGGATCGGGAAGGTAATTAGGGGTTGAATAAAGTGTACAAGGAATGTAAAGGGAAAAACAGTAGTGCAAATATATTGTTACAATAAAATAATCTGTTATTCATACCTAGAGACGGCGCTCCGTCTCTGCTGTCGCTCTCCGCTATCGCACGGCACGCTTTCCGTCTAATGTCACTTTCGCTTGCTGTACGCTGACCCAAGCGTAGATCGTGATCGCTCGCTGTGCTCTCGGGTAGCACATGGAAGTCAGTGAACTGGGGTCCGTCGTACCTCTTAGTCTCTAATCGTCACTATACTTCGCGGTCGTACGTCGATCCTGATTGACGCGCAAGGGCTCTCCCGGCTAGGCCGTTCTCCGTGCGTCGGATGGAGTTACCCTTTTACGAATTACTATCGGCCGAGTCCGACTCGCGGTACTAACGTGGAGATGAGGTCGCGATACTAAGACGGCGCTGGCTCGTCGCAACTTCCTAGCTCGAACTCCCGAAATCGAATGAATCTACTGAAGTTCCGCTGTACCCGTCAAATACCCGGATACCCGTGAGATACCCGGGTAAGACAAAAATTATCCGAATACCCGTGAGACACCCGAGTAAATGAGATAGTTGTTAATTCCGATTTGACAGCCGATCGTCTTTCGACTTTTGATCATTTTCGGCTAATATCACTAATGAACGGAATAAACTTCAAGCAATTAAATGTGATATTGTCTGCGCGTTATGATTATGGAATTATGACTCTGATACAAAAAATGTCGACGTTCTTTGCACTTATAATAGGGTAGTTTCCCTATTACAGTGCCTGCCCCTAATAGCTTAAGGGGGCCGTCACAGTTTTGTTATTGTCCGTCTCACCGGGCCTTGAATGTGTGCGGACGGTCACACAAGCTAAGTTAAGCGTGTACGTATACGCGTGTAGTAAACAAACCGTAAATTACAACTTTCGTCCTGGAATAGGCCAGAAAGAAGTTTTTGCGGGTACAGGTACCTTCAGTAAACATCTGTGCAGGGTGGTCTGATGTGTTTGAACGCTAATAAGCGCTGTGCATTGAAGTAATAATGAATTTATGAATCGAAAACTGACAGAATGAAGCTTCAAGGCTTCTCCGTTGGTGGCGCCAATGGTGTACTGTAGCTACGTAGCACCAGCATAATGTATAAATTCATTATTATTTCAACATACAGTGCTTATTAGCGTTCAAACGCACCAGACCATTCTGCACAGATGTTTACTGATGGTAACTGTACCCGCAAATCCTCCTTCTAGCCAATTCCAGGACGAAAGTTATAATTTGCGGTTTGTTTACTACACGCGTGTACGTATACGCTTAACTTAGCTTGTGTTAGCGTCCACACTAGGGTGGATCTTATTTTTCGACCATCAGATTTTTTTGGTCCCGTACCCCAGCAATGTGATACTTGTTGGGAAAATGATCTGGAAAAAAATTCAGCTCGATTGGACCACGGGAAAAGGACGCGCAACGAATTTGAAAATTTTGAACTTTTTAAACCTTGACATAAATATACATCATGATACATCGTTGAATTTGTATGTTTTTTTTCTGTTTAAGAATGCATACGCAGCATATACCATTGTTAACAAAAAAAAACTCCGTGACCTTGAAAACTCGAAAGAGTGACCTTGAAAAAAAAATTTCCCCATTATATTCGCCTCCTTATATACTAGAACTTTTGTCTGAAGAGTTTTTTCATACATCCATAAACGATGGAGATATTAAATATCCTCATCATCGATAAAAGGTCCGAAAACTCATAGTTGGGCCATTATGTTCTGAGCGTTCAGCGAGGTAACAGTGAAATATCGTAGTGAAAGTGAAAGTGAAATGGAAGGTATAAGGAAAAAATAATATTTACTCGCTCAGGAGGAAAGTCAAATTATCGGTGCAAAATTGCCATCCAACAGGCAAGTCTTAAAATTCCTATTTCACAATATGTGGAATATGAAATTGAATCTTAAGTCTAGTGCTTCTTTAGTTATTCAGAAAGTTGAAATATTTTGGGAGAAAGCGCGGATTCCAACGAAAACACCACAGCATTGCATTGACAAGCTAGATGCATTGTATCAGGAATGGGTGACTTTGCATAAAAGTTGCAACCGCAGAGCTGAAACCCAAAAAAATCGGGAGAAGGAGTTTGTAGATAAGCTAGATAACCTTTTTGATATTGCACCCGCCGATGCGTTAAAAACTATTAATGTAGAGGAAGACAAACTTTTTCTATTAAATCAACGAAAAAAGGACGTCCTGGTTCTATGACTGGAAGCGATCATATATTATACTGGAAAGAACAGAAAAAAACGTTTCGAAAGGAGCAAGAAAATCAAGGCAGACGCAGTGTGAAGTAGAAGCTGTGCAAGGTAAATATTCTTTATGCAATTCATTTTTAAAACTCAAAATATTGATCGTTATCTTGGATATATAATATAAGATATATTGGTCTTTATTGACACTTGTATATCGTTTAAATCAAGACGAAACAATAGACAAAGTAGCATCATCGAGCGAAGAAGATGGTCACCTATAAAGTGAGGGTGAAAATATTGAATTTATTATTCCCGTGGATGAAGCTGGTCCAAGCAATCCTAAAAAGAGATGTGCTCAAATTGATATAATTACGCCAAAACTTGTTGCAACCCTTGACTAGTGCAAAGTAAGCGATCGTGATGTTGTTCATATAATAACAGCAACAACTCAAGCTCTTGGTCATGACCTAGGCGACTTAATTATCAATCGAACGTCTGTACGGCGTCATCGCACGGATCTTCGAGCATAATTAGCCGATAAATATCGTGTAGCGTTCAAAGACAGTGAGGTTGGTGCTATTACACTACATTGGGACGGAAAGCTGTTGCCAGCTTTAATAGGCAATGAGAAAAATGATCGTTTACCTGTACTAATAACTTGCAGAGGTATTTAGCAGCTGCTTGGAATCCCTGCAATTCTATCGGGTACTGGAGTGTAACGTCCGGTTGCCCGGGGACGACTGAACGCTAGCAGGTTCTCGAGAGGAGAACGGCGTCCCCTCGAGTATAGGATAAGTGGGAGTTCGTTGGTAGAGTTAAGGAGTAAAATCCAACTTAAAACGTAACAATGACTTTATTTAAACAACACTTATTCCTAACTATAATAATAATAATAATAATAATGCTTATAACTATGATTTATGTTTTTTATGGTTTTATGGTTTTTTTCTGTGCTATTAAAGTTAAATAATTGTATATAAATATGCTTCTGTAGTAAGCTCGGCCGCTACCGTTTCCGGAGCTGTTCCCAAAACTTTTGACAGAATTCTTTTATTTATGCTGCTGCTGTTCATAGCGGCCGCTACCGTTTCCGGAGCAGTTTCCGATATTCATGGCAGAGTATGTATTCTAGGGTTCCGTAGACCTTGCCTTTGCTAAGCGGTTAAACTGCTACCTACTAATAGGAGCATCGCTTGAAACCTCCGCAAAGACAAAGTTCTCAACCTTCAAATGAAAGATCCAAAGAGGAGCAACAGTACCTTTCTACACTGAGAACCAGTCGCTACCGTTTCCGGGGCGGTCTGAAATTCTACTGGATGGTACCTCAGCTACCTCCAGGAACTAGCATTCGTTTGTCGTAGGAACGTATCCGTATTCGAATGAGCGCGCCAGGTGCTGCGTGCGCCTCCTTTTATACTCGAGTTTTGGCGGGTTGGCGCATGCGCAGTGGGTTAGTTTTCAATGTTTCGTATTTTACTCGTATAATACATATTATTTTATTTTGTTCTTTTGGTAATACTTATATTTAATTATTTCTAATGTTCCTGTAATATTCGCTTCTTTAATATTTGCTTAGTTCGTAATTTACGTATAAAAATATGTACAATGCTTGTGCGCGGTAACGCAGATTGGATTAATGTAGCGTAGATCGATCCTACTTTACCGACGGTCGGTAACTAATGGTTCGAGTCCCCGTGGGACGTTACAGGAGACAAACAAGCTTCTGCGGTATACGATTTAGTGCAGAAATGGAATTTAGGTGGCAAAGTGCAAGCATTTTGCTGTGACACACACGTCATCGAACATGGGACGTTTCCAAGGCGCATGTATCCTTCTCGAACAAAACTTTGAAAGAGATTTGCTATATTTTCCTTGCCGCCATCACATATATGAAATTATTTTACGGAGTGTTTTTGATATGAAGTTAGAGGAATCATCGGGTCCAAATATTCCACTTTTTAAACAATTTCAGCAGGCTTGGCCCCAGATAAATAAATCGAATTTTATGGCAGGAATTGAATCCGAGTACGTCCACCAATCTACAATTATATTGAAAGTGCTGAAAAAAAAAATACAAATATATATAAAGTACAAATATACTGAAGTGCTGAAGTTTGCAATGCAAACATTGAAAAACATCAATCAATCACGAGAAGATTATAGAGAATTCTTGAGCTTACAGTTCTTTTCTTAGGCGGTACTCGTAGAACAAATTATATATTTCGGGTTCCAGGAGCTTTACATCACGCTCGATGGACGGCCAAGGCGATATATTGTATAAAAATATATTTATTCCGAAAAGAATTTATCTTTACTAGCGAAAAGGCCACTAGAATTCACATTTGTATTTTCTGGTTCTGTTGGGCCCTATTCACGAGTCCGCAAGCAAATCTGGGACGCAATACTTTAATGACATTTCTATTTGTAATTTACATAATAGCTATAATAATTTATTTTCAGTCTTAGAATTGCTTTTCTTCGTTATAATGAAAATCAAAAATATTTAATATCTTCTTCGTTTATGGATATGTGAAAAAACTCTTCAGACAAAAGTTCTAGTATATAAGGAGGCGAATATAATGGGGAAATTTTTTTTTCAAGGTCACTCTTTCGAGTTTTCAAGGTCACGGATGTTTTTTTTTACAATCGTATATGCTATGTATGTATTCTTAAACAGAAAAAAAATATAAATTCAACGATGTATCATAATGTATATTTATGTCAAGGTTTAAAAATTTCAAAATTTTCAAATTCGTTGCGCGTCCTTTTCCCGTGGTCCAATCGAGCTGAAATTTTATCCAGATGATTTTCCCAACAAGTGTCACATTTCTGGTGTACGGGACCAAAAAAATCTCGCAAAATAATTTTCGTCAACAGTAGCTAAGGTCCACCCCAGTCCACACACATTCAAGGCCCGGTGAGACGGCCCCCTTAAGAGTAGAGGAGTCAGTCTTATCTAATCCCAACCATCTCCGTCTGTCGATGCAAACCAGAACTCGGAAAGTCCTACGAAAATGCACTCATTCTGGGTTTTCGTTCGCATCGATAAGCGGAGTTTGTCGGGGCTAGATCTGTTTAGCGGCTTCCCGTGAAGGGGGCCGCTAACTTTTATGAGATTTAAGATGAAAAAATTTATTTCAGAAATAAGTAAAACAACATGTTTATTTGTTTGATATGAGGATTCCAAACTTTTTATGTTTCATTATTAAATACATACATTGAATAGTTGCTCACACCCAAATTATAATTATAAAAATTTAGAAAGGGATACGTTTATCCTATTTTGTGGAGCAAAATTCATTCTGATATCTTTTACAGTTCAAAAGATATACGTAAATGTTCAGGCGGGCCGCAAGTCAGCGGCTGGCGGGCCGCGGTTTGCTCATCACTGATATAACAGTAGTATAACTAGGAGAGTTCCAACGCAAATTTGACTTTCATGGCCATTTCCCCCACCCCTCCCCGCGACCTTGAAACTTAAATTTGAGTTTCAAAATCGGCGGAAAATTCCCCGCGGGCGACGCGTGACCGGGGCGCCCGAGGATGACGTCATCAAGATGGCGGAGTGTTGGGTGGTATAGCGCGAAACCATATATCGAACCGATAACCGAAGCCGCATCGAGGAGGAGCCTGACTGTCGGTAAGGAAGGAAATATTAATTTAAGATATTAATATAAATGAAAAAATAGTATCTCGGGCGACGATACTCGAACCCAAGACCTCCGCGGTACGAGTTAGCCGCCTAACCATCTCCCCCAACGCCAGCTCTCCGACTATAGTCTTTAATGAATGGTACATATACTAAGCGTTGCCAAGCATTTGTTTTTTATCGGACGACGTCGGGGAAGTTCGGCTTTTTACACACCGCATCTTCAGAGGATGGGAAAGAGACAGAACATTATTCTAAAGCTAAAATTCTGGGGGAGGTATAGAGACTGCAATACATAGTGGTACAATCGCAAGCATTCCATAGATAACAATTTTTAAAGCGTCGCAACGTCTCGCGCGATCGCGTGTAACTTGACTCCCCTGGAGCAGTCGTGTGTAGGATGATGTCATTTTCACGGTGCGAAAACGGGTAAATGAAATGGAGAAATAAAATACCTTTAAGAATATACAGGGTGTTACTCTACCTATAGTCAATAATTTGGGGGGTGATTCTACAGGCATATATAAGTCGAAAATCAAGAGTGACGAAATTGCGGTAAATGCTTCGTTTATTAATTATCGATGGTTAAAGATTGACGTCTGGATCGCCTGAATGACGGCAACTCGACGGACAGCGGGCCGCGCGAGGCAGGCCAGCCAAGGGGCTTGCAGTGGCGGCGGATGCGTGACGGATTTGCCATGTAGAGCGCATACTTACTTACCTACCTCGCCGAAACTGTGACATACGATACTTGCGATAATTTATGAAAAGACGCAAACGTTGTTCGGCATTAAACCTGCCTACTCGTAAAAATCCACAAGGGCATATCAAAACCCGCCCAACGGGATTCTCAAGTAGAGAGGGTGAATGCCATTGCCTTTGAAAATATTGCCCTCAACAATCACCCACACGGCCATCCAAAACACCGCGATTGTCCCGTCCGCGATTGTTCACTTAATTACACACACGCACCACGATTAGTTTTTTCGCGAGTGCACATGTCTTCACGCACCGCGATTGTTCACTTAATTACACACACGCACCACGATTAGTTTTCTCGCGAATGTCCATGTCTTCACGCACCGCGATTGCAGTCTGTGCTCGCGTTGACGACAGTCGTCAAACTGAGGAGACCTTGGCCAAATCCCTGCGCGAAGGACACGAACAATGTTACGAATAAACAACCTACATACAATGTATCGCTACACCTTCGCCGAGTGGCTCAAGCGATGATACACAGCTTATGCAATAAATTAAATTCTTTATTCTTCATGGAATCGATAGGTATGGCAGTGACACCAATGGATTCTCTATGTTTTTCCGATGAAAATCGGAAATGTAATGTAAATCGGATTACTTTTAACGAAGCTAATTTTACATGAGGCCCGCGTGTGCCTGTACTAGAGAATCACAGCTGTTTCGCACGGCCAGTCAATGCCCCCGACGAGACCGTTCCGCGCTGAGTTTCGTGGCCTCCGACCGCGACGCTCGAGATCAGGGGGCCATACAATGTTGCGCACTAGAAAGCGACGAATCTGAAGTTATTCTGCATTTCTCATCAGATCTTTGCGAAAGTGGCGTCGATCGATTCCTTATGGAAAAACATAGAGAATCCATTGGTGTCACTGCCATACCTATCGATTCCATGAAGAATAAAGAATTTAATTTATTGCATAAGCTGTGTATCATCGCTTGAGCCACTCGGCGAAGGTGTAGCGATACATTGTATGTAGGTTGTTTATTCGTAACATTGTTCGTGTCCTTCGCGCAGGGATTTGGCCAAGGTCTCCTCAGTTTGACGACTGTCGTCAACGCGAGCACAGACTGCAATCGCGGTGCGTGAAGACATGGACATTCGCGAGAAAACTAATCGTGGTGCGTGTGTGTAATTAAGTGAACAATCGCGGACGGGACAATCGCGGTGTTTTGGATGGCCGTGTGGGTGATTTTTGAGGGCAATATTTTCAAAGGCAATGGCATTCACCCTCCCTACTTGAGAATCCCGTTGGGCGGGTTTTGATATGCCCTTGTGGATTTTTACGAGTAGGCAGGTTTAATGCCGAACAACGTTTGCGTCTTTTCATAAATTATCGCAAGTATCGTATGTCACAGTTTCGGCGAGGTAGGTAAGTAAGTATGCGCTCTACATGGCAAATCCGTCACGCATCCGCCGCCACTGCAAGCCCCTTGGCTGGCCTGCCTCGCGCGGCCCGCTGTCCGTCGAGTTGCCGTCATTCAGGCGATCCAGACGTCAATCTTTAACCATCGATAATTAATAAACGAAGCATTTACCGCAATTTCGTCACTCTTGATTTTCGACTTATATATGCCTGTAGAATCACCCCCCAAAGTATTGACTATAGGTAGAGTAACACCCTATACAGGGTGTCCCAAAAATGTTGCGTTTCCTTAAAGGGGGTGATTCTGGGGGTGATTTCAAACAACTTTTTCCATTGCGAAAATGCTCTCCGATGTTTCGTTAACGAGATATTAATAAAAAGCACCGACCAATCACAGCGCGAGTCTGACGGCCGAGTTCCCGCGGTAGCGTGGCTACAGCCGCGCTGCGACTGCGACGAGCAAGCAACTCGGCATGCATCGAAGAAACTTGCGTAGAATGGCAAATGAAAAAGACGTAACAAATAAAATCGAACATGTTGTCATGGTTTGTTCGTCATTTAAAGTGAATAATGAATAAAGGATAAATGGATGAAAATCACGTGTAACGTAAAAAGACGAATACGCAGTGTTTTTTTAGAAGATTCGAAAATAATAATTATTTGAAGTGGGAGGATAAGGAATACGTAAATTTCCTTGTGTTAATAACGTAGCCACGAAAAGGTAATGTAACAGGAAATTAACGAAAGGTGATAGGCGTTAGTAACTAAAACTCACCCTTGTTGGAAATTCACCTGCAGCTTGAAAATCTGTGTCACAGGGTCACCGAACCGATCCTGGTCATCGATGAACGTGCTCCGTGCACAGCTGGTCCCAGGTATCCTTACATTCCCACTACCCAAAGTTAAGGGTCGCAATGTCAGGTGCGTCCAGGTCAACGTACCGAATATTCACTTCACTGCACGGCTACTAACACTGATCACTTTATTTATCCTGAAGTATTCTTGGGCCGTGTACATTTCTGCGACGCGATTGCTAGCTGACTGACAGGATTTTTTCCAAGCAACTTCCGCTACCCCCAAGTAGCTTCTCTGGTTCCATTATGAGTTAACTCCCACCAGGGCAAGAGGCTTTAGGTAAAAAGAAGCCAACACATTTTCGGAACACGTGTTTTGCAGAAGTGCAACGAACACTTTCACAAAAGCCCGCGCTCCGTCCTTCTACTGCCAATGTACCCATTGCTTCGAGATAGAAAACAGACACCACATGTATCGGTTCGAAAGGGTCCGAAGAGAAGAGACAGTCTTCGAGTTACTATAAAGAAGAAAATGCATACCATTCCTGTTTCCCCTTACCGACACCCTGAGTTCACGACTGCTACGAGGCGGAACCAATTATGTCATAAATTATCCGAAACTGTAGGAAACCGTTCTCTACCGCCGACTCGCCGGACAATAAAACACGACCCTGGCGAAATGCTCTGACTGATCAGCCTGATTAATTTTGAAGAACTAGAAATTACAAAGAGGTAGTCCGCTGACTGCGCGTAGTCCCGCCTGCTTCGTCCTACCTTCAAATTAAAGACGGATCCCTTATCTCTCGAGTATAAACACGCGCTCGAATTTCAAAACAAAAGCACGCGTCGACGTATTCCGTGCTAGAGATGGTGGGCCTTGAGGTCCGATTGGTCCCAAACTAACCAATCTGCCCTGCAGCCCTCCCAAACGGCCACTGTCCTGAAGAGGCCCTCTTCACAGCAGTATCTCCTCCCCAAGGTTCACCATCGCTCGCACGGAATACGTCGCTTGCTTATCTCAAGTGTCTAAGCACGCGCTCGAATTTCAAAACAAAAGCACGCGTCGACGTATTCCGTGCGAGGGAAAGTGGACCTTGGGGTCCGATTGGCCCCAAACTAACCAATCTGCCCTGCAGCCCTCCCAAACGGCCACTGTCCTGAAGAGGCCCTCTTTACAGCAGAATCTCCTCCCCAAGGTTCACCATCGCTCGCACGGAATATGTCGCTTGCTTATCTCAAGTGTCTAAGCACGCGCTCGAATTTCAAAACAAAAGCACGCGTCGACGTATTCCGTGCGAGCGATGGTGGACCTTGGGGAGGAGATACTGCTGTGAAGAGGGCCTCTTCAGGACAGTGGCCGTTTGGGAGGGCTGCAGGGCAGATTGGTTAGTTTGGGACCAATCGGACCTCAAGGCCCACCATCTCTAGCACGGAATACGTCGACGCGTGCTTTTGTTTTGAAATTCGAGCGCGTGTTTATACTCGAGAGATAAGGGATCCGTCTTTAATTTAAAGGTAGGACGAAGCAGGCGGGACTACGCGCAGTCAGCGGACTACCTCTTTGTAATTTCTAGTTCTTCAAAATTAATCAGGCTGATCAGTCAGAGCATTTCGCCAGGGTCGCGGTTTATTGTCCGGCGAGTCGGCGGTAGAGAACGGTTTCCTACAGTTTCGGATAATTTATGACTTAATTGGTTCCGCCTCGTAGCAGTCGTGAACTCAGGGTGTCGGAAAGGGGAAACAGGAATGGTATGCATTTTCTTCTTTATAGTAACTCGAAGACTGTCTCTTCTCTTCGGACCCTTTCGAACCGATACACGTGGTGTCTGTTTTCTATCTCGAAGCAATGGGTACATTGGCAGTAGAAGGACGGAGCGCGGGCTTTTGTGAAAGTGTTCGTTGCACTTCTGCAAAACACGTGTTCCGAAAATGTGTTGGCTTCTTTTTACCTAAAGCCTCTTGCCCTGGTGGGAGTTAACTCATAATGGAACCAGAGAAGCTAGTTGGGGGTAGCGGAAGTTGCTTGGAAAAAATCCTGTCAGTCAGCTAGCAATCGCGTCGCAGAAATGTACACGGCCCAAGAATACTTCAGGATAAATAAAGTGATCAGTGTTAGTAGCCGTGCAGTGAAGTGAATATTCGGTACGTTGACCTGGACGCACCTGACATTGCGACCCTTAACTTTGGGTAGTGGGAATGTAAGGATACCTGGGACCAGCTGTGCACGGAGCACGTTCATCGATGACCAGGATCGGTTCGGTGACCCTGTGACACAGATTTTCAAGCTGCAGGTGAATTTCCAACAAGGGTGAGTTTTAGTTACTAACGCCTATCACCTTTCGTTAATTTCCTGTTACATTACCTTTTCGTGGCTACGTTATTAACACAAGGAAATTTACGTATTCCTTATCCTCCCACTTCAAATAATTATTATTTTCGAATCTTCTAAAAAAACACTGCGTATTCGTCTTTTTACGCTACACGTGATTTTCATCCATTTATCCTTTATTCATTATTCACTTTAAATGACGAACAAACCATGACAACATGTTCGATTTTATTTGTTACGTCTTTTTCATTTGCCATTCTACGCAAGTTTCTTCGATGCATGCCGAGTTGCTTGCTCGTCGCAGTCGCAGCGCGGCTCGTAGCCACGCTACCGCGGGAACTCGGCCGTCAGACTCGCGCTGTGATTGGTCGGTGCTTTTTATTAATATCTCGTTAAAGAAACATCGGAGAGCATTTTCGCAATGGAAAAAGTTGTTTGAAATCACCCCCAGAATCACCCCCTTTAAGGAAACGCAACATTTTTGGGACACCCTGTATATATATATATATATAATGTTTAACTAGAGTAGGTATACTATGAGAGTTCTGGCCCCTAGGGCGAGGGGGTGCGGTGGTGCGAGGGGGGTACCGCGTGGGCGAGGGGCTGTGCTGCGTGGAGGGAGTACCGCGCTCGGGCGAGGGGAGGATGACGTCACAGAGGAGGAGGATGATTTCAAAAATTTTCAAAATGGCGTTGCCCGCATTTCGTATTGACGCCACCTGATGGATGTTGGATGTTTAATAGGGTGGAGTGAAAAAAACTTTTTTTCGATAATCAAATTCTAATAATGCCAAAAAGTTGCCTACTTGGCCCAATAAAACGTGTAAAAAATTTCAGCTCTATCGGATAATTTCTTCTGTGTGCACCAAAGGCCTTAACTTTCAAAATTTTAGTACAAAACTTAAGAAAGTTGAACTTTCTTCAGCTGGTGGATTTTACCGTTTTTACCCACGACTATATTTGCTGCATAAATGATGCAAAGAAACATCCGTGGCTGGTTTCGGAACGATAGGAATGGCCTGTCGGCACTGTAAACTATCAAATAATGCAGCTCTTCGCTATACTTTCTAAAAGTTGTCTGACAAGGGAAGATCCAGAACCCGGAAATTCAAAAAAATCTCAAACTTTGTGGATATGTAGGGGATTTCCTCCTGATTACAACGCAATTTTTTTTGCTGTCCAAAATCACTCTAAGGGGGTGAAATTAACCCCTGAAAATTCGTGTATTTTCCGATTTTCTGTTATAACTCGCGAACTGTAAGAGATAGAAAAAAAATCTCAAGACGAAAGTTACTTCTTTTAATTAGATCTATCAAATAGTAAAAGTTAAATCAATTGTTTAAACAATTAGAAAAAAGTTATAAACAAAATTATTATTGTTTTTTTAAAATTCGTTGTTTCGCGTGAAATCTGAATTGGTGGTTTAAATAATTATGAAACAGCATAATCCATTTTTTTGTCATACAATTTCAACCTTTGTTGTATGCGGTAATTATGCTATCATACGATGTGCGTGGTGTAATCAATATCTATGTTTCCAACATTTTTTTGAAGAGTTTCATCACCATGAAGAATAATTCATAATAATCACACCACACAAGTATTTTCAACGTTATCTACCTATACTTATACGGCGGCATTATCTCGCCAGTCTTGTGAACAAATAAAAGAAAAGTTCGATAATTATGTTAAAAATAAAACATTCTAATATGGATAAGTTATATCTAACAGTTCCCTTCTTCTCCTCTATTTCCATCTGGTATATTTGCCCCATGTGTAATTAGAGACAAAAGTATATGAATTGTCTTACTTTTTTTCTAAGCGTTGCGTATTATTTCCTAATAAACGTTAGAAGAACGTATGGGGTTGAAAAGTTCTTCAATTGTCGAGGAACACATAACAGCGATACAACAGAGGTTGAACTTGTATGACAAAAAAATGGATTATGCTGTTCCATAATTATTTAAACCACCAATTCAGATTTCACGCGAAACAACGAATTTGAAAAAAACATGAATATTTTGGTTTATAACTTTTTTTCTAATTGTTTGAACAATTGATTTAATTTTTACTATTTGATAGATCTAATTAAAAGAAGTAACTTTCGTCTTGAGATTTTTTTTCTATCTCATACAGTTCGCGAGTTATAACACAAAATCGGAAAATACACGAATTTTCAGGGGTTAATTTCACCCCCTTAGAGTGATTTTGGACAGCAAAAAAAATTGCGTTGTAATCAGGAGGAAATCCCCTACATATCCACAAAGTTTCAGAATGTTTTGAATTTCCGGGTTCGGGATCTTCCCATGTCGGACGACTTTTAGAAAGTATAGCGAAGGGCTGCATTTTTTGATAGTTTACAGTACCGACAGGCCATTCTTATCGTTCCGAAACCAGCCACGGATGTTTCTTTACATCATTTACGCAGCAAATATAGTCCTGGGTAAAAAAAGGTAGAATCCACCAGCTGAAGAAAGTTCAACTTTCTTAAGTTTTGTACTAAAATTTTGAAAGTTTTGTACTAAAATTTTTAAGGCCTTTGGTGCACGCCGAAGAAATTATCCAATCGAGCTGAAATTTTTTACACGTTTTATTGAGCCAAGTAGGCAACTTTTCCGCACTAGTAGAATTTGATTAACGAAATAAAGTTTTTTTCACTCCACCTTAATGTTTAAGGTACTTTGGGTCCGCGTCGGTATTTGGGCCCGCCTTGGTAAAGTGTATAGCCGGTTAAGATGGTCAAATGTGCCCCTGAACCGAATTCTACTCGCGATGAGTCATTCGAAAGCTTATAAAAAAAGAAAGTTGCTTGTATCTCGACCCGGGGGGTAGTAAAGGGTAAAAATAGAAAATCAGGTTTTTGTCGAATTTCTCCTATACCAGCGGATGAAAATTTTTGAAAAAATTCAGAGGCATGTCTGTTATCGGTGCACATATTAGGGAATCGTGTCAGATTTTTAAATTGACAAACCAAGCCGTGCAAAATAAAAAACGCCAAAAAATTCTGAAAAATGCCGGTTTTGTATCGAAGTAGTCTTGATACTATAATTATATTTTTACTGTAACTCCGCATCATTGTTACTATTGTCTTGAATTTTTTTTCAGATTTTTCAATTTGTTGCGCCGTAGTTAAAAAAATTAAAAACTGATTTTTTCACCGTTTTTTCCGTGTCAGAGTAACTACTAGATCGAAATTTCGTACATACTTTATGGAATAAATCTTTTATGCAATCTTCAATGTCTTCACATGCAGCAACACAGTGTAGGAATTAAACGAACCAAACATGCTGTGCCATTACAGTCTAAAATGTCTATCATATTTTCAACGGCGTCAATGGCGCAGAGATGGGCATTATTTAAATAAAGAATTATTTAAATAACTTTTTAAATAAAGGAGACTTTATCTGTATGTATCATAAATAAAAATTCCCAGAGTTATTTATTATTTGAAGCGCCATAAATAATATTTTCAATCGACGAGAATTCATCCGTAGGTCCATAAATAAAATTTTTAGCGACGAGAATTCATCCGTAGGCCCATAAATAAAATTCTCAACCGACGGGAATTCATCCGTCGCTTTGGCCAATTTTCTCACTTTCAATATGTATTTATTTAAATAGCTCTGGGCGTGGCTTCGGAGGCCATCGGGCCTCATGCGCCTTTGATCGAAGCCGCCGAGTCCTCGAGGCGAGCGACATTGTATAGTTCGCCCGTCTAATCTGCAGC
The DNA here is from genome assembly GCA_929113495.1 of Andrena minutula. Taxonomy (NCBI): domain Eukaryota; kingdom Metazoa; phylum Arthropoda; class Insecta; order Hymenoptera; family Andrenidae; genus Andrena; species Andrena minutula. The sequence continues at coordinate 28,583,923 of OV815995.1, forward strand.
GCGGAGTTGCTCGGTGACGAGTCATCGAATGTACAGAAACTGAATTTCTTTATTTTTTATCGTATCACTATGAAAGGGACACCAATGCATTCCTTGCATTCTCTCGATTAAATGGATAAAAAAATATTTAAATCGGGCCAGTTTTAACGAAACGGGCTTTCAATCCTGCAAATTAATTTCCCGACTATGCACGATTGATTTACAACGTTGGAGTAAGTGCTGTCATCTACTTCCTCGAATGAACGCATCTCCGTTACGGAGTATATCGGGATGCAAGGCGGTTTCTGTGGCGCAGTATGCTGTTCTTTCACGCATTTATAAACGGTCCGTACCATTGCCGTCAACCGTCTGGAAACAGAACACAAGGAGACTAACATGCTAATGAACAGGATAGATTCCATACTTAACACACTTCGGACTCCAGGCGTTCTATTTGTCCTGGCTGCACAGGATCAAAGTGTTGCGACTCCTCGGGGTCGGCACGCTGTGACTGCGCATGGTCTAAAGGTCTGGGGACACATATTCGTTTCGTGTCAGTTCTGTTCCGGCGTGCCAGTGGTAAGAAGAAGAGGGGCGTAGAGGGTCTCTTCTTCTTAGCACTGGTATGCCGGAGCGATACTGACGCGGAACTGATATGTGTGCGTCGACCTTAAAGGTCTGCGCACACTTGTAAGTTCCGTTCTGGCGTGCCAGTGGTAAGAAGAAGAGCGGCGTAGAGGGTCTCTTCTCCTTACCACTGGCACGCCGGAACGGAACTGACACGGAACTGATATGTACGCGAGACCTTTAGTGTTGCGACTCTTCGTGGTCGGAACGGTGTGACTGCGCACGGTCTAAGTGTCGCGACTCCAAGTGGATCAATGCCTCTGCTGACTGTTGACTATATGCCGCCACCTCCCGGTTTGGTAGTACGACAGATACACCATACGGTGACTATACGAGGTTGTGCCTAGTCACGATAGTCTATTATTGTCCATATGATATGCGAGTAGATTTGAAATTATTCTGGGCTGACCTGTCGAATGACACTCTGCAGATTGCATTTTATACATTTCGTGGTGGATCTACACAGACAAGGGATGGTGACTCCACACGGACAAGGGATGATGACTCCACATGGACAAGGGGTGGTCCCCAGGGAAGAATCCGTTAATGGGGCTGTCGTGAGCGGAGTTGCATTATGCGCAGAGGGAGAAGGCAGATGGATGTAATCGCTAGTTTGATCCCCCACCAAGTCCCGCAACTGCGCCCAAGAGGGCGACCACCTTGGAGGTTTTAGTGGGGTCGAATCGGAAATTCGTTTGGGGCATATAGCCTCTGAAGAAAAATGAACACAGAGTAATGGTAACAACAATTATGCGTAAAAAGATGAAGGGCTTCGTACCAAAAATGGTCATGGTCCACCGAGTGTTGTGAAGAGGTTCTTGTCCTTGTTTACAACCGAACCAAGTAAATGAAAGGGTCGCGCTGTCCTCAATGGCTTCTTTGAAGCATAATTTCACAGCCAACTCAATATTGAAACTACCCAGATATTGTAGATAATGTACTTAAACGAAGTAAATAAAGATTGATGTAAACTGAAGTCTATGACCCCCTTGCGATGTAGGACCATGGTCAGAATCGAACACAGACCTGTTGCAGGCTCGCGCCACGGCCACTATTCCACTTACCCCACCCCATACTCTGATTAGTACTGTAACAGCTTCGCCGTTCGGTTCGAAACCGGAGTCCCAGAATTCAGAGAAGTTTTACTATGCACGATTGACTTACAACGTCTGAATAAGTGCTGTCATCTACTTCCTCGAATGAACGCATCTCCGTTACGGAGGATATCGGGATGCAAGGCGGTTTCTGTGGTGCAGTATGCTACTGTTTCACGCATTTATAAACGCTCTGTACCATTGCCGTCAACTATCTGGAAACAGAACACCAGGAGACTAACATGCTACTGAAGAGGATAGATTCCATACTTACCGCACTTCTGACTCCAGGCGTTCTATTTGTCCTGGCTGCGCACGATCAAAGTGCTGCGACTCCTCGTGGCCGGAATGCTGTGACCGCGCACGATCAAAGTGCTGCGACTCCTCGTGGCCGGAACGCTGTGACTGCGCACGATCAAAGTGCTGCGACTCCTCGTGGCCGGAACGCTGTAACTGCGCACGATCAAAGTGCTGCGACTCCTCGTGGCCGGAACGCTGTGACTGCGCACGGTCCAAGTGTCGCGACTCCAAGTGGATCAATGCCTCTGACGGTTGAATATACGTCACCTCCCGTTTTGGTGGTACAACAGATACACCATATGATGACTATACGAGGTTTTGCGTAGTCACGATAGGCTATTATTGTCCATATGATATGCGAGTAGATTTGAAATTATTCTGGGCCGACCACCTGTCGAATGACACTCCGCAGATTGCATTTTATACATTTCGTGGTGAATCTAGACAGACAAGGGATGGTGACTCCACACGGACAAGGGGTGGTCCCCAGGGAAGAACCCGTTAATGGGGCTGTCGTGAGCGGAGTTGCATTATGCGCAGAGGGGGAAAGCAAGTGGATGTAATCGCTAGTTTGATCCCCCACCAAGTCCCGCAACTGCGCCCAAGAGGACGACCACCTTGGAGGTTTTAGTGGGGTCGAATCGGAAATTTGTTTGGGGCATATAGCCTCTGAAGAAAAATGAACACAGAGTAATGGTAACAACAATTATGCGTAAAAAGATGACAACTGCTTCGTAAGATAAATGGCCATGGTGTACCGAATGTTGTGAAGAGGTTCTTGTCCTTGTTTACAACCGAACCAAGTAAATGAAAGGGTCGCGCCCTGTCCTCAATGGCTTCTTTGAAGCATAATTTCACAGCCGACTCAATATTGAAACCACCCAGATATTGTAGGTAATGTACTTAAACGAAGTAAATAAAGATTGATGTAAACTGGAGTCTATGACCCCCTTGCGATGTAGAACCCAGGTTAGAATCGAACACAGACCTGTTGCAGGCTCGCGCCACGGCCAGTATTCCATTTACCCCACCCCATACTCTGATTGGCACTGTAAAGGTCCGCGCACACATATCCGTCCCGTGTCAGTTTCGTTCCGGCGTGCCGGTGGTAAGAAGAAGAGACCCTCTACGCCCCTCTTCATCTAATCACTGGCACGCTGGAACGAAACTAACACGGAACGGATATGTGTGCGCGGACCTTAAAGGCGGGACGTTACTGCGATATCAATACCAACACTGCAGGAGTGCAGTGAATCTACCCGCGTGCGGAACGGTTGACGGAGAGGTAACAGGCGGTAAGACTGAGAAATAAGTAGGCGGTTAAGTGGGGAGTCGGACCAATCATCCCCTCCTCGGAATCATTCCTGCGCGGACGAGGATCGTGCCCACACGATGGATACAGAACACAAGGAGACGTATTAATGAACAGTATACATTCCATACTTACTGCATTTCTCACGTCGTGTTTCGTCCCCGCTGCAACTGTCAGTTAGAACTGCATTGAGTTTTGAACTGGATCTATCTGGTTCAATGCGGTACTACCTGGATTTTCAAGCAGTGACGAGGCAGCTTATTCCGTAATCAAGACTTCGATGCAAGATTGATACGGCAGAAGCTTTTGATATAGTAGGTTTAAGAATAAAATTATATCAAACCTCAGCTCACGGTGTAAGTGATAACAGTTATTCGACGACACCTGAGTAAATCGGTCGAGGGACCATAAATGTGTCCCGAATACAAATTAGTTACTTCGTGTAAATCCGAGGAGAACTGATGACAAATATTTCATGTGGTTCAATCTCCAATTTACGGGCAGAAAACCGTATCAAACCGGATTTAATTTTTTTTGAATGCTTTAAGTAAGTATGGTATCTTTCCCTGCTGCACGCTATCAATAATTTTGCAATAGAAATGAAAAATGTGTATTTACCCATTATTCGTAAATGCCGGTTGCTGTTCAATATAAGAAGTGCTCTTCCCGAACTGTTGATTCGACAGTTACAACATAAGTTGGCTGCACAGGGGTTGGATAGCACACGATGGTGCGTCTGTTTCTCCCTTACACTAGCGCGCACGCCACGTATCGCGTTTTTCATCGACGTCTGCCATGGTCTTATCCTCCACTTTGAGGTCGGCCATTTTGCATTTTGTTCATTAAATGCGTAGACAATAAGTATCTGAAATTTCAGAACTGCAAGAATGACGTTATTGAGGTCGAAATTTTACCTGTTTGACCGTCCACCCCAGCTGTTAGTTCCCCGGACTGACGCGGCAGACCGGCGATTTCGTATTCGGCAATTCTAATCCAACACTTTTAAATAAGAACTGTGATTGCGTTGAGTCACGTTGATCCCTATGTAGCCAGCTCTCGGTCTATCATAGAGTGCTGGGAGGAGTGGAAAGTAGAGTGAGGGCAGGAGTAGAAGGAAACGAAAGAAAAGGAGAAGAGGGTGAATAGGGAAAGAAGAAATAAGAAACGTGGTGAGGATGTAGATGAAAGGAAACACGATGGGGGAACACGAGGTGCCGAATGAAGCGTAGGAAGAATGGGTGGGGTTGGGGGCAGAATGGTAGAGACGGCGTAAGAAATTTGTGGAGGAGTGTGAGAAAGAGAAGGATGGCCACAGAGGTGGAAGGAAGAGATAACAAACAGTACCACTGATCAAGAAACGAGAGAGAATGGAAGGAATAGAAGGAGATGGACGGCGGAAGAGACTAGAAGAAGGATAGAATTAGAGTAGAATAAGCATAGAAGACGTACAGAATAAGATAAAATGGATAAAAAAATGTAAAAAGAAAAGAAAAGATGGAAGCCAGAGGGTAGGAGAGCGGAAGCCTTTGTAAACCTTAAGGGGACAAATAACGAAGCATACATACAATATACAAGTAACAGAGTCAATGATGGAAATAATAAACAAAAGGTAAGGAAAAGGAGTCAGTTTCCGTAAGAAATAGGAAGAAGGCTATATACCCAGATTCAAAAAGGGAAACAGATAAGAAGAACTACAGAGGCAACAAAGAACTGTAAAAACTCATATTCAATCTTCTTAGACTCAGCAAGTCCAATTAAAAAAATTATAAGTACAAAACTATCAGTGAGTACCAATAACTATATGTCAGATAGGGTAGATGTACTGTTTGTGGCCATTGTACTGTTCTTGGCCATGTGCATAATTATCGCGGTTTTCTTATTTAATTTGAAATTGCTTGCAGACACATAATTATGTGTACAATTTCACACTGTAAATATTTCGTTTAGTATACCGCCAGAAATATAAGGTTACATTTATTGCTTACGCGAAAAAATATTATATTTTTTAAGAAGTGTATAAACCGTTCGCTGTTCTTGTAATAATCGTGAAGGATATACGGTAAGTATAATTCCCATATTTACCAATCAAAGTATGTTAATATATCAATTATAGTAGATATAGGTTAAATGAGTTTCAGAATTATTCTGAAAATATCAAATGGGGAAGATGACGCAAAGCTCGGAGCAGATGGCGCCACTAGCGCATGTACTGTGGATGTGCCTGATTGCGTATGTGTGAATTGTTTGCGCGCGAAATTTTCATTTGTGTATTGTATAAATGGGACTGTGTGCTGGTGGCGTCACGGGTGGGAAAAAGTTGCAGTCATCTTCCTCATTATCAAATTCAGTTAACTAATACAAAAAAAATATGTGGCAGGAAATGGTACAGTATTTTAATAAATTTTCCATTTCTGGCCATCCGGTGGTCAAAACTGATACAACATAGTATCCAGTTATGGCCACCCATGACCAGAAATGGAAAATTTATTAAAATATTGTTCTATTTTGTGCCACCATGCTTTTTCAGATCTAATGGCTAAAGCTGTTATATAAGACTTGATCAATTTTTACATTGTATGTACAATACATATTTAGACTACTAATGTATTAATTTATTTCGTTCCTAATACAAACTATTGAATTGCAGCCATGTCAAATAAGGAACGCGTTACTGGAATTCAGAAATTATTTTGTTATTCGCCAACAAAAGTACGATGTGCATTAAGTGCGATAGAAAATGGGATGTCTGTATTGAAAGCCAGTACAATGTATGGAGTACCACGTACGACTTTAAGACACAAACTAAAGGGAGATGCTCCAATAACTTCTGGTGGAGTAGGATCAAAATGGTGCATCTACCCTATAAGGGATAAAATATATGAATTTAAAAGTGAATGTAATGATAAAAGTAGGATATTAATTATGGGGATACCTTCTCATCTGAAAATAGTAGGGAAGGGAAGGATAATGAATTAGCCGAAGAAGCAACATGTTCAGGGCATATAAGGATCAAATTATAATTCCATTGGCAGCTGTTAAAGAAGCATTTAAGAATACTATGTTACCGTCAACGTGTTTACGAGTAGAGTCGCGGGCGGTGGTGAAACGCTGCCCTGCCTTCAAGGGTTTTATGATTGGTATTTAGAACTGGTAAGAGGCCTGTGATGAACCACACAGCATTTACCCCAGAACCACCAGGGGCAGGATTACGTTTGTAACAAGTATGCGACGGGATTCGGAAGTTTTCTTGCAAAAGTGAAAGGGATCGGATCACCTTTCAATTATGCAGGCACCACTGTGAACACTTATGAACTGATTCACTACTAATCAATCGTACAAAGAATAAAATTGCAGTAATATTATAGATTCTATAATTATAGAGGTGCCTTGTTATCTGGCCGGGATATAAACAATATTAACAAGATATGGATAACTTAAGCGCACATAAATTCAAAACATCATGCAATAACTCTTACCTATTCCCTATTATCTTTTATTGGCTCGTGTAATATCGTAACATTACATTTGTATGTATCCATATGGTATGAAACCTCAAGATGAAACTGTAACGTACTTCTTGATGCGAGCCCAAAGCAAGTGGATATTGTAACTCAATTGCAAGTGAACAAACGACATAATATCAGCAAATGTGCGAAAATAATTCGTGAAGAAACATTCGAACCGAACGACGAAATGAAGTGGTATCGCTCGGGAATTATTAAATTAAATTCGCGGCATAGTTCATAATTCCTGTAAAACTGAACAGTGGAAAGGGGGAGAAGTGTTGTAAAAGGCGCAGAACAACAAATCCCGCGCCATAATTCACAATTCTGCTCCTGAAATCTGCTCCTGAAACACATGTTTCGGTTCTCCCTCCAACGCTGCGCCTTAGCTACTAAGGCCGCTAAGGTGGGACGAGTTCTACTACCCTCTCTCCGAGGGCACAGTAACGTCGCTGGGAAGCATGTCGGGCGCTTTAGGGCGAAACTACCAAATGTGTCAAATTTTTATAGGAAATTTCATAATGACTTAAAAATAGTAGGAAAAATTAAAATTTAAACTAGTATTTTGAAAATGACGTAAAAAGAATTTTAAAAAATGTATTACATACAACGATACAGTAATACAATAATCGTAGTGATGTCTTTTCATTTGAAAAATATATTCATTTTTATAAAAATACAAGTAATACTAGTTATTTTCTAAATTTTCGTACAATACATAAATTTAGAAAATAACTACTACTTGTATTTTGAAATGTTAGTTTAAATTTTAATTTTTCCTACTATTTTTAAGTCATTATGAAATTTCCTATAAAAATTTGACACATTTGGTATTTTCGCCCTAAAACGCCCGACATGCTTCCCAGCGACGTTACTGTGCCCTCGGAGAGAGGGTAGTAGAACTCGTCCCACCTTAGCGGCCTTAGCAGCTAAGGCGCAGCGTTGGAGGGAGAACCGAAACATGTGTTTCAGGAGCAGATTTCCCCTACTTGGGAACGCCTGAATTAATGTAAGCAGTGTATAAGAACAGCGACGATATATTCAGATAGTTTCGAAGGGTGCTCTTCATCACTGTCGCAATCGTTTGTACACGGACCTATCAGGAAAGGCATTCTGTAACACTTTGCACGGACTTCGTCGGGACAAATGTGGAATGTCTGGGTATTTAAAAAAGCACATTTGTATACGCCCACAGACGAAGACAATATGCCATTGTCGTAGAAATTATCGACATTTAAAAATTTTTGAACAGCTAAACGAAAGGAATCCTTGTCCTTGAAAATTTTCGAAACAATGCAAATAGATCCATTGTGTAAGATACAGCAATTGTCGCGTTCATTTGTACCCAGCGATAAGCTATTAAATTGTATCCTACGGTACCGAGGATCCCCAGTACGGTTACCAAGCGGTAGAGATACACGAATAGATGACTGCACATTAGGAACATTGCTTGTTCCGCGAGAGTACCTCTCCGCCATTCTATTCGAAAACTGTTGAAGAGGACGACTAGGCTTTCGAATATATTTCCTAAAAATTGACATATTGCTTTCATAGGGAAAAGCAGAAAAGGAATCCAATTTTCCGAGACGTCTAACATCATTAGTTACATGGAGCAACACATGAACATTGTACGTATTAAAAGTTGGGCCATAAAAAATCGAACTATAATGAACAAATGTCTGCAGCGCTTGCTCTGCAAAGAGTAACTGTTGGCTCGATGGAGAGTCAGAAACCAAAATTCTCATAGCCGAATGAAAAAGTAAAAAGTGGCTGTACAACTGTTGTTCCAGTATATCATACGTTACAACTGGTCCCGTATAAACGAGAAACTGGCGAAATTCTGTCGCTTTATATTTAGAAAATACCCCGACAGGTCTAGGGCGTCTGGAAAACTCTAACGGGCAATAACTTGCAAGACTATCCAGTCTTGTAGACATTCTAGAAATGTCTGGAGCTTGCAATTTTGCTAGAAATGAATATTGCCCGCTTATCCACGCAGATAACAGTTTCTTCATTACACCCAAGCATGCGCGGTGCATGTACTCAAAAGGAACTTGAGAGACCATTCCAATGGGTAGCAATGATAATGGACTGTTACCTGGTGTGGTGATGCTTATCTACACGTCTGATATATCCCTCATCCGTTCGAAGAGAATCATTTATTTCACTAAAGACACAACGGTTTTCGATGGAAGTACCAACAACCTCACACTTGGAACAGGGCCGGAGGGACGTATGCCCAAAATGATTTAAAATAAAAGCTCGAGCTGGTGCATCAGCTACGAAGCACCTCAATTGTATTGGCACTATATTACCATAAAGATGTATGCCGCCATTCGAAAGGATTGCCCTGATATCGGTAACGAACCTCTCGAAGAAAGTATTAGGATCAGATGGTTTTTGTGGACCCTTATAAATCCCTACTACTATCGGTTTCAAGTGCTGCATATTTGCAATTCTGCACTGAATATAGGCCAGATGTGAATGCTACCTCCTTTATCAAAACTACACCCATCTGTCAAGAAATCTAACTGTAACTGTGCAACAGTGGATCCGGATGAATCATTCGCCAGAGTTTTAACAAGTTCTGCTTCAACACCAAAGTGAACATACTCTCCTGGTTGTACAATGAATGTAGCAACCCGCTCACGAGGCGTATTGAGAATTGTTCGAACATCCTTTGGCAAGTTAGAAAAACAGGAATGCGTTCGAAGAACAGACAGTATACTATTGCTTTGAATATGCGTCAAGTTCCTATCTACAAAACAAGTTGCTAAACGCTCGCGAAAAGAAGGGTCAGGGGAACTCTCAAAGAAAACTGGAGGTCAGGTATCGTCGTCCTCGGAATCAGATGAAGACGAATGATCGTCTTCTGAAATTAGACCGCGTCTAGGATCGAAAGCATCATCTATCAAATTAACATCAACGGAGGAAATATAACCTGCAGATGTGCCCGGAATATCTTGTAAATTACATGTAGTAGTACCCGGGTCTGTAAAAACGATGCGACGTGACGAGCTGTTTTGTCTAATGGAGTTGTTCCTGATTTCGCACATAACCCTCCGTTTTTGTCTATCCGATAACCTATGTACGGATTTTCGCGACGTGAACGACTTTAAATTCTGTTTATTCATAACTACTTACGATTTTCTCTTGATGTAAGGAGTTGAAATTAATCAAACTGCTGGATCGCTGCGCTGTGTTTCTCGGTTCTGTACGTGATGCTGAACGGTTGAACTCAGAGTGATCGAAACCAACGTAACCCACGCAAACTGGCGGTAATCCAATATCATCCTCACCAATCATAGTTCACGGTAACATGGCGCAGCCTATCCGAAGCTACTATTATACCGCGAAAATGGTAATCTCCCAATCAGAACCATAGCAACGCTAAATAACAGTTTCCTAGCGACCGTGACTGCGAGTCGCCGGGAAGAAGTGAGCGGGAACGAAAGAGTCGATATGCAGCGTAAAGGTCCGCGCACACATATCCGTCCCGTGTCAGTGCCGTACCGGCGTGCCAGTGGTAAGAAGAAGAGACCCTCTACGCCCCTCTTCTTCTTACCACTGGCACGCCGGAACGGAACTGACACGGGATGGATGTGTACGCAGACCTTAAGTCTGAGAAAAATTGAGGGCTCGGATGCAATAAGGGGACTAGCGCGCTCGAAAATGGGAAAATTATTGTCCAAACGCTAAGAAATATTGGAAAATTAAATGATGTTAAACTGTATTTTAAAAAATATAGTATTGTACAGCTCGTCGCGCCACACATTTTTTCTATTTACAGTTCGTTTATCGAATTATTACTATTCGAGTTAAAAATTATAAACAAAAAATTTTTCATCGTCCAAAATCATTATTTTTTTAAACATAAATTGCGATAACTTGAGTAAATATTAAGGGATCGTTATGAGACTTGAAACATAAAACTCAGAAAATTCTAGCGAAGCCGTAAAATGTATGCACAAAACCCTTATGTTAAAAAATGTAATAATATTTAATTAAACAGTAATACTGGACCCCATAAAAAACTTCAAAAAAGTAAAAAAATACGCCAAGTACATGAAAAATCAAATAAATCACAAAAAATAGAAGACAATAATAATCACAAAAAAAAATAGAAAAGTATACAATACAAAAAAAGATATGAAATCAAAATGAGCTGCCAGTACATAAAGGTGCTTTCCAACTGCGCTTAAGATGACACAACTACATACACACAGCTGAAATGCTGTGTTCATACATTCCATTACAATGTATTACATAATATTAAGCAGATATATTTTTATACAAATAAATATTTTAATACGAATAAATATTTTATTCAAAATACTTGGCGCTGCGCAACCGAAAAAATATTAATTGCCTTAGTATTAATTAATAATTTACAACAACTCCATTAAAATATAAAATACATATACATACACATATTAGAAACGCAGTCAGATTTATTCTACATATATTTAATTCTAATATCATACGTAGCATATGCACACGCACGCACGCACACACACGCACGCACGCACGCACGCACGCGCGCACGCACGTACAAGAAAGAAAGAAAAGGATTAATGCAATTTATACATATTTATTGAGTTTAGCAACACCAATTCGGGGCGCAGCGCCAAGTATTTTGAATCAAATATTTATTCGTATTAAAATATTTATTTGTATAAAAATATATCTGCATATTATTATTTAATATATTTTTTCTTTGTATAAATAGCCATTATGAGTAATGGAATTTATCTGTGCATATGTAGTTGTGTCATCTAAAGCGCAGTTGGAAAGCATCTTTATGTACTGGCAGCTCATTTTGATTTCACATCTTTTTTTAATTTTGTAATTATTATTATCTTCTATTTTTTGTAATTTTATATATAGTTGTATCATCTTAGGCGCAGTTGGAAAGCACCTTTATGTACTTGCAGCTCATTTCGATTTCACTTCTTTTTTATTTTATTATTACTATCTTCAATTTTTGTGATTATTATTGTCTTCTATTTTTTGTGATTTATTTGATTTTTCATGTACTTGGCGTATTTTTGTACTTTTTTGAAGTTTTTTATGGAGATACCAATTAATCTTCATACCGGCACTTTTCACAGTTTTTCATGTACGCTTTTACAAGTAATATAAATTAAAAAAATTGTCAGAATGTTGAAAATTATTCAAGTTATTCGACACTAAAGATGGTCCCGCGTAGTGCGCAACTATAATCGGTGTACATAGTCCCAGGTGAACTAATCATCTAAAAGCAAAATGCTTTGGGGTGAGCAATCTCTGCACTAATAGCTATCGTGTGAAATTTTGCAGGGTGAATTTAAACAAAAATTGTAAAAGTTACACACGAATCAATTTTTTCCCCATATTTTTAAGGGGGAAGAACGTCTTTAATCAGTTATAAAATGTTTTACAAACATCCAATGTTGATGCGCAAATTCCACACGTTGGAGAAAGCAATTTTACAGCTTCAGTAAAAATTTTAAGTGAAAATATTCATTCGTTCAAGAGTTATGATGTACACCGTATTTGAAAATGTAGTTTCGAGATAAACGGCTTCAAAGTTAAGTCCCATACGCCAATACCGCTTGCGAGGCCGTTACTGGACGGTGCACTCAATTACGTTCAGCGCTATAATTTCCGTGATTATTCGAATATCCTCATGATACATTGTTGTAAATGTTCACAAAGCATGGCACTTTCAGAATTAATAATAATAAAAAATTAATTTTTCGGGACTTCAATAGTCCTATACCCCCTTAATTTCGTCCCAACGACGATCAAGCACCTGTAAGGCTAGATTAATGGGAATATTAGTGAAAAGCGATACCACATCTAGAGATACCACTCTTAAAGAATCATCATCAATTTGAACATTCCTAATTTCCTTGCAAAATTGCCAACTGTCTACTGTGTGGTAAGGTAGGTCAGGCCTGGGATTTAAGTGAACGCAGCGGCCGATTTTCAGAGGCAACGCCTCCTTTCTCCCGCCGCACATCTGGGCCCCCGCGGCGGCCCAGTAGCTAAGAGCGTCTCAGGCCCGTAACACGTGAACCGTGCGTGGCGTATTAGGGTGACATTGTATCAATAGGTTTCCACATCGTCCCAGAGAGCACGATTGTCCATGCGTTTTTGTTTTGTCAACGCGCTACGCGCGGTTCATATGGTACGGGCCTGAGGCGTTCCGAGCTTCTAGGCCGTCGCGGGGGCCAAGATGTGCAGCGGGAGAAAGGAGGCGTTGCTTCTGAAAATCGGCCGCTGCGTTCACTTAAATCCCAGGCCTGAGGTAGGTTACCGACTATCTTCGAAAGAATATTAGCTAAGAAGCTAGACAGTTTATAAGTGGGACCCCCAATCTAGGAAACGATGATTCTCCAAGACAAATTTTCTTTATGTGTTTTTGGTAAAGCGTATGCTCTGGGTGCTACAGCATTATAAGTCTTTAAGTGTTTGCTTGTTTGCTCATTGATTTGATTCTTTTTATAAAAATTAGAAACAATAGAGTTTGACTTCCCTTCGAAGGTACTGGTATATTCAAATCTGCTTTTGGCGTATGTACTCGTGTCATCTAACAATTTCATCACCTCAAAAATATGAAAACCTTTATCTACAAGAACTGTTGTATTTCCTTTGTCAGATTTTAGAACTAATAAATTGTCCTTTATTTTGAAAAATTGTCTAGTTTCCGTGATTTCCTTTTCAGATAAAAACATAATATTGGGTTTAGTAAAATTAGTGGTGTAGGTCAGAATTTTATTAACAATTCTCATTCTGGTTGACGGTTGAATATCATTATCTCGAATTTTAACTAAACCTGATTCAATTGAAGCTATAAATTTTGGAGAGGTGATAAAATTCTTCTGTACACACAGAGCATGCTTCGGTTCCAAAACTAACCTGACTCTTCCTATCGTTTCCCTCAAAACCTCCTCACACCTCACTACCAGCCCTTCCCTTACCCCCCTGTCCCTCATAGCCTTGGCTAACACCTCCCTGTCCACCGAGTCAAACGCGGCCTTCATATCGACAAACAATACAACCAACCTCCTCTCCTTCCTCCCTACTTGCCTGTTTATCAGGTAGTTTAGTGTGTAAATGTTGTCGATACATCCTACCCCCCTCCTAAACCCCGTTTGACTCGGCGGCAGCAGCTTCTTTCCTCTACCTCCACTTTTAGCCTTTCCGCCAGCCAGTGATGCCAGATCGAGGACGGGTTCCCTCGAGAATTTCCCCCACCTCGCGCACACTACGCCGGAGCAGCGTGTCTGTGAGTTGGACTCCGAAGCGCCGAGCTCACGGACACGCTGCTCCGATGTAGTGTGCGCGAGGTGGGGGAAATTCTCGAGGGAACCCGTCCTCGATCTGGCATCACTGCCGCCAGCACTGACGCGTAAATCTTATATGCCGTTTGCGTCAAGGTAATCCCCCTGTAGTCTTCCACCCTTTCCCTGGCCCCTTTCTTCATTACCAGAACCACCACCCCTTTCTTCGAGCCCTCCGGCCACCCTTCTCCCCTCCACACCCTGTTACACAGTACCCACAACCACTTTTCCACCTCCTCCCCCCCGTACTTCCACACCTCATTCTGTATCCCCCCTCCCCGCCTTCCCGTCCTTTAGACTCTTCACCACCCTTCTTATTTCCCCTCTTCCTATCTCCCTCTCTCCGTCCCTCGCCCTCCCTTCACCCTTCAGCACCCTCCACTCTACCCCTCCCAACAGTCCCCTAAAATACTCAGCCCATTCCTCCATTTTTATTCTTTCATTCACCCTCCTTCTCATTCCCCTCTCTCTATTTACTACCTTCCACACCTGTCCTTCTGTCCTCACCCCCTCCAGCTCCCCCTCCCAACGCTCCATCTCCTTCTTCTTCTTTTCCTCACACATCCTTCCATACACCCTCTTCCTTTCTCTGTAATCATTCCCGTTCTCTCCCTCCCATCTCCACTTCCTCAACTCCTTTCTTACCAATCTAACCTCGATATATGCAACAGCACTCTGAAGAATCTAAAGGATAGAGTTAAGAAGCTTGAAGCTGCTGAGTGTACCTCTGAAGTTGAGATAATCGAGGAGATTAATGACAGAAACAGACGGGCGCTCAATTTTATCCTGTTTAATCTTGATGAAGCTGATGCTACCGCAGACAAGATCTCTGTTACGTAAATTCTTCGCAATATCGAGGTGGAGGTTGTACTTGGTGCTTTTTCGATTAGAAGGCTGGGAATAAGAAATCCCAACAAGCCTTGTCCGAAATGCGTAACTTTCAACTCTGCTGCGATTCCTATTCTAATATGAAAGAATAAAAATAAATATAACGGCCCAGTTAAAATTTCGCATGACTACACCTTGAAACAGCGAAACTATTTAAATACGCTTCGCAATGAACTTCGGGAACTGAATGACCCAAACAAAACCATTTGGTATAGGAGTGGAATACCAAGAATAGTGACCCACGATCACCAGATATCAAAAAATGATTGAGTGACTTATCAATATATTACTAAAACGTCCGTGGTCTCCGTACTAAATTAAATGCTCTGCAGAAAGTAATTGTTTGTTCGTCAGTCGCTTGTGATGCGATAATCCTGGTCGAGACTTGGCTTGATAATAAAATTTTGGATCGCGAATTGGGACTAAATGATTATATAATTTTTCGCTTCGACAGATCCCCTAAAACCAGCTTATGCTCGGGGGGGGGGGGGGGGGGGGGAGTGGTGTTCTCATTGCTGTTAAAAACATTCTTCGCTGCTCAAGAATTGCGGTATCCTCTTTTTCGGTGGAGCAAATTTTTGTTGAATTAACAATTGGATCTCGCTCGACGATATTGGGCGCAGTCTACTTGCCTCTAGCGACCCCGGAACAGCTATACGTGGAACATTGCAGAACCATCTCTGAAGTACTGGATCAGCGTCCGGACAGCTATTTTTATATCTGCGGTGATTTCAACTTTCCTCATGTTTGCACGGAGGTAATGCAGGCGCTCTATGTCCGTAAGGCTCCCATCGCGGATGACGAGGGATCGGAAGAGATCCAGAAATTCTGGCCAGGATTCGTAGTTCCCATTGAACTCCGGCAGTGGTAGTCGAGGTAAGGAGGCCTTGGAGTGTACGACCGCTGTCGTGTAACTGTTCGACATTACCGACGCATTGTGATCAACCATAAAGGTCTGCAGCTTGTCGACGAACAGTGCCTCTTGAATAAGAAACATCTCCTCCGTCACTTCGTAGTGAGCGCTCTCGAAATAAGGTATATTTCTCTGTCCTGGAGGGACCAGCGTAAGCAGCTGATCGTGCTGCTGGTCGAATTTCTCCCAATTTTTCCGCAACAGTCCTAGACCCGACTCGACGGCTCCTTGCGTGATTTTTGCGGCACCTACCTTCTTTAAATTGTCGTATGCACGCGCGATTCTAACCGCAAGCTCGCCTTGGTTTTTAATTAACGGTTCCATTATTCTCTGATGTTCAAACGCTGACGAGTTGGCCGTTAAGGTCGCGCTGACTCGTTATGATATGGCTCACACTGTTTTGTCGGTGGAGGTCACGCGCGACGGTTACACGGCACTCACGCTCGAAAACTGTTTTCACAGGTTTTCACATTTTCACAAAAATGTTGTAAAGCGGACTAGAGGATCGACACGATTAAGTGAGGCAGCAATGAAACGCACTGCGAATGAACTGGAGACTATTTTCGGAACACAAGGACGATTATTTAAACAGTCACTACTCACAGTTTCTTTATAATTCAAAATTACCTGTACAAATTCACATGTAACGCACTATTTACAATAAATATTTAATCTGTTTAGGCCACAATTAATTTAGCAAAGTGTTAATTAATGGCAAACAAAGCAGTTAGCAAGCGCATAAGCGGTTACCCAGTAGACGGGTACGTGTTGCGTAACATAAAGCGTGAGCGTAGTGAAAGCAAAAGTACGTGTTAGTCGTAGCCGTGTCGCGAACAAAGAGAGCTTCCACGAAATCGCAATCGAATTCCTGGAAGGAAGAGCCTTCCCCTTCCATCGATCGCGGGTCGAAGGAAGGGGTCTCAATCGTCGCTCCACGTGAGCAAGCAGGCCAACGCCTAATTAGTAGTGTGTCTACGAGATGTCGCCAAAATGCTGCTTTCTTGAACAAACTGGATCTACCAAGATGCAACACTGGATTTTGTAACTCATCCCTCGGCTACCTCATCTATAATCTCATCTGTTGAGCACATACTAGAGACTTTTAATATCTTTATTAGCAATCAGTTTAAGTCATCTTCGAATTCACACGGCAATATACTTGATCTTGTTTTCTCTAACAATAACAATGTGAGCGTTGCCTCCTCTATGGACCCGCTTCTTCCTTGTGACAATTATCATCCGGCACTTATTATTGTCGCCAGACTCGCTAATATAAACAGCTTGCCGCGAGGTAATCATCTCTTCTGTGATTTCCGAAACTGTGACTACCGTCTCGTTCGGGACTACTTGAACAGTGTACTTTGGGACGATGTTTTAACTAATGCAAGCCTTGACGACGCACTTCAACTCTTTTATGATCACTTATACACAGCCATTGACTTGTTTGTACCCAAAGTTGTTTCTAAGAATTTTAATAATTACCCTAGTTGGTTTTCTCCTTATCTAATCAGGCTCGTGCGTGTAACAAAACGCGCGCATATTGTATATAAGAATTCGAATCTCTATTCCGATTATTTACTCTTTACGGACCTGCGATCTCAGTGCAAGAGGATAGCTAAGCAATGTTACCGTAATTATGTACAGAAGACTGAGTCGGGTATGCAGACCAATATCAAACATTTCTGGAGGTGTGTAAACTCGAAACGCGGCGCTAATAATAATAATAGTATACCAAATACTATGGTCCATAACACATACATCCATAACACTACAGCCAGGGGCGACCTGGCAATTGCTAATCTGTTGGCGTCATTTTTCGGGTCTATTTATCGCTGCAATGCGACGGATTATCCTACTTTTGATAATGGGTTTAACTCTTGTCTTTCTGATATTCATATCGACATCAGTGAAATATTTGATAGACTTAACGTCTTAGACATTAATAAGGGACCTGGAATTGACGGGATTCCTCCAATTTTCTTTCGATCGTGTAGTTTTATCTTATCCCGACCTATTTGGATAATTATTAACAGCTCATTAAAATCTGGATATTTCCGGCAATGCTAAAAAACCAGTATTGTTACTCCCTTTTTCATATCAGGGGATCTTAATGATGTTAGAAACTATCGACCTATTTGTATCAACAATGTGATGCCGAAAATATTTGAGGGCATTATTACTAAACGTATGAATTCGATGTTGTCTAACATTATATGCGAGCAGCAACACGGTTTTATGCCGGAGCGATGTACAGCTACCAACTTAGCAGTATATTGCAGACATGTCTCGACATGTTTGGATTCCAATTCCCAGGTGGATACAGTTTTTACTGACTTCCAAAAGGCCTTTGATTCAGTGAACCACAAAATATTATTGGCTAAATTGTCGTCGGTCGGATGCAAGGGAAATGTGTTAGCGTGGTTTAATAGTTACTTGACAGACCGTTATCAAATTATTCGTATTCGCAACTCTCGCTCCTATCCTATTTTCGTATCCTCAGTGGTCCCTCAAGGATCCCACCTTAGGCCGTTGCCTTTTAACGTTTTTATCAATGATTTATCTGATGTTTTTCTGCATAGCACCTTTCTGTTATATGCAGACTATCTAAAAATTTACAGTAAAATTTCTAGCTTGGACGATGCGCTTCTGCTTTAATCAGACTTTGATAGATTCAACAATTGGTGCTTGCGCAATTTTTTGGATTTGAACATCGAAAAATGTCATGTCATGATATCTTTTCGCGGTTCCAACCCAGTAATTTTTTCATATCATCTCAATAATATTGCAATCTCGGTGATTCATGATGTCAAGGACTTGGGAGTACACTATTCGTCCACACTAGATTTTTCCGGACACTGCAAAAAAATCGTAAATACCGCCCTGAGGACTCTGGGGTTCATATCGCGTTTCTCCTCCGACTTTCAATGTATTAGCACAATTCGACTGCTTTATACCACATTAGTTCGACTACCTTTAGAGTATTGTTCCGTAATTTAGTCGCCGATTCTTACGAGAGACAATCAACTTTTAGAGAGGGTCTTTTAATGGTTGCATCAAGAGTCCTTCACTTTTACAGGATATCTCCCTCTATGCACCATCTAGAACTTTAAGAGGAAGGGCATCTTTTTATTGCTCAAACACTAAGTCTAAGTTTGGTTCTCGTGACCCTGTAAATCGGATTGTCGGCGCAGCCAATTTATATTCAGGACACATTGGTGTTTTCGGCGGATCCATACATATTTTCAAGAATAATCTGCGTAAAATTTTATTAACCAAGGTGCAATGATAAAATGATAAAATTTTTATTTTTTGTTTTCCTTTCCTCTTATGGTGGATGCCTTCCTTTTCTTTCTTGTACGTATGCTTACTGTATTCTTTTCTGTATAAATTGGGCTTGTCCCGTTAATAAATAAATAAATAAGTAAATAAATAAATTCGTACAAACTCCGAGTCCCCGGGTATCGCGTTCCGTTCACGCGAATGTCATCGCCGTCCGCGTCGATGGTGAGCACGGAATCGCCGATCATTAGATCTTCGTCGGGCCCCAAGTATACGCCGTACACGTTGTCGATTAGTCTCTTGGTATGGGTGAATAACAGTCTCAGGTATTCTCGTGACAAGGGTCCTTTCGCGTTCCGTATATACACTTCGATATCGTGGACATGGTTGCGCAGCGAATCCAAATCATGAACCTTTGTTGACGACTCATCATCCTGAATTTTTTCATCGTCTTCGTCGTTGACATCACCAACAACATCATCAACAACATCATCGTCAACATTATCTTCATCGTTAACATCGTTATTGTCGTTATCGGTGTTGTTATTGTCAGTCAGCTGTTATCCTCTGTCGAGCTCGGACGTGTTTGTTTACGCTTATCGCACTTTGAATCTGATCGTTGGGACTTATTGTCAGTGACGTTATCGTCACTTTGGACGTTTTCACCGCCTTCTTTGTGGCTCCCGCAAGCTTTGAGTGCTAATTCAAGCTCGCTGACCATCCGCAGCACTGTTTTCGTGTGCTTTTGAGTTATCTGGTGTGTTTTCCGGTGTGTTTTGCGTTATTCTATCGCTGGTCCCTGCAAGATATCGTATCTTTCTACCGGTTTTTCTCGACCATGTCTGTAAAGTGCAAAGGGTGTTAAACAGCGGTAGTGAATCCGCTTAGGTGTTCTGACTGTGGTGTTACGTCCCACCATGCGGACTCTTGCCTGAGCCGCTCTGGTCATCCCTGGCACAAAGGTCAGTTACTGAATTGTAAATCACCTGTCATGCCATCTGTTACCTCGAACTTGCCGCTGTCGCCGAATAGCTCAGGAGTTTCTGCCTTACCTTCGCTAAGCGACATCAGAGACCTCATCCGGATCGAATTTGCCAACCTACGAAGCGAGTTTTTGACAGAAATCAGAGCTGACAACAACGAGGTTCGGGATTCGATATCTGCTTTAACGGAGCGTATGCGTATTATGGAGGATCGCTTTTCATCCTCGGTCATCACGCCTTCTGACGTGGGCTGCAGTACTGACGACGTTGCATCGGAGCTAACTGAAAGAGGGAGGAGGTCCGTCAACCTAATGGTGTATGGGCTGACGGAGGACTCCAGTCAGCCGGTGCATCTAGCGGCTCCTAAGGATGCTGAGGCCGTTCGTGCGGTGCTCACCCAAATTCATCCCTCGGATTTTGGCGCTATCAAGGCTCGCAGGATTGAAAGACCCAATGGAGCGTCTCCTAAGCCGCTGTGCGTGACTCTGGGTTCAGCAGCTCTTGTCAAGGAAGTGTTGAGGAATATATCCTCCTACTCTGGTCCGCTAAAATTTGTCGACGATAGGACCCCTCTGCAACGATCGACTCTGAAGCGGCTCAGGGAAAATCTCAGCGAGCTTCACGCCAACGGTGACAAAAACAAGACTATCCGCTACGTCAACGGTGTCCCAAGGATTGTCTCGACCTCATCTTCGCGGCGTTCGAAAAACTAGCTTCCAACAATATTCCTAACTTTAGTGTTTACTATCAAAATGTGCGCGGTCTTCGCACCAAGTTGAATGACCTGTCTCAGGCGGTGGCTTGTGGTAGCTCCCAGTATGACGTAATCATCCTAGTCGAGACGTGGTTAAATAGCAGTATTCTATCCGAGGAACTTGGTTTAACTGGCTACTCTATCTTCCGTTTGGACAGAAATTTGAGAACCAGTGATTGCTTCAGGGGCGGCGGAGTACTGATTGCTGTCAGGAAATCCCTCCAGTGCGCGCGTATCTATACATCGTGCGATCTCATTGAACAAGTCTTTGTCAGAGTCAGTGCATCGCCTCTGTCCGTTATTTTGGGAGCTGTTTACATTCCCCCTGGATCGAGACCTTTAAAGTACGCCGAGCACTGCGCCAGTATCGACGAGGTGTTAAGGCAATTCCCGCTGACCAACACACTTCTTTTTGGCGATTACAACCTTCCCAGATGCGCTTGGAATATTTTATCCCCGTTATTAGCGCCTACGGGTCGACCGCGTGCGTTATCTGGCGAGGATTTGTCCGCGCGCGAGCATATCAAGGAAATCTGTCATGTACATGGTCTTCGGCAGATCAACTCGTGTCCAAATTCTCGCGGTGATTTCCTTGATATTGTTTTATCTAATTTTAACGAAGTTTCGCTAGTAGTGGCTCCCGATCACCTCCTACCGCTTGACTCCTTTCATCCTGCTCTTCTCGCTAATCTCCAGCTCTGTGCCACTCATGCTGCCAGCCGTCCCGTGTCTAGCAGACTTAACTTCTCTAACGGGGACTACCCGCGTATCGTTCAGTATCTAAATGTGGTCGATTGGGACGGCTGCCTGAACAGTTTGTCTACTGAGCAATGTGTCGCATTTCTCTATGATCACATTTTCCACGCCATAAAATCCTTTGTACCTAAAACTAAAGCTTATTCCTCTAATTACCCGAGCTGGTTTTCCAAGGAGCTTATTTCGCGTATCAAGACAAAAAAGGCAGCGCACCTCGTATACAAGAGAAGCAACGACTGGCGCGATTATCTAAATTTCTGTCATCTGAGGTCCGAATGTAAATCGCTTTCCAGATCGTGTTACCAGGATTACGTTGCATCCACGGAAGCATCTATCCCTCTAAATATAAATTTTTTTTGGAAATTTATCAATTCTAAGCGCTCTGCCCAAGGTCTCCCGGGATCGATGTACCTTGATAACACGAACTCATCCGATAATTCAGAGATTGCTGATCTGTTTGCTAAATTTTTTGAGTCCGTATACTCGCCAATTCAGCCTAGTTATGCTGCACCCGTCAGCTCTAACTCGCCGCTAGACCTCGCTGGTCTCAGTATTAGCATAACCGATGTATTGGAAGAGATTGATAATTTGAGTATTTATAAAGGTCCCGGCGATGATGGTATCCCTCCGATCTTCCTGAAAAACTGTAGATTTATCTTATCTCGGCCGCTCTGGTTAATCTACAACCGATCTCTGTCCGATGGTCGCTTTCCCTCAGCCTGGAGATCCAGCATTATTACTCCGATCCACAAGGCTGGCGCTAAATCCGACATCTCTAACTATAGGCCCATCTCGATGTTAAATATTATGGGCAAGATGTTCGAGGCCATCGTCACCAGGAAAATTAGTGCCCTGACTAGGAACTTTTTATCTGAAGAACAGCACGGTTTTTTGTCAGGCAGGTGTACCGTCACCAACTTGGCCGTCTTCTGCGGCTTCGTTGCCAAGGGTCTGGACAGGAAGTTGCAGGTCGATGTCATCTACACTGACTTCAGGAAGGCCTTCGACAGGGTAGACCACTACCTACTCATCGACAAACTTTCGACCATCGGGTTTAGGGGTCAGCTACTAGCTTGGCTCTTCTCCTATTTGACCGGACGGGTCCAGCGGGTTAGAGTCGGTGACGTTCTGTCTCGTAAGATTTTCGTCACTTCAGGAGTTCCCCAGGGATCCCATCTCGGACCTTTATTATTCTTACTTTTCATCGATGATATTCGCCATATTTTCTCATGCAGTGAGTTTCTGCTGTTCGCGGACGATCTCAAAATGTACAAATGCATCTCGTGTCCTTCAGACTCCTTAGGTCTCCAATCTGACCTTGATAGACTCTCAGAGTGGTGCTTGTTGAACCAAATGGAGCTTAATGTTGGCAAATGTCACATTTTGAGATTGTCTCGCTGCAGAAATCCGTCACTGCATCCATACCATATCGCTGGTGTCCAGCTTTCTACTGTTGATACTGCGCGTGACCTCGGAGTTCTTATCGATTCATCGTTCTCGTTCATACCGCATATTCAGTATGTAGTTGCGATCTCGAACACAGCCTTAGGGTTTATATCCAGAAGTAGCGTTGACTTCGCTAGTCCTTCCACGCTGCGATACCTTTACAATACCCTAGTGCTGCCCCACCTCGAATACGCGTCGGTGATCTGGACGCCTCGCTGGGACAAATACAGAGCACAACTTGAGAGGGTTCAGCATAGGTTCTTGCGTTTACTAGCTTATAAAGCAGGCCAGCCTCTCGGCCGTTTCGACCACGACTACGGCCCCATTATGAGCAGAATGGGTATCCGGACTCTGGAGCACAGGAGGAGAGTCACGGACCTGTCCTTCCTGTTCAGGATACTGAATGGATTGGTTGATAACCCTCGCGTCCTGGCGCTGCTCAGCTTCAACGTGCCTGTACGTTGCACAAGGCAAACTCCTCTCTTTAGATCTTCGGGCTACTCCTCCTGGGCCGGGCACACGGATCCTCTGCACAGAATATGCGATCTTGCGAATAGGTATCAAGCTGACATTGATTTTTTTGCCAATTCCCTCTCCAGTTTTAAGATGATCATCCAGAGAGCCCTGGCTCTTGATAGCATTACTTAGATTGACCCAGACCTGCGCGCCGAACTCGTACATACTCCCTCGCTGATACTTGTTTCCTTGTTCTTGGCTGATTCGTACACATTGTAAATAGTTGTTGTTTTGTCTGTGCAAATCATTGCACTATATATACTTGTTGTAATGGGCTTGTCCCGTAAATAAATATATTATTATTATTATTATTATTATTATTATTACCATTGTTGTTGTCGTTGTCGTTGTCGTTGTCGTTGTCGTTGTCGTTGTCGTTGTCGGTGTCGTTGTCGTTGTCGTTGTCGTTGTCGTTGTCGTTGTCGTCATCGTCGTCGTCATCGTCGTCGTCATAGTCGCTAGAATCTGGAAGGTTATTCGGATGTTCCTTGATTATCAACGGAGTAACGGGTCGAACGGGTCTCTTGGATGATTGTTGCTGATCGTATTCGTGTTTCCTCTTCACTGGTCGCGATCGAGGCGTTGAGCGCATTTTCAACGCGGACGAGTTCTCGATCAATCGTTTCAACGGTTCGATGATGGGACGCGTGCTCGATTCCACAGCTGCTTCCGTACCCATTTTACCAATTTTCAAGGCCAAGCTCTTTTTATGTATAACGTCGCTGACTTTGGCGATTTCAACCTTTGCGTCCACGTCTTGACGTTTCGCCCCTTTTCGATGTTTCGATCCTTTTTGATGTTTCGTTCCTTTTTGTAGATGAACTCGACGATGTTTTTGCGAATGCTTCGCGTCGACGTTGCTCGAGGTTATCGAAGTCTCTGGCGATTCGTTAGACATTTCGTGTTGCTCGATGAACGATTCGTGGTTTACTAATGTCAACGAGCTACGACGAACTCGTTAAATCCTCTTCGATATCGGCCTTCGTACTTGGAACTATCCTTACCGATCACCACGAAATCGTATCGTCGACGCCAACATCTCGCGCACAAGTCGTTGAACGACTCGAACGTCATGTCTGTGTTCACGTGATCGTTATACACGCGACGCAAGTTCGTGCCGTCCTGTTTGAATAGCATGAGAAAATTCGCGTTGTCCCTGATCAAATGTTTAGGTATTCTAGCGTACGATTGACACAAATAAAAGTAATCCACGTTCGAGTGACGTCCTATGGAGAAGTATTCGTGTATCGCGTTCTGTTCGTCGCACGCCACGTTATCGAACACGAAGATTGAATCGGGCCGAGCGTGTCTCGGTGGAACGATCTCAGCGTTGTCCGAGTATGGAAAGTATTCAATTCCGTCGAAGAGCGACAACACCTGTTCGAGATATCGATACTTTGGCTGATGCAACGATTTCGAGTATACGTACACGTTCTCGAAACGCAAACCGTTCGGGCTCTCTAGCATATTTAGAAGCACGTTAGTTTTTCCACATCCGGACGGCCCGCAAATCACGCCTCGCACGCTGTTTCGGCAGGAACGGGCCGTACAGGGGGTGGGCAGTAATATAGGGTCATCCGTTAAAACTGCAACCTACGCGCGCGTGAACAGGTAAAATGGCAACAGCGCCTCACGGACGCATTCCACTACAACCATGCACCGGCCCAGCGGAGAGCTGCCAGCGACCGTTGGTAGCAGTGATGCCCGAGCTTCGAAAATTTTAGGATGGTCTCCCTCAAATTAACGTTGCAAAGAGCTAGGTATTGGGAATTTTCCGGCCCAGATAATCGAGCCGCGCACCTCCGTTTTTATGATCGGTTTACCACTCGCACCCCAGATTACTGTAATGAGGTTTGAAAATAATGTCGAATGATCTCGTACCCGTCTCAATTTAAAAATTTTTAGCTACGACAGGGTTGACCGCGGCGCTATACATTTTTCGCCACTTGCCTGTAAAAGTCACAATAATGGCGCATCGTTTCCAGAAATGACATTAACGGAAGCCAGTATGGGCGTGGCGTTGAGTAGCGAACAGGATAAAACATTCAGACACAAAAATTCTAGCAAAAAATTCAAACACCGCTACAATCAAAGACACGTCCGCTTAGTTACCCGTTACGTCCGATCTATGCATGCACTTCATTAAGGATAAAATTATAAAAATGAAAACCAGAACAATAGATTCTGAAGTTTACAGAGCTAACACATAATTGAATAAAAATTTAATTTCTCAATTTATGAAAGTGATAATAAACAGTTTGCAAAAGCTTTTCACACCAATTATTGTTAAAAAATTGATAAAAAAAATGAAGTAAACTGATCAAATATTTTAAATTCTCCATCATTAAGAGGAACTAATTTTTTCTCATTTTTTTCGGCGCAGATTGCATTTCGATATATTTATTGTTCAAAAGTTATACGAAAAAGGCCCCAAATTCTTCAATCCGGGCTGAAACATTTCAAATAAGTCTTTGCGACGATAATTTGAAGGAGACCATCCTAAAATTTTCGAAGCACGGGCATCACTGCTGCCTAGCGGTCGTTGGCAACCCTCCGAACGCCGGGCCGGTGCGTGGTTGTAGTGGAATGCGTACGTGAGGCGCTGTTGCCATTTTACCTGTTCGCGCGCGCATAGGTTGCAGTTTTAGCGGATGACCCTGTATAGGCGCCGTGCAGAAACATAGTTCATCCCGTTTTGAGTATACGCTAGATGGCGTTGTGTCACCACCTCACGCCCCTCACTCTGCTGGCGCTAGGTTGCGTCTGTCTTCGTTGCACTCAGTAATCAGTTCATGTCAGTTCAAATCAGTTGCACCTAACCTATTTTACTGTGTTTGTACCACTAGAGAATGTAATTTAAGATTATTAAGATGATGCCATCAAAATTCGCTTCAAGGACAAAAATGGAAATACGCTCTTTTATGGAAACACTGTGATATAAATAATTAATATAATTATGTACTTAACACTCTGGGTTTAATCAAACTGTTAACCTGTCTACAGTAATAAACGATATATGTAAAGAAGTTCTGATCATAGAGAAGTTTCGTGTTATGGACGTACGAGATGTAACAGATGGACTGTAATCTTAATATATAATAAAAAAATTCTTTAAAATAATGTCATTACTTTTTGCTATTCGTCAAACACACTTTTATGAATAAGAACTTAATAAAATGAAGAGACCAATAAAAAAACATACAGAAATACATAATTAGTTATTACAAATAGTTACTGTGACAACTAACCATGTATTTCTGTATGTTTTTCTATTGGTCTCTTCATTTTAAATCTCGCGGGTATCCGGGTAGTCGGGTAATTTTTGTCTTACCCGGGTATCTCACGGGTATCCGGGTATTTGACGGGTACAGCGGAACTTCAGTAGATTCATTCGATTTCGGGAGTTCGAGCTAGGAAGTTGCGACGATCCAGCGCCGTCTTAATATCGCGACCTCATCTCCACGTTAGTACCGCGAGTCGCACTCGGCCGATAGTAATTCGTAAAAGGGTAACTCCATCCGACGCACGGAGAACGGCCTAGCCGGGAGAGCCCTTGCGCGTCAATCAGGATCGACGTACGACCCCGAAGTATAGTGACGATTAGAGTCTAAGAGGTACGACGGACCCCAGTTCACTGACTTCCGTGTGCTACCCGAGAGCACAGCGAGCTATCACGATCTACGCTTGGGTCAGCGTACAGCAAGCGAAAGTGACATTAGACGGAAAGCGTGCCGTGCGATAGCGGAGAGCGACAGCAGAGACGGAGCGCCGTCTCTAGGTATGAATAACAGATTATTTTATTGTAACAATATATTTGCACTACTGTTTTTCCCTTTACATTCCTTGTACACTTTATTCAACCCCCAATTACCTTCCCGATCCTTGGTAAGTATAGTCAAGGCGTGCTTTAGCACCTTAATAGAGCAACGAACCCGGTAAATCTCCCTTACCGCTCGGGGCGATTTACAAAAGTCCCTTCAGGACGTAACAAACTGGTGTTAGAAGTGGAATATTTTTTCCCTTATTATTATTTCTTATTAGAAGAAGAGAGCGTGCCGTCGCCACATACCACGACCTGCCGCAATCTTATCTGCTCGTAACTTGACTACACTTCCTACTACTCGCAGTTTCTTGCATTGCATTGTGAATCCACTCTGTGGAGCCCCTCTTTGAATTTGAAAACGGAGAGAGACAGTGCAAACAAACGCATTCTTCATCTTCGGAGGAAGAGTGTCTATTTTTTGTGGTGGATTTATATCTCATCTGCCTTTTCTTTACTGTGTGTTTTTTTTTATTTTTATGTCATCAGTTTCCTTTCTAAAACTTTTCAATAAAATCTTTTTAGGTTTTGATTTTTTACTTTTCGTTTCTTCTTTTAACAGTTGTTCCTGACGTGTGGATTCTCTTACAGGCGTGTTTGTTAAAATTTCTGATTTCATCTTCTTTTTTCGTACAATTGTTGTCCTTTTTTCCGCTACAAGATACGGTCTTACTTGTTCAGGAGTTACATGTGGTTGACATGAGTTGGCAAAACTTGTAGACGGTTCGGACATATCAATAATTATAGACTGGGACACTATTTTATTGTGCGGAGATTCCTCCTCGATTATAGTTTTATCTAAATTATTTGGGTCATTTTGAACCAACGGTCTGTTGATTACAGAGGAGCAAAGCCAATCTGCGTCTGTAAATATATCTTCATTTAAAGGCCAAATTCCAGCAGCCCGAAATCCTGACATTATATTACATGGCGTCGCTGCCAACGGCAATACTTCTTTGACAAGTGCTGGCAGGTCATAAATCGTAATAGTTTTCCCTGTGTGGCTGCTCATCCAGTTATCCATCGCTCGGTTCAAATATGGTTTGTATGGGCCACAAACACTTAAGTCAAGTGGTTGGAGCTTGTGCGTCGTATGTGGAGGAAATGAAAGTAAAACAATTTCATTTTCCTTGCAAAAATCGAGTACGTGTATAGACAGATGGGATGAATGATTGTCTAATAACAACAAACATGGCGATTCTTTACTACATTTTACATGTGCTGCGAAATGTTTAATAAAATTTAAAAAAGACGAAGGGGTTATCCAACCACTTGGATGTGCATCTCCAATGCAGCCAGGTGGCCCATTTGAAATAAAATGCTCCTTAAAATTAACGCGAGGAAAAATCAATAAAGGGGGTACTGTATTTCCAATGGCATTCACTGCTAGAAGCAATGTGATTAATGTTCCCCTTTCAGCTGAGGTAGCCTTCCCTACTTGTTTTTCTCCGCGCTGTCCGACAATCTTTTGCGGTTTTTGTACGGTTGTTGTACTGGTTTCGTCCGCATTCCAGATATCGTGGCACTTAAATCTATATTTTTCCAACACTGTTTTTAAATTATTGAAGAACTGCCCGACATTATGCTTATTGAAGTTTGTAGCGCGTGAAAGGCTTGTTGCTTCAGGGGATCTTAAAGACAAGTTCGGGTGACGCTTCATGAAACCAGAAAACCAGTCAGCTGAGGCTTTTTTTTTTCTGCCCAATTATCCGAAAAATTTACATTAGTATTGGCCACAGCATATTCATAAGCCAAGGTCCTCACTTCTTTTGGCATTAACCCGTAATACATTTTCGAACACTGCAAAATATATTTAACGAGTTCCGTTTCTTGTTCGTCTGTAAAAGTCTGCCTTGTTTTCAAATAGCCAGCAGTTAATCGGTGAGAACTGTCATCCTGCTTATATTTTTTAATAAATCTCTGCAAAGTCATCCAATTGATGCTATAATTTTTCGCGGATTGCCTAATCGTGAGCTTATTATCAATAACATCTCTAGCTGCTGCCTCAAATATAGCTAAAGGTGTGGTACCTCTAGACGTTTTCTTTATATAAGTTCGTACCATTTTCCTGTAAAATGTAATCCCCACAAAAAAACTTCGAAAAAGTAAAAAAATACGCCAAGTACATGAAAACATGAAAATCACAAAAAATAGAAGATATTATAATAATTACAAAATTAAAAAAAGATGTGAAATCAAAATGAGCTGCCAGTACATAAAGATGCTTTCCAACTGCGCTTTAGATGACACAACTACATATGCACAGCTAAAATTCCATTACTCATAATGGCTATTTATACAAAGAAAAAATATATTAAATAATAATATGCAGATATATTTTTATACAAATAAATATTTTAATACGAATAAATATTTGATTCAAAATACTTGGCGCTGCGCCCCGAATTGGTGTTGCTAAACTCAATAAATATGTATAAATTGCATTAATCCTTTTCTTTCTTTCTTGTACGTGTATGCGTGTGTGCGTGCGTGTGCATATGCTACGTATGGCATTAGAATTAAATATATGTAGAATAAATCTGACTGCGTTTCTAATATGTGTATGTATATGTTTTTTATATTGTAATGGAGTTGTAAATTATTAATACTAAGGTAATTAACATTTTTTCGGTTGCGCAGCGCCAAGTATTTTGAATCAAATATTTATTCGTATTAAAATATTTATTTGTATAAAAATATATCTGCATATTATTATTTAATATATTTTTTCTTTGTATAAATAGCCATTATGAGTAATGGAATTTTAGCTGTGCATATGTAGTTGTGTCATCTAAAGCGCAGTTGGAAAGCATCTTTATGTACTGGCAGCTCATTTTGATTTCACATCTTTTTTTAATTTTGTAATTATTATAATATCTTCTATTTTTTGTGATTTTCATGTTTTCATGTACTTGGCGTATTTTTTTACTTTTTCGAAGTTTTTTTGTGGGGATCTCACTTCTTTTTACAAAGATTATTATTATCATCTATTTTTTGTGATTTATTATTATTATATTATATTTTTTGTGATTTATATGATTTCATGTACTTGGCGTATTTTTTTACTTTTTTGAAGTTTTTTATGGGGATCTCACTTCTTTTTACAAAGATAATTTGCATAGGGAATGACTTCAGATAATTTTTAATTATAGCTTACATATTATCACGGGACCGAATTAAGGATAAATTTTACTAAGTTCAACAACTACGAAAAGAAACCACCCAGATAGCCACGTCCGTATTTGCAGATTTTGCTCAACGCCTGAGTACAAATGTTTGTGGCAGAAACACTACAGATTTGATACAGTATTTGTTATATTCGATGATGAAAGCAGACTGACAGCAGAAAGCCGACAGATTGTGCTGCCTTAACCTGAGAGCAGATTGGCGGCAGGGTCTGCTGATACAATTTAATGGCAGGAATCGAGCAGACCCTGCGCAGCGCGATCTGATGGCAGATAGGCAGCAGAAATCGAGCAAATTCTGTTGACATAGCCTGCGGGCAGTTTGACGGCAGATACTGCGGCGAATCTGCTAATCCAATTTAATGTCAGAAATCGAGCAGACCCTGCGCAGCGCGATCTGAAGGCAGATTGGTGTCAGATACAGAGCAGATTCTGTTGACATAGCCTGCGGGCAGTTTGACGGCAGTTACTGCGGCGAATCTGCTAATCCAATTTAATGTCAGAAATCGAGCAGACCCTGCGCTCCGCGATCTGACGTCAGATAGGCAGCAGAAATACAGCAGATTCTGCTTACACAGTCTGCGAGCAGTTTGGCGGCAGACACTGCAGAGAATCTGCTGGTACAATTTAATGGCAGAAATCGAGCAGACCCTGCGCTCCGCGATCTGACGTCAGATAGGCAGCAGAAATACAACAGATTCTGCTTACACAGTCTGCGAGCAGTTTGGCGGCAGACACTGCAGTGAATCTGCTGGTACAATTTAATGGCAGAAATCGAGCAGACCCTGCGCTCCGCGATCTGACATCAGATAGGCAGCAGAAATACAGCAGATTCTGCTTACACAGTCTGCGAGCAGTTTGGCGGCAGACACTGCAGTGAATCTGCTGGTACAATTTAATGGCAGAAATCGAGCAGACCCTGCGCTCCGCGATCTGACATCAGATAGGCAGCAGAAATACAGCAGATTCTGCTTACACAGTCTGCGAGCAGTTTGGCGGCAGACACTGCAGAGAATCTGCTGATACAATTTAATGGCAGGAATCGAGCAGATCTTGCGCTCCGCGATCTGACGTCAGATAGGCAGCAGAAATACAGCAGATTCTGCTGACATACTTCACGACACGACTCCGCCAGGGCGCGATTGGGCGAGCGTTTCTCGCTTGCGAAATAGCACCGTCGCGGGAATAAGTGGCCGAGGGCTTGATCATTCAGGGCTCTCGAGTACGTCTCGTATTTGCCGGCATTCCACTGCGGAGTATATATTTGGTATACCCGTCTGTAAGGGCGGTATTATCAGTCGTTGCTGAAGACGAAGATCGTCTTAAGCATCCGGCATCCTTTATTAATCTACTAGACTAGTAGAAGATGCCGCATGCCAAAAACTAAAAAACGATTGATGATAATACCGCCCTAAGATGACTGAATAAATAGTAGTTATCATTAATTCTTTTATATTTGGAAGAACTGTCTTTCAAAGTTTAAATCATTATTTTGAGCCGACCTGGCATTCAATTCACTAACAACTTGCTAAGTAAAACATTAAAAATGTTATAATACCCGTTTAAATACATGGTTTACCAACTGTTCTTTCTTCCATAAAATATGGTAGGAATCAGATCTTTCAAGTCGGTCTTATAAACGTGTTCTATATATTATTTACGCTAAAGACTTTCGCACTGTTTTTAAATCTATACTATTATATAAAATTGCCTACTATGGCCGACATCAGGATCTGCTTGATTTCTGCCGCCAATTTGCGGGCGGTTTTTGTCAGCAAGATCTGATCGAAATCTGACATCAATCTGCGGTCAGATCCTGATGTCAGGCTCTGACCGCAGAACCATAGTCAAATGCGGACATAATAGGCACCGAATCTGACGTCAGAATCTGCTCTGTATCTGACACCAATCTGCCGTCAGATCGCGCTGCGCAGGATCTGCTCGATTTCTGCTCTCAATCTGCGGTCAGCCACGGCAGCAAGATCTGATCGAAATCTGACATCAATCTGCGATCAGATCCTGATGTCAGGCTCTGACCACAAAACCATAGTCAAATGCGGACATAGTAGGACCCGAATCTGACGTCAGAATATACTCGAATCTGACATCAATCTGTCGTCAGACTGCAGTCAGTTTGTTTACTGGGCATGTGCACCGCATTGCCGATTTATATGTATTATGTGTATAATACTTTGTGTACAATACATGGTGCGCGAAGCAGCTTACGGCGCTGAACGTCTTTAACATTGAAGTGTAATAACAACCACAATTAACACCTTTCGAAGAAAAATATGTATGCATCTTTAGCATTTCGTGGCCAAGCTTTTTTTTCTACTCGTAAATCATCAACGGATACCAACGTTGTGCCCTTACCCCTTACCATAGTCGTGTAATGACCATCGGCAATATTTTTACCGTGGTGGAAAATCGCTGTCTTAAGTTTATAACAGTGATCTCTCATTTGTATTTTAGTAGTAGGTATTGCTTTGATGGAGAAATTTTCCACTTTCGTTGTTCCACTACTATCGTGATCGAACAAATGTAATTTTGCAATAAGAATTTGTTTGGAAGCAGTTATATCGATTTTGAAAATGAATGAAAAGATTCAATATTCTTATTGGTGTTGGTTTAGTATAGTATAAAAAAAGGAGATGAGAGCATACGATAGAAAGTCTTGTGGCAGAAATTTAAAAAATGTTAATGGTAATTTAGCGAAAATGAATAAAGAGATTCAATATTTTTATTGGTGTTGGTTTAGTATAGTATAAAAAATAATATTTATTGGTGAATTGAAATATTGTTAATGGAAAACTAGTCAAATTAATAATGAATAGCGTAGCAACTATATAGAAATAGAGTGACATTTTGTTGAAGTAAGTGTAGATTATAAAATGTGTTCAAAGGAAATGAGAGCGTATGGCAGAAAGTCTTGTTGCTGGAAATTTAAATGCTGTGGTAATAATTCAACGAGGATGAACGAAGAGGTCCAATATTTTCAACACACAATTTATTGGTTTTGGAATAAAATTAGTTTAGTATGTTTATAATTTTGTCGATTTACCTTACTTGACTTTCCAGAAGCATGTGCGAAGCAAGATGCTTTGTCTTTCTATTTATTTAATCTTCTCCGGACAACTTTCACGCCTGTGCATTCCCTTCATTTCTGTTCATCCAAGCCTGTGCGTCCCCATCATCAATTCTACTATCCAAGCCTGTGCGTCCCCTTCATTTCTATAATATAATAAGCTTTACGTAAAAACTCTAAATTGCTGGTATATAAAAAATACAAATATCAGGCAATTTAAATGCAATGCAATTTGTTACAATATATAGTATGTTTATAATTTTGTCGATTTACATTATTTGACTTTCCAGAAGCATCTGCGAAGCAAGATGCTTTGTCTTTCTATTTATTTAATCTTCTCCGGACAACTTCCAAGCCTGTGCGTCCCTTTCATTTTTATCAAAGTCCTGTGCGTCCCCTTCATTTCTATAATATAATAAGCGTTACATAAAAACTCTAAATTGCTGGTATATACAAGTACAAATATCAGGCAATTTAAATGCAATGCAATTTGTTGCAATATATATTATAAAAACTCTAAATTGCTGGTATATTTATAATTTTGTCGATTTACCTTATTTGACTTTCCAGAAGCATGTGCGAAGCAAGATGCTTTGTCTTTCTATTTATTTTTTAATCTTCGCCGGACAACTTCCACGCCTGTGCATTCCCTTCATTTCTATTCATCCAAGCCTGTGCGTCATTTTTATCGGAGTCTTGTGCGTCCCCTTCATTTCTATAATATATAATATAAACGTTACATAAAAACTCTAATTTGCTGGTATAAAAATATCTAGCAATTTAAAAGCAATGCAATTTGTTATAATATATATATATTATTTTGTACATGCATGGTACAAATATCCAGAAACTTGTGTGAAAGGAGATGCTTCTCAGTCGAACCATCTCCGGACAACTTCCAAGTCTCCGACTCTACATAAGAAACCTATTAAAAATTATTAAAAACCTATTAAAAACCTATTAAAAATTTTGGCGACTTACCTTATTAATTGAGACAATAATTCAGTCTCCTACGTAGTGTAAAAACTCGTGACATTTCAAATTGGGACAATTTACTTTATTTGACACTTAGCACTTAGGTTATAAAATTCAAAATAGTATATATATATATATATGTACGTACAATGGCAGACGACGAACGAAGAACGATACATGTGTTGTCTGAAGGTGTGTGTGTAACGCGTATATACGTATATTGTGGTTGACGAAAATATATATAGTACTATGGTTGACGAAAAATTCCTTGAGGAATCAGAAGAAGAATCTTACCATTTTCGACAGATTCATGAGACGATATTACGATATCTCTGTCATGCGTGGACCGATTTTATTGAAATTGGTCTTATTCGAAAGCTGATATGCGGTTTACATGAGAAAAATGTCTTTAAATTTACAAAATATTGCAGGCGTGGTGAGATATTAATGAAATAAATGTCAGGTTAGCCGCGCGACGCGTAAAGGTACACGGTAGCGACAGTCGGCATATACAGGGTGTCTTTTCTTTCATGTACTTGGCGTCGAGACGCTACCGCGTCTCTAGATTAAATGCAGTAATTAATAATTACTGATTTAATTAACTCTGTAGCAATAATATGTTTACACTAACTCAAAAGTAATAATCCATACCTGATAATGGTGTATACTGTGTCGAAACAAAATGATGCACTATCAGAAAATAACACATATGTGCATACCTGACGAAATCGTGTAATACTGGCGTCAAAGCGTCGTTTATTGAAATAAATGTAGTTTGAAACATGTGAAGACATTCTCCATAGTAACGAAACAAAAAACGACTTTCATTACGAAATGAAACAGAGAGCCACCATAGTGGCATTCCGTCCCCGATAAATCATTTAACCGGAAACTACTATAGTGACTCGTGGTAACTAAAGGATTAAATTAATAAATTAATTACTAAATACAAAGTAACAACATGCCCCTTTCGCTCTGTAACAACGTGCCCCTTTTCGTATCTAACAACATGCCCCTTGTCTTGTGTAACAACTTGCCCCTTGTCGTGTGTAACAACTTGCCCCGGTTGACACCATTGGGTATAAACAGCTATAACAGTTGGGTGTATTCTTATGTTCGTGGTGCCAATTTGTAGCTAAAGGAACACTGATTCAAACCTGGTAATAGTCATTTACATACATTTATCTGTCTGTTCGGTAGAAAAGATTCAAGTAGAAAGAGAAAAGTTACTATTAGTACCGAAAACACAAAGAACTGTAATAAAGTGACAACGCGTGAACCGATTATAAACACACAACATACACAAGTGTGTATGGTTGAAACACATCAGCCACTTCATCGTCGAAGTGATAGTCCAAGCGAAAAATTTTTAAACTGCTTTGTAACAACCTGCCCCTGTAACAACTAGCCTCGGTCTCCCCTACTGCCGTCATCGAGTGGTCGACCATCTTTTGGTTCCCGGACAAATGACCTGGAAATGTCTGCATTAGACGTATGGCGTTACCGAGAAAACGAGGAGAGAGTGTCTAGGGCGCTTGACAGCATTCCCTGTTTTGATCCTGATTTTGTAACCTTAGAAGACTTCGCTGCTGCGATACAGCGCGCTTTGTAGCGTGTACCATCCCGCTAAGAAGAAAGATTTCTGACCGAATTGATATACAAACAAAAAGATCCTATTAGATACTATGTCGAAGGGAAAGGTTGTCAAAGCGTGCCCGATCTGCTCTCCCTTCTAAGGGTTCGATATTCCCCATGCCGCGATTATAAGGAGCTCCGCCTGGATCTTGAACGTATAAGCATGCTTCCCCGCGAACGGCTAACAGACTTTATCCACCGCGTGGCCGCTTTTACAGATAAGTAACTGTAAGAGCGAAAGAATCGATCGGAGAAAATGTCGAGAGGACTATAAAGGAGGTGGAGCGTTTGGCGCGAACCTCGTTTATCACGGCTTTACCCCAAAGACTTTCGACTAAAGTAGCATTATCAAATCCCGAATCATTGGATGATGCGTTCGATTTAGCATTGCACATACGAAGACGAGAACAAGAATTGTCAGGTTTGCCGCGCGACGACACGTGTGGGTACACACAAAACGCGCGTCCTCCAACCCCGTACGACCCGCAGCGTAGATAGACCGAGTGGAGACAGCCACATGAAGAACACTCGTACCGCGATTATCAGTCGCCTTACTCCGGTTATAGTGCCCCTTGCTATCGAGACGATTATTATCAGGAGCCGTACTATCGCGATCCGACGGTGGAGCGCCGTCCAGCGACTCTGCTGACGAGGCAAGGCGAACGCCCGTTGGAGTATGAACGCAGACCGTACGTTCCCCGCGGAAGAGGTTACGCGGACGATAGCAAAGCGATAGACGGAACCAACCTCGGGATCCTCAAAGGTATCAACCTCGCGAACCCCGAAGATATGACCCCCGCGAATCACAAGGATATCAACCACGCGATCCAGGGAGATACGAATCTCAAGAATCTAGAGGATCGACAGAACGTGAAACGTCAGCCCAAAATACCGGTCAGTTAAACTCCCACCGTGCCCGCCCGTCGAACCGGAACGAGGCGGGCGGGTCCTCCTCGCAGGCCCAAAGATCGCCCCAAAGTCAGAACCAGCAACGTCAGAATCAAGGCAGAACAATTGGAGAACGGTGAGGGAGAATTCATCGTAGACACAGGTTCTGCATTGAACCTCTTAGAAATCGGATCTGCAAGCTCAAAAGCCATGGTCCTGAGCACAACTCCTCTCGAAATTAATGGTTTAAACGGAAAGGTCATGATCTTGGGGACGACTGTGGTAAAAATTAATGGCAGTTGGGCGCTCTTCCATGTAATGTGCATATCCAATTTACCGAAAGGAATTTCGGGCCTCGTCGGGAGCCCGTATCTGCTTCAGGTAGAAACTATTGTTTCCTACCACCAACGCACTATGGTAACAGTTAAACACCCAATCAGCCCGGTAGTTTTCTCCCATTCTAAAGAGCTAGAACGCACGTTAGCGGCATGTAAACAGAGCCACTTCTCGGCACGATTAAGCAAACCATCAAAACCGGAGTCGAATGGGAACGTAGTAAGCATTTGCCTCACCGAAAACTGTGACTGTCCCGAGGGTGATGAGATGGATTGCCCTTCCCCCTTCGAGGAAGAATTCGACGCTAACGAAGATCAAGATTTGGGAGACTATCGCGTGGATCAAAACCCCCCGAAGAATGGTTACAACATATAGTAAAGACTTTAAAATTGGAAGAATTAGAACCGGAACCGCGCGGGCCAATCGAGGATTTGGTTGTAAAGTATTCAGACAGGTTTTTCGTGCCCGGAGATCCGTTTGGCGGAACGACGTCTATAGAACATACCATCCCGTTGACCGATTCGACGCCCGTGTTTGTTCGACAATATCCACATTCTCCGTTGATGGACGCAGAAATCGCCAGACAAATGCACAATTTCGAGGATTTGGGAATAATTGCCCCCTCGTCGTCACCACATAATTCACCTCTGCACATATTCCCGAAGAAGTAGGACGAGGAAGGAAACAAACGATGGAGGGTGGTGGCTGACTTTAGAATCTTGAACGCAAAAACGATCGACGACCGATTCCCCTTACCTCGAATTACAGACATTCTCGACCGATTAGGTGGTGCCAAACATTTCTCAGTTTTCGACTTAGCGAACGGTTTTCATCAGATTCCTATGGCACCCGAGGACCGTGCAAAAAACGCGTTTACTACCCCTGACGGACACTACGAATACCTCCGCATGCCTTTCGGATTGAAGAACGCTCCGGCAACTTTCCAGCGTCTAATGAACAAAGTGTTGAGAGGGCTTATCGGTAAAGAATTATTCGTGTATCTAGACGACGTGGTTGTATACTCGCGTACACTTGCGGAGCACGAATACCGACTCGCGAGATTCTTCAAACGCTTACGCGAACATAACTTAATCCTACAGACGGAGAAGACCAAGTTCTTAAAGGACAAGGTCATATACTTGGGCCATATAATAGCAGCGTACGGAGTACGACCCAATCCCGAAAAGATTAAGGCCGTTGCCGACTTCAAAAAATCGAAAAAATTTTAACCAGTTCTTGGGTCTCGTCAATTACTACCGTCGCTTTATCCCGGACATGGCAAAGCGCGCTAAACCATTCACAAATTTAACAACCCCGAAGATTCCATTTTATTGGTCTAAAAATCACCAGGAAAGTTTCGAAGATCTACGCCAGGCGCTTTGCAAAGAACCGGTGTTACGTTATCCGAATTTCGACGAACCGTTTATTACTACTACCGACACGTACGACGTAGCTGTCCAAACTGTCCGACCAAAAAAATCTGATGGTCGAAAAATAAGATCCACCCTAATGTACAATGACGGACGACGATCCCTGCCGAATAATCCCGAGAGTCGACGAAAGAAGAACGAACATGTGTTAGCTGAAGGTGTGTGTGTTACGCGTATATACGTATTATGTTGACGAAAAATTTCTTGGAGAAGAAGGAGGAGAAAAATCTTAATATTATCGTTTCTGACAGATCCATGAAACGATATTATGATATCTCTGTCATGTGTGGACCGATGTTATTGAAATTGGTCTTGTTCGAAAGCCGATATGCGGTTTACATAAGAAAAATGTCTTTAAATTTACAAAATATTGCAGGCGTCATGAGATATTAATTTATAAATGTCAGAATTAAGTTGGAATGGCTCCGCGACGAGTGAAGATACACGGCAGCGACAGTTCGACATATACAGGGTGTTTTTCATGTACTTGGCGTCGAGACGCTACCGCGTCTCTAGATATGTAGTTACTTTATTATTGCTCCCCCAGGGGTTCCAATTTCCCATATAATCTTCTCATTACCACTTGTTACGTAGTACCCGACGTATTGAGCGTCGCGATGTTGTGGCCTGCTCCGAAGCGAGTCGTATGGCCGAGGCCTTTAAAGCGCTCCAATCGGAGGTCAGCGCCCATGACCGGTTTTACTCCAAAACTAGGATTCCACCCGCACCAATGAACGGCCACGAACAGGCCGAACGGGTTAAGGGACCTCTCCGTGGTCCGCGACATTATAATAAGTATATCGGGGAAAAAGTCGCAGAGGCACCTTTTTCTCGGCGTATATCACATCACATGTGATCCAAAAAACCTCTCAAAATTTGATTGTCATGTTTCATCAGTCTGCTTTTGCTAGTCGTCACGTTCGGACGTACCCAACGTAGAAGAATAATAAGAAAAGATCCGTCACAACTTGAGGCCATCCTGTTTCCTGTTCATCCCTGATGATACTTCCTTACTGAGTTGGGAAAGTTTCTCCTAATAAGACAATAATAAAGAC
This sequence comes from Andrena minutula, assembly GCA_929113495.1. Classification (NCBI taxonomy): domain Eukaryota; kingdom Metazoa; phylum Arthropoda; class Insecta; order Hymenoptera; family Andrenidae; genus Andrena; species Andrena minutula. The sequence goes on from OV815995.1 coordinate 28,624,010, forward strand.
CAGGCGGCCGTCATCTAGACGGGTCGCCTGTTTCAAGGATTCCATTTCACATGTCATCTGCTTTAGAAAAAATTACAACAGTATACAGAAAAATCTTGGAAATAATCTATCACTACCCACTGTGCTTTCTGGACGTGGCACTCCAGCGGACCATGGTCCCTCCCAGATCAAACCCGCAGCAAGCGTAACTTCAAGCAACGATACGACCACCAGGGTCTCCGTGATGATGAAGCCGACTCCAGTGATCTTGAAGAACACACCAGTGGAGAAACTCAGCTGCAATGGGTAGGAAATGGATCTGAAAACCACTCCAAACATTTCGGTCAAAAACCGTTATGGAGTTCTTAGCTCCTTTACAAGTAGCACTACTGCAAGCACATCAGCAAATTCTCCGGCAAATATTCTCCAGGGACATCTCGAGGGAGTAATGAAGAGATGGCCACAAATTCGCCAGTTAAGCCTCCACCACTATATGTACAGCATTTTGATGGCGACCTCCAGAAACTGGCTGCTTCACTCAAAGCCGACTATGGAGATGGTTTCAAACTTAAGTACCTTGGTGGCAGAGTGAGAATCCAGTTAACCATGGTTGAGGACTTCATGGACTTAAAAAATAAGCTTTTTAGTGGCAACAGAGCTTTTCATACATTTACACTAAATGCTCAGAAAGGTTTTGCGGGGCCTACCAAAACTTCCGGCTGACTCCATTATGGATAATATCAAGAGACAAGGCCCCCAGTCAGTGTCTTGCATCCCACTTATCTCCGAGGGGAAAAGAAAATCACCTTACTGCTCCTACAAAGTGGTATTTCCTCAGGGAACTACTTTCAATGCTGTCTGCAAGATAGGCTACGTATTCCACAGCAGGGTATATTGGGAAAAGTTTTTCTCACAAAAACCTTATACGCAGTGCTACAGATGTCAGGCCTTCGGACATTCCTCTTCCAACTGCAATCATCCACCTAAATGCGTGAAATGCGCAGGTCCTCATCTGGCTAGGGATTGCAGTAAGACCTTGGAGCAACCCCCAGTTTGTGCAAATTGCACTGGGTCACATACGGCCAACTTTTCAAATTGTCCTGCTCTGGTAAAATTCCTAGCCGCTGGGAACAAGCAGGCGAAGCCCGTAGTCAACCCTGCAGTACACGATATGAACAACAACAACATATTGAACCCTGGAAAAGATTCCCACGGTTTGACAGCCATGATGCCTCCTCCGTTGGCATATAAACCATCGTACAGGGACATATTGACGGCTCGCCCTGGCACACGGTCCCTCGCAAATATGACACGCCCAGATTTGGAGAATGGACTGGGCCCCTCAAAAGGAACTAATCCGGTCTTGGAGACAATAAATGTCTGTAAGGAGGTCGGAAAGCTATGTGACGTCGAAGAAATACTCGGTGCTGCAAGGCAACTACTCGACAAACTGAAATGCTGCACTTCAAAATCACAACAACTGGCTGCCTTTGTTGAAGTATCACAGACTCTGGATTAATGGCTCCTTACCCAAACTTCATGTTATGGAACGCTGGCTCTGTGGCCAGGAAAATTTACGAACTCCGTATGTCACTAACGAAGAATAATATACACATAGCACTTATTACCGAGACCTGGCTTTCACCGGGTACTGAGCTGTACATCCTCGGTTACACTGTTTTACGTGAAGATCGAACCAATGGACAAGGTGGGGGAGTGGCTATTATTATACACGACTCCATTGCATTCGCCCCTGTCCGTTTTCATCGCCAGCCTGCTTTTGAGGCAGCTTTCATTAAGATCTTCAACCCTTCATTATTCATTGGGGTTGTCTATAACCCTCCGAAAATCATCCTGACCAGCTCTGAATTGGATGCCCTTACGGGGGTAGGATCCCCTTTTGTCCTGGGGGTGACTTTAACGCCCGTCACCACTCCTGGGACAATAGTACAAATAACAGGAATGGAAACAATCTTTTCCGGCATTTCATTGGGGGAGCTTACCAAATAGTACACCCGGATGACTTTACGTTCTGTGGTTGCCCAGGACGTAACCCTTCTGTATTGGACATCTATCTGGTTCAAGGTCACAAGGTTTTTGACTGTGTTGCAACCGATGACTTTAGTACTAGCCACAGGCCGGTGACTCTCAAAGCAATACAGGAGGCTATGCACCCCGTTAGAAGGGTTCGACAAACGTATTGGGAGGCCTATAGTCAAACTACCAGGGATATCCGGTTGAAACATACCTTCTTGAATCCCTTGGATATTGATCTTGGTGTGCAGGATCTGGACGACTTTCTAAGACAGGGATTGCGGCGTTCCTCCACATTTGTGCCACCTTCCAACCACAGAGATTTCTCTTATGATCAGCAGCTTACGGCGTATATAAGGCAGAGGCGAAGAGCCAGGAGAGCGTGGCAGAGAACAGGTCATTCTTATTTCAACCATATTGCGAAAATCCCCTGAGTGAAGTCATGATTTCACTAGAGCAAGTCAGGGAGGCTATTCGTGGATTGTAGATTAAGAAGGCCCCGGGTGGCGACAATATTACAGCCCAGATGTTGAAGTCCGCCTCGGGCAAGGTTTGGCTCCAGCTGTATTATATATTCAGATACTCTGTGATGTTCTCTTACTTCCCCGTTGCCTGGAAGGTGGCGAAAGTCACACCTGTACCAAAGCCAGGTAAACCAAAATCTGCAGTGGGGAGCTATAGGCCTATTAGCCTCCTACCAATTATGGGTAAGGTATTCGAGAAGTGTCTCCGCCGATGTATGGTGGACTTCCTTGAGGCCAAGGGTATTATCCTGGATCACCAGTTCGGCTTCCGCTCGAGTCATTCCACTATACACCAGTTGGTTCGGGTTGCCCAAATGATCGTACATGAGATGAACGTTAACCGTTACGTGGCAATGCTGCTACTGGACTTGACAAAGGCCTTTGATTCAGTGTGGCATGAGGCTCTCTTGTACAAGCTGAACAAGGTTGGCTTCCCGACTGCAATAACCAAGTTAATACGATCATACCTATCGGACAGATTTATCTATGTTGCGATCAGAGAAAACAACTATGCGAAGCACCGGGTCACTGCGGGGGTTCCGCAGGGCTCTATTTTGGGACCTTTGCTCTTCAATGTATACATCAATGACATCCCGTTGATAGATGGATGCGACCTGGCTCTGTATGCGGATGATACTGCCCTGTTTACTTCCTCCTGGCAGATTAGAACTCTTGTGAACAGACTACAGAGGTATTTGGATTTAATCATTCAATACTTCGAGAGCTGGAAGTTGACAGTAAACCCAAATAAAACCCAGACCATAATTTTCACCCGAAGAAAGCCTAATTTAAATGGACTTAGTCTAGCGATTCATGGGATAAATATTGAGTGGGCAAGTGAGGTTCGTTACCTCGGCCTGTTGATGGACAAGGGTATGACGGACATGGGACTGGCGGTTGTGGACAGGGTACACAAAATGAGGACGGACCTGGCGGCAATCACTCCATACTTGCGACCGTCATCATACCTGTGTCAGCGGCTCAGGATCACTGTGTACAAGGTTTGCCTGCGACCTGTGCTTACATACGGCGCGCAGGTGTGGGCCTGCGCTTCAAACAGTGCTCTGACCTCTGCAAGGGTTGCACAGAACTGCGCCTTGAAGACGATTTTGGGGAGACGTCGAAGATATCATACAGTAAATCTAAATGATGAGGCAGGTATTGAACCATTCCTGGACCACATCGGGAAAATTGTGGAATCTTATAAGGTTGCAGACCACTACAATCCCCTGGTTAGAATAACAGGCACTTATGATATAAACCGCATCCCATACAGGGTCAAGGCGAATTTCCCATTAGCCTTCCGGAGCAATCAAGCTCCCCGGACTCCTTAGGAATCTCTCTGCACCTAAATATATGTGGAAAGATACTCATACCCTGGACGAGTTTATACTGTCAACGCTAACCGTAAAATAATTTCGCTCCTAAAGCTGTTACCATGTTGGGTTTTTTGAAAATTTTCCCAAAGTAAAATCAAATTCTTAAGTATCCACCTATATCATGCAGGTAATACCATGTTTAATATGCTAAATTCACAGTTGATAAGGGGGCCTTCGCTGCCAGGCACAACATATGGACTTACAGGGTATATATATTGTTGCGAGCACCGGGTATAGGCCCGTGCATAGCCTGCTGGTGCTCGCAGCGGAAGACAGAGGAGAGTCAACCCCCTTCGAGAAAACTATCAGGACGACGCCATAAAGACTGTCTTGTACCGAACGCCTTAGCATTCGAACGTGCGGGTTGTACCATTTTACACTGAATATCTCAAATATAGTCATGTCCTGCACCCGTGTCTATCATTCGATACTTCCTTTGCGTCGGGGTGGCCTGTGATGAAAACACCCCGGCGCAACAATATATATAAAAAAAAAGGAGAGGCACCTTTTTCTGGCCTATTTCCAACCTTTTGCTTTTCTTCATTTTCATTCATTCCATTCAGTATTTGTAGCTTTAATGTTATATAGTTTTAATGTTAGCTTTATACTTTAGTGTTTTGTATATTTTTGTTTTTATTAATACAGGGTGTCCCAGAATTGGGATCCGGGGTTTCGTTTTCGAGATACTAAGAAAAAACCCCGACCAATCAGAGCGCGAGCTTTCCGCTGGAGCTCCCGCGCTAGCGTGGCCGCGCGCCGGGCCGCGCTGCGACTACGAACAAGCAAGGCGGCATGCATTGCAGGAAATTGCGTAGAACGGCAAATGAAAAAGAAGTAACAAAAAATCTAACCTTTTGCCATGGTTTGTTTGCCATTTAATGTGAATAATGAATGAAGGATGAAGGGATGAAAATCATATGTAACGTAAAAGGACGAATACACAGTTGTTTTTTTTTTAGAAGAATCGAAAATATTAATTATTTGGAGTGAGAGGATAAAGAACATGTAAATTTCCTTTTCTAATAACGTACAAACGAAAAGGTAAGGCAACAGGGAATGAGTGAAAAGTGATCGTAGTTCGTTATTGTGACAAAAATCCGTAGTTCAATAACGGCCAACACTAGTTGTTGATAATGAATAAGTCCGTTTAAAAACTGGGAAGAAAAATTTGCGTACGGAAATTTGGAGAGTTATCGCCGGAAATAAACCATAGCCTGCGTTAAATTTAAAAAATATTAGTCGCCAATAATGTAATTAAAACTCACCCTTTCGGAAATTCACCTGCAGCTTGAAAACCTGTGTCATTAGGTCACTGAACCGATCCTGGTCATCGACAGACGCGCCGAGTGTACAGCTGATCTCAGGTACACGACACCATCCAAAGTTAAGGGTCGAAACATCAAGTGCGTCCGGGCCGCACATGTACCGAAGTCACTTCACTGTACGCCTACTAACACTGATCACTTAATGTATTATTCATAGAACGTGTTCTTTCTACGTTATAAAAATTGATGGAAATGAATTTTTACTTGGCGTTCGGAGCCGTGGGTATTCCCGCGCAAATTCTCACGTTGCAGCACTTGCGTCCCCGTTGTTCGGGGGGGGGGGGGGGGGGGGTACACCCAGAACATCGCGTAATACTCTCGAGCAGTGAACATTTCTGCGACGTGATTGCTTTCTGACTGACAAGATTTTTTCCAAGCGACTTCTTCTACCCCCAAATAGTTTCTCTCGTTCCATTATGAGTTGAACCCCACGAGGCCAAGAGGCTTCAGTAGTGTTTTGCAGAAGTGCAAAGAACAAACCATCCTACACTTTCACAAAAGCCCGCGTTCCGTCCTTTTACTGCCAATGTGCCCATTGCTTCGAGGTAGGCAGTAGACACCACGTGTTTTGGTTCGAAAGGGTCCGAAGAGAAGAGAAACAGAACGTCTTCGAGTTGCTATAAAGAAGAAAATCCTGTTTCCTGTTTCCCTTTCCCGATACCCTGAGTTCACGTCTGCTACGAGGCGGAACCAACTAAGCCATAAATTACCCAAAACTGTAGGAAACCGTTGTCTACCGCGACCCTAGCGAAATGCTCTGGCCGAACAGCCTGATTAATTTTTGGGAACTAGCAATTAAAAAGTATTATTTAACATCAATACGGCTCGCGAAAAGACACAGGAAGAAAGAGAGCATGTAGTTCGCTGACTGCACGTAGTCCGGCCTGCTTCGTCCTACCTTCCAATTAAAGACGGATCCCTTATCTCTCGAGTATAAACACGCACTCGAATTTCAAAACAAAAGCACGCGTCGACGCATTCCGTGCGAGAGACAGTGGGCTTGAAGTTCGATTGGCCCTAATCTAACCAATCTGCCCTGCATCCCTCCCAAACGGCCACTCTTCTGAAGAGGCCCTCTTCACAGCAATATCTCCTCCCCAAGGCCCACCTTCTCTCGCACGGAATACGTCGACGCGTGCTTTTGTTTTGAAATTCGAGCGCGTGTTTAGACACGAGAGATAAGCAGGCCCGTTTGGTTAGTTTGGGGCCAATCGGACCTCAAGGCCCACCATCTCTCGCACGGAATACGTCATCGCGTATTCACCCTGAATTGAGGGACTTCGAGGTTGCGATTGTAAATATCCAAAAAATTACTACCACTTTCGCTGATATGTTTTCTGTAAATTAAGCTTATTTCTAGAGTAACGCAGCTGATATTAACGTCGCAGTAAGCTGTTAAATACAATGGTACGCCTCGTCTCAGGTAAAGCAACCGCGCACGATTACAGTCAGCTGACCGTACCGCTACCACTCCATATTTCTTCCGTAAGGTAAAAAACAGGTCGACAGAAGAATTGCAGGAGATTTTTACTAACCCACTCTTGGCCAATGAAACTGTTTTTTATAGTAATCAGATTTGTAAGTTCCAGCTTGTTCTTATCGTGATTATCTGTTGAAACATGTCATTGCTCAATGGAAACCACGAGAAGGTGGTAGGCTTTTTCCATCAGGAGAGGTTAAGGATGGGTCAGGAGGATGACCTTGATAAGAATCAAATGACGGGGTTAGTGGTTGGAAGTAAGAAAGCCGTTGAAAGTACTTACATCGTGTCTCAATTTCCATAAAATTTGAGTCATGGAGAGAAAGCAGTGATCGATTTGCCATGGAATTATCTTAGTGTATGTTACTCACTTCACTAAAAACAAGCACTCACTCACTGGCATTATTAATGTATACACTCTATTGCACTACACTGCTCAATCTCTCACTCACTCACTGGCATTATTAATGTACACTCTGTTGCACTACACTACTCACAATAAATGTTCAAACAGTTCTCCTTCTGTCTCTACGCACTTTTGAAGCCTTCTGATGGAGGAATTGCGAACATTCTCGCACAACCCTTGTTCTTTAATAAATTCAAATGTCTCGATTATCCGTTGTCGTAATGTTTCTACGGTATCAATTTCAGTTGAGTACACTTTTTGTTTTACATACCCCCAGAGGAAGAAGTCCAAGGGAGTAAGATCTGGAGATCGTGGTCGCCAATCTATTGAACCATCACGGCCTATCCAACGACCCGCGTAGGCGTTATTTAAAAAGTCCTTCACAATATTCGCATAGTGTGGTCCAGCTCCATCGTGCTGGTACCACATGTTCTGCCGCACATTGATTCCAACATCCGCAAATCCGCAGATCGTTCTCCAAAAAATGTAAATACGCTGCACCTGTCAATCTTGCTGGTAGAAAGAAAGGGCCCAAAATGTGATCACCAATTATCCCAGCCCAAACGTTGAGGGTCCACTGAGTTTGATAACTTCTGATGGTGGTTGCGTGTGGATTTTCGTAACTCCACACATGTGAATTTCTTGTATTAAAAACACCTCGCGTGAACGTACTTTCGTCTGTCCACAGAATCCTTTTTAAGAAGTCTGGATGTTCTTCATACTCGGTCAAGAGCCATTGACAAAACGTCAATCTAACTGGCATGTCGCGAGGCAGTAGTGCTTGTACCCGGCGCAGGTGAGATGGATAAAATCCTTCTTCTTGTAAAATTCGATGTGCCGTCGATTTCGGTATTCCTGATCTTCTTTCAATGTCACGCACACTTATAGTTGAATTTTCTTCCACGAAATCAATCACTGCTTCCTCATTTTCCACGGACTCGTTGCTTCTTGTTCTTCCCCTCGTACTGTTATCAGAACGAAGTTGACCATTCGTTCTTATGTTCCATATCAACCATGTCATTATTGTTATGGTTATGGGACGCCGATTGGGAAACTTCTCATTGTATGCGCATACAGCAGCGGCGATGTTGGCGTCACAGCTTCCGTATGTCACGAACATGTCGTAATACTCTTCGTTGGTATACATTAGGGTGGACCTTAGCTACTCTTGATGAAAATTTTTTTGTGAAATTTGTTTGGTCCCGTACGCCAGAAATGTGACACTTGGTGGGAAAATGATCTTAAAAAAATTTCAGCCCGATTGGACCACGGGAAAAGGACGCGCAACGAATTTGAAAATTTTGAACTTTTGAAACCTTGACATAAATATACATTATGATATATCGTTGAATTTGTATTTTTTTTCTGTTTAAGAATATATACACAGCATATATGATTGTTAACAAGAAAAACGTCCGTGACCTTGAAAACTCGAAAGAGTGACCTTGAAAAAAAAATTTTCCTTCCTTTATATTCGCCTCTTTATATGCTACAACTTTTGTCTGAAGAATTTCTTCGTATATCCATAAACGATGCAGATATTAAACATTTTTTATTTTCATTATATCGCTCCATTATACAGAAGAAAAGCAGTTCTAAGACTGAAAATAAGTTACTATAGTTATTATGTAAATTACGAATAGAAATGTTATCAAAGTATTGCGTCCCAGATCTGCTAGTGGACTCGTCAGTAGGACCTAGCAGAACCTGTCTCAATTCCCGATACAACGTTTGAGTACGCTCACCTTGCATTTAACCTATCATGTAAGTTTCTAAATTATGGATACCCTAAGCGTTTCGTCCCAGACCTGCTCGTGGACGTTCGATAAGACCGAGCATATCTTATCCTAGACGCGACTGTGTTAACAAACACAGTCTTAAATGCGTCTTAAAAATTCAAATAGCCACGGAGGTATTTATTAGGGGTTCGTTTATGTATGTTAAAAATGCTTTAAAAATCCTTCGATAAATTCTTCTTTGTGACGTCAGGATACTGCTTTCTATATTCCATCACATTCTGCAGTATAAATTGTTTCTCCTCTTCATTTTTAGATAATATTTTGTTATATTCTTCCATAAGTTTAACGCCACGCTCAGCGGTGTCATTTACCACTTTTAATCCATTCACGATGTTTCACCCAATTTGGAAAGCCTCGTCATCATCCCATGTAGAAGGGTCTTTTTCAAAAAATGTGGTAGGTATTAAAAACCTTTCAAAGAATCTTTTGGAATCAGGAAATATAAAATGTTCCATATTTTTGTTGATCAATTGTTCCACATCCTTTGGAAGAATTTGATATTTTTTAAGGCATTCGTTGTCGTCACTGTCTACACTGGCATTTGTTGCCTCTATCATTTTTACTTTAGTGTCATTCCCAATGGCACTATCGAAAAATGATGATGCGGCAGTTTCTGGTGCCAAATACCACAAATGATTGATCATTTTGCTTATTGCAGTGCGGCTTATTGTATCGTCAATTTGACGATAAGCGGATCAATTATTTACAAATTCCAAATCTTGTCGCGGGGCTTCTGTTGTCACTGGAGCTTGTATCCATGCTTTTAAATACAAATTGGCAAGGAAAATACAAATGTCCCAAATTCCAGTGGCCTTTTCGCTAGTCAAGTTAAATTCTTTTCGAAATAAATATATTTTTATACAATATATCGCCTTGGCCATCCATCGAGAGTGATGAAAAGCTCCTGGAACTCGAAATGTATAATTTTGTCTAGGAGTTCCGCCTAAGAAAAGAACTGTAAGATCCAAGAATTCTTTATAATCTTCTCGTGGTTGTTTAATGTTTTTCAATGTTTGCATTGAAAACTCCAGCACTTCTGTAATATTTGCAATTGTAGATTGATGGACGTACTCGTCTTCAATTCCTGCCACAAAATTCGATTTATTGATCTCGGGCCAAGCCTGCTGAAATTGCTTAAAAAGTGGAATATTTGGACCCGATGATTTCCCTAATTTCACATCAAAAACACTACGTAAAATAATTTCATATATGTGATGCCGGCAAGGAAAATATAGCAAATCTCTTTGAAATTTTTGTTCGAGAAGGATACATGCCCCTTGGAAACGTCCCATGTTCGATGACGTTGTGTCACAGCAAAGTGCTTGCACTTTGTCATCTAAATCCCATTTCTGCACTAAATCGTATACCGCAGAAGCTTGTTTGTCCCCAGTACCCGATAGAATTGCAGGGATTCCAAGCAACTGCTCAATACCTGTGCAAGTTATTAATACAGGTAAACGCTCCATTTTCTCATTGCCTATTAAAGCTGGCAACAGCTTTCCGTCCCAATGTAGTGTAATAGCACCAAGCTCACGATCTTTGAACGCTACACGATACTTATCGGCAAGTTGTGCTCGAAGATCTGTGCGATGACGCCGTATAGACGTTCGATTAATAATTAAGTCGTCTAGGTCATGACCAAGAGCTTGAGTTGTTGCTGTTATTATACGAACAGCATCACGATCGCTTACTTTGCATTTGTCAAGGGTTGCAATAAGTTTTGGCGTAATTATATCAATTTGAGCACGTCTTTTTTTAGGGTTGCTTAGACCAGCTTCATCCACGGGAATAACAAACTCAATATTTTCACCCTCACTTGATAGGTGACTATCTTCTTCGTTGGACGATGCTACTATGTCTATTGTTCCGTCTTGAATTAAACGATATACAAGTGTCAGTAAAGACCAATATATCTTATATTATATATCTAAGATAACGATCAATATTTTGAGTTTTAAAAATGAATTGCATAAAGAATACTTACCTTGCATAGCTTCTACTTCACACTGCGCCTGTCTCGATTCTTCTTGCTTCTTCCGAAACGCTTTTTTCTGTTCTTTCCGGTACAATCTATTATCGATTCCAATCATGGAACCAGGACGTCCTTTTTTCGTTGACTTAATAGAAAAAGTTTGTCTTCCTCTATTTTAATAGTTTCCAACACATCGGCGGGTGCAATATCAAAAAGGTCATCTAGCTTGTCTACAAACTCCTTCTCCCGATTTTTGTGGGTTTCAGTACTACGTTTGCAACTTTTATGCAAAGTCACCCATTCCTGATACAATGCATCTAGTTTGTCAATGCAATGTTGTGGTCTTTTGGTTGGAATTCGTGCTTTGTCCCAAAATATTTGAACTTCCCTAATAACTAAAGAAGCACTAGACTTAAGATTTAATTTCACATTACGTAGATTGTGAAATAGGACTCTTAAGACTTGCCCGTTGGATGGCAATTTTGCACCGATAATTTGACTTTCGTCATGATCGAGTAAATATAATTTTTTCCTTGTACCTTCCATTTCACTTTCACTTTCACTGCGATATTTCACTGTTACCTCGCTGAACGCTCAGAACATAATGGTCAAACTATGAGTTTTCGGACCTTCTGTCCCACCCTTTCCTGCGCAGGTAGAATTCTAACGGTTTCTGAGGGGTACAAACTGGTTACCTGAGTCAGCTGTAGCTGCATTTCGAAGGCTTTCAAAACTCGCAATTCCATACATGTACGAATTAAATATTTAAAAAACTGTACTGTTGTCACAAATGCAACTATTTCACATGAAATTTAAAATGAACCTGTATATACCATTGTATACCTTTTTTCTACAAGCTGTATGGGCCTTTAAATGAAAATGTTTAATATCTGCATCGTTTATGGATATACGAAGAAACTCTTCAGACAAAAGTTGTAGCATATAAAGAGGCGAATATAATGGGAGGAAATTTTTTTTTCAAGGTCACTCTTTCGAGTTTTCAAGGTCACGGACGTTTTTCTTGTTAACAATCATATATGCTGTGTATATATTCTTAAACAGAAAAAAAATACAAATTCAACGATATATCATAATGTATATTTATGTCAAGGTTTCAAAAGTTCAAAATTTTCAAATTCGTTGCGCGTCCTTTTCCCGTGCTCCAATCGGGCTGAAATTTTTTTAAGATCATTTTCCCACCAAGTGTCACATTTCTAGCGTACGGGACCAAACAAATCTGATGGTCGAAAAATAAGGTCCACCCTAGTATACATTGCCTGCCAAATGTATGATGATAGCTCTGTTAAAATCCGTTTGCTTTCGCTCCAGAAACAGTTCTGACTGTCTCAAGTCAGGTATTAGCAGGCATGCCCCCGCAACGTCCTCGAAGGTAGGTACATTATTGGTCATTTCAATATTTCGAAAACATAAAGAGATTGGTTGTGGAAGGGATAGACAGGCGAAGGAACGGTATTGGTTAGGCCAAAACGTTATGATCATTTCGTTATAAAATTTATTATGGGGCTAAGTCTGGAAACGTAGCACGGGGGTGCTATTGACAATGCGTTTCATTTCTATCCTCTCCGCCCTTCGTTTCGTTCGTAAAACTCATTTGGCTTACTGAGGGGTTAATCGGTATACTGCTTCATTACGGCGTGGGACAACATGGTGATCGGGACGCACTAGGGGTGTGCGGATCGTCCCGAGGCTCAAATTCCCGGCCCTCGGGACGGGTCGGAGAATTTCGGGCGAGATCGGGCGGGGTCTCGATACTTTCGTATTGCTCGAGGTCCCGAAGTTTTCGGGATCCCGAGACTCGTTTCGGGCTACAAGCAAGACCGCCGTGAGCGGGAAATTTGATTTCAAGTCGGCTCGGCAAAACTCGGACGCGATCGGCTCGAAAGCCAGCTATTACGAGGGGACCGGGACGGAAGGGGCTATGCTTGTAGCCCGAATCGAGTCTCGGGATCCCGAGACTGTCGGGATCTCGAGCAATACGAAAGTATCGGGATCCCGCCCGATCTCGCCCGAAAATTTCCGGCCCGTCCCGAGTCCGAAAAGTCGGGTACCCGCACACCCCTGGGGCGCACCATAAACGCGGGGCGCGTCATAAACCGGGACCTTCTTTAGACTACGTTGACGATTAACGCAGTTAGTTTTTACGATTTGTCAGAAACAATGCCGAAGAAGTAATACAGAAACGTAGGAAGTCTGGCAGTCGACAGAATTAAGGTACATGGCCGCTCAGTGGGGTTTAGAATTTACGACCGGGCTTTGTTACTTCCAACCGATAACCCCGTCATTTGATTCTTATCCAGGCCATCCACTTGACCCATGCTTAACCTCTCCTGATGGAAAAAGCCCACCACCTTCTCGTGGTTTCCATTGAGCAATGACATGTTTCAACAGATAATCACGATAAGGACAAGCTGGAACTTACAAATCTGATTATTATAAAAAACTGTTTCTTTGGCCAAGAGTGGGTTAGTATAAATCTCCTGCAATTCTTCTGTCGACCTGTTTTTTACCTTACTGAAGAAATATGGGGTGGTAGCGGTACGGTCAGCTGACTGTAATCGCGCGCGGTTGCTTTACCTGAGACGAGGCGCACCATTGTATTGAACAGTTTACTGCGACGTTAATATCAGCTGCGTTACTCTAGAAATAAGCTTAATTTACAGAAAACATATCAGCGAAAGTGGTAGTAATTTTTCGGATATTTATAATCGCAACCTCGAAGTCCCTCAATTCAGGGTGAATACGCGATGACGTATTCCGTGCGAGAGAAGGTAGGCTTGAAGTTCGATTGGTCCCGAACTAACCAATCGGGCCTGCTTATGACTCGTGTCTAAACACGCGCTCGAATTTCAAAACAAAAGCACGCGTCGACGTATTCCGTGCAAGAGAAGGTGGGCCTTGGGGAGGAGATATTGCTGTGAAGAGGGCCTCTTCAGAAGAGTGGCCGTTTGGGAGGGATGCAGGGCAGATTGGTTAGATTAGGGCCAATCGGACTTCAAGCCCACTGTCTCTCGCACGGAATGCGTCGACGCGTGCTTTTGTTTTGAAATTCGAGTGCGTGTTTATACTCGAGAGATAAGGGATCCGTCTTTAATTGGAAGGTAGGACGAAGCAGGCCGGACTACGTGCAGTCAGCGAACTACATGCTCTCTTTCTTCCTGTGTCTCTTCGCGAGCCGTATTGATGTTAAATAATACTTTTTAATTGCTAGTACCCAAAAATTAATCAGGCTGTTCGGCCAGAGAATTTCGTTAGGGTCGCGGTAGACAACGGTTTCCTACAGTTTTGGGTAATTTATGGCTTAGTTGGTTCCGCCTCGTAGCAGACGTGAACTCAGGGTATCGGGGAAGGGAAACAGGAAACAGGATTTTCTTCTTTATAGCAACTCGAAGACGTTCTGTTTCTCTTCTCGTCGGACCCTTTCGAACCAAAACACGTGGTGTCTACTGCCTACCTCGGAGCAATGGGCACATTGGCAGTAAAAGGACGGAACGCGGGCTTTTGTGAAAGTGTAGGATGGTTTGTTCGTTGCACTTCTGCAAAACACGTGTGTTTCGAAAATATGCTGGCTTCTTTCTACCTGAAGCCTCTTGGCCTCGTGGGGTTCAACTCATAATGGAACGAGAGAAACTATTTGGGGTAGAAGAAGTCGCTTGGAAAAAAATCTTGTCAGTCAGAAAGCAATCACGTCGCAGAAATGTTCACTGCTCGAGAGTATTACGCGATGTTCTGGGTGTACACCCCCCCCCCCCCCTCGGAACAACGGGGACGCAAGTGCTGCAGCGTAAGAATTTGCGCGGGAATACCCACGGCTCCGAACGCCAAGTAAAAATTCATTTCCATCAATTTTTATAACGTAGAAAGAACACGTTCTATGAATAATACATTAAGTGATCAGTGTTAGTAGGCGTACAGTGAAGTGACTTCGGTACATGTGCGGCCCGGACGCACTTGATGTTTCGACCCTTAACTTTGGATTGTGTCGTGTACCTGAGATCAGCTGTACACTCAGCGCGTCTGTCGATTACCAGGATCGGTTCAGTGACCCAATGACACAGGTTTTCAAGCTGCAGGTGAATTTCCGAAAGGGTGAGTTTTAATTACATTATTGGCGACTAATATTTTTTAAATTTAACGCAGGCTATGGTTTATTTCCGGCGATAACTCTCCAAATTTCCGTACGCAAATTTTTCTTCCCAGTTTTTAAACGGACTTATTCATTATCAACAACCAGTGTTGGCCGTTATTGAACTACGGATTTTTGTCACAATAACGAACTACGATCACTTTTCACTCGTTCCCTGTTGCCTTACTTTTTCGTTTGTACGTTATTAGAAAAGGAAATTTACATGTTCTTTATCCTCTCACTCCAAATAATTAATATTTTCGATTCTTCTAAAAAAAAAAACAACTGTGTATTCGTCCTTTTACGTTACATATGATTTTCATCCATTCATCCTTCATTCATTATTCACATTAAATGGCAAACAAACCATGGCAAAAGGTTAGATTTTTTTGTTACGTCTTTTTCATTTGCCGTTCTACGCAATTTCCTGCGATGCATGCCGCCTTGCTTGTTCGTAGTCGCAGCGCGGCCCGGCGCGCGGCCACGCTAGCACGGGAGCTCCAGCGGAAAGCTCGCGCTCTGATTGGTCGGGGTTTTTTCTTAGTATCTCGAAAACGAAACCCCGGATCCCAAAACGGTTAAGCACTTTTCGATGTCTTTTTCCATCAAGATATTGCATGCTCCGGGATGTACATCAATTAATTTATCACTTATTTATTACTTATTTATTATTCGATAATAAATAATCTATTGCTCGACGCTCGGGAAGGAACACACTCTCCGAACGGGCGGAGCGCACCATCGCTGGTCTGCAAGGGGCATAACAACACGAAGTCGAGCAACCAACCTTTTCCAGGCACATCCCGAATTCCTTTAAATCCTAACCCATGCCCAGAACCCGACGCGCAGGGCGTAAGTACCAACTGCGCCGCTTACTCCATGAACTCTACGAACATGTCATCTCCGGGAAATATCCGCTCGGTATCCGGCCGCTGCCCGACATTGTAAGCGACGTTTTCATCATCGCGACACCGGACCCGGCAGAGATATACGCCGTACCCTCACGACCGATAAAATGGGAATTAATACCCATCATCTTCCTCGAAGCGTGGAAACTAATTAAAATCGCCTACGGCGTCTCTGCCCCTCTCGCGTGATTTCGCGCAATCCCAACGTGTACGGCATCTACGGAACCTGACCAGACGGCAAACGCAAGTGTCCCGTGGGTCCAAATTGTCTGAAGGGACCGTTTTCCGGCTAACCCGCGAATTTTTGCCCGAAATTGGCCGCGAGGTGGCCTCCGAGACGTAACACACTTTATCCTTATATCTACCTTATTCTACTTAAACCTATCTTAACCTATATCTTAAAATTTAACGCCGCTCGCTCGCTCGATTTCCCCTCCTCCATCACTCGCACGCACATACCCCTTCCTCCGCCTCTAGAACCTCCGCTTCCGCACACTTCCCCTTCCACTCACAATCCTTCACTCATCCCTACGCCCCCCCCCCACACACACATCGTTCTACTTTCCTCCAATCTTCTCATCCACTTCTCCCCCTTCCCATCATCTTCCAAAACCTCCGACATCGCCTCTATATGTATATACAGGGTGTTACTCTACCTATAGTCAATACTTTGGGGGGTGATTCTACAGGCATATATATGTCGAAAATCAAGAGTAATGAAATTGCGGTAAATGCTTCGTTTATTAATTATCGATGGTTAAAGATTGGCGTCTGGATCGCCAGAATCAGCCTGAATGACGGCAACTCGACGGACAGCGGGCCGCACGAGGCAGGTCAGCCAAGGGGCGTGCAATGGCGGCGGATGCGTGACGGATTTGCCATGTAGAGCGCATAGTTACTTACCTACCTCGCCGAAACTGTGACATACGATACTTGCGATAATTTATGAAAAGACGCAAACGTTGTTCGGCAATTAAACCTGCCTACTCGTAAAAATCCACAAGGGCATATCAAAACCCGCCCAACAGGATTCTCAAGTAGAGAGGGTGAATGCCATTGCCTTTGAAAATATTGCCCTCAAAAATCACCCACACGGCCATCCAAAGCACCGCGATTGTCCCGTCCGCGACTGTTCACTTAATTACACACACGCACCACGATTAGTTTTCTCGCGAATGTCCATGTCTTCACGCACCGCGATTGTCCCGTCCGCGATTGTTCACTTAATTACACACACGCACCACGATTAATTTTCTCGCGAGTGTACATGTCTACGCGCACTGCGATTGTCCCGTCCGCGATTGTTCACTTAATTACACACACGCACCACGATTAATTTTCTCGCAAGTGTACATGTCTTCACGCACCGCGATTGTTCAGTTAATTACACACACGCACCACGATTCATTTTCTCGCGAGTGTACATGTCTTCACGCACCGCGATTGTTCACTTAATTACACACACGCACCACGATTAGTTTTCTCGCGAATGTCCATGTCTTCACGCACCGCGATTGCAGTCTGTGCTCGCGTTGACGACAGTCGTCAAACTGAGGAGACCTTGGCCAAATCCCTGCGCGAAGGACACGAACAACGTTTCGAATAAACAACCTACATACAATGTATCGCTACACTTTCTCCGAGTCGCTCGGGCGATGATAGACAGCTTATGCGATAAATTAAATTCTTCATTCTTCATGGAATCGATAGGTATGGCAGTGACACCAATAGATTCCCTATATTTTTCCGATGAAAATCATACCAAATGTAATGTAAATCGGATAAGTTTTAACGAAGCTAATTTTACATGAGGCCCGCGTGTGCCTGTGCTAGAGAATCACAGCTGTTTCGCACGGCCAGTCAATGCCCCCGACGAGACCGTTCCGCGCTGAGTTTCGTGGCCTCCGACCGCGACGCTCGAGATCAGGGGGCCATACAATGTTGCGCACTAGAAAGCGACGAATCTGAAATTATTCTGCATTTCTCATCAGAACTTTGCGAAAGTGGCGTAGATCGATTCCTTATGGAAAAACATAGAGAATCCATTGGTGTCACTGCCATACCTATCGATTCCATGAAAAATAAAGAATTTAATTTATTGCATAAGCTGTGTATCATCGCTTGAGCCACTCGGCGAAGGTGTAGCGATACATTGTATGTAGGTTGTTTATTCGTAACATTTTTCGTTTCCATCGCGCAGGGATTTGGCCAAGGTCTCCTCAGTTTGACGACTGTCGTCAACGCGACCAGAGGCTGCAATCGTGGTGCGTGAAGACAAGGACATTCGCGAGAAAACTAATCGTGGTGCGTGAGTGTAATTAAGTGAACAATCGCGGACGAGACAATCGCAGTGCGCGAAGACATGTGCACTCGCGAGAAAATTAATCGTGGTGCGTGTGTGTAATTAAGTGAACAATCGCGGACGGGACAATCGCGGTGCGTGAAGACATGGACATTCGCGAGAAAACTAATCGTGGTGCGTGTGTGTAATTAAGTGAACAATCGCGGACGGGACAATCGCGGTGCTTTGGATGGCCGTGTGGTTGATTTTTGAGGGCAATATTTTCAAAGGCAATGGCATTCACCCTCTCTGCTTGAGAATCCCGTTGGGCGGGTTTTGATATGCCCTTGTGGATTTTTACGAGTAGGCAGGTTTAATGCCGAACAACGTTTGCGTCTTTTCATAAATTATCGCAAGTATCGTATGTCACAGTTTCGGCGAGGTAGGTAAGTAACTATGCGCTCTACATGGCAAATCCGTCACGCATCCGCCGCCACTGCACGCCCCTTGGCTGGCCTGCCTTGCGCGGCCCGCTGTCCGTCGAGTTGCCGTCATTCAGGCTGATTCAGGCGATCCAGACGTCAATCTTTAACCATCGATAATTAATAAACGAAGCATTTACCGCAATTTCGTCACTCTTGATTTGCGACTTATATATGCCTGTAGAATCACCCCCCAAAATATTGACTATAGGTAGAGTAACACCCTGTATATTATTAAATATCTTGAAATGAAAGTACTGAAATTTACATATGCGAATATGTTAAAAGTAACTTTCTGAATATAATATAAAATTCTGCACTTTTTCGTTTGGTCTTGTATATCTCTCGCCAGTATGCTTGTAGTTGTATCGGGCATACGGCCTTTGCAGTCATAGAGTTCCCCACCACGAGAACTTATACCAAGGAGTGGGGAGTGAGCATACCACGGTCGAGCTCGAGGGCGCACCAACTGCCCTAGGGCAAACTTAGTGTGCACCCCTGGTATAGTCGGTTGAGATGGTCAAATGTGCCCCTGAACTGAATTCAACTCACGATAGGTTATTCGAAAGCTTATAAAAAAAAGAACCATCTGCGCCAAATTTCAACTTTGTATCCCGACCCGGAGGTAGTAATTGGTAAAAATAGGAAATCAGGTTTTTGCCAAATTTCTCCTATACTAACGGATGAAAAATTTTGAAAAAAATCAGAGGTATTTCTGTTAGGAGGGCGGGCACATATTACGGAATAGTGTCAGATTTTTAAATTGAAAAACCAAGCTGTGAAAAATAAAAAACGCCAGAAAAATGCTGAAAAATGCCGGTTGTGTATCGAAGCAGTCTTAGTACTATAATTGTTTTTACTGTACGTTCGCATCATTGTTACTATTGTCTTGAATTTTTTTAGATTTTTCAATTTGGTGCGCCGCATTTAAAAAAAATGAAAAACTGATTTTCTCACCGTTTTTTCTGTGTTAGAGTAACTTATACCTCGAACTGCTTCATGAAATAAGTGTTTTATGCGATCTTCAATGATTCTACATACAGCAAAGCAACATATGAATTAGAGGAACTGGAAGAACCGATTCATTTGAAACCATATTTTCCAATGGCGTCAGTGGCACACTGTTAAAGTGTCGAGCTGCTAAATTGATGTGAACTTTTTGAACGTAGGTTCGAGCCTCGAACTTACAAGTACCCCTTAGGCTGTTTTTTCATTAACCGGTTAACTGTCAATGTATCATATATGATCAAACAAAAATCTGGCAACTTCTGTCAATGTATGATAAAATGGAATAACTTTTTTGTTTTTCAACCGATTTGAATGAAACTTGGTATTTAATGGTTTTTGGGGTCGCTGAATCTGAATTTCGCATCGGAATGGTAAAATTCAATATAGCAGACTCAATATGGCCGAACCAAAATGACTAGCGAATTGTTGGGATTTGAATAAATTATTCGTACTGTATTCAATTTCATAAGTAAACTTGTTACTCCCGTAGTTAGCTGGTGAAAATTTCACGACCCCAAAGTGTACCGACGAGGAGGTTACGGAAAGATTTTGCACTCCACTTTTTTTTTGTTTTTTTTTACATTTTTGCATTATTTTATATATTTTTTTATTTTTATTTATTTTTTTTATTATTTTTGTGCTTTTTTTACTTTTTTCAATACTTATAGTATTTTTTCATCTTTTTGAATTTTCTTCATTCATTTTGATTTTGGTGAGTATGATAATTTTTAAAACAAGGTATTACACACAATGGGATGTTGTTGCAAATGTCACACATTGTAGTAACCCACTTTGTTTTCTTATTTTATAGCATAACCCACATCGTTTTCTAACAAATTTTTCATCTGCTACAATAGCAACCGGGTAGTGCCGATTTGCAAATGTAATTGGATTTTCATGAGAAAATCTTTTTTTTCTTGCATAAGTAAGTGTATAACCATGTTTTTCTATCTGTTCTTTAGCCAACCGCATGCGAAAATCAAAAAAATTTATTTTTCTGTCAACATGTATAACATTATACACAGTAAATGCATTGAATATTGCCATATCAAGTAAATGAAAAAAAGTTTTGTTATACCATTTCTTCGATTTCCATATAATTTCATATGACGTTGTATATTGATCAAATAAATCAACACCACCCATACTATTATTGTACTCCAGTACAATATTCGGTTTTATCTTATTTTGTTTGCTGTGATGATATATTTTATCAGTTGTGATCATTTCAAGTGAGTGCATGGTAGAAAGCATGGTTACCGCTTTTTTATCTTTTCATGCTATAAAGGTCATTTGCGAGGATTTAATTTTTTCACCTCGCCCTTTTTGATTATCTTCGTATTTATTTTTGGAACATGCGTCGGGTTTCTCCGTACTGTTCCGCAAACATTAGTTTTTTCATCATGCAACTTTGAAAATAACTTGGGTGAGCTATATAGTGCGCGTCACTATTTTTTGCCGATCGGCCACACGAAAAGTTAAAAGAAATTCATGTAAAGTAAATAGTGTATCATTTGGCACATAGATGGCACTGTTGTAAAATATCAGTTATTAGTTAAAACAAAATGGCGTACTGTTTCAAATTTAAGAATCACTAAGCAAATGCTTGTTCAAAGCGACACATTTTTTTGCCGGTAAGCTAATCGACTTAGTGCAAAGTATAAATGTAAGTTTTCAGAATCATTATAGCTTATTACTTTATTACAATATATTATTAACCGTATTATGATTTACTTTTGGCAATATAGATGTATTCAAACGAGATAATAGAGAAAGTTCGCGAACTTTATGAAATTCATAAAAATTATGAGAAAGTTGCAAAAATAATAAGAATACCTGTAAGCTCGGTCAAATTTATGGTTCGAAATAACTATAAGAAAGGGAAATCCAAACGAGGAAGAAAATATTTACTGTCTCCTCGAGAAAAAACAAGAATTAAACGGGAAGTGAGAATACTGAATTCCAGAAATGAAAGAGTAACTGCCACAAAAATACGGAATAATCTAAAACTTTCGTGCTCAATTAGAACTTTACAGCGAATGTTAAAATCTCTAAAGTTTAAATTTAAAAAACTAGAAAAGAAAATTTCGTTAACGAAACAACACAAAGCTAAACGTTTGGAACTAGCAGAGCAATGGCTAAAAATATCTCACAAATGGGAATCTACAGTCTTTTCGGACGAAAAAAAATTCAATTTTGATGGCCCAGATTCCTGGTCCTCGTGGGTAGATTTAGATAGAACATTATATCGAAATAGGCGGCAAATGGGTGGTGGATCACTCATGGTTTGGGCAGGACTTTTGCCCGATGGAACCATTTTATTGGAAACACTACAGGGAAGAATAGATAGTATAAAATACATTAATTTTTTAGCAGAAAAAGTGAAACCATTTCTGGACAACAAATTAGGTATCAGGAATTATGTGTTTCAACAGGACAACGCATCGATACACGTGTCCAAATTATCAAAACAATGGCTCGAAATAAATTTTTCTGCAGTTCTCGAATGGCCTGCCAAAAGTCCAGACTTAAATCCTGTGGAAAATGTTTGGAAAATGCTCGCCGACATTGTTTATGATGGTCCAGAGTACCATAACCAAAAAGAACTTTGGAATTCTATACGTGCAGCAGCTTCAAAATTAATGGCCGAGAAACGGGATGTTTTAAGAAAATTAACCCTAGATATGCCATCTCGTCTACTAAAAGTAATTAAAAATAAAGGAAGAATAATCTAAATTACTACTTACGACTTCTTAAAATTATACAAATGTCAAAGTTAATTATTAAACTAATAAAACTTTATCGTCAACAAAATGTGTCGCAATGAATCACCCCTCATTATGAGTTTTCTAAAATTTTGTATAAATTTTGTGTATTCAAATTGTTTTCTCTGTCTTATGTACTTCATACATGTTTTATAAGAAGATTGTATATGTAATTTCTTGGGCATTTATTTTTTCAATCAATATATATGTCATTATATATTCGGCAAAAAATAGTGTCGCGCACTATACCAATTATGCACATATAAAGAGCGGCCTTGTCCTCCTAAATCACCAATCATTTCAATTACTAGCTTCCCTGATGTTCCAAGGGGTGATTTCTCATTTGAATCATTTTCATCTTTTCCTAGGTAGATTTTAAAATTATATATATACCCATTATTTGAATCACAGGTTTCATAAAATTTCAATCCAAAACGAGCTCGTTTGTTTCTGTTAAATTGTTTCAAACTCAACCTGCCTTGAAATTTCATTAGAGACTCGTCAATAGAAATTTTTCGCCAGGTCTATAAATACTTTGAAAACGATCTATAAGGTATTCAATGATTGGTCTTATTTTATAAAGCTTATCTTTTGATTCAGTTTCTTCTGAAAAATGTAAAAGGCAAAGTATAATCTAGAATCTTTTAAGTGGCATGATTTTTGAAAAAATGGGTGTTTCAATCAAAGCATCTGAAGACCAATACATTTCAATCTGAGGCTATTTTGTGATGCCCATAAGTATAGTAAGTGCTTGAAAAGCATACAGTTCATCCACAGTAATATCATCGCATTTATTTAGCCTTGATTTTTTCCTAAACTTATTAGAATTTCTCAAATCTGTAATTTGTTTTTCTTTGTATAAATTACTTTGACAAGTAATCATATCAACACATTCTTCCTGAACAAACGCTTTAAAAATTTCCATACAAGAACTATTATTATCTAGTCCACAGTTATTTTGCAAACCACAATTAATATCAATAAAAGGATGGACTTTTGGCACAAAATTAGCATTTTCAACAAAAGTTAATTTTTTTTTCATCTGATCTAATCTTATACTCAAAGGAATATCATCAGTGTCATCATCATCCGAGTGCTCTTGCTCAGAATGTTCATCAAAATGTTGGGAGGTGTTTGATAAAATAGATCCTTCATCACTATCGCTAACTTCCTCTGCTAAAAATTCATCATCAGAACTATCCTCCAATGAATCGCATTCGGAAGATGTTGATGGCGATGGCAATCGTATTCTTTTTTGCCGTCGCATTTTTTTTCAAAATTGTATAGATGTAAAAAAATCAAAATTTATCTGCAGTGGATCCCTACTTATATACTTTCCTGACCATTTTTACATGTGAGAGATATGTTAGTAGCTGTTTGCCACCTAGCGGTGCTTTTAGTACTAACAAGGGGACCCCATAGCTGACACCCCATGGATTTTAATGAAATTTTAGGAGATGAATGTGGAGGTCATCTGGATGACTTTCTGCAAAATATCTTTTGCCAATGAGCATTATTTATAAACAATCCATATGTGTCACATAAAAGGACTTTACATTACACATATCTCAAGAAAGTGAGTTGGGTGAGTGCGTATAGCGCTTACTTCCCAACCAAACAGCTCGGGTTCTAATCCCTGTCATCCGGATTTATTTTTTCCTTTTTTTAAACTTTTATTTTGAATAATTAAATTTCATACTGCTTTGTTTCATAAATATTGTAATTTTTTAACATAAATATTATATATAAACATGACAAAAATACATAACTTTTTACATATGTACAAACATAACTGGTACATACTTGGACTATAAAGACACTCTAAATTATATATTTAACATGAAATTTTTATATATATATGTGTATTTTAAAAAAATTTCATATTAAATATATAATTTACAGTGTCTTTATAGTCCAAGTATGTACCAGTTATGTTTGTACGTATATAAAAAGTTATGTATTTTTGTCATGTTTATATATATTATTTATGTTAAAAAATTACAATATTTATGAAACAAAGCAGTATGAAATTTAATTATTCAAAATAAAAGTTTAAAAAAAGGAAAAAATAAATCCGGATGACAGGGATTAGAACCCGAGCTGTTTGGTTGGGAAGTAAGCGCTATACGCACTCACCCAACTCACTTTCTTGAGATATGTTTAAAGTAAAGTCCTTTTATGTGACACATATGGATTGTTTATAAATAATGCTCATTGGCAAAAGATATTTTGCAGAAAGTCATCCAGATGACCTCTACATTCATATCCTAAAATTTCATTAAAATCTTGCAGATCAAAAAAAAGCACTTGCGGTGGAATTTATGGATGAAGAATTCAGGTATAAAATTATTCGAAACTTTTTCGTAGAAAATAAAGAAACTAAAAAATTAAACCCCTAAACCCTTATTTTTCAGGCGTTGCGGTGGCATTGAAAAAAGTAACTGCTGCAATCGAATCATAGACAAGAAAACTTAACAAATAAAAAATTTTTAAATAAAAAAGGGTTTAGTAAAGAATTGATATACTCACCCCTAAATTCTATTTTTTTAGGGGTTGGGGGTGTCAGATGAAAAAATTACCCCCGGAATCAGTTCAGTGACTCAAAAAAGTCCTGTATACCAAATTTGGTGTGATTCACTTAATTCTTCGATGGTATCAGTTTGGGCCCGAATAATGAAAAGGACCGTGCCAGTTCACCGGTTAATTATATATATTTCCTAATTATATGACACAATAATCAATATTTATTTTCAAATGTTTTGAGACTACTTTAAAAACATATTGACCTGAAATATACGTAAAAATGAGTTTAGATTGCTTTTTATTCCACCGTATGTCTTGTCAAGTATTCTATCAATTATGGGATTGTTTAACATTTCCTACACTATATAAATATGTGAAGGTGGTTTTTAAAATCGGCCGCTGCGTTCACTTAATTCCCAAGCCTGTATTAGATCATACGATTCTCTTTTTCAAAATATATGTTAGAATTCCCGTCACGGCTTCAATGTGCAATGGGAAAAGCCAATCATGACTCTTCGATTGATAAGGCATGTTTGGAACAGTGTGACAGGGACCGAGGAGAAGGATGTTTATGCTAGAGCATCGAGTGTGTCAGGAGTGTGAGGTCTGAATGATTTCTCAAAATGCACGTAGAGCAGGCCTGCCCCATCGGGTGCAAATACCTCCTAAATTTCTGGGACCCGGGTAACAGCTGGGCAGCGGGACTGTTACGTTGCTAACCACAGCATTGGCTGCGGGAGAACTGCATGAGTGTGTGAGCCTGTTAGGACGACCGCACACTCATGCAGTTCTCCCGCAGCCAATGCTGTGGTTAGCAACGTAACAGTCCCGCTGCCCAGCTGTTGCCCGGGTCCCAGAAATTCAGGAGGTATTTGCACCCGATGGAGCAGGCCTAACGTAGAGGATTAGGATGACTGAAGTGCGTGTCAAGAGTGTATGCTGTGGATGTGGATCGTGGGAAGCGCAAAATACGAATGCACGTGAGTAGTCTAGTACAGAGTGTCAGAGAGTTCGCGTCGTCGTGGCTTTGGTTTTTACAATTTGTAGTCACTTTTGAATTAGACTTGCTTTCACCCACCATATCTACAATTGTAGTAACTTCTTTAAGTGTTTTTAAATATTGTTTTGTCGGTGTGCGTTTATCTGGGGGTGTGTCCAATATGTCGACTGAGAAAGTACAATTTATTGAAAGGAAAACCTTGCATGCTATGTGTATTTGGTATAATATTTTGCTTCGCAAATCGCATGGTCAGATACGGAAAATCAAGACGGAAGTTGATGCAGTCAAGTATGCCAAAATTCTGAAAATAGTGGTAACTATTGGTGACATGTTATGCAATAAGTGCCGCATTTGCACGTACAAGAAAGCGACGAGTACTGCCTCCGATCCTGAAAAATCTTAGAATTTTCGTCAGTTTGAGGAATCTACTGTCACAGTGTTTTCTACAGTTCGATCTTTTTCGTCAGCTTGTACGCGGAAAGTGTCCAACTAAGGACATCTATCGACAATTAGTTAGACTTAAGTTTGGTGGCACAGGCCTGCTCACTCGCGTGGAGCGCGAATCGCGTCCCCTTCCACTGACTCGCGATCTATGGAAGGGGAAGGCTGGCATTTCTAGAAATCACGGTCGATTTCTGGGAATCGGCCACTTGCTCCTGACATCACCTTGGGTAAATACGCTTTATACGAATTATTGGCTTACGCACATTGCTTGCGCTTTCTTAAAACTCTTTGCTTACGCACATTGCTTGCGCCTTTATTCGACTTGCTTCGAATTCTTTGCTTAAAGACAATTGCTACATGCAAAAATTAATGTTACTTGTTTATCGTTCAAATTGAGTGTTAATGACTGTGTAATTGTGTGACTCTTGTACATATTTAAATTATACGCTAAATTATCAGACTGATCGCTTGACTAACTTGTGTATAATCACCAAAATTTAAACGTTCGTGGAGTTCGCTCGTAAAAGAATAAAGATAGCTGTTAAGCTCTTTAGATCTTACATTAAACCAGTTACTTGTAAACCGATCCTACGCTAGTACTGATTATCCTAAATACTTTATATTAACACAGCTGAAACCTTTTTTCAGCTGAACCATCTTCTTCAGCTGGTCCGTCTTCTTCAGTTGCACCCTCTTCTTCAACTGTCCGTCTTTTTCAGCTGATGAACCCGCCTCTTCATCCAAAACTTTATCAGCCGCTATATCTTTACGCAGAACATCTCCAACCGAAATACTTCACCCGAAAATTCAACTGACAAATCTTCACCCGAAAAATCTGAACCTGAATCTGTTGCTCCATCGTGTTCCTCAACAGAAGATCCATCCTTTTTTATGGATTTGAGGAATGTTGAACAAGTAGTTACAGAATACATTGAGATGCCATTTACTAGAATTATTTCCACTCATAGGTACTGCTTCGTACCGGTTCAAACCAGGCAGCAGGTATTTATCCTGGATATCCAGGACAGTACCGATTTCCTAAAGGAAGATCCTAAAGGAAATCGGTGCTGTCCTGGTCATTTATTATAGAACCGTTTGTTTCAAGATGTTCTGAATTTAAGAATACATTCAAATAACAGTATAATTGATACCAAAGAGTTACGAAATTACTTTGAATACCTTTCCGTTAATAAGAATTCAAATATTAAAGATACAATATGTGATTTTACACTTTCTGAAGAGCGGTTAAAAGTATTTACCGATTTAACGTGGGAAACTTAATAAAACATCGAGAAATGATGACTTCTTTGAGAAATTCTGAGCAGCGAAATGTCACACAAGCTATTGTTGTTTTCTTATTCAAATTGCGTACTGGTAATTCAAACAGTATGCCAGTGTTGCGTGCCGCGGCCTTTGGTGTTCGAGCGGCACAATTTATACA
Source organism: Andrena minutula (assembly GCA_929113495.1). Lineage (NCBI taxonomy): Eukaryota > Metazoa > Arthropoda > Insecta > Hymenoptera > Andrenidae > Andrena > Andrena minutula. The sequence goes on from OV815995.1 coordinate 28,651,904, forward strand.
TACAAGTTATGATTAAGGTTATCCCACAATCGTGAGACTATCAGATATTGCTGTACTGAGTTTATTTGTTAGAAGAGCAAGGAGGCTCGCCGCAGTTGTAACAGTCAATTATTTTAGTTTTTTCAAATATCTGTACTCGAAGTCATGTTAGAAGGAACTTGCAGACCGACGAGTTTAGATCGGTTCGGCGCATGTTGGCGCTCATTAGGCCCCTTTACACAGTCGTTCCGGCGCGCGTTCCGGCGCGTCACACGCCGCGCGACACGCCAAAGTAGGTGAACGCTGGAGCGACGCTCCTTCGTGCACGCCAGAAGGTTATACTCGCCACTACTTAGAGACAGCGAGTTCGGCCTCATATTTCTACGTCGACTCCATCCACGTGTTTTTTCCACGATCCACCGCAGTGGTGTATTGTGTACTACCTGTTCGATATAAATTATCGATCTGCGAAACGATCGGCAAGACACGATCGCGATATACGTTCGCGAAAAGTATACAAATTCCTCGATATGCCTGGCTTATAGAGGATATCGTAAATGCTGTTACTGTAGAGTACACTGAAACATCTGTTTTTAGGAAGCTACATTTGGTTGACCTGAAGGTGCTATAAATTCTAGAAATGGTTCACGACTCAGTTATAACGACTGTAAAATTTTAAAAGGGTACTTTAAAAAATGTCCAAATATTTCCCCGACAATGCGATGGCAAATAAAACAGCAGTTAACACATTTCCTGTTGTGACGATCATAATTATTACTATCAACGGCAATAATTACCATGTCACTGCTTGTTTTAATATAAAAACTAATATTAATAGACAATAAATACACATAGGTATGCATGTGATGTTATATGTAAGATAAATGATGAAGAGGTGTAATGTGCAAGATGTTTTGAAGAAAGGGGGTAGTCTTCTGATGGCGCGTGATGCAGGTCATATTTTTCACCCACGCTCTTGCGTGGCGCGTCAGAAAGCACCACACTCCTGTCCGCGCGCCAGAAAGCACCACGCTCCTGCCCGCGCTCCAACCTACACTCCAGAAGAGTTTACGTAAGAGACAAAAAAAAGGAAAAAACGTCACTTGAAACCAGGCTCGTCGCGCGCGTCAGGATTTCCGACAGTGCAGAAATCCTGAGGCGCGCGACGAGCCTGGTTTCAAGTGACGTTTTTTCCTTTTCTAACTACCTTTTCTGTCTCTTACGTAAACTCTTCTGGAGTGTAGGTTGGAGCGCGGGCAGGAGCGTGGTGCTTTCTGGCGCGCGGACAGGAGTGTGGTGCTTTCTGACGCGCCACGCAAGAGCGTGGGTGAAAAATATGACCTGCATCACGCGCCATCAGAAGACTACCCCCTTTCTTCAAAACATCTTGCACATTACACCTCTTCATCATTTATCTTACATATAACATCACATGCATACCTATGTGTATTTATTGTCTATTAATATTAGTTTTTATATTAAAACAAGCAGTGACATGGTAATTATTGCCGTTGATAGTAATAATTATGATCGTCACAACAGGAAATGTGTTAACTGCAGTTTTATTTGCCATCGCATTGTCGGGGAAATATTTGGACATTTTTTAAAGTACCCTTTTAAAATTTTACAGTCGTTATAACTGAGTCGTGAACCATTTCTAGAATTTATAGCACCTTCAGGTCAACCAAATGTAGCTTCCTAAAAACAGATGTTTCAGTGTACTCTACAGTAACAGCATTTACGATATCCTCTATAAGCCAGGCATATCGAGGAATTTGTATACTTTTCGCGAACGTATATCGCGATCGTGTGTTGCCGATCGTTTCGCAGATCGATGATTTATATCGAACAGGTAGTACACAATACACCACTGCGGTGGATCGTGGAAAAAACACGTGGATGGAGTCGACGTAGAAATATGAGGCCGTACTGGCTGTCTCTAAGTAGTGGCGAGTATAACCTTCTGGCGTGCACGAAGGAGCGTCGCTCCAGCGTTCACCTACTTTGGCGTGTCGCGCGGCGTGTGACGCGCCGGAACGCGCGCCGGAACGACTGTGTAAAGGGCCCTATTGGTGCCGAAATAAGCTACTATTGGCTATACCCGAAACGAACGCTCCCTTGGAGCTAATGAGCTCATTCTACATGCGCGAAGTAAGTTCCTTCTAACATGACTTCGAGTATATGTACCTTATCAGAAGGATAATGGTTAAATTTTGGGACCGTTGGTGCTCTAGTCCCTTACGGATCTTTTCAATGGATTCAGATAGGTAATTAACGAGTAGAATTTAATGACAAATAAAGGTTTAATGACGAAATATTGGACTGATGTAAAAGCATTAAAACAGAACTGAATATGGAAAAATCGATCAATCATTTTACAAAACATAAACATTCGTGTAATCGGACATATTTCCAGACTAGGGGAATCCCACAGTCGATTGACCGTCAGAAATTGTCATTAAGCACGGATTAATTATAATAAAGCGTACAAAAGAGATAAGAGGTGCAACTCACCAGACAGTCACAATAATGTAAATGCAAGTATGCTTTTAATTTTGCTCTCTGAATTTCTGAGATTTCTGCGTCGCTGATAAACCTAAATCAGAAAGAGGAATGAAATATTCCACGGAAAATAAAATTCTGCATTTTTTCAAGGTATCATTTCACCCCCAAAAATTGCATTATGGCACCAACAAAAAATTGGGTTGGGTTACGGATGAACTACTCTACTTGCACACCGTGTTTCCTAATTTTCTGAATTACTGGGTTGCCAAATTTCCTTTGTTAGAGTCGCCAAACTTATTCGTGCGATATACAGGGTGTCCCAAAAATGTCGGTGTTCCTTGGAAGGGGTAATTCAGGGGGTGATTTGAAACAACTTTTTCCTTAGCGAAAATATTATCCGAAGCTTCGTTAAGGAGATATTAACAAAAAACCCCAACCAATCAGAGCGCGCGCCTTCCGCTCGAGCTCTCGCGGTAGCGTTGGCTACGCGGTAGGCGACTGCGCTCGTACTACGAACGTACGAACAAGCAAGTCATCATGCATCGAAGGAAACCGCGTTACACTTTTTTTTAAAGCAGAATCTTAAATAAGAATCATTTAAAGTGACAAGAAGTACGTAAATTTCGTTTTTAAATATGGCATAAACGAAAAGGTAATGTAACAGAAAATGTACGACATGTGATCGTAATTCGTTATTGAGGTAAAAATCCGTAGTTTAATAACGGCCATCACAATTAAATTTAAAAAATAATATTAGGTGTATGAATAAATTCTTTCCGATTGGATTTACATAACCAGTACAAAGTTACTGAATTTCTATCGCGGTGATATTCATAAGCTATCAGAAAAATGGCAAAAGGAATTAACAATAATGGAAATTATTTCGATGATTGAGTTGTTTCCATATTTTTTAAATCAAACTGTTATTTTACCCTAAAATCGGAAAGAATTTATTTCTACACCTAATAATCACCAATAAATTAAATAAAACTCACCCATTCGGACAATCATTTCCTTCCTTTTGGGAAACCTGTGTCACTGGGTCACTGTACCGATCCTGATTTATGGTAAGGTAGCGCCCAGTGCTCAGCTGATCGCAGGTATTCGCAGGACACCACCCGAAGGTAAGGGTCGCAAAGTGAAGTGCGTCCGGGTTGATGTACCGAATATTCACTTCACTGCACTGATACTAACACTGATCATTTAATTTATTTTTCACAGAGCGTGTTGTTCCTACGTTATAAAAATTGGTGGCCCCGAAGGGGGCCGCGCGTACAACCAGAACATCGCGTAATACTCTTCGGCTGAGTACATTTCTGGAACGACATTACTAGCTGACTACAGGATTTTTTCCCCAAGCAACTTCCTCTACCCCCAAGTAGTTTCTCTCGTTCCATTATGAGTTTACTCCCACCAGGACAAGAGGCTTTAGGTAAAAAGAAGCCAACACATTTTCGAAACACACGTATTTTGGAGAAGTGCAACGAACAAATCATCCTACACTTTCACAAAAGCCCGCACTCCGTCCTTTTACTGCCAATGTACCCATTCCTTAGAGATAGACAGCAGACACCACGTGTTTCGGTTCGAAAGGGTCCGAAGAGACGAGAAACAGAAAGTCCTGGAATTGTTATAAAGAAATACGCGGTCGAATTTCAAAACAAAAGCACGCGTTGACGTATTCTGTGCGAGAGATGGTGGGCCTTGAGGTCCGATTGGCCCCAAACTAACCAATCAGGCCTGCTTATCTTGTGACGAAGTCACGTCGCGCGATCCGCGCGAGCGAGCGTAATCATAACAAAGCGCGAGGCCCAGTACACGACACGGCCACTAGGTGGCCACGGGGCCCGCGTTCTGGCTCGCTTGCGAAGATGTACGGCCGCCGTATATAAAGGCCGAGGCGAGCGGAATCAGGAGCTCTTGTGCTAGCAGCGTTATGCTACTTTCGGTACGACAAGAAGCCCATTTTTAGTTCCTACGAGGTGTGTCAGTACTCGACCATCGTCACTACTGTACCATAACCAGCCTCTTCCGAAATAGGCCGAGATTTATCTTGCGCCCTACCTCCGTCAGAGAGGTGCCTCCGCGCCCATTAGGCCAGAGCCCTATTGCACTCTGATACGATATTCTACGACTCCTCCACCGACGTGCCCCATAAGGCCATCCGGAGGAGAACGTTCAACAAATCCGCATCCTATTTCCTAACCGCTCGCCGAAACATCGTCGCCGCCGTGTACCGACGCGTTCGCTAAGAGATACCGCTCGAGCATCGCGCTACATAACCGTAGTCACCGAACAGCCCGCCAAAACCGTGAACGGCCACGATACACACCGCACGGGACATACGTAAGCCATACAGAATCTAAGAGGCTTTGACAAATGAACACTGTTACTGTTAAACAAACGCATTTTACTTATTCGCCGAACCCGGACATACCGACTGAGTCGGCATCACAATCCCTTCTCCGTTCCACCGATAATCGTCTCGCAACCGGAGACCATTACAATCTCTCGTTTCTAAACACGCGCTCGAATTTCAAAACAAAAGCACGCGTCAACGTATTCCGTGCGAGAGATGGTGGGTCTTGGGGAGGAGATATTGCTGTGACGAGGGCCTCTACAGGACAGTGGCCATTTGGGAGGGATGCAGGCCTGATTAGTTAGTTTGGGGCCAATCGGACCTCAGTGCCCACCATCTCTCGCACGGAATACGTCGACGCGTGCTTTTGTTTTGAAATTCGAGCGCGTGTTTAGACACGAAAGATAAGGGATCCGTCTTTAAATTGAAGGTAGGACGAAGCAGGCGGGACTACCCGCAGTCAGCGGACTACCCCTTCTCTTCCTGTGTCTCTTCGCGAGGCGTATTGATGTTGGATATTACTCTTCAATTTCTAGTTCTCCAAAATTAATCAGGCTGGTAGAGAACGATTTACTACAGTTTTGGGTAATTTATGGCATAACTGGTTCCGCCTCGTAGCAAACGTGAACTCAGGGCATCGGGAAACGGAAATAGGAATGGTATGCCTTTTCTTCATTATAACAATTCGAGGACTTTCTGTTTCTCGTCTCTTTGGACCCTTTCGAACCGAAACACGTGGTGTCTGCTGTTTATCTCTAAGCACTGGGTACATTGGCAGTAAAAGGACGGAGCGCGGGCTTTTGTGAAAGTGTAGGATGGTTTGTTCGTTGCACTTCTGCAAAACACGTGTGTTTCGAAAATGTGTTGGCTTCTTTTTACCTAAAGCCTCTTGTCCTGGTGGGAGTAAACTCATAATGGAACGAGAGAAACTACTTGGGGGTAGAGGAAGTTGCTTGGTGAAAAAATCCTGTCAGTCAGCTAGTAATTTCGTCCCAGAAATGTACTCGGCCGAAGAGTATTACGCGATGTTCTGGGTGTACGCGCAGCCCTTTCGGGGCCACCAATTTTTTATAACGTAGGAACAACACGTTCCGTGAAAATTAAATTCAATGATCAGTGTTAGTATCAGTGCAGTGATGTGAATATTCGGTACATCAACCCGGACGCACTTCACTTTGCGACCCTTACCTTCGGGTGGTGTCCTGCGAATACCTGCGATCAGCTGAGCACTGGGCGCTACCCTACCATAAATCAGGATCGGTACAGTGACCCAGTGACACAGGTTTCCGAAAAGAAAGGAAATGATTGTCCGAATGGGTGAGTTTTATTTAATTTATTGGTGATTATTAGGTGTAGAAATAAATTCTTTCCGATTTTAGGGTAAAATAACAGTTTGATTTAAAAAATATGGAAACAACTCAATCATCGAAATAATTTCCATTATTGTTAATTCCTTTGCCATTTTTCTGATAGCTTATGAATACCACCGCGATAGAAATTCAGTAACTTTGTACTGATTATGTAAATCCAGTCGGAAAGAATTTATTCATACACCTAATATTGTTTTTTAGATTTAGTTGTGTTGGCCGTTATTAAACTACAAATTTTTACCTCAATAACGAATTACCTTTTCGTTTATACCTTATTTAAAAACGAAATTGACTTACTTCTTGTCACTTTAAATAATTCTTATTTAAGATTCTGCTTAAAAAAAAAGTGTAACGCAGTTTCCTTCGATGCATGCCGACTTGCTTGTTCGTACGTTCGTAGTACGAGCGCAGTCGCCTACCGCGTAGCCAACGCTACCGCGAGAGCTCGGGCGGAAGGCGCGCGCTCCGATTGGTCAGGGTTTTTTGTTAATATCTCCTTAACGAAGCTTCGGATAATATTTTCGCTAAGGAAAAAGTTGTTTCAAATCACCCCCTGAATTACCCCTTCCAAGGAACTCCGACATTTTTGGGACACCCTGTATAGATATTACAACCCCTGGCAATAATAATTTTCGACCAAACGCAATAGTACAAAATCAACGAGAAACACCACAATTTTTGATACGTAAAACAATGCGGTACAAATATAACACTCATGGTAACTTTAAATTGGTCTAATATGAAATAAATACACCAAAAATAATTAAGATTTTCGTTTATTGTCTGCTAAAAAACAATGAACAAACAAAATGTTGCTTGGAAAAAAGTATTTGGTCAACGGAATCTCTGGAAAAAAGTATTCGACCATATAAATTTGCAAAGAAATAAATAATAATTTACTTCAAATTCACATTATCTAATATTTAGTTATATTTCCACGTGCACGTATAACCGCTTTTATGCGTTTGGGCATTGATTCTATAAGATTCTAGCATTCTGTCGGTGTGATTTCATCCCACGATGCCTTAATTACTTCGCGAAGCTCATGTTTGTTTCTAGGTATTTTTATACGAATTAACTGTTTCCACGTTGCTCCTCCGCCTTGCTGCCACGCTCCATACCGATCAAACTCTGACGATCGCAGTCGATTCCTGCTTCTTCCCTTGTCTTTTCGACTGCGATCGTCAGAGTTTGGTCGGTTTGGAGGGGGGACGTTCAGCGTAGCAGTAATGCGGAGGAGCCCCCGGCGGCTCGCGAGTCGGCAGTTAGTCAACCCTGCTCTAAAACTTATCGAAAATTTAAAGCAATCGGAGGTGAACAACAGAGATGGGCATTATTTAAATAAAAAATTATTTAAATGACGTATTAAATAAAAGAGGCTTTGTCTTTATTTGTCATCAAATAAAAATAATCCAGAGTTATTTTTATTTCAAATAAAAATAAGTGAGAGTTACTTTTATTTGAAACGTTACAAATAATTTCTTTTGTTCGACGTGAATTTATCCGATGGCCACAAATAATTTTCTCGTTTAACGAGAAATTATCCGACGGCCGCAAATAATTTTTTTATTTGACGGAACTCGTTTTAATCTTCAAATAATTTTGTCGTCTTTTCATTCATTTATATTTGAAAAAAATTATTTGAAGCTCAAATAACTGTGGGAGTAGAGAGCGAGAGAGAGAGGGGGAGCGTGTGCGAGAAGGATTGAGATGATACTTTTTCGCCCTCTGTAGCGGTAAGCAGGTGAGCATGAGGCGAGGAGGTAGTTAGAGCGATTTTTTGGATTAATAATTATTTTTTGTTAAGTAAGTTATTCGTGAAATTTATTGCGGAATGTAACGAAGAACCTGTTTTTTCAGCAAATACTATGTAAATGCGCAAATTATTTACAGGTAATGTGTAATTGATTTGGTTGTTACCTGGTGTAATAATTTTCATACATTTTTAAATATGTAAACAATCGGTTTTATTTATTAAATCATCCCTGTAGGCATATTAACAATTTATGAATTATAATTTATTCAACAACTGTAGGTACAACTCATATTTTTACAGATGGATACCCGTGTACTCTGGGTATTGAAAACAAGTAGAAAAACTTAAATAAAGCATAAAGCTAAGTAAGAGACAGTCTGTAATAATGACGGAAGAGAAAAATATATAAAGTCGTTTTTAAATATATAATGAGTAGAACATAGATTATTCTTATATATACAGGGTGTTCCAAAAATGCTGCGGTTCCTTGAAGTGGGTGACTCGGGGGGTGATTGCAAACAACTTTTTCCTTTGCGAAAATATTCTCCGAGGTTTCGTTAACGAGATATTAACAAAAAGGACTGACCAATCAGAGCGCAAGTCTGGCGGCCGAGTTCCCGCGCTAACGTGGCTGCGCGCCGCGACTGCGAACAAACAACTCGGCATGCATCAAAGGAAATTGCGTAGAATGGCAAATGAAAAATACGTAACAAATAAAATCGAACATTTGTCATGTTTTGCCGGTCATTTAAAGTGAATAATGAATAAAGGATAAATGAATGAAAATCATGTGTAACGTAAAAAGACGAATACACAGTTTTTTTTAGAAGAATCGAAAATAATAATTATTTAGGAGAATAAGGAATACGTAAATTTCCTTGTGTTAATAACGTGGGCACGAAAAGGTAATGTAACAAAAAATGAACGAAAAGTGATCGCAGTTCGTTATTGTGATAAAAATCCGTAATTCAGTAACAACCAACACTGTTGCTGATAACGAATAAGTCTGTTTAAAAAGCCCGAAGAAATAACACGTACGGAAATTTTGAGAATCATCGCTGGAAATAAACCATAGCCTACGTTAAATTTAAAAATTAATGATCACCACAAAAGTAACTAAAATTCACCCTTGTCGGATATTCACCTGCAGCTTGAAAACCTGTGTCACTGGGTCACTGAACCGATCCTGGCTATCGACGGACAAGCCCCGTGCACAGCTGGTTCCAGGTATACAATACTAACCAAAGCTAAGGGTCGCAATGTCAAGTGCGTCCAGGTTAATGTACCGAATATTCACTTCACTGCACGGCTATTAACACTGATCACTTAATTTATTTTTTATGTAACATATTGTTCCTACGTTTTATCCCTGGGGATTCAGTATACCGTCGTGCTGCTGATACTAGAACAAAATGCAGAAACATCCACTATAAGATAACATTTTTTTCATAATTAATAATTGCTTTAGTTATCTTCAATAGTGTCTTACTTTAGGCGGCGGCTCAAATCGCGCACACTAATAGTTGGATCGGCTTCAACGGCGTCGATGATGCTCTTGATGGTGTCCAGATTTTGCACTGCTGCGGGTCTGCCCACCTCGCTGCCTCGCGGCATCATAGACCCCGTCGAGAATAACCTCGACGCTAAACGACAAAATGTATCCTCGCTTGGCGTTCGGATCCGTGGATATTGTAGTGCAAATTCTCGCGCAGCAGCACTTGCGTCCCCGTTGTTCCGGGCGTACCCCCAGCACATCGCGTAATATTCTTGGGCCGTGAACATTTCTGCGACGTGATTGCTAGCTGACTGACAGGATTATTTCCATGCAACTTCCTCTACCCCCAAGTAGCTTCTTTCGTTCCATTATGAGTGAACTGCCACCAGGACAAGAGGTTTTAGGTAAAAAGAAGCCAGTACATTTTCGAAACACGTGCTTTGCAGAAGTGCAACGAACGAACCATCCTACACTTTTACAAAAGCCCGCACTCCGTCTTTTTACTGCCAATGTAACCATTGCTTCGAGGATGGAAAGCAGACACCACGTGTATCGGTTCCAAAGGGTCCGAAGGAAAGAGAAACAGAAAGTTCTCGAATTGCTGTAAAAAAGAAAATACATACTATTCCTGTTTCCGTTTTCCAATACCCTGAGTTCACGTTAGGGATGGCGATACAGGCCAACTGTATCGGTATTTCATATCGATACATATCGAAGGACAAATTATCGATACAGATGAAATAGGGATAGCCAGGTGGCGCTTTACGTTGTGTACGAACAATTATCGCTCTCCGTTATTTCCTTAATTTCTCGGGCAAACCGCTTTTTCGTGGGTGTCTATTTACTTCATCTCATAGTTAAAGTGCTCGTGATTGTTGGTCATAACCCGCTGTGCCGGCTTCTTGTCGCTGTTGCTGTATATTTCTGGGAAGAATATTACTAATTCTAGGAATTCGTGGTCGTCGACTCACCGTCTACAGCCGTTGAGGTCTTGACAGTTCTGTTTACATACAACACTCAGTCAACCTTACTAGGTCAGTCGGCCAGTGCTCGTGATATATAGGTATCAGGTGCCATCTAGTCTCGGCATAACAAAGTGCTAATTACACGCTAATTTACTACCTTATCGACGGCGTAGCGCCATGCCTACTTGTATGCAATGTGCGAAATTCTTGCCAAAGTCTGGTCTATGTTCTGGTTGTGGACTAAACAACAATCTTAATTTGAACAACCCAACAACCGGATCATCAGGCTCCGTCACTCAGCCTACTACCAATTACTCGGCTTGTACATCGTATACCCCGGATGATTTGACTAACATAAACTTCACTTTATCTGACATTCGGGCTCAACTTCACAGTCTCAGTGACATAAAACAGAGTCTCTCCAAGCTCGACGATATTACCTCGACGCTGAGTGAATGCATGGAGCGTGTCGAAAATTTGCAGCGGTCATTTTATGCCGTTTCTCGACGTGTTGACGGTCTATCCACGGCTCAACAGCTACTTACGTCGCGATGTGATGACCTTGAACGAAAATTTGCTACGTGCGTTAATACCCCTCGATCTTCTGCAACGGATGCTGCGCCAACAGGGATGATCTCTTCTATATCGCGACGTCTTCAGCGACTTGAAGAAGTAAACTGGCACCAAGAACTTGCCGTCACGGGACTTCCGGACTTCCCTAATACCGATACAATGGAAGTTATCTCCTCTATTGCTACTGCCATCAGTGTTCCCTTTGCTAATGCTGATGTTGCAGCAGCTACCTGTATCGATAGTAAGAAGTCTAAAAGCAAAACGCTGATTGTGCGCTTTACATCTGCCATCATTCGCGACTCATGGTTAAACAAGAAGAGAACCAAAAAGGATCTGAAAGCTATAGAAGTCTTTCCAAACTGGCCAGAAACTATGATATATATTAACGAAAGATCATCGGCAGAGGAGCGCCGTATTTTCATGGAGGCAAAACAATTTGCCAAAATCCATAACTTCAAATACGTCTGGATGAGAAGAGGCATCACATACGTTCGCAAGGACAGTACTTCAAAAGCTACTCGGTTTTTCCTCCCTCAAGCTCCTCAAGTTGGAAACGAGCCTCCCAATCCAGCTGGGTCGTCTGCTGGAACGTCTGTGCCAACTTCCTCAGTGTCGCGTGTTTCTCTCAGCACCGTAAACTGACTACCGCTCGACGATTCACATCAGCCTCGCTCAACTGGCAGTCCGCAACATACCCCGTCCAAGGCTCCAGTTACTCGGACCGTCTTGGATAGTGCTGGATCACCTACATCTTCGGACTATGCCTCTACTAGGGCTCCACATCCATTCTTCACTCCCGACTCTGCCATTTCAAGATCTGCTGCTTTCTCCTCGACCTCATCTAACTCGTCATCTTTGTATCTTACCGCGAATGAATCGGGTTCTGGCTCCAGCCTAATAAATAATACGGTAGTAATTAATCCCAAGCTTTGCTCAGTTGCTCACATTAATATCAGGTCACTCGTTGCGCACTTTTCCGAAATAATTGATTTACTTTCTAGTCTTAATTTTGATGTTCTAACCGTAAGTGAAACATGGCTCTCCGATGCTATACCTTCGTCCTCGCTCACTATTCCTGGCTACACCTTCTTTCGGTCTGATCGGAAATCATGTCTTAAACAACGTGGCGGGGGTGTTGCTGTTTATGTTAAACGCGAAATTTGCTGTGCACCAATCAATAACAATAATGTTGTATACGACTTATCGGAAACTGATCCGTTGCTTGATATCGTTGGCCTACATATTACAGTTAACACTAAGCGCCTTGCATTATTCACTGTCTACCGACCGCCTACTTGCTCATTGTCTGCTATCGACTCTTTGCTTGATTACTTACTCTATGTATATAACTTCTCTGACTATATCATCTGCATGGGCGATTTTAATATTAATGTCAGCTCATCCGATTCTTCTGGTTTCGACTCAATTAACTTATTTATGTCGCTTTTATCTCTGAATCAGATCATCAACCTACCTACACGGGTGACTAACACCTCTTCCTCCTTAATTGATCTTATTATGATTAGCAACAATCTACCGGTTAATTCTAGCGGTGTCTATGACATGAGCCACGCAAGCGATCATTCTCTTGTCTATGCCATTTTAGATATGGTCAAACCACGTACCGCTGTTCGCTATGTGCTACGCCGAAACCTCCGCGATATGTCTTTGGATGCTTTTAATGCTGCCGCTGCTATGATCGATTGGTCGTCTATATACGAAGTCAGCTCTATAGATGACAAAGTAAAAATATTCTACTCCCTTACACTTACACTTTTTGATCACTTTGCTCCCATTGAGCGTGTGCGTGTAACGCGACCGACCGCTCCATGGCTAACTTCTAACTTACGTAAACTCATGCGCATGCGTAATCAGGCGAGCTTGAAATTTCGTAGAACTGCTAATCCTTTACACTGGCGCCGTTATAAGCAACTCCGTAATCTCTGTACCGCAACTCTTAGAGCCGAAAAACGGGCTCTTTTCAATCATCTTTCTTCCTCTTCCAAATCTCCTAAACAATTCTGGAAACTCATCACGCATGCAGGCTATTATCGTCCTCGGCGCGATCCCAACTCTTTTCTCCCTTTCCCTGATCCTAATTCCATCAACAATCACTTCATCGATTCCATTCCGGATACTTATATCTCGTCTGAAACAACTAATAGTTTCCTGAATAATGCTCACACACATCCTCCTTCACACTTCTCTTTCTCCCCTTTTACACCCGCTGACCTTTATTCTGTCCTCAAATATATTAAACTCACCTCCTCAAATCCGTTCGACTTATCCGGCCAACTTCTTTTATACTGCATTCCCTCCTGCCTCGATCCCCTAATTCACATATTTAATCACTCCATCTCCTCTGGCACCTATCCGTCCATGTGGAAGAACAATATTGTCGTACCCATCCCCAAAACTCCCGGAGCTTCAACCCTTAATTCTCTTCGCCCTATCTCTCAACCACCCTTCCTCTCAAAACTCCTAGAGAAGTTATGTTATGCACAGTTTTCCCAATTCATTTCGTCTGTTCATGCTCTACCCGACCTCCAATCTGGTTTCAGACGTGGATACAGTACGACCACCGCTCTACTCTTCATCACTGACTCCATTTTACGTGCTATGGACTCCCGTAACATTGCTCTCATTACATCTCTTGATTTCTCCAAAGCGTTCGACACTGTCGATCATAACCTGCTGATCGCTAAATTGAAATTTTATGGGCTGTCTCCTTTATCACTTTCTTGGTTTCGCTCCTACCTGATTGGACGCACTCAGCAGGTTATGATAAACCGTGATGGGCCAAAATTCTCTTCCTCGCGAGCGGTGAGATGCGGAGTTCCACAAGGTTCTGTGTTAGGTCCACTACTTTTTAATATCTTCGTTGCCGATCTACTTCGCCTTACTACGACGAATATATCATGCATGTACGCTGATGACATGCAGATTATCTCCACATTTTCGCCAAATAACATCAACGAGGCCGTTAATAATTTGGAATTCGACCTGGCCAAAATATCTGATTGGGCGGTTCGACACGGGCTAAGACTTAACCCTTCTAAATCCTCCATTCTTGTGCTCGGCTCTTCTTTCCTTCTCCGTGCTCTTCCTCCCATTACAGTTACGATCGACTCCATACAGCTGCATCCTGCCACTTCCCTTCGGAATTTGGGAATCACACTCGATTCTACTCTCACTTTCGAAAACCATGTCTCTACCGTATGTCGTCAAGCTTTCAACCGTCTTCGTCTTTTATATCCCTCCTGCCATATACTTTCCACTACTCAAAAACTCCTCCTTTCACAATCCTTGGTTATATCATTGTTTGACTACTGTGACGTCTTATATAGTCCTTTTCTCACCTCTCGTCTTACCTCTTTGATACAACGTGTCCAGAACTCTTGTCTGCGTTTCTCCTATTGTGTTCGTAAGTTTGATCACATCTCTCCGCTTTTCGTAAAATCCTCCTGGTTACGTATGTCACAAAGATGGAAACTCCACTTATGCTGTCTCGTGTTTAAAATACTCACCTCTAGTTGTCCGACATATCTATATAACATCCTTCGTACAAACCTTTCCTTTCATTCCTCCACTGCTGTTTCAACCCGTTCACAATCACATCTCTCTATTCCTTTACACTCTACATCCAAATTTGAATCCTCTTTCTCATATATAGCGGCGCATTATTACAACTCCCTTCCTGCTTCTGTCCGACAGCTTGATTCTTTTCCTGCCTTTAAAGAGGCAGCCCGGCTTCATATCCTCCAGCACTTTTAGTGTGGGCTGTCTTGTTATGTCTTCACCTCCCTCTATAGCCCATTTTATGCCGTTTCCGCGTGTTACCATCTATTTGTTCTTTGGTGTCTAAAATTTTTATCTTCTATTATATCTACTACTATTTAGTTTTAAGGAAATTTAGAATTAGTATGCATAGTATTAAGTAATTTTTAGTTTATATTATGGTTAGGCTTATTAACAGTTTACACTGCGGCCTCGCCTTTACCCTAATCTGTACCATATATTTCTTTCTCTGTCACGTCAAAGGGTAATAAAGTTGAAATAATAATAATAATAAAAAAAATATCGAAAACGAAGTATCGATATCGTCAATATCGATACTTTTATTCCATTGCCACAGCCGTAGTAGAGACGGCTGTGCCATTGCCCACATAGCTTTAGGACGTCTTTTAGGCATGTTTAGACCTTAGAACATAATATGTTCTACATATGCTCTAAGGTTTAGACGTCTGTATGCTATTTGGGTATCTGCAGTTCGAATAAAATCAAACAATAAAAGTAAATAATTTTTTTAAATTACAAAGTGTCCATAAACAATACAACAATTAAAAAAAATAGTTTTATTCAAAATTCCAATCATCGATTGTTAATGATCCTAAAAATAGCAATTGCTGCAAATGCTGTCCAGTTAAACGATTTCTGTCTTCATTTAAAATCCTACCAGCTTTAGAAAATAACCGTTCGGATGAAACGGATGTGGCACATATTGTTAAGTACCTTTTAGCCAACTTGCTTAAATTTGAATTATTAAATTTATTCCAAAATTTCAGTGGACAATCTTTCATTGGTATCGGAGGTTGATTTAAATAATATTTTAGTTCTTCCGGCATTTCGTTTTGGTTTATTACTTCCTTCGTTTGGATAGAATTTATTACTAAATTGTCATGGTATGACCAAAAATCAGTTTTTGGAACTACTGTATTCGTGGAAGTTTCTGTTTGGTCTGTGTAACTAGTATTTGAAACTATATTATTTACAGCTCTTACTATCTTGTTAATTGCATGTGAGCAGGCTATTTTATCCGAAAAGTGAAGTCGCTTAAATCTTGGATCCAAAATAGTGGCTATTGCAAGATTTGATACTTTTTCTACGCAGTCAAATCTTTGATTGAACTGTTCTAATAACAGTTTTTTCAATTTAAGACCATTATCAGTTATTGGATTTGTGACTTGTAAATTTTTTCTAAGAGTATTTACTATCGGAATGATCTTACTGCCTGTTAGGTAAGATTCTCCGGATACAATATTTGTAGCATCTTGAAATGACTTCAAAAGTTCAACAAATTCTTTAATACTCTGTAATTCTAACGAAGTTAGCATCTCTGGAGCTGTAGGAAACTGTAACAATATTAAACCTACTCTTTCTGATAATTCTATAAATCTCTCAAGCATAGCATATGTAGAATTCCACCTTGTTGGTATTGATTGAATAAGCTTTAGATCTGTAAGCGATCGTAATTTATCAGCAATAACCACAGATTTCTTGAAGTGTTTTACTATTTTTTTTACTTTCTTGCATATAGAATTAGTACTATTGTCAGTATCATTAGTATCGTCAGTATCGTCAGTGTCGACAGATTCAATCATCACGTTTGCAGGTACCAAATTTAAGCTGTGTGCAAAGCATGCTAAATGCTTATCCACACCAAAAGCATCTCTGATAGCTTTTTTTATGTTAGCTGCACTATCGGAGACAACTATTGCTATACTATCTTTATTGATCTTCCAATCGTTTATTAATTCCAATAGCTGCACTTGAAGGTACTCGGAGGTATGTCTCTCATTCAATTCTTTTACACCAATTGCAATGGATTTATATTCATCATTTAGTATAAAATGACATGTTACTCCCAGATAGCTCTTCGTATTTAATGAGTCCGTCCAAATATCGGTAGTAATAGATAAATACTCTACGTTTGAGAGCTGACATTTAATCTTATTTGACATCACCATGTACTTTTCCTGTATCATGTTTGTTACAGTGTTTCTACAAGGTAATTTGTATAAGGGAGCAATAGTTTTTACTAAAGTTTTAAATCCCTCTTTCTCAACAATCTGATATGGCATGCTATCCTTTGCAACCATAAATAACAGTTTGTTGGTTATTTCAGCAGCTTTTAATCCACCGTCTTGAAATGACCTTTGTTTGTTGAAAGTCGCATCTAATTTGAGTTGCTTTTTTGATATTTCACTTAGTGCAGCGGATGATGTTGAGGGTTTAGAAGTTACAGATTCTGTGGATAAAATTGGAGATGGAACTGCCTCGTCAAAATATTCCAAGCCACCATCTTCCTCTTCATCTTCATCTTCATGCCTCCGCTTTAGTGTCGGCGTAGACTTATCTGTGGTAGTATGAGCCGTCACCATTTCAAGTTTGGGATGTATACGCTTAAGGTGAAATCTTAAATTCGTGGTATTGCCACAACTCTTCACCACTTGCTGGCAAATTATACATCTACCTCCCGTAGATGTTTTTATGAAGTATTTCCAAACATTGCTTTTTGGGGGCACTAAAATAGACAATTAAATAAGATAGACAACAGATTAAATATTTTAGGAAGACTCTACAACTACTATTCTACTATGAATACTAAAAATTATGAGGAGAATAGCTGGTATTCATAGTCGCTACTTATTCTTAAGCAAATGCTTAAGCATTCGGCATCCTTAACTAGCTATTACGTTAGTAGAGGATACCGCATGCTTAAGCATTTGCTTAAGAATAAGTAGCGACTATGAATACCGGCCAAAAATGTTTATGTTTGGATAAAAGGATCATAGGAAATTTGTATGCATACTGTTGTGTGATGTGACAACAGCTACGACACCAATGAATTTGGAAAAATTATGTTACCAACACCAATGCTGAAACGTGCGAGTAAAATCTGTTTAAATCAAAATAAACCATGCGCGTGCGACAGGAAAACTGATAAATAGTTCATAATTACAAAAATAAATAAATATGTGATACTGACCTTTTAATAAAAATTTCGCAGTTACCGCACGTGCACACGCCTGCTTCAAGAGCCAATAGCCATTCAAGAGCATTCAAGAGCTGCTTTCGCCTCTCGCGAGAATGCGCCAGTTGCTGGGGCACCGGTGGTGCGCTCTGGTGGCGCTGCGGCGAAACCGCCACAAATGTATCGAAATTCGATATTTGTGGTTATGTATCGATATTGCAATATATCGCTACATTAGGTATCGATACAAAATATCGATATTTGGATTGAAAAATATCGATATTTCGATGTATCGATACCTGTATCGCCATCGCAGGTTCACGTCTGCTACGAGGGGGAACCAATTAAGTCATAAATTATCCAAAACTGTAGGAAACCGTCCTCTACCGCCGACTAGCGGGACAATACGGTTATAAACCGCGACCCTGGCAAAATGCTCTGGCCGATCAGCCTGATTAATTTTGCAGAACGAGAAATTAAAAAGTATTATCCAACATCAGTACGCCTCGTGGAGAAACACAGAAAAAAGGGGTAGTCGCACGAGGTCCCGCCTGCGTCGTCCTTCCAAGAAATTCGAAACCGATCCCTTATCTATCGAGTATAAACACGCTTTGTCGTATTCTGTGCGAGAGAAGATGGTCCTTGGGAAGGAGCTACTCCTGTGAAGAGGGCTTCTTTTCAACACAGTGGCCGTTTCTGAGGGATGCAGGTCTGATTGGTTAGGTTAGGACCAGTCGTACTTCTTTCACCCGGAATAAGTCAACGCGTATTTATACTCGAGAGATAAGGAAACTGTTTCGGAATTCTAGGGACGACGACGCAGGCGGGACCACGGGCAGTCAGCGGACTACTCCTTATCTCCCTGTATCTCTCCGCGAGCGTATTGATGTTACATAATACTTTTTAATTTCTAGTTCTCCAAAATTCATCAGGCTGATCGACCAGAGCATTTCACCAGGGTCGCGGTTTATGACCGTATTGTCCCGCTACTGCAATTTATTTCCGCCTGTTTACTTTGTACTCTCCTAGATTCCCACCCATTCAAGGGCCCTTATATTCCCAACCGTCGCGTTGGTATCGGATCCGCCATTTTGAATTTTGGACATCTGACAGTGAATTCGTAACGAGAGACCCAAAGAACCTCTACATGCAAATTTTCATGAAAATCGAAAGTCTTTCAAAATTTTATTCGGCCATGTTCCATCCGTCATTTGGAATTTTGGAAATCTGGCTTTAGATACGTGATCAGTGGCCTAAAAAACCCGAGTAATTATGTCATTATCATTTCGAGTAACTTATAGCGAATTCGGTAAGTCGCACTGATTTTGCACTCGTGCCACAAAATGACTTGGGTTGTTTGATTCTTATAGAGCTATCTTTGTTTGCTTGGAACAAGCTCTTGGGTGTATAGTCGCCATATTGAATCCGCCATTTTGAATTTGTCAATTCTCACTTCAGATTCGTAATCAGCGACTCATATCGAGTCGTAATCACTTTATTTTCAAGCCGTTCGAGTCATTTTCGGATTTTTATTAATAGTATTACTAAACTATCTCCCAATTTCGCAGATTGTAGCCACCATATTGAATTTTTCAAAATGCTAACTTTGTTTCAAATTACATGTGCAGACGGACAATTTAAGCCCTCAAACGTTTGTCTATGTTTCCCCAAATTTTGGATTCGAAGGTGATTCGGGTGACGTGAAATGACCCATATACTTTTATAAAATGTTGAAGCCTGTGCTCCCCTCTGGGAAAAAAAGTACAACTACCTCCTCGCATCATGCTCTCCTGCTTATCGCTACAGAGAGCGGAAAAATATAATCTATTTCTATCCTTCTCGCACACGCTCCCTCTCTCTCTCTCGTTCTTTACTCCCACAGTTATTTGAGCTTCAAATAATTTTTTCAAATACAAATGAATGAAAAGACGACAAAATTATTTGAAAGTAAAAATGAATTCCGTCAAATAAAAAAGTTATTTGTGGTGTTCGGATAATTTCACGTCAAACGAGAAAAATATTTGTGGCCATCGGATAAATTCACGTCGAACAAAAGAAATTATTTGTGATGTTTTGTGACGCCCCAAGATTTTTCGCGCGCGGTTACTTCAACTCATTTATAAATCTATCTACAAATCCACTCAAATCTTCCCCAAACCTCAATTCTTACCCCTTTACCAAAGACCTCGGCCGCCTTAGCGATGTACCTTAGCGGTCCCCATCTCAAGACGGTCAATCATTAAATCTCCTTCTCTTATTCGCCCAACGCGGCACAAATTCCTCTCTTACGTCGAATCTAAACAAGTCCCTCGCCCCACAAATATCTTAAATCGAGACCACGTCTCACACCCTCTCAATGACCAAAGCAGTCAAACCCACCGACGTCCCTTTCCTATTAAAACACCCAAAATCCATTCGAGGAGTTGAGCAATTCAAAATCACATGTATAAAAACCCTAGAAGAAAAACTGCGAGTCCCAATATAGATCAACCTTTGATCCATGCAAAAACCCCAAAAGTTATCATGACACATGTTTATAATTAGCCCAAGGTGCATACTGCGCACCCCCCTTCATACCGTAAAATATTATATAAGCAGGGCAAAGTCCATACCGCGCGTACACCCCACAACCCCTTGCAAAATCATATAAATACAAGGGCCCGGAGACAGAAGTCCTCTTTCGACGAAATATCCTTGGCGAAAGGAAACTCTTTCAACGAAATATCCTTCGACGAAAGGAAACTATCTTTGCACGAAAACCATTTAAGGTCTCGTCAGTCAAAGTATTCTTAAAACTAAATTCAATCATCTCCAACAACCAAGCATTGTAAGAGATTATAACTACCATTAATACCACTGTATATCACTATCATCCATATTAATTATTCATATTCTTATTGTTTCATATTGTTTCATATTGCAACGCTTATTGCGCTTATATTATCTTGTATTGCTATTCTTAGTGCTTTTCACATTATTTCGTATTGCAACGCTTATTGCGCTCATACTATTGTGTATTGCTATTTGTATTGCTTATTAACGCTTATTGCGTAAATCATCCTAGCTTATTAATATATATATATATCTTGTATTTCATGTTCATATTCATAATTTATAACCATTACATAAATGCTATGTTCATCGCCAACCCATTATTATAAACCGTAACTATCTGCACAATAATAGTGCATTACATATTATCAAAAGCTATAAAGTGAATAAACAGTTTTACTTTAAATCAGCTACGAATTATTGTGTCAATCCTTCGGCTACGAAGATCCCTAAATCCAAACAGGCTGCCGGAACAGCTGATTACGGGCAATGACCGCAGAAAGCGTCACGGTGTTTACTAACTTACTTTCGTATAGGTTTCGCTTAACCGTATGACTAGTCGAATTTCGCGAAGTTATTACATGTGTCTTTTACAATAATGCAACGGTAAATCCGATTACCTAAGCAAACCAAAACAAGTGCTCTGACGGGTGTCTCCCCAATACAAACCAGTTCATTAAACCTTCCCTGGTCGATTAGTGTGCAGAATTAAACATTACTCGCCTGACCTTCAAAAAACGGTTAGTGTGCAGAATCAAACATTTCTCGCCTGTCAGTCCCCAAATCCGTTAGTGCGTAGAATTTCGCATTTCTCTCCCGCCTTCTACCTAAATCCTCAGTGTGCAGAATTAAACATTACTCGCCTGCCGTTCGAAACGATTAGTGTGCAGAATTTCACATTTCTCGCCTGACGTTCGAAATGGTTAGTGTGCAGAATTGAACATTGCTCGCCTGACTTTCCTTGAATCCTCAGATTGCAGAATTAAACATTACTCGCCTGCCGTTCGAAACGATTAGTGTGCAGAATTTCACATTTCTCGCCTGACGTTCGAAATGGTTAGTGTGCAGAATTGAACATTGCTCGCCTGACTTTCCTTGAATCCTCAGATTGCAGAATTAAACATTACTCGCCTGCCGTTCGAAATGATTAGTGTGCAGAATTTCACATTTCTCGCCTGACGTTCGAAATGGTTAGTGTGCAGAATTGAACATTGCTCGCCTGACTTTCCCCAAATCCTCAGTGTGCAGAATTAAACATTACTCGCCTGCCGTTCGAAACGATTAGTGTGCAGAATTTCACATTTCTCGCCTGACGTTCGAAACGATTAGCGTGCAGAATTTCACATTTCTCGCCTGACAATCAAAAAGGCTGGTGTACAGAATTACATCGTTAAATACCTGATTTCCTTGCCTCCCGGTGCGCTGAAATATAGATTCGCGCCTGGATTTTATGTAAAAACCCCTTTGTCATTTG
Organism: Andrena minutula; assembly: GCA_929113495.1. NCBI lineage: Eukaryota > Metazoa > Arthropoda > Insecta > Hymenoptera > Andrenidae > Andrena > Andrena minutula. The sequence continues at coordinate 28,673,966 of OV815995.1, forward strand.
TCCCATTAAATCCTTAACCCGGGACGTGACAGTTTCATAACTCTGGGTTATTTTTATTTGATGAGTCTCGCATAATTTTTTTGTCTTTTATTCGAAATAAATTTTTTATTTGAAATAATTTTTTGTCCATCTCTGGTGGACACCTGGGAACCTCTCGTTGTAAGAGTATTAAGAAATGGGAAGTGAATTTAATTTACATGACATTTGCACAAATGATAGTGATAAAATCATTTTCTGTAATGGATGTTTTTAGATTTTATATTGTTTTAACGGGTTATATGTTGTTCTGATGCAATCTTAGTTTAACCATTTGTACCTTGAATAAATTGTTCATACTCAAACAAGAAGAAATAGTATCTAACAATAAGTTACATATAGGTACATAGATTACAAAGGAACTAGAGATATTCTTATATATATTTTTTTGTTTAGCCCTGTGAATGTATATTTACTTTTTACTGTAATCAGTGTCTATATAAATAATAGTAACGTGTTATTTAAACACTTTCAGTATGTTTCTTATACTTTTAAATGTTAATTATACCATAACAAAATTCAGGAACTTTTATTTCTAATTACAGAAGCATTATGAACATTGATATATCACACATTGTCATTAAACAAATGTGTGATATTAATGCCTCTGTGAGACCAGACTTGGTTTATAAACAAATGGATGCTACACAAATGACATATTCTGATGGTACTTTTAGTGTTATTTTGGATAAAGGTACATTGGATGCTCTTATGCCAGATACTAAAGAAGGGACAATATCTACAGTGAATAAATATTTTAAGGCAAGTGAATGCAAAGTGTTACATCTTCTCTTCTCTTCTCTTCTCTTCTCTTCTCTTCTCTTCTTTTCTCTTCTCTTCTCTACATATATAAAGTGGAAAGTATTATTGCGTTTGTAACAAGTAAACTTGGAAACTACTTAACCAATTCTGCTGCGGTTTTCACAGATGTTTAGAGACAACATTTGGGAAGTTTATATGCTATCTATCATCTCGATATTACTAAATGGTAGTGATGTGGATCACGGTTGCCAGGAGTTGTGATTTCATGGAGTCCTTAATATCTCCTAGGCCCGAAGTGAAGCGCGGGTATATTTTGCTAGTAATATACAAAGTAATGTATAAAGCAGAAAGGGTTTATATTTTTGTCTGTCGCCTAAAAACTTTTGAACGGTAAATTCTGGGGCCACGAAATGTGTCCCAGCTCATTACTTTTAGTAAAATAGTTCTTTATTATAAAATTATGATCTAAATTTCGAGGAAATGAGTAGTAAAACTAGTAAGTCGTATAACCGAATACCGTATTGAGAATGAGAAGTTGAAAATGATGAAACCTCAAAGTCGGTAGGGTCTTTTTGAGCGAAATACTTCGACATAGCTAATCGATAATATTTACAAAATTTAATTTTTGCAACAGAAATTACACTCATATAGTTTATATAAAAAAAAAATGAAATTTGATTTCGGACCTGCTGTACCATAGTTACATACGCATTGACCAGCGTGCGTGGGGGGTCTAGAAGATGAATTAATATATTAAAATTTATGCATGTTTTTCTATTTATATTTTTTTACAGTCTTTTAAGACATTGTACTAAAGGTAGGTAATAAAAATTTTCTATGAAAACTGTACATTATTCCCGGAAAAATGGTTAAAAGCGACTTACTTTTCCGACCGTCACAGTGGTGTTCCCCCTTAACATTGTATTTGAGCTTATTTTCATTCGAGAAAATTCACTCATCTATTGGCAGTGCTCGCATAAAGATGTAACTGAAAATATAGAAATGAAGATTAGATAAAGATTTTAAAACATTAGACGATTTGGACAAAATTGGTTGACACCTTTTTTGCAGTAAAATCACGTAAATTTGCTTTTGTGGAATATAAAAATAAGTACGTATAAAGCCGATTTATATTATCCGTTCAGACACGGAACGTTACGGAACGTTTCGGTTCAGACAAACATGGTTGTGGGTTATTGGATACGACTGTTTATATGCGCCGTCGCGATCAGTTCCGACACGTTCCGGCTTCAGGCATACGACAATCGACATTCTCAAAAAAAAATGTTTTGACTGAAACGATACGCGACTGAAGGTGTCGGACCCAGGTAAGTAACATATTTTATTTTCCTTAGTGGAGTGAATATTATCCACGTGCTCTTATAATTAGTCTCTTGTATGCAACCATTCAATATTTCCAAATTCACTGTTAACGAAGTCTTTAAATGTATCTCTGACATGAAACGCTGTAGAAGTACTACTACCACCGTGTAATGGAAGATTTTGCACAGTTCTTCCTAAAGGTGCCATAGTTGCCGATTGAAAATTTTGAGAGGATATGATGTAGTTGTGTAAAATGCAGGTCGTTAAGATAATTGTATCTGCATGTTCCGGATGTAACTGAATTCTTCTTTGATATATTCTGAATTTTTGTGTTAAAATTCCAAAAGCATTTTCTGATACACTTCTGGCTCGTGAATGCCGATAGTTATAATGTTGCTTAGCGGGATCATCGAGTTGTGGTTTCGGATACGGTCTTAATAAGTATGTCTTCAATGGAGAGGCTTCGTCGCCAACAATCACATGAGGCATCAAAATAGCCGTATGGGGTAATTTTCTGTCTTCCGGTACATTAAGCTTGTTACGTCCTAGGTATTTTCCTAATTTTGAATTACCAAATATACCTCCGTCACTATTCTTTCCGTACGATCCGATATCAACTGCGATAAATTCATAAGTGGCATCTACTAACTCCAATAAGACAGTAGAAAATGTTTTTTTTATAGTTAAAATAAAGTGAACCACTGTTAGGTGGTGCAGTAATAATCACATGCTTTCCGTCCAAAGCACCAATACAGTTCGGAAAATTCCAAGTTTTCCAAAATTCATCAGCTATTGCAAGCCACTTTTCCCGACTGGGTATACCTATGTACTGTGACAAGAGGTGTTTAATTATTGCAGTAGAAACCTCAATTACAATAAGTGAAACAGTAGTATGCCCCTAGTCGGTAACTAAATGCTATGGTTCTGTATGAGTCACCGGTTGCTAAAAATCTGAAAAAAAAACGCATATATATTAGCTCTAATTACTATAATACATTTATGATAATTATTAATTTCATTTAATCTGTTCAGTTAAAAATTGCAAGAGCAAGTGGAACAGCTTGCGAAATGGCTTTCGCTGATTTCTAAAGAAAAAAAAAGATACGAAAAGTGGACAAGCGGCAACGAAAATTAAAAAATGGAAATACGACGACGAAATGTCATTTTTAACGCCCTATATAAAGGAAAGGGAAACTATTACTTCCGTAGAGGTACACGACAGTGAAGAATCCAATAACGAATTGGATGACAACGGCAATACCACAGAAGACAATAGCAATTTAATACAAAGATCACAATCCCCTAAAGTTAGCGACGCACCAACAAAAACATTTCGCAAAAAGACTAAAAAAAAAACAGGAACACCATCAGGAGTAATAATGGATTATATTTTAAGTAATGCTAATAAGACTGTAAATACCGAACACCTATCGACGGTGGATTGTAGGAGCGTAGGTGTCGGGATGCCAGTTATTGAATTCAGGAGACGATAGAAACACTTTATTACAAAACACACATGTGCTATAATAAATGATCGAACTTGCGCCCCACTTCGCGCAGACCGATTACAGGGTGATTGGCTCGGTACGCCTAATCCGCCTCGCAACCGTGACGAGGTCAAGCCAAAAGGTATGAATCCTGGATCCTTTTTCCGAAGGAAGCCATAAAATTCGATGGGCACTGCGGGGTGTTGTCGTCCCAGCCACGGGATGAAACGCAGAATTACCCTGTTTCTGTTTCAGAAATAAAATAATTCTTTATTCTTTATCGTATGGATATGGAAGTGTCGCCGATGGATTCCTTGTGGTTTTCCTATGAAAATCATGCCAAATATCGTGCAAATCAGACTACTTTTACATAGGGAATACAAATAGCTTGTGTCAAAGTAGTCAACAAGGAATTCATCGGCGACACTTCCATATCCATACGATAAAGAATAAAGAATTATTTTATTTCTGAAACAGAAACAGGGTAATTCTGCGTTTCATCCCGTGGCTGGGACGACAACACCCCGCAGTGCCCATCGAATTTTATGGCTTCCTTCGGAAAAAGGATCCAGGATTCATACCTTTTGGCTTGACCTCGTCACGGTTGCGAGGCGGATTAGGCGTACCGAGCCAATCACCCTGTAATCGGTCTGCGCGAAGTGGGGCGCAAGTTCGATCATTTATTATAGCACATGTGTGTTTTGTAATAAAGTGTTCCTATCGTCTCCTGAATTCAATAACTGGCATCCCGACACCTACGCTCCTACAATCCACCGTCGATACTCCTCGTGGAGAGACACAGGAAGAAAAGGGGTAGCCCGCTGTCGACGCGTGGTCCTTTCGAGTATAAACACGAGCTTCAATATTAAAACAAAAGCATGCGTTGACGTATTCCATGCAAGAGAAGGTGGGCATTGGGGAGGAGGTATTGCTGTGAAGAGGGCCACTTTAAGAGAGCAGCCGTTTGTGAGGGATGCAAATCCGATTGGTTCTAATACAATCTGTTCCCTATAGTTGAAATTTAGTCTAGCAACTTTCACACCTCCTAACCTAACCAATCGAGCTTGCATCCCTCCAAAATGAACCGGCCATCCAAGCGTAGAAGCAAGTGCGAAATAAAAGTAACGGTGCGCTTCTCGATACCGCAGATGTACATACCTAAGTAGCATTTCTGGCGGAAAAGAATTGTCCAGCCTTTGGGCCTGCCAGTCTCGGCGTCGACCTTTGGCAGGTAAGTATCAGTTTCAACGGGCAGTGCCACCCGTGGCGCCAGTATGACCGTCACCGGTCCTTGCTATTTCAGCAGGCTTTTTTCCAGGGAAAATCAGTGAATTTGCAAGCGCAATATCTCAAAAACCAGTGGAAATCAAGTGTATACATTAATGCTCATTGAATTTGTCTTGGAACGCACTATCAACTCAGGTGTTCAGAAAAAATAGTTCCATTTGAAAAACAGAACTTGACCATCGTATCTTTTAAAATAATAATCGAAAAAAAAATTCGTTCGCTCTAATAGATCAGCCCCTTCGAACCATGCGATGCCATATTTTTTTCATTTTTTTATCTCCAATACGTTCGGAGATATCCCGCTGTCCAGTCTTAGATGGGACACCCTGTATATATATTGTTACATACGAAAAAAAGATGATAATCTTAATAATACAATTTAACATTTTTTTTTCTACAAGCATCAGCTAGAACATCATTGATGGCGCAAGTTCGCAATCTACAAGATACTCCACGTCGTAATATTTGCTATCACGTATTATTTTAGCAGCACGATGCATATCTAACTTTTCGCAGGCAACATCGCTCTGCTGTAGCACGTTAACAAAAGTTTCAAATTTGACTTGTACATCTTCTGTAAGTTCCTGCAGCCGCGAATACACATAGTGCACACACGGCTCAAGATTACATAAAAATATTAGTGTATCCGGTTTGAAATACAGTGATTTATCACATCGTGTCATCTTTACAATCGGAGAATCATACATCCGACTGTTTGGGATTGGCCCAAACGGCCACGGGCCAAGTCGGCGTCGGATTCGCTACCGATTCCGCGCGCGATTCAAACAAGCCAGCGCGGCCAAATCACGGTGCACACGGCCGCGGTGATGTGATCGGCCGAGACATCTGTTGACGCGCACCTCACCTAATTAGGCAGCTTTCCCACTCCATCGCGCGAGATGCTTTGTCTCTCCGGTGGGCTCTTTGTCCATCGCAGGACGAACAGCTGTTGGGTGGGGTGTCGACGTCACGGAATTCGGCGAAACGGCCGATTCGTCACCGCGGTCGTTTCTTCTTCCAAGAACTGTGGACGCGACCGGACTAGCTTATCTTTCTCGCGTGCTTACGCTATTCTGGAGGTTTCCAGAACTACGTTAAAAATTCGAACTGCTCGGTTCGAACTCTACCTCGCGTACTTGCGCGTTGTCTTAGAATAAGTGTCCTTCCTGTCTTAGACTTAAGTGTAATATATTGTACAATCGTTTTGTAAAAACATAGTGTGCGTGACCTTTATTTTTAAACTTAACGGCTAGTCTTAACTGTTAGTGCATAGTCAATCCTTGTTCCTAAACCTAGACTAAATCGCGAACGTTTGTTACTCCTACGTTCGGTACTGAACACGACAAAATTCAACCATTAAATCATCAATCTGTAGCGATTCTGATCCAGGTAATTGTGCACGTTGTTCGATGGTGTCCCAGCTGCCGAATAGCACATTCCATGTATGCCATGGTAATATGATATGATTCCCGCGATTGTCGCCGAGAAGAACTTCTACAGAGACTATAGGTCCTACGTTGATTCCAATCTCCAAGTATTTATTACCCGTGAATGTTAATGCATATCTTCTGACCATGACACGCGATGCTTGGCGCGGTCTAAGAGAACAATTAAAGCTATGAAATTGCTTGCTCGTATCAGAAATAACAATTTTGAGATGTGAAAAGAAGCCTTACCCGTCATTATATATATTCTCCCCACATGGAGCTACGCCATCATCCCGCACGATCGGAACGTAATAATTCATGCATGTAGCGTTTCCTCCAGCATTGGTACTGCACATTTTTCAAACCACTATTTGTTGCGTCGAAAGTCACTGAGGCTACTCAGCGATTGATCGAACAGCGTCCGGGAGCCGGCTTAAATAGAGGTGAAATTGCCTCCCCCACCAACGGATTTTATTCTAAAGCTATCACACACGCGCCGAATGTAATATAATACCTGTGGAAGCGCCGAATCTTAGAATTATGCGATATCAGCAGAAACTGTGTCGAACGATCTTGCGGGCTAATTCGTCATACGCGTGAATCATAGAAAGAATTATGCTGTATCAGCAGAAACTGCATAGAACCATGTTGAGACGAATCGCCGTTTTTTGCATACAATGCATTCGAGAGAAGGGGAACATCTAAAGAGTTAGACGGAGATACCAAATCGTGGTACCAGCCATAAAAGCGCGCTCCAAACTGCACAAAACCTCAAATCGTTGCAACGTGTTGCGTGGAAAAAAACATACTACATTTACATTCCATTTTACGATCATGGAAGAATTCGCGCAAATAGAACGCCAATTGTTGGATCAATCTGCACGATTGATTTCGCGGGAAGAGTACCTCGCATGGGAAGAACGGTGCAACGCGTGTATCGAATCATTGGAAGGGCACAACCGAGTGAAACGCCCTCGATTGTCGATCGGTGTTCAACAATCGTTGATAGCTCGAATCGCGCGGCTCGAAGGATTGAAACATTCGTTGCGCGGACGTTTCGTGCGCGAAGGTGCAGGACATTCTAGCACAGGACTTTTGTGGCGCGAAATGGACACTGCGTTCGATAGCCGCATATTAACTGGTGCCGTGCTAAATTCAAATTACATCGAACCGCGCTACTTCCGCCAGGATGCGGCGACCATTGTGCTAGACCATGTGCGGGGCGCTTTGAGGAAACAGCGGAACCTCAACGTGAACACGGTATTCAACGGCGAATTTGTGGCGGGCGATAAACGTGCAAGTAAGAGCATCAATACCCGGAACTGCGAACTCTTCCGCGCATCCGATCTGCAGGAGTGGTATCAGCGATGCGTCGTCGAACCTATCCTGGCATCGCTGGAAGAGTTCCAGGAACGCGACAGCGGATGGGCATTGACAAGAATCCTCAACCTGACCGTCAATGTCAATAAGTACAATCCGCTGCGCGCCGGATGTCACTACAAGTTGCCGCGGGAATTGTTGTCCAAGAAGGCAACTATCAGTGTTCAATCCCCGGACAACGCCTGTTTCGCGTGGCAGTGGTCGCCGCTCTCCATCCCGCTGAAAGAAATGTCGATCGTCCAAGTTCATACCCCGATTATGCTTCTGTGTTAAATCTCCAGGGCATTGAATTCCCAATGTCTCTGACACAGATTGGGAAGTTTGAGGGGTTGAACGAAATCTCCATCAACGTCTACGCCTTCGAGGTGGAGAGGAAGAAAGGGCCAACAGTCTTTCCACTGCGTCTCACCAATCAAAAGAGGGATCAACACGTCAATATGCTCTACACGCCGAATCAAGAGCACGATGATGTGGGGCACTTTGCGTGCATCAAGAACTTATCCCGGCTGGTGAGCACACAGCTGAGTAGGCGCCATGGAAAAAAATTCATCTGCGACCGGTACGTATATAAACTTATGAAATGCGTCGCGAAAAAAATTAAATAAAAAGTCAAATAAAAAATTTTTGTTTTTACAGCTGCATGCACTATTTCGGATCTGCCGAGAAGTTGGAGGCCCATGCAGTGGACTGTGGCAAGATGAACAACTGCGCCATCCTGCTGCCCACTGAAGGAAAAAATCTCCTAAGCTTCAGTAACCACTGCATGAAGGAGCGACTCCCCTTCGTGGTACATGCAGATCTGGAGTGCTTCTTGGTGGAAACGGAGGACAATCACCGAATGGGTGATATAGACAATAAATTACGCGCATATCAACACCATAAAGTGTATAGCGTCGCATATTATAGGCATTGCTCGTACGATACATCACTATCGGTGTATCGATGTTGCCGCGACGCGGATTGTGTTTCATGGTTCGTCAACGAACTTAACAATTTTGCAAACTTCGCCAAGCCCATCTTGACCAGTAATGTTCCTATGCTGGATTTAACCACCGAACAGTGGACCACATTTCGCGATGCAACCCACTGTCATATTTGTGAAGAACCATTCAAAGCTAGCGATGTACGAGTTCGCGATCATTGTCATCTCTCCGGACGGTTTAAAGGCCCAGCACATTCGGAGTGCAATTTAAATTATAAAAATGCGTTTTACATCCCCATAGTATTCCATAATTTATCTGGCTACGATTCGCATTTCATTATCGAGGAAATAGCGACCGCTTTCGAAGGTCACGTTGACGTGTTGCCCATAACTAAAGAAAAGTACATTTGGTAATTATTTACTTTAGCGATTCCTCACCGATTTTGATGAAATTTGGATATGTTGTAAAACTCCACATTCTGAGCAACTTTTTCCTATACATGTTACCCCCGCTCGGTCTTAGTTTCCGAGATATTCGCAAAAATATTTTTTGGTAGACTTGTTGATTAGCATGACCATCACCGATTTCGATGCTCTTGAAATACGTTGTAGGGGGCATGATTCTGAACAACTTTTTCCTATACATATAACGTCGGTCGGTTCTAGTTTCCGAGATATTTCCAAAAATCTTTACTTATAATTTCTGAGCGCTACAGAAGCATCGCAGACGGCGTGTAACATTTGTTGGCTTTCGACGAAAACAGAAAACAAACAATTGAAACAGAATAGAAACAATTGGTGCGCGCCGTCGCGCGATGCATGTAACTGCAGTCTCCTCGGTAGCAGTTTCATAGAAGGACTAGTGAGAAAACATTTTATGTAAGACATGAAGTCTTTTACTGAATTTGTACGCGAAATAAATTCCGAAGAAAAATGTATAGATTATCTAATCGAAAAAAACATTTTTCAAAATGTTATTCAGTGCCCTAAATGTGAGAAGGCAATAAAACTTAATCGCGAAACATTGTTCTTTCACTGTCTTGCCACATCGTACGAAGCAAAAAATAAAACAAAGAGGAAAAGGGTTCGGTGTCTCGAGGTGGTCGGTCGCCGGGGGGATTTGTCATAATTCTGGCCGTCTCATTCGAGTTTATCACTTAAAAGAATATTTCTTTCTTAATAATTGAACTTGAGACGCGCCGTGTGCCAAATCTGTAGAAATATTCTTTTAAGTGATAAACTCGAATGAGCCGTGTGCCCTCTCACGGCGCTTACGCGCCGTGAGACGGCCAGTATTATATCAAATCCCTCCGGCGACCGACCACCTCGAGTCCACCGTGGATTTTTTTTTGCGAATATCTCGGAAACTAGAGCTGACCGCCATTTTCGGCAAAGGAAAAAGTTGTTCAGAATGTTAACTTCTACAACATATTTCAAGCGCATCGAAATCGGTGATGGTCATGCTAATCGACAAGTCTACCACCGTGGATCACTTTTCGTACAATTAAAAAATCAATTAATTCATCGTAATTATTACAAATGCTCAAAAATTCATATAACTTCATTTTACTTTATAATATGAAACCACGTTTTAACACAGTAACTGCAAATACCGAAGGTACTCGTGAAATATACTACACAGCCCTTATAGCCGCCTTTCTATTATCGAGACTGTGAGAATCCGAAAACGGGCAAGACGAAACAAAACAGTCGACACTTTGGTACTTTGTTTCGTTCCATCTTTCAGCTCGAGCTCGAGTTCGACCGCAGGTGGGCCTACAATGCATCAGCGCAACTTTTTCGTAAATATCTCGGAAACTAAGGCCGAGCGGGGGTAACATGTATATGAAAAAGTTGTGCAGAATCGTGTCCCTGACAACATATCCAAATTTCATCAGAATCGGTGAGGAATCGCTAAAGTAAATAATTACCAAGTTTTTTATTGGGATCTCACTCCTTTTTACAAAGATAATTTGCGTAGGGACTGACTTTAGATAATTTTTAATATTATAAATTACGAATTATCACGCGACAGAATTAAGGATAAATTCTAGATTCTATTTTTTGTGATTATTATTGTCTTCTATTTTTTGTGATTTATTTGATTTTTCATGTACTTGGCGTATTTTTTTACTTTTTTGAAGTTTTTTATGGGGATATGTATTATAAAAACTCTAAATTGCTGGTATATTTATAATTTTGTCGATTTACCTTATTTGACTTTCCAGAAGCATGTGCGAAGCAAGATGCTTTGTCTTTCTATTTATTTTTTAATCTTCTCCGGATAACTTCCAAGTCTGCGACCCTACATAAGAAATCTATTAAAAAAATTTTGGCGACTTACCTTATTAATTGAGACAATAATTCAGTCTCCTATGTAGTGTAAAAACTCCTGACATTTCAAATTGGAACAACTTACTTTATTTGACACTTAGCACTTAGGTTATAAAATTTAAAATAGTATATATATATATATATGACTTCCGTTTCCGGTCGCGTGCGTGATAGCTGGGCGTAAGAGTGAGTGGAGTGTGTAGCTGGAGCGAAAGGCGAGTGAGGTGGTGAGGTAGAGTGGAAAGTGGAGTGAAAGGCAGAGGGGAGTTGAGGAAGGGTCGGGAGATAAAGGGAAAGGGACGGTGTTAGGTGGTAGTAGAAATACGGGAGGGATAAGGGAGGCTTGGGAGGTTAGGTGGAGATAGGCGAAAAAAGGCGGGAAGGAACGCGGAGTGTGACAGGTAGTGGCGCATGTGGGAGAAGAGTGAAGCAGGAGTGACGAGCTGGTGATAAGGCGGGAAATTTGAAAAACAGAGAAGGCTAGAGGGGTAAGGAAAGACGAGGAGAAAGGAAAGGATCAAAGGTACAAGGGATAAAAGGATAAGAGGGTAGGATAAAAGGGAATCAGGGCAAGAAAAGTGGGAAAGGGGAAGAAAGGAGAGAGGGGAGAGAGAAGAAGAGGAGAGATGGAGGCGAAAAAAGGGGGAGAAAAAGAAATGGGAAAGACGGCAAACGAAGGTAGATATAGAAAGGACAGTGAGAGTAGCGTAGGAAGCTTAGACTCTATGGGGGGAAAGAAGAGGGAGAGAGAGGAAGACACTGGAGCAATGGAGCAGCATAAAGAAGGAGGATTCAAGAGGTGCTCGAAGATGTGGAGGTCCCCGGAAAATGGAGGGAAAGGAGGGAGGGAGGAGGGAGGAAAAGAAGAGGAATCGCTGGAGGGAATGATAAGGGATATGATGTTGGAGATGAGGAGGATGAGGGAGGAAATGAGAAAGGATAGGGAAGAGAGAAGGATGATGGAGGAGGAGATAAGGAAGGAGAGGGAGGAGATGAGGAAGGAAAGGAAGGAGATGAAAAAGGAAAGGGAAGACAGAAGAAGAAGTGAGGAGGAGTGGAGAGAGGAAAGGAGGAGATGGGAGGAGGAGATGAGGGAAGAGAGGGTGAGGAGAGGAGGCCTGGTGGAGAAGCTAGGGAAGATAGAAGAATGGGATAGGAGGATGGAGGAGGTGATGGAGAAGGTAGGGCGGTGGGAAAAGGAAAGAAGAGGGAGTGGGGGGAGGGGGGGGAGGGGGGAAGGACAAGAGGAGGAATGGAGGGTGAGAGTTAGAAGAATAGAGGTCTTGCAGGACAAAAAAGAAAGGGAAGTGAGAAGAAACAATGTGGTGATAAGGGGGTTGGGGTTGGAAGGGAAGGAGGTGAAGGAGGAAGTAGAGAAACTATGGGAAAGGATGGGATTGGGGGTGAAGGGAATAAAGGAGGTGGTGAGAATAGGAAGAGTTGGAAAGGAGGGTAGTGGAATGGTGCTGGTAAGGTTGGAGGGGAGGGAGGAGAAGAGGAAGGTGATGGATGCGAAGAAAAAACTGAGGGGAAGAAGGGAAAGGGTAGAGGACGACCTCACCGAGGAGGAGCGGAGGGCAAAATGGAAGATAGAAAGAGAGGCACAAATGGAGAGGGAAGGGGGAAGGAAAGTGCAGGTGGGTTATTTGAAAATGTGGGTGGACGGGAAGATAAGAAGGTGGGACGAGTTAAGGGAGAAATGGTGTGAGGGGCAGGGAAACGAATGAAGTGGGAAGGGGGAAGGAGGAGGGAGAGGGGAAAGGAAGGGGGGATGTGGAGGGTGGCGTTCTGGAACGTAGCGGGGGTAAAGAGGACGGATGAAGGTTTTGGAGGGGACTGGAGGAATGGGATGTGATGGTATTGAGTGAGACGTGGGTGGAGGAGAAAGATTGGGGATATGTCGAGAGGAGACTACCTAGAGGGTATGTTTGGGAAAAGCAGTGGGCCAGGAGAGATAATCAGAAGGGAAGAGCGATAGGAGGAATGATGATGGGGGTGAGAAAGGAGCTGGAAGTAGGTGATGGGGGAGGGGGAGGGAAGGAGGGGATACTGGCGAAGAAAGTGAAGATTGGGAGGGGATGGTGGAAAATAGTTGGCGTATATGTGAATAGGGACTTGAAAGAGAAGCTAGAGGATTTAGGGGAGTGGATGGAAGAGCAAGAGGTGGGGATAAGAGTACTGATAGGGGGGGGACTTTAATGCGCGAACGGGGGAGGTAGGAGGGGTGTTATTGTGGGAAGAGGAGGGTAAGGGAAGAGGGGGAGGGAGTAGGAGATCCAAGGATAAGGAAGTGAATGGGGAAGGGAGGAGGCTGTGTAGGTGGTTAGAGGAAAGGGGGTGGGGAATATTAAATGGGAATACAAAGGGGGACGAGGAGGGGGAGTGGACGTTCACAGGGGGAAGGGGGAATACGGTAATTGACTACGTGGTAGGGAACGAGGATACAAGGGAGAAAGTGGGAAGGTTGGAGGTAGGAGAGAGGGTGGAATCAGATCACCATCCGGTGGTGGTGTGGTTAAGAGGGGAGGGGAGGGTGGAAGGGGAAAATGGGGGGAATAGAGGGGCGAGGGGAGGGGGTAGAGGTGACTGGACGGAAGAGGGAAGGCGAGAATTTGTGAGGAAGTTTGGGAAAAGGGGGGAGGGGGAGAGGGGAGTAGATGAGGAATGGTGTGAGATGCGAGAAAGGATTAAGGGCGCGATGGGTATGATGGGGAAGGGGGGGGGGGGAAACGGCAAAGAAGGGAGGGTGGTGGGATAAGGAGTGCAGAGAAGAGAAGAATAAGGTAAGGAGAGAATTGAGAAAATGGAGGAGGGAAGGAGGGGATGGGAGAGAATATAAGGAGAGGAAGAGGGAGTATGCCAGGTTGTGCGAGGAAAAAAGGAAGAAAGAGGTGGAGAGGTGGATGAGAGAAGTGGAAGGAATAAGAACGGAGGGGCAAGTATGGAAGGTGGTAAATAGGGGTAGGAAAAGGAGAGGGAGGGTTAATGAAGGAATATCAATGGTGGAATGGGACGGGTATTTCAGGGGGTTGCTGGGGGGGGTGGAATGGAGGGTGAGAAGGGGTGGGGAGACGAGGAGGAGGGAGGATGGAGAGGCGGAAATAGGGAGAGAGGAAATTGGGAAGGTGATAAGGAATTTAAAGGATGGGAAGGCCGGGGGGGGGGGGATGGGATACCGAACGAGGTGTGGAAGTATGGAGGAGCAGAAGTGGAGAATTGGCTTTGGGGGCTATGTAAGAAGGTGTGGAGGGGGGAAGGCTGGCCTAAAGAGTGGAGAGAGGGGGTGGTTGTACCCGTAGTGAAGAAGGGGGTGGGTAGGAAAGTGGAAGAATATAGGGGGATAACGCTGACACAGACGGCGTACAAGGTGTACGCCTCTGTGTTAGCGGAGAGATTAAGAGTGGAGGTGGAGGGGAAAGGACTGCTGCCACCGGGTCAAACGGGCTTTAGGAGGGGGGTGGGGTGTATGGACAATGTGTATGTATTAAATTATTTAATGAACAGGCAAGTGGGAAGAAAGAGGGGGAAAATGGTAATACTGTTCATAGATATGAAAGCGGCGTTTGACTCGGTGGACAGGGAGATATTGGTTAGGGCAATGAGGGTGAGGGGGGTGAGGGAGGAGTTGGTGGGGAGGTGTGACGAGATTTTGAGGGAAACATCGTGTAGGGTGCGGGTGGGGGAGGAGGAGGGGGAGAGGTTTTGGACGGCGAGAGGGGTGAGGCAGGGGTGCCCACTGAGTCCGAGCCTCTTCACCCTGCTCATAGCAGACATGGAAGAAGAGCTGAAAAAGGGAGGATGGGGGGGAGTGAAGTTAGGGGGGGAAAAGGTCTATGCGTTGGCATACGCTGACGATGTGGCGGTTTTGGCGGAGGACGAGGAGGGGATGAAGGGACTGATAGGGAAGCTGGAGAAGTATGTGGATGGGAAAGGACTGCAAGTCAATGTGGAGAAAACGAAGGTTATGAGGTGTAGGAGGGGAGGGGGGAGATGGAAGAGGGTGGTATGGAGATGGAAGAGGGTGGTATGGAGATGGAAGGGGAAGGAGATTGAGGAGGTGAGGAACTTCAAATATCTGGGGTACACGGTGATGGGGAACGGGGGTCAGGAGGAGCATGTGAGGGAAAGGGTGAAAAAAGGGGCGGCGGTGTTGGGGAAGGTATGGGGTATTGGGAAAAGGATGTTCGGAAATGACTGGGAAAGGAGATTATGGCTCTTTGACAGGTTGGTGTGGCCGGTGGTAGGGTACGGAGCGGAGGTGTGGGGGTGGAGGGAGAGGGGAAAGGTGGAACAATTACATGACAGATATTTGAAGTGGGTGATGGGGCTGGAAAGATGTACACCGAGTTATATGGTGAGGGAGGAGGTGCAAAGGGGAATGATGAAGGGAAGGGCAGGGATGAGGGCGTGGGAGTTTGAAAGGAAGCTGGAGGAGGGGCGAGGGGGGGAGCTGGCGAGGAGGTGTTGGGGAGAAATGAAGGGGAGGTTAAAGAGGGGAAAGGCTTTGGAGGGGTGGGAAGAAGAAAGGAAAGTGTTTTACGAGGAAAGGGGGTGGACTCTGGAGGAGATGGAAGGGATAAGGGAAAGGGGGGGAATAAGAGGGGAGGAGTTAGTGAACAGGGAAAGGAAATTGCAAGAAGAGGAGAGGTGGAAAAGGATAGGGGAATCACAATACAACGGGTGGTATGGTAGGGTGAAGGGGGAAGGGTTGCCGGGGTATCTGAAGAAGGGGTGGGGGGAAAGTAGATGGGGAAGGGTTGCGAGGTTTAGGTTGGGAAATGAAATGAGGGGGGGGGGGAGGTACTGGGAGGAGGAGGAAAATAGAATATGCAGGGTGTGTAGAGGGGGTGAAGAGACGTGGGAGCACGTATGGGAGGTGTGTATGGGGTTAGGGGAAGAGAGGGGGTGGCAGGAAATGGCAGGGTAGGTGCTAGATGATGGGGGGGAGGGGGAGGTATGGATGAGAAGAATTGAGGAGAGGAGAGAGGGAAGGGAGCATGGATGAGGAGATGAGAGTGGAAGGGGAGTCGAGCGGAAGCGGGGGTCCGGGAGAGAGCGAGAGACGCGTTGCGAGCGGCGGAGCGGGAGGTGGAGGGCGAGCGAGCGCGGAAGGGTGGAAGTAGATTAAGATAGGATAAGATAGGCTAAGATAGTTTAAGATAGTTTAAGGTAGATTTAAGGTAGAGTAAGGGAGAAGAGTGTGATAGGAGGCGTAGGTTAAGGAGATTGTAACCCCGAGGGGAGTCAATAAAGACAGTACAAGTGTATATATATATATATGTACGTGTAACGTCCCACGGGGACTCGAACCGGTAATTACCGACCGTCAGTAAAGTAGGATCGATATACGCTAGCATTAATCCAAACTGCGTTACCGCGCACAAGCATTGTACATACTTTATTACGTAAATTACGAACTAAGCGAATATTAAAGAAGCGAATATTATAGGAACATTAGAAATAATTAAACTTAAGTATTACAAAAGAACAAGATAAAATAATATGTAACAAACAAACAAAAAGCGAAACACTGAAAACTAACTCACTGCGCATTTGCCAACCCACCAAATCTCGAGTATAAAAGGAGGCGCACGCAGCACCTGGCGCGCTCATTCGAATTCAGATACGTTCTTGCGACCGATGAATACTAGTTCCTGGAGGTAGCTGAGGTACCATCCAGCAGAATTTCAGCACGCTCCGGAAACGGTAGCGACTGGTTCTCAGTGTATAAAGGTACTGTTGCTCCTCTTTGGATCTTTCATTTAAAGGTTGAGAACTTTGTCTTCACGGAGGTTTCAAGCGTTGCTCCTATTAGTAGGTAGCAGCTTAACCGGTTAGCGAAGGCAAGGTCTACGGAACCCTAGAATACATACCCTGCCACGAGTATCGGGAACCGCTCCGGAAACGGTAGCGGCCGCTACGAACAGCAGCAGCATAAAATAAAGAATTCTGTCAAAAGTTTGGGAACTGCTCCGGAAACGGTAGCGGCCGAGCTTACTACAGAAGCATATTTTACATACAGATATTTAACTTTAATAGCGCAGTTAATTAGTATAAAACCCATAAAAAACATAAAAATCGTAGTCATAAGCATTATAATTATTACTATTAGAAATAAGTGTTGTTCAAATAAAGTCATTGTTACGTTTTAAGTTGGATTTTACTCCTTAACTCTATCAACGAACCCACACCTATCCTATACTCGAGGGGACGCCGCTCTCCTCTCGAGAACCTGCTAGCGTTCAGTCGTCCCTGGGCAACCGGACGTTACATAC
Source organism: Andrena minutula (assembly GCA_929113495.1). Taxonomy (NCBI): domain Eukaryota; kingdom Metazoa; phylum Arthropoda; class Insecta; order Hymenoptera; family Andrenidae; genus Andrena; species Andrena minutula. The sequence continues at coordinate 28,691,199 of OV815995.1, forward strand.
GTACAATGGCGGACGACGAACGAAGAACGATACATGTGTTGGGTGAAGGTGTGTGTGTAACGCGCATATACGTATTATGTCGACGAAAAATTTCTTGGAGAATCAGAAGAAAAATCTACCGTTTTCGACTGATCAATGATACGATATTGCGATATCTCTGTCATGCATGGACCGATTTTATTGAAATTGGTCTTATTCGAAAGCCGATATGCGGTTTACATAAGAAAAATGCCTTTAAATTTACAAAATATTGCAGGCGTGATGAGATATTAATGTATAAATGTCAGAATTAGGTTAGAGTGTCTCCGCGACGAGTAAAGGTACACGGTAGCGACAGTCGACATATATATATATGTATACTAGATATATATATAACAGGGTGTTTTTCATGTACTTGGTGTCGAGACGCTACCGCGTCTCTAGATGTGTCCTAAATTGTATGTGCACTGCAAATCGCATGTGTTTTAAATCGCATGTGTCATAAATTGCATGTGTTCTAAATTGTATGTGTCCTAAAATATATGTGTCCTCACAGCCGACTCTAGTACTAGCCGTGCTGAAGGTAAAATGGCAGCACCGCGAGAGTCCGGTTTCGATATATATATACCTACCGTATCAGCCTCTCGGCCTCTCACCGGCCTCCCGGCTACAGTCTCCCTCTACCGGCCTTTCGGTTTCGCGTTTATCTTTTAAATTTATTTATATTAACCCTACAGATCTTTATTTTTGTGGGTAGCACATTTATTTAATACAATCTGTAGCATTTTTGGACATTTTGATTTACATAATTTTTTGTTACAAATTTCACGTATTCATTAAGAGATAAGAATAATAAGATAATAATAATAAGGGAAATTAATAATAACAATAAGGGAAACTAATAATAACAATAAGGGAAATTAATAATAACAATAAGGGAAATTAATAATAATAAGTTTATTTGTACTACAGGCTCACAGCCTATTACAAAAGAGGTTGTTTGATTCTCACTGCTTCGCTTCCTCGATGTTCTTAATATTTAATATTTCAGGGAACTCTTTTTCCCTAACTTTTTGTGCATGCCTTTGTTGATATTGGGGACATACAGACAGAACAAGCTTTGGAGTCTCCCTTCTTCTCCTGTTGCATAGTTGACATTCCTCTGCGTCGCTTATTTTTACGCTTCCTTCCTTTTCTTCTGCCATACTGAATTCATATCTTCCTGCCAAGAATTGCAAGGGAAATTATAATGGTACTTTAAAAGTTAATAATATAATTCTATTTTTTTATTCCCAAAAGATGAGGAATTACCAAAAAAAATGGTTGCTATACCTCGTAAAAATTGTACACCAACAAAATATTCTGCCGGTTGTAGATGATTCCATTCAAATTTACATATCCAGTTATGGGTCCCAGTCTGTTGCTAAAAAAATTAAATTGCAATATATGTCGATTATTAATTGTGGATGATAACGGTAAAACTGTAGGCGACGGATATTTTGATCACTTACAAAGAGGGGTCCTTTCTGTCCTCACTGAAGAAGTGATAAACTCATTTATTTATGTATATCCAATAATGTAAGCCATAATAGGAGATGGTAATTTGGAATCTCAACATTTGTAATCTGAAAATCATAAGCATATTTTATATAAGTTAACTCATTATAATTAAGAAAAGGGTAACGCGCCATGGTAAATACCCGTAGGGTGGTGAGAAAATTGTTCATAATTATAATACTGTCCTCTAACACGATTTTATAATTAACTGCATAATTGTTCCTTTCAATAGCTAATTATGCTAACCTCTTTACTACGGGCACTTAACCTGTTTGGCTTCGTACCAACAATTTTGTCTACACATATTTCAGGTCTCTATTAACTTATACATACCTTTATCAATTTTTAAATCCTTCAATATGGTTCAAAGATGGTTTTAACTTGTTTCCCACTTCTTGTTTCTTAAAATCTCTGTAAATATTTCAAATATAATGCATCACAACACCAAACTATTCCGAGAGTCCACAAAATATATACCACATTTATAAATATTAATATACTCCTGTATTACTTCTACTTACTATAGTTATGATATTTACGTATTTCTTATACATAGTTAATACAAAATACTGTATATTAGTATAGTTTTATACCGTAAAATCACGTTAATTACAATGCTGAATGCAAAACTCCACCATTGAAAATAGGACTCCCGATCCGCACATGAGCGGTGTTGCCACGTTGTATAGCACGGCTAGTAGTAGAGTCGGCTGTGGTGCCCTAAATCGCATGTGTACTAAATTGTATGTGTCCTAAATCGCAAGTGTCCTAAATTGGGGAGTTGACAAATGTTTTAAAAGTGTTTAAAACTGTTCATTATGATAAAATATACTTGTAAAAAAAAAATTAATTTTTTGCTACACCTCTAACATGAAAAATAATGTAATTTTTATTTGAAATAAAAAATTACCGCGAAAACGCACTGCATGGTCACGTGACCATTTGTGACGTCAACGTGCAGTAAACAATGAAAATACATAACCTCTCTTAGGTATTTAATTTCTTTTAAACATATTTCTAGCTCGCAATTGTCTAGTAAAACAATATACTTACACAGAAGTTTTAACATTTCTGTATTCGGCAGAACAGAAATCTGGATTTGTAGCGGAAATGCTAGCCACCATAATAGCGTCCAATCTTGGTAAATTTGTGCAGTCACCTTTAACGAAGTTCTCTTCCATTGCCAATAATATACATTCACTATTTTCCTTACCAAAGAAATCGAGTAGAAAGTACTCGTAAACAATATTTTTTAATATAACCTTGTATGAGCAAATGCAGAAAGTGTCATTTGTCGCTACATATAAATCGCTGTTTACTGCACAATGACGTCACGCGCCCTGATTGGCGTTTGAGATCACATGACTCACAACTTAAAAACGTAAATTTTATTTATTAAATTTTGGTAAAACTAATAAGTGTTTTATTAATATTTCTATCATTTTTGGCTTTTCATTAATAAATCTGTAGATTTCACTACTTTTCCCTTTTTTCCAAATACTGGCAAATCCGCAATTGTATGTAAACTATAATTTTATTGTGCTTTAGATTGCATGTGCACTACTTTCTGTGCACTGTTCTGATGTGTCCTAAATTGCATGTGTAGTTTTGTACTGTGTAGTTTTGATATGGAGCCCAAAATGTATATATGTTTAAGACAAAGACATAACATTCTTATTTATATTTCACGTCCACTATGCGTAAAGGCGAGTACTATTTGAGGATCGATGTTGCGTATACACAACATTTATTGTGGTTAAACCCGATGATGGAGAGTTTTAAAATTTACCGTGAAGCATATTTAGACTTTTATTATTAATAATCGTCTATGAAAAAAAAAATTTCCACAATCCAAAAAGTGCAGACCTGAAAGGGTTCGTTCACGGAGAGCGTAGGATAGATACTAATAGGCACTTTAAATGCGGATATCTTAAAAAAGCGCAAATTTGCGCCAGATTTTTCAATTGGATATCATACTTCACATGTAACTTTACATGCAGAAACCTATAACTGTGTGAAGTTCGGTGAATAAAATAACTATTTTCCTTCCCTTGTACTAAAATATGAGTAGGATTTAGGACATCTTGAGAAGGGAAGTACAAGAGTAAGTTCAAAGATATTTTGCATTATTCATGTGCCAAATGTATGTTTATAACACGTATCTTAATGGTAAAATGTGTTACATATGAATTTTTTGAAAATAAACTTTGCCTGATAAATTAAATATGCAAGCGTTTTCAAGCCATTTAAAGGTGGGATCTCCTACACGCGATTGGTCGCAGTATACTGGTGCAATGGGAAAGCATGTATCTGTTCTCCTACATGCGACTGCGATCGTCGGGTATGCGCCAGACGTAGGCGCCTGACGCGAGTCTGTTTGAGTACCAGCCTAGGCTACTCGAGAGTCAACACAATGCGAGGAGGGTCTGTTTCCCATTATACCTGGTCGCAGGCTCGGCACTGCGACTACCGATCGCTAGACTCCTCCGGGAGGGAGTCTAGCGACCAGTCGCACTGCGACCCATTGCCCCAGTGTGACAAAATCTCAAGAAATAAGGAAAGAAGTCAGAATTCAAAAGATATGTATTTTTATGTTACCTGTAGACTACTAATATGAGCACCTAAAAACGGTTAAAATATCATGACGCCTACTTCTGATCTGTGTACAAACACGTGTCTGTGATTGTATGTATTTTTCGTGCAGAATTTTAAATTGAGTCTTTTAATTTTTGGTGATATAAAAGAAAACAATTTTTGGAGCCCCAAAATAAGTAGTGTCGATTCTGTTAAGTAATAGCAAATAATTAGTTACTTCGCGAATATTTTGCAGTTATGGATTAAATACGTGTATTCTATGTCGCACAGTGGGGGTAAATCCCCAAAAATGGGAAAAATGTAACATCCTGTATTTTGCAATTTAAAAATGCCGAATATTATTAAGGAAATTGATACTAAAAGTGTTAATATATAAGTTTGACGTTATTTAAGAAAATAACGTCAATTCGTCATGAATTAGCGTCAATAGTTCCAATAAAACTACAAGAATTTGATAAATATGCCATGGAAAGTGCAGTATTCCTATCGACACACGCGCGAAGTTCCATGATGTAGCGTGATGAGTGATGCCCTAAACGGATTATTAGCGGGCCACGGTTTACTAATGCCTAAAGTTCTTAAAGACCCCACCACGTGGTTGTTTGCCATTTAGAAATGTGGCAAACGGATATTGTAGAAACGTTCTTAGGAAAATATGAATATTACCGCTTGTAAACAACGAATGAATTGCATCTCGCTGTGAAAAATTCATCAGTGTGATCGGTTAGAGCCAGTGATGCCAGATCGAGGATGGGTTCCCTCGCGAATTTCCCCCACCTCGCGTACACTACGCCGGAGCAGCGTGTTCGTGAGCTCGGCACTTCGGAGTCCAACTCACGGACATGCTGCTCTGGCGTAGTGTGCGCGAGGTAGGGGAAATTCTCGAGGGAACTCTCCTCGATCTGGTATCATTGGTCAGAGAGTCTCGTCAGGGTCGCGGTTATGGTCCCGCGAGCCGGTGGTAGACAACGGTACGTGCCGGTCCCAAGTCCCTGTGTAGCACCAAGTAACAGAGCAATCAACGGATTAACTCAGGGCGAAGAAAGTTCAAACCCCTGCAAAAAAACGGAACGGTGTCGATTGTCCCTGTTCGACACCAGGTACACAAATTCTTCCCGACGAACGCTTCGAAAACAAGCAATTATTGCCTATCGTAAACGAATGAAGAAATTTCGCTTCGAAAAATTCTAAATTACCGGTTGTAAAAAATAATTGGAATTTCCGCCTCGCTCTGAGCCCATTTTTGTCCCACAAGGCAAAACATGCAGAAATATTTGTAAACCTGTATCCATGTTATCCTATATACCAAACACTGTTCACAAAGTGTTGATACATTCCTGCCAAAATATATTATATTTTGGCAACCTTGCAATCGGCCAATTAGGTGGAGAGACCCAAGATGAAGTCAGAAATAAAGATTTTAAAAATTATAGAACAAATTGTAGGTCAAAAGATTCCGACTGGAATACAGAAGAAGGTGTTTTGAACTTTTTATGCATTTCTGTAGATCCAGTAATAGTTTTCTATCTTTGCCGAAAGAAAATCAAACACCTTTTTTATAAAGTAGCTTAATATGATTCGGCATTTTTTTATCTTTGCATACAGAAAGGAATATTTCCTGGATGTTTCATAGTAACAACAATATGCCGGAAGGCGAATATTTTATTATTTCAAATTAACGTGTAAGAAACATAATTTTTCTATGGTCTCAGGTAATAATTTTGATCTGTTACTGGTAACGAAATCGTCCGATCGCGTCCGAGTTTTGCTGAGTCGACCTGAAATCAAATTGCCCGGTTATGGCGACTATGCTTGTAGCCCGAATCGAGTCTCGGGACCCTGCCCGATCCCGCCCGAAAGTTTCCGGCCCGTCCCGAGCACACCCCTGGTCGCAGGCGAGGAGAATCAGCCTACGGCCAGTCGCTGGGTCAAATCACTGCGACCAATCGCGCGTAGGAGATCCCACCTTAAGAAGCACGAAATTTCGTCAACTTTGATAGCCTATATCTCATTAACTGACCACTATATTTTAAAATTTCAAACGGCATTTGTTGCACTGATGTATATATATATTAAATGTACCATACTACCAACAAGCTGCTATTCACTTCGGAAATTGACTTTTGGCCAGCTTTTCAGGAAATGCACCACTGTCCGTTGCCTCTGAAAATCGACCGCTGCGTTCACTTAGGTTGTATTCCAATTCACGCATACTGCGCATGAAATTGATGGCATCTTATTGGTGGCATCGTACGGTTCCCTAGAATTTCTCTCACTTGCCACCAATACGATGCCATTTCCGGTGCAGCGAGCGGTGCAGTGACTGCTTCTTCTCTGATTTTCTGCGATTGCTGCACGCTCACTGCACCGGAAGTGGCATCGTATTGGTGGCAAGTGAGAGAAATTCTAAGGAATCGTACGATGCCACCAATAAGATGCCATCAATTTCATGCGCAGTATGCGTGAATTGAAACACAACCCTCAATCCCAGGCCTGCATTAGATGCTTTGCTATTTCTTCGTGTACATTTCCAAAACGCTTCATAATGGTTTACCGATATTATCTATACTTATTCAGACTGTTTGTTTATTCTTAAAAATGATTTTAATTTATGTTTGTTTACTTTAAATAAAGATTTAGAATTTTAACATATAGTAAATCATTTTAATTACTGAATTTTTCTATTACCCAATTCCGGGATTAGTCCCGGAATCCCGGGATAGACTTTAAAAAATCCCGTAACCCGGGATAGTAAATAATGACCGGGATTGGATTCCCTAGTTGCAAACCTTTCCTTTCAAGGTATTTTCCAAATCTTCGTATCATGTCCTTAAGATCCTTTGATTCATTTGCTAGTAACGCTATATCGTCCGCATATTCTAGAGTCCAGATTTTTTATTTTCCTACTCTGACTCCTCCTGCTTGGTTTTTCCTCATGGTTTCCTCCAAGTACGCTACATATATTGTAAATAACGTTGGACTCAGTGGGCATCCCTGTCTTACGCCTTTTGTTGTCCAGAATTTGATGATGAATGAAGAATGAATGACATTTCTCCGTTTGCTTTTATATTATTTCTTGTTTCCTTGTAAATTTCTCCGATTCTCGTCCTCAAGCGTTTACTTGTGTCCTTTCTCTTCATGATGTTCTGAAGTTTTACTGTATTCACCTTGTCAAATGCCGCGCTTAGGTCCACGAAAAACGTATACAGCTTCCTCCCTTTTTTCTGTATTTCTCTGTTAGCTACATATTTCAGAATAAAAATGTTATCTGTTGTCGACCTACCGCTCCTGAATCCTGCTTGCGTTTCTGGTATTATGTGGTTCTTTTCCAATTCCTCTTTTAATCTTTTTTCTAGGACCATAGCATATATTTTGTACGCTGTGTTTAGGATCGTTATCCCCCTGTAGTTGCTTACCTTTTCTCTATCTCCTTTTTTGAATATTGGTGAAATCACCCCTTCTTTCCACCTCTCCGGGAATCCTTCTCCCTTCCACACTTTATTGAAAATTTCTGTGATCCTTTTTACTATTTTCACATTGCCGTAAATCCAGGCTTCATTTTCTATTTTGTCTTCCCCTGCTGCTTTCTTCTTTTTTAATTTCCTGATTTGTTCTTTTACTTCTGCTTTTCCTATTTCCTCCTCCACTTCTCCTTCCGTGTTGTCTATTTCTATTTAAATCTATGTTATTGGAGATCCATATTCTTTTCTTTCTTTGTTTACTTATACATTCCCATATTTGATTTTCTCCCTTTAATTGCATTATCTCATTTTCTACATTTTTTTTTGTAATTCCCTTCTCTTTTCTTCGCACACTTTTTTGTACTCCCTTCTTTTCTTTTGATAGTCTTCTTTGTCTTCTTTGCCCCTTCTCCAGTTCCTCAGTGCTCTTCTGACTTCTCTTTTCTTTTTTGTACAGTTCGAATTCCACCACTTAAAGCTGCCCAATTTCCATTTATTTATTTTTACTTCTTCTTTCCGTACTGCATTATTTATTTTTCCTACCATTTCTTCTACCATTTCATTCACCTCTGTCCTATTGAAGCTTATTTTGTTTAATTCCTTTTGAAACACTCTTTTCCCTTCCTCTGTCCAGACTCTTCTCTCTCTCCACCCCTCTTCCTGATTCCCCCCTCGCTCTCTTCTTTTATTTCCCCCATATAGTTCTGCTATCAGAGGCATATGGTCTGAGTCAACCCTTTCTTCCACTGTGAATTTCTTGATATCTTCTTTCGCCTCGACATTTGTTATTATATAATCAACTAGCATGCCCCGTGTCGGCTTCACCCGAATTAGTAGCGTGACTGATTTATGTTTATTGAAATTAATATCTTTTATAACGAAATTAAAGGTATTTTGAAAAACGCTTCATTTCCTCGTAAAAGTTTTTTCCTCATAATTCGGAAAAAATCATATTCTTGGTAAGATGATTTTGTGACATTAGTGTTGCATGCGTCGAGCTCGGGCGAATGATCTTGACAAATTTGATCATACACGGGGACATGGTAAACATCCAAAGAAAATCTGCTGCTCTTGTACTCATTTTTGAGACTGTATTTTGATGCTGCTCGCTACTTTCGCTCATTCTTATTCTTAAAATACAATAACGTCTAACAACAACGAATTTTCTGGAAAGGGTTTGTGTCTTGGCATTTTTATAATTATTTTTGAAAATATAAACTTCCGTAATCGGAAACTACTGGTGGTACTCGAAAGTGACTATACACTATCTGCCCGGCCCTGATATGGGCATGACTGCTTTATTTCAACTGCGAGAAGCGCCCGGCCCGATCGCCGCCTGACGGTCGCGTCGCGTACTATCCATAGCAGACGGCCGCGTCATGACTTCTTTTATGTACATAAAATTACACACATTAATTATATTTTACGTGATTACACATAGCCTATGTTCATTCGTGTTGTTCAAGGATGCTGTAGTTAAAATTTCGTAGTGATTGGTTCAGTACTTTTTGAGATTTTTGTGTGCATACAAATAAACGCTGTAGCTTTATTATAATAGTAAGATTACCGTGCTGCCTCTCGCCCCGTGTATGTATACTCTCCTTTATCATCTCCCCCCATATTCCCGTTCAGAATATTCCATCCTCTTTCCTCCACCATCTCTAATAATAACTTCCCTTCTGTGTTTTTGAATTTGTCTTTTGATCTCCTTACGCCACGCTTTTCTTCTATTCTAAAATCGCCCCCTTCCTGTCCAATTCTCGCATTGAAATCTCCTCCGATTATCAGTTTCCCCACCTCCCTCTTTTCTATTAAGGGGGTAGTCACGTCACGTGACACGGGCGATGCACCGCGCTGTAATACCGACAATCTAACCTGAAACATGGGTTTGGAATTTTTCCTTTTTCGTCCTTATATGAGCAGATTTTGGGCTGGGCGAGGTCTCATTCGAAAGAGGAAGGTTCAATGCGGAGCGCTGGGATAACCGTTTGAGTCACAAAACTCTTTTAATGTCCTAAAAATACTTAAGGACGTAATCACGCCACGTGACATGGGTAATGCAGCGCGCTGTATACCGACACAATCTGGCCCGAAACATGGGTCTGGGAAGGTACGTTGTTTGTCCTTATATGAGCAGATTTCGGGCTGAGTGACGTCTCATTCGAAAGAGGAAGCTTCAATGCAGTCCGCTCTGGTCATCGTTTGAGTCACAAAACTCTTTTAGTGACCTAAAAATACTTGGATTCTTGCGGGTGTATTTTGTCGACTTTTGCTCTACTTTGATCACTCATATTATTAGATATCAACACAATCTCGTCGAATCATGACCAGAGCGGACTGCATTGAAGCTTCCTCTTTCGAATGAGACCTCGCCCAGCCCAAAATCTCCTCATATAAGAACAAACAACGTACCTTCCCAGACCCATGTTTCGGGCCAGATTGTGTCGGTATACAGCGCGCTGCATTACCCGTGTCTACCCCTTTAAATGGTCTAGCTCTTGTTTCGTCTCCTTCATATCTCTGCTGTACACTGTTATTACTCTCCATTTTTCATTCTGTATCCTGATTCTCCTCTCTTGGATATGTTCCGTTCCTGCGTTCGATTCCTCCTCTTCTATGCCCTTTCTTATACCTGTGATACTTCCGCCTGTCGCTCTCCCTTTTTTTTCTCTCTGGTGGCATATTTACATTTCCATGAGAATTCTTGTGGCAAATTTTCTCTGTATCTTTCCCATTGTTTCTCTTCAATCCACGTTTTGTACTAATCCTATTACATCGAGTTCTTTAAAAAAAAAAACCAAAACTGTTTGTCTTTGCTGAACAATCCTGCTACATTCCAGTATCCTATTTTAAATGTATCTATATTTCTTTGATTCTTTTTCCTTTCCCGATTCTGTGTACCCCCCTCTCCCCGCATATCTACGTTCGCAGGCACGCGGGGAACGGGTGTTGGTACTGCCTTTTGTCGTGCTTTCGTTGTCCTTGTAAGCTCTGCGATCCTACAATAAATTAGAGGTTCACAGAACTTTGCCGACTCCAAAAATTTACTTCTTTCAGCCCACCTTCCTCTTTCCAAATAAATGTCTTATCGTTGATTTTTACTTTCCTATACCTAACTTTCACCTTTGCCCCTTGCTCCCTTTCCGCCTTGGCAATATCTTTAATATTTATTTGTATCTCCCTTTCTTTTTTCGTCAGGTCATTGTCAATAAACAGTCTCTACCCTTTCAATGTACTCTTCTTTAGCATTACTGCTCTTTTCTGTTGCCAGATTTTCAACTTCGCTATCAGTAGCCCACTTTTCTCTCCCTTTCCTACCCAGTAGGCTTCCTCGACTTCTACTTCTATCTGCAATTCGTGCCTTAACACATATTCCACCGTATCCTTGGGAGTCCCTTTACGCGGTAAATCCTCTCCCCTTAGGGAAATATTATTTCTTCTCTCTTTTCTCCCTAGCCTCCTCCTTTCTTTCTAGCCCCTCCAGTCTTCCTGTGAGCCCCTCTACCTAGTAGTAATACTAGGAGAGTTCCAACCCGGGTGTGCTGAGGGGAGCGCGAGGGCGGGGGGGAAGTGAGGGCGCGCGGGGGAGCGCGGCGGAGGGAAACCTGGGCGCGGGGCCTGCGGGGTGAGGAAAACAGGTTGCGCGCGCACGCGCCGCGGAGTGGGGGAAGCCACGACGATGGAGGGGATCAGTCCGGGTCGAACCGCCGCGGAGGCCTCTCCAGACCGGACCCATTTTTCAGAGGAAGGCATTCACCCCCGAAAAAAATCTCTTTCAGAACTTGGCCCACCCGAAAAATTTTTCAGACCTAACCCAGGGTTGGGGACTGTCCTGGAAATTTTTTTTTTTTCAACGCAGAGAAATAATTTATTTTTATCGGACGATGTCGGGAAAGATCGGCGTTTTTCGACACCGCGTCTTCGAGGGAAAGAGACGGAGCATTACTTTAAAGTTAAAATTCTAGGAGGGAAAGAGACACCACTACATAAGTGACGGAGCATGCATTTTAAAGCTAAAATTCTGGGGGAGGGAAAGAGACAGCAATACTTGGTGGTACAATCGCATTTTATTCTAAAGCCAACAGTATTAAACGTTCCGATTTAACATCGCAGCGTATCGCGCGATTACGCGAAATTCGACTTCTCTAGAGCGACCGTGCACGGTGATGTCATTTGGCAGCGCGAATCATAGAAATAATTATGCAGCGTCAGCAAATCTTAAAGTTAGGAGGCAAGGAGGATGATGGGTAAATAAAATTGAGAAACTACCGTCTTAATCTAGCATACATCATATTTAGGAAGTTGGTTTGGAGAGGATGAAGAAAAAACATTTATACAATAAAAATTGATTATATTTATTTATGAATTTCTCTCTGATGTTTAGTCCACCAGTTGAATATTTCAAATACATTTTGCAAGGCACAGTGCTTTGCATGTCTGCCACATCGCAGAGTATCAACTACATTTAGCTTATTTAGAGATTGTATATTCTCGTAGTTAATGTCCAGCGTCTCGATGACCATGTCCGCTCTCGTACTTTCATCGAGGAAATACGCAAGCCATTCGCGTTTCTGCAGCCCTTTAACGTATACGACATGGCATATGTCATCTTCTTCGTCGATCGCATCAGCTACAGCTTTCGTAATTAGCTGTTTAGCCATACTGTATGGAACTTCTCCATCGTCCCAGCGTAGCCCATGATGTTTCGCCGTCAACCACCGAATGCTTGATTTGTCAGATTTCGTAAGAAGATATTGTGGCATCGAACTCCGAAAAATATAATGCGAGAGAATTGTTCCCTTTCGCAGGACAGCCACTTCCTTCACGACAAATCTTCCATCGACGATGAACCCTTGCATGTCAACAAATGTTGGCGCGGACATTATCGATACAATTTAGAGACCCGCTCGCTTCCAAGACAGATGGGGGAATGCAGTCTTTCTCGTAAAGTATCTCGATTTTCGCGATGAAATTTTCTTTTGGTGCGAATTTGACACAGGAGAGGGCAGGCAATTTAATTAATTTTGCGCACCACGTTTGTCAGCGGATTGTATTCAACCACCCGATCGTGCAGAATCAGACAATAGGCCGTAGTATTTGCCGGTACGTTCTCTTTACACTCGAATTCTATGCGCACATCCACGGTGCCGCTTTTAACCGACTCATTTTGTCGCGAGCAATCAATCACCACGAAGGGACCAAATTCTAAAAATTCGGCCACGGTGAATAATCCATCGTTACAGTTGTAATATGATTTACGGAATTGTGTATACATGTGAAACAAGATGGCATGCTTATCCATGTCAAAGTCCACCTGCATGTCATCATATGGGTGAAAATCCGAGTTGAGAAAAGCTTTTACATTGGTTAATTTGCATTTGTCGAACATAGTAGCATCTTTGGACATATCATTCTTTCGATCAGTCTGTAGAGCAAGGATAATGACACGCGGCTTCTCCAATTGCGCAGATGCCTTCACGGCCCATGAGTGCTTGGTCGTGCTCTGTAAGAGAGGATACTCGTACATATCCCACGATTGAAAACAAATGCTCAGGTTTCGTCCACTGTCCAAAGTATGTAGCAGTGATAGCTTATTAACATCGTTCAGCGTCACATGAGGCATCCGCCATTGTACTTTAACTAATTGAATTTCTGGTTCCAACATCGGCGATCCAATTAGAACATTGTTATCGTTGCGCGATCGTATTAAAATCAATTCGTGACGCGCATTAATAATAATGTGTTTGTAGTCCTCGCAAAATCCCAGCCAATATTTCAGTGGGATACAAAAATTGAAATGATTTTTCACTTTTAGCCCATCGCGTCGTTTCAAGCCCCATCCGGCATTCTCCATATTTTTGTCTTCGCCAGATGTCAGCGATACATAGTTTTTCAGCGTGCTAGTTATTCCAACGTTTCTGTTGCGATCAATTTCCACACCATTCAGCTCGTATCGAATCTCATCGAATAAGAACGCCATGCAATTATTTCCCAATGTCACCGTTAATTTATCGTTTGGTTTATTTATCTTCAATTTTCCCTCCACGTAGAGGAAACTTTCACACGGTAATGTGTATAAATCCTGCTGTTGTATGGGTATTCTTATCTCATCGCTGTGTCCAAACGTTGTGTTGACGTATGGGTTTTATGTGTGAGTCTCGAGCTTGACGATGCGATCATTAAACGTCGGCTTCCCTCCAATGCTTAGAATGTCAGCCATTTTTCAACTTAATTGCGCACGGTGAATCCCAAGGATTTCAAAAATGCAATGTTTGCAGCAGTGAGTCTCTTCTTTTTAGCGTGCTCAGAGCTATTGTTGTTGTTGTTGTTGTAAACAATTTGGTTTGGAAGAAACGAGTTTCTGGAGTCGTTCAACACAAGCATCTCTTTCGTTCGCACCACACGTATTATCGTCGTCGCCGTCGTACGTGCAATCTGATGGTAATCTCTTCACCTCGAAAATCGAGCAGCCGTCCGTCTTGATCCACAACCCGTATCGTTAGATCCGTAACGACCCGTGCGGTGATTGGAAGGTAAATGATCTGCGCGGGCGTTTCCGATGTCTTATATCCTGGTGGGACTCTCGGAGAAAATTCATGTATCGTATGTACGCGCTTTCCATTGTTGTACGCGCCAGCGGTAGCGCTACATTCAACTCGAATAATGTTCACGTTCATGATATTAATCGGATCGTCTGATTCGTGCCATCGACCTGGTTCCAACACCCGATTCGTCGAGAATCCTAGCAGCGATCCAATGTTATTGCGCTTTGTAAAGTCTACGGCGAATGAGCAGTACAGCTCGCTTTTCATGGTATTGTTGTTGGGACGCAACACTATAGGATACACATCACCATCGTTAGCATCGGTGCCGCCGAGATTTTGAGGAAACCGCTCGAGTAATCGCTGCCTCAAATACTTGGCAATGGCGTCTAGTTCGTAGGAGCCGTGGGGAATCGTAATGTATTCAGGAGTGGCGTCGTCGCTGTTGCCGATGTCATAATTTGCGGTGAAGTAGAATTTATCGTTGCTCGAGTCGATGTTTGGTATTGTATGATAAGTTTCAAAGGTTGTTAGGCCAAGCTCGTAATCATCGTCGCTCAAATCTATGGGTGGAAAGTAGCTCACCGCGAGGGTGCTACTCTTGCCGGTTAGAGTGAACGTTAGCGACATATTCCAAGCTGTACGACTCGATTAGTACTGAATCAGAGTGGTGGGAAGTCAATCCTTAAATTTGGTGCCGATCGCTTGTAGAAAGCGTAGACATAGTTGCCCGCAATTGCTCTGATCATACAGTAAAGTCTCGTTAGCCGCTCGATTTGCTCAACACAATACCGACTTTTCGCTATCCCCACCACTTTTCTCTCACTCTTGTCCGGTAAAGGCGAAAGCGAGATGGAACGCGAGCGAGCGAAGGCACTGAAAGCGAGCGTGGAAAGTACGAGACAGACGACGCGTTGATGTTTTGTCTCGCTCCGTCTTTCGGACGTCGCAACACTCCGTCCTTTGCGTGCGCGACGGGCGTGCGCAATGGTCGCAAGCGGTTACGGTGACTGCGAGAACCGTTTCGCAAAATCTTGACGCAGGCCCGGCTGAAATCCTTTTTGCGCCCTAGACGAACATGTCAAATTGCGCCCATTATTATAATACATTTATTAGAGTTTATTGATGACCTTAATCTGAATTTTCATTCGTAGTTTAAAACAGTTGCAGAACAATTTGTAATATTGTATTTTCAAGTTTATTTTCAACAATATCAGCAATGAAAATTCCATTTTGCACCTCTATATATATATACTTTCTTTGGCTATATACATACTGATCGCTGCCTGTAAGCTTGGCTTGTCTCCATAAGCAAAATTAGGCGACTGCCTAGGGTGGAAAGTCGACAAGAAGTGCAAAATGGAATTTTCATTGCTGATATTGTTGAAAATAAACTTGAAAATACAATATTATAAATTGTTCTGCAACTGTTTTAAACTACGAATAAAAATTCAGATTAAGGTCATCAATAAACTCTAATATATGTATTATTATAAAGAGCTGAATGGGACCAGTTCGCCTATGGCGCAAAAAAGACTGGAGCCGTCCTTGGCTATCTGACCGTCGCGCGCATGCGTCGAGTAGTTACGATTACATGGAGCGCTCGCGTCTGTCGCGCACGCAGGCCGCGCACGCAAAGTCTTCCATCTCGCTCCCCCCTTCGGGCAGAAAGAAGCGTGAAACTCAGACCCGAAATTAGCGATCTATCACGATACGTGCTCACCGCCAGTCCCGACCAGCGAGCGACTCACGAGACTTTACTGTACTTCTGATAAGCCGTTTGATTGTATTCGATTTTCACAGCATCTTTGTCCAGATATTGTACCAATTCCTTAGGCGGCCGAAGATTCCCAAAGCTGTCGAAATATATAGCTCGACACCCTCTCTTCGCATACGCTACCCAATGAGTTCCCGACCCCTCGGCATTGTCCAAATTTATGATACCGCTCTCGTTTCGACGTGCTCCTTCGGCTGGTAGTGCGTTACGCATAAAAACACCTCTAAAGAATGGAATACGCATACGTTTTGCCAACTCAGTCAATTGTGGCATTTTTATTTTCTTTTCGACGTTTTTTTTTTCGTTTCGATATTCCCTGTCCGCGCTTGTACGGTGCGAGATAAAGTCCGCGACCTTCCATGGAGCGATTATGACGCTGTATTTCCTGCAGCTGATGTTGCGCCGCCTTATTATCGTTTACCGCCTTGGCTATCCCCGCCGCTCCACCAGCTAATGATCCGAGAACACCTAGCAGCGGGAGAAGTGGTAATATGCCACCCCGTTTTGCCACCGGAAGAATCCGTTTTTTCGATGCTCTCTTCGTAGTACTTTTGCGGGATTTTGTTTTCACCCCCATTCCAATTTTCGTCTTGGCCTTCATAGCTGCCCAAACAGCTGTAGCAGCACCTCTTTCACCCAGAGTCGAGTCTCGCGCAACGATGCGTTTTCGCGCTTTGTCAGCGAGTACGTTATCTGCCGCGTGCCTTTCGTCGAGGTCGTTGCTATGCGAATATGCAATATCGTGTTCGCGACACGCGGTGTCCAACGGATTGATACCTTGATCCCCTCTACCCAATCGTTTTGCCAGATGAGTTCCTGGACCACAAAACTGATATCCAGGAATATGTAATTCGAAAGGTAGCGCGTTTATCGCCCGATTTAACAAACCACGACCTTTCTTCACTCTCGTTGGCGACATTCACCACAGTTTTTAATCAATGGCGCTGGACCGTCGATATGCGTTCGCTGCCAAGGGCGATTATAATGTTCCAAGCACCGACGATACTGCTGCACCTCAGAATCGGCTTTTATATGCTCGGGGAGCCTGTCCCACAACTGTTCAATGTGTCTCCCAACTCTCGGAGTAGAATAATCTTTGGTATATATTTCAACTGCTCAGAGGTTATGTCTCGAATATCGCAATTATCCGACAGGATCAGAAGCATTTTGAATACTGAGGTGTTTTCGCTTCGGCGCGGACCTATAAATAGGACGTGTCATCGCTTCGAAAATCAGTTTTCACAGTTCACATCGAGGATGCGATTCGTGCGACAACCTGTAAGGATACGCGTGACAAATTTTGACGATAAATCGGAAATGATGTCACCGAATTCGAAGCGTAGACATGGTAGCATGCTACCAAACACTATCCGCTGTTATTTTCGGCCCATCGAATTGTGGAAAAACCAACGTGCTGGTGAGCTTGTTGGAAAGCCCACACGGCGTCCGCTTCGAGAACGTGTACGTGTATTCTAAGTCGCTGCAACAGCCGAAATATCAATATTTGGAGAATTTATTGACTCCGATAGATGAAATTGGCTACTTTACGTTTTCGAATAATAGTGACGTCATCCCACCGAGCGAATCGCTTCCGAATTCTACTTTTATCTTTGATGACGTGGCATGTGACAAGCAAAATACGATACGAGAGTACTTTGCAATGGGGCGTCACTCGAACGTTGACTGCTTCTATCTCTGTCAGACGTATGCAAAGCGAAGTGCGTACATTTTCGCTCTAAGACCTACGAATTCAGTCATTATCGCACCATTATTTTCGTCCTTCATCAGCCCTGGAACCTTCTTATTTAAGCATATTATATACATATTATATACATTGTCGATGGGATAATCGCTGGTGTCGAATCTGTCGATATTGTGCTTCATAGATTCATAAATATCACCGCATCGAATGTGATAAATGAGGCTGTCTGTGTCTATGTATAGAATGTCTGTTCATACAAACAAATTTTTGATATGTCCACAATGCACATACCCACGTATATCGGTTTGTTGAATTTCACCTCGAGCTTTCGCAATTCAACGGCTATTAAATTTTCCGAATAAACACTTCTGCTGTGGAAATTCGGTTTCGAGATCATTGCCTCCGCGCCATATCGCCCTTCCCAATGGGTTAAGAGTTTTACATCCACATGATTTCGCACATTTTCCATGGTTTTACCGAATACTGCGTTGTTCATCAATTTTTACAAATTTTTTTCAAAGTCGTTTGTCGCGCTTGTTCTAAACCCTGTGTTGAGTTCGATGTAATCGCGGAGCCAGGGGGATTGAGCGAATTGAAGCACGCGGTGTATCTTTGTAATACGAAGACCGTGACGCATGCACTGCTGCAGGTTGCGATAATGAATAACGTAACGCTGCTTATCGTATACCGTCGCGAGTAACTTGTCCTGTCTGCTGCCAGGTGGTTTAGCACGCGTCGGACAGAACGGTAGATCGGCATGAATGTTGTGAAGACGTTGTGGATATTCCAGATCTACCTCGAGAATGTACCCCGTGGGCGAATCGACACCGATTGATGACACGTTAAAATTTGTGACATCTTCGACCCATTGAAATTTACCATATGGCAGTGGCTGACACATTGCCCATCCATACAAATTATTCACATCAAAGTACATCAAGTATGATGACTCTTCCGATGCGTCATAAGATGACATGTACTTGTTATTGGCATGTGCGTATCTTCCGGAACATTGACTTAAACCCCCGCGTATACCGCGTTCGACAAACATGACCATATCGACGTCTGTGAGCAATTCGAACGTAATTTTGGTATGTTTTAGCATAGCATCCCATGTGAAACCAGGTAAAGTGTAATAATGCGCTGAATCTAATCCGTAGTTCTTGATACAACTTTCGCGAAAATTTTCAAAAATATCTGCCAATAACAAGACATCTGTCTTCAAATACAAATCGCTGTATTCGCCCAAGGTTCTAATCTCGAAACGCTGCCAGACAGTCTCGGCGTGCGCGTAATCGCTCTCGGATACAGTCTCACCTGTTAACGAACTGTAGAATGATTCGCGCGGCGGTAACCATGGGTCCTGCAGCTTGTTCGCGCAATCAAGGTATTCGTACGGGAAGACACCCTTTCGCGTCAATAAATTAAAATCCTCGGCGGATAATGTTTCAAATTGGGATCGTAAAATTTTTAATTGATCTGTGCTAAGAAAAGATGCTAATTTGTCGAGACTGGTGTTGAGAAATTTGTAAGAATCGATGAATCGCAATTTAATACAATTTCGCGAGTCTGAATCAGCCGTATCTTGAACATTTTTTGTGAAAGAATTATACTTTTCTTTAGTTATGGGCAACACGTCAACGTGACCTTCGAAAGCGGTTGCTATTTCCTCGATAATGAAATGCGAATCGTAGCCTGATAAATTATGGAATACTATGAGGATGTAAAACGCATTTTTATAATTTAAATTGCACTCCGAATGTGTTGGGCCTCTAAACCGTCCGGAGAGATGGCAGTGATCGCGAACTCGTACATCGCTAGCCTCGAATGGTTCTTCGCAAATATGACAATGTGATGCATCGCGAAATGTGGTCCACTGTTCGGTGGTTAAATCCAGCATGGGAACATTACTGGTCAAGATGGGTTTAGTGAAGTTTGCAAAATTGCTAAGTTCGTTGATGAACCATGAAACACAATCCGTGTCACGGCGACATCGATACACCGATAGCGATGTATCGTACGAGCAATGCATATAATATGCTATGCTGTGCACTTTATGGTGTTGATACGCGTGTAATTTACTATCTTTTTCACCCATTCGATGATTGTCCTCCGTTTTCTCGATGATACACTCCAGATCTGCATACACCACGAAGGGGAGCCGCTCCTTCATGCAGTGGTTCACAAAATGGAGGAGATTTTTTCCTTCGCTGGGCAGCAGGATGGCACAGTCGTTCATATTGCCACAGTCCACTGCATGCGCCTCCAACTTCTCAGTAGATCTGAAGTAATGCATGCATCTGTAATAAAACAAAAATACCAAATTTTTTATTTAATTTTTTTTTCGCGAGACATTTCAATCATATGTTTCTATACATACCGATCGCAGATGAATTTCTTTCCATGGCGCCTACTCAGCTGCGTGCTCACCAGCCGGGACAAGTCTTTGATCCATACAAAGTGCCCTACATCATCGTGCTCCTGATTCGACGTGTAGAGCAAGTTTACGTGTCGATCCCTCTTTTGACTGGTGAGACGCAGCGGAAAGATCGTCGATCCCTTCTTCTTCTCCATCTCAAAGGTGTAGACGTTGATGGAGATTTCATTCAGCCGTTCAAACTTCGCAATCTGTGCCAGAGACATTGGAAACTCAATGCCCTGGAGATTTAGCACAGATGCATAGTCGGGGTACGAACTTGGGCGATCGGTATGTCGTTCAGTAGGATGGAGAGCTGCAACCACAGCCCACGCGAAACAGGCATTGTCTGAGGATTGTACTCTGATCGTTGCGTTTTTCGACAACAATTCCCGCGGCAACTTGTAGTGGCACCCGGCGCGCAGCGGATTATACTTGTTGACATTGACGGTCAGGTTGAGGATTCTCGTCAATGCCCATCCGCTGTCGCGTTCCTGGAACTCTTCCAGCGATGCCAGGGTGGGTTCGACGACGCATCGCTGGTACCACTCCTGCAGATCGGATGTGTGGAAGAGTTCACAGTTCCGAGTATTGATGCTTTTACAAGCACGTTTATCGCCTGTCACAAATTCACCGTTAAACACAGTGTTCACTTTGAGGTTTCGATGTTTCCTCAAAGCGTTCCGCACATGCTCCAGCACAATGGTCCCCGCATCCTGGAGGAAGTTGCACGGCTCGATATAGTTCGAATTGAGCACTGCACCAGTTAATACGCGGTTATCGAATGCGGTGTCTATTTCGCACCATAAAAGTCCTGTGCTCGAATGTCCTGCACCTTCGCGCACGAAGCGGCCGCGCAACGAATGTTTCAGTCCTTCTAGTCGCGCGATTCGAGCAACCAACGATTGTCGAACGCCGATCGATAATCGGGGACGTTTCACTCGGCTGTGTTCTTCCAACGATTCGATGCAGTCGTTGCACCGTTCTTCCCACGCGAGGTACTCTTCCCGCGAAATCAATCGTACAGATTGATACAACGATCGTAAAAAAAAATGGAACGTAAATGTAATATGTTTTTTTCCCACGCAACACGTTGCAACGATTTGAGGCTTTGTACAGTTTGGAGCTCGCTTTTATACCCACACCACGATTTGCTCTTTCTATCTAACTCTTTTGGCGTACCTCCTCCCCCCAAAAGATTGCATGCAAAAACGACGATTCGTTCCAACATGGTTCTATGCAGTTTCTGCTGATACAGCATAATTCTCTCTATGATTCACACGTATGACGAATTAGCGCGCAAAATCGTCCGACATAGTTTCTGCTGATTCCGCATAATTCAAAGAATCGACGCTTCCACAGGTATTATATTACATTCGGCGCGTGTCGAGTCTTTTATCCTTGAGGGTGGGTTCAAGTTACATGCTACGTTAAGATTGAAAAACATTATGGAAAAATTGGTAGCTTTAGAATAAAATGCTGTGGTGGGGGAAGCAATTGCACCGCTATTTAAGCCGAGCTCTCGGACGCTATGCCATCAATCTCTCATTTAGCCTCAGTGATTTTCGACGGAACAAATAGTGCTTTGAAAAAAATGTGCAGTACCAGTGCTGAAGGAAACGCTACATGCATGAATTATTACGTTCCGATCGTGCGGGATGATGGTGTAGCTCCAATTGGGGAAAAACATATATAACGACGGGTAAGGCTTCTTTTCACATCTCAAAATTTTTATTTCTGATACCTGCAAGCAATTTCATAGCATTGATTGTTCTCTTAGGCCGCGCCAAGCATCGCGTGTAATGGTCAGAAGATACGCATTAACAACTATGGGGCATAAATACTTGGAAATTGGAATCAACGTAGGACCTATAGCCTCTGTAGAAGTTCTTCTCGGCGACAATCGCGGGAATCATATCATATTACCATGGCATACACGGAATGTGCTATTCGGCAGCTGGGAAACCATCAAAAAACGTGCAAAATTACCTGGATCAGAATCGCTACAGATTGATGATTTAATGGTTGAATTTTGTCGGATGTATGATTCTCCGATTGTAAAGATGACGCGATGTGATAAATCACTGTATTTCAAACCGGATACAGTAACATTTTTATGTAATCTTGAGCCGTGTGTGAACTATGTGTATTCGCGGCTGCAGGAAATTGTAGAAGATGTACAAGTCAAATTTGAAACTTTTGTTAACGTGCTACAGCAGAGCGATGTTGCCTGCGAAAAGTTAGATACGCATCGTGCTGCTAAAATAATACGTGATAGCAAATATTACGATGTGGAGTATCATGTAAATTGCGAACTGATAACATGTGCCATCAATGATATTTTAGCTGATGCTCGTAGGAAAAAAAATGTTAAATTGTATTCATTTAATTTTAAATAAATTATCATTTTAAACATATTTTATTTCTCCATTTATTCACCCGTCATCCTCCTCGCCGCCTAATTTTAAGATTCAGCGTTGCTATAATTCTATTTCGTTTTTCGCGCTGTCAAATGACATCACCCTGCACGGCCGCTCTAGAGGAGTCGAATTTCGCGTAATCGCGCGATATGTTTGATGAAGAACAAAAGCATCCTACTTTTTGCAAAGCTAAACACTTCACGATTTCATGACAGGAGGGGGTTTTAACATGCGAGAGCCAGGAGATGCAGCGAGACCAGTTGTCTTCAAAAGCTTTTGAAGATAGACAAGTTGGTAGTGTTCTAACAGTTTTTGTGACATTTGGTGAAAAAAAATGGTTGTATCAAGAATCGCCCCGGAGTGTGACCCCGAGGTATGTACATATCAATATTTTATCATTTATCGCGTTTAATTGTTAAGATTATGTCTATATTAAATCGTGGTGTTCTAGAATTCTAATTCTCCACCACCATCACCGACATGGTCCAGTGATTGCGAGGGGTCGCCGCAGCCGCCGCCGTCACCTCTACAGGTGTGTAATACTTTGCATTGTTTTGTGCGTTTCATGTTTGATATGTTTCATGTATCAATATTATATCGACGTTTGTGTCTGTGTTATAGGACCAAGTGCCAATGATTATAATGGCGCTCATGGCACGGGTCCTGGCAGGAGACACCGAGGCTGTACCCCTAGCGGTGCATATGCGGCGATCAGGCCTGGTGATCGACTCTACGATGCCGGTCAGATTGCGGCGGCCCTGGACGCCGTACAACCAAATGGGACCCCTGCGGCGACTGCGACCCCCATCACCCCCATGGATCGATGTTAGCAGACCGCTGCCGCCACCATCACACCCAGGGTGGGTGATGACGCCTCCGGGGTCCCTATCACCTCCATGGCGATTCGAACGGACGATGGAGGAGTCATCGTCAGCGTCCTCGACGTTGGGAACACCACCAGCACCATCGCCGCCGTCGCCGATCCCCGCCTGGAATGAAGGAGGACCTCGCGACGCCATCCCTGTCGATGTCATCCGATGAAGATAATATTTAAATTCTTTTTTCTATTTTATTCTATTTTCTATTTTTTTTTATTATTTCTTCATTTATTATTATATTCTTTTTTATATTGTATTTTTCTTTTTATTATATTCATATTCTTTTTATATTCTTTTTTATATTCTTTTTTTATATTTATAGATATTCTTTTAATTTTTAAATAAATTATCATTTTAAACATATTATTTCTCAATTTTACTTACCCATCATCCTACTTACCACCTAAGTTTAAGATTTGCCGACGCCGCATAATTCTATTTCGTTCTTCGCGCTGCCAAATGACATCACCGTGCACGGTCGCTCTAGAGGAGTCGAATTTCGCGTAATCGCGCGATACGCTGCGATGTTAAATCGGATCGTTTAATACTGTTGGCTTTAGAATAAAATGCGATTGTACCACCAAGTATTGCTGTCTCTTTCCCTCCGCCAGAATTTTAGCTTTAAAATGCATGCTCCGTCTCTTATGTAGTGGTGTCTCTTTCCCTCCTCGAATTTTAACTTTAAAGTAATGCTCCGTCTCTTTCCCTCGAAGACGCGGTGGTGAAATACGCCGATCTTTCCCGACATCGCCCGATAAAAATAAATTATTTCTTCGTGTTGAAAAAAAAAATTTCTAGGACAGTCCCCAACCCTGGGTTGGGTCTGAAAAAATTTTCGGGTGGGCCAAGTTCTGAAAGAGATTTTTTTCGGGGGTGAATGCCTCCCTCTGAAAAATGGGTCCGGTCTGGAGAGGCCTCCGCGGCGGTTC
Source organism: Andrena minutula (assembly GCA_929113495.1). NCBI lineage: Eukaryota > Metazoa > Arthropoda > Insecta > Hymenoptera > Andrenidae > Andrena > Andrena minutula. Next base: position 28,715,455 of record OV815995.1, read on the forward strand.
GACCCGGACTGATCCCCTCCATCGTCGCGGCTTCCCCCACTCCGCGGCGCGTGCGCGCGCAACCTGTTTTCCTCACCCCGCAGGCCCCGCGCCCAGGTTTCCCTCCGCCGCGCTCCCCCGCGCGCCCTCACTTCCCCCCGCCCCGCGCTCCCCTCAGCACACCCGGGTTGGAACTCTCCTAGTATTACTACTCTGCTTGATCCTTCTTGGCTTCCAGTACTTCTATCCTTCCTCTCATTTCCTTCCTTTCCTTTTCCCATATCTCATCCCTACTCTTCCACTCGTCCCTCAGATCCTACATTCCCTGCCTCAGATCTCTATAATCTTTCCTCAACTCTACCATGTCTTTCTTAACTGCCAGCACAGCTTCCATCAATTTGTCTAATTTTACATCCATTTCTTTTTCCTGCTCTGTCTTCTGACTGTCTGGCATTTCTACAGTTCGTATAACTACCTCGGTTTTCTTCGCCATACAGCACACTCCATTGCAGGAAGGTTCCCTGAAGGATCCTATGTCCGCCCTTTGGGAACATTCCACGGAACGTTCCGGCCATTCTCTGGCAATGCTCACGGAATGTTCCGGTCATTCTCTGGCAATGCTTACGGAACGTTCCGGTCATTCACTGGCAATGCTCACGGAACGTTCCGAACAGTAAAGCCAAAAATAAAAATATCAATATAGTGTAGTATAATGTGTGCAGAATCGTAGTACTACAACGTCCGTGTGTTTTTAAAAAATATAAAATTAATAAAAAATATATAAAATTCCTTTACACCCCAGTAAGATTCGAACCCGCGACCCCGAGCACCATAGACGCACACTTTACAGCTGCAGCTACAACCGTTGATTGAAAAGGTTGCTTACGTATTCGAACTTAAACACATATCGTGCATAACTTTAAACTCAAATTATTAAAAAATGAAGGCTCATTTTGACATTATTATTAGGGTAAACCAACCAGTGAATAACCGAATTGTTGAATGAGAAGTCCAATAAATGATCGCATACTTTTATTAAGTATTTATTAATGTTTGTTTAATACACATAACTAAAAACATGGAATATTAAAAGTGCAACTACACTCCATTTATAAACATATAGTATTTTTTAAATTTATAATTTACATTTCTTTGCCTAATGGTCATTCACTAATATGCGGTCAATTACTGGTTGGTTTACTCTATTGTTGTTATTATTATTATAAACGGGAATAGTCCCACAATTGATTTACCATAGTTTACATAAAGCATACAACAATTGACCTTACATCGTCTACACAAAGCGTAACCTAATATACAGGAGGAACTTTGAACTTCCTACTCTGAATAATATTGTGTGTGTGAATGTAAAAAATGTGTAACTGATTTATTTAACAAATCAATGGTGTGTATAAATATTTCTCCTTTTTCCATAAGGATTTTGTAAAAAAAATATGTACATATACAGTAATCTGCACCTACAATAATTATTATTGATAGCAATTAGGGAAAAGTCGATACAAGAATCAATTGTGGAACCTTTGTTGTAAAATGTCCGAAAAGTTGCATGAGCATTGCCAGGGAATGGCCGGAACGTTCCGTGAGCATTGCCAGAGAATGTCCGGAACGTTCTGTAGAATGTTCTTGTATCTCACCCTTCGACTCTCTATTATCTGTCGATTATACTGTCCACCGGAACCTTGTCTACTCACCTCGTTTTCCAACCGAACTCGTAATTTTCTGCGCACTTTTGCCACACTTTTCGTCTATTTCTTTCGTTTGTCTGCGTACACACGTTATTCTCTCGCGAACGTCACGTGGTTCCCCCCTAGTACGTTTTATATATGCAAATCATAAAAAAGTTCGAGTGCACATGTGCTGAAAATATATATTTTTTTCTTACACACTATTTCAAATTATCTATGTGGAATCTAGTTCTACGGAAGTGTCCTACATTTTTTTATATACCCTCTTTTTCACAATATTTTATTATTCTTACCATTGTTATGTATAGTCCTTTCTCTCCAAACAAATTTTTAATATCGCTTATGTTTGAAATCGTACTTGAATCTATGAAGTTACTATCATATACATTATATGTGATTGTATCAAGCTGTTCATTTTCACTGTTGTCATTAATTCCTTTTTCAATAGTAATCTCTTTTTTGCAACTAGAATAATCAGCATCAATATTAGTATTTTTTTATTCAAAATCGTGATGTATATGAGCCCCTAAGTTAACAAGTGGCGTAAGTCATATGCGTCACATTTTGAAAATATTATTTTTGCTAACAAATATTTAAAAAATGCATAGCCCTTTTCGCATTTTTTATTCTCTCTGGTTTCAGCACTGGATTATATTTCACATGCACCTAGTGTTATACATAATTCGTATAGAGTAACTTGAAATAATATACAATCATAGTGTAATTTGATTTTTCATTTTCAGAACTTATGCCACTCGTCAATTGAGGGGCTCATATCCTTTTTACTCCTATTACAACCCATACAGCACACTCCGTTGCCCGAAGCTTGCAGGAAGGTTCCATGGGGGTTGCCGTGGAATGTTCCCTCGGTGCGGACATAGGAACCTTCCTGGAACATTCCAGCAATGTTCCGGTGGAACATTGCCACTTGGAACCTTCCTGCAAGCTTCAGGGAACGTTCCGGCCATTCTCTGGCAATGGTCACGGAACCTTCCGGCCATTCTCTGGCAATGCTCACGGAGCGTTCCGGTCATTCTCTGGCAATGCTCACGGAGCGTTCTCGTCATTCTCTGGCAATGTTCACGCAACTTTTCGGACATTTTACAACAAAGGTTCCACAATTGATTCATGTATCGACTTTTCCCTAATTGCTATCAATAATAATTATTGTAGGTGCAGATTACTGTATATGTACATATTTTTTTACAAAATCCTTATGGAAAAAGGAGAAATATTTATACACACCATTGATTTGTTAAATAAATCAGTTACACATTTTTTACATTCACACACACAATATTATTCAGAGTAGGAAGTTCAAAGTTCCTCCTATATATTAGGTTACGCTTTGTGTAGACGATGTAAGGTCAATTGTTGTATGCTTTATGTAAACTATGGGAATATTAATAATAATAGAGTAAACCAACCAGTAATTGACCGCATACCAGTGAATGACCATTAGGCAAAGAAATGTAAATTATAAATTTAAAAAATACTATATGTTTATAAATGGAGTGCAGTTGGACTTTTAATATTCCATATTTTTAGTTATGCGTATTAAACAAACATTAATAAATACTTAATAAAAGTATGCGGTCATTTACTAGGTTTCTCATTCAACAATTCGGTTATTCACTGGTTGGTTTACCCTAATAATAATGTCAAAACCAGCCTTCATTTTTTAATAATTTGAGTTAAAGTTATGCACAATATGTATTTAAGTTCGAATACGTAAGCAACCTTTTCAATCGACGGTTGTAGCTGCAGCGGTAAAGTGTTCGTCTACGGTGCTCGAGGTCGTGGGTTCGAGTCTTACTGGAGTGTAAAAGAATTTTTTATATTTTTTATTAATTTTATATTTCTTAAAAACACACGGACGTTATACTACTACGATTCTGCACACATTATACTACACTATATTGATATTTTTATTTTTGGCTTTAGTGTTCAGAACGCTCCGTGAGTATTGCCAGAGAATGACCGGAACGTTCCGTGAGCTTTGCCAGAGAATGCCCGGAACGTTCCGTGGAATTTTCCCAAAGGGCGGACATAGGATCCTTCATGGAACATTCCACCAATGGGAGTGTGCTGTATGGAAAACCACTTACTTTCCAATTGAATTATATGTAATACTTGGAACTTCTATCTCATTGTCAGTATGTAAGTTCTAAACTTTGTCTGTTTCCTCAATTTGAAAAGAATGATCTAATTTTCTTTTTGGTAATGCACCTTTATTTAATATTTTTCTCTTATATTGACGCTGATAAAACATTTAACAAATTTAATAAATAATAGATTATTTTGAATATTTATATGTAATTTCAGGACTTACAGTAAATATAACTTCTCCATTTGGTATTTGTGCAGTAAAACTGTCTCTTATATGTCTGGGAGAAAAATGTTTCTCGCAAACATACGACACTTCATACGACACATTGAGGTTACAGTTTAAAATTTCGCACCACTTCTTTCTTTGAATTGTACCCTTTGGTACTGCAAAAGTAGATATTTTTTTTTCTTTTCTAGAAGAACCAGAATTCTCTACTTTGCACCGTTTAACCATAGTGCTAGTTAAAATAATAGTTTATATAAGAAACACAGTACACGGAACACGGTAGCGTGGAATCGTTACACTTATGCAATCAAAGTCGACACTATTTGTGTGGGATCCATGCACACACGCCATCTGCTTCATAAAATCTGTACTAAACTCTTGTTACGTATGTGGAATTTTCCCATACGTCGCTCTCAACCGTCTTTCGAGCTCGCGTCTGCGAAGGGAAAACGCCCTAAAATCCTTTCGTTTATCAAACACCACTAAAGGGGTCATGATCTCGCCCATCTGCATCGTGGCCATAGGAACGGGAGTGACACAACGACGACCCCGAAGGATCTCCTTATATGGAAATTCCTAATGAATCCCCACCCATTTTTGGGACTATATAACCCAGCGCTGTTCAAGGTCGCTCCCGCGGGAGATTGGGGTTCTCCCACTCTCGTCCGCGTTGTCAGGGATACCGCACGACGCTAAAGAGGCGACCATGACAGACCAGCGTGTCCGTCGGCGAGCGAGCTCGGACGCCCGATACGACATGTGATTAGTGACACGCGGCGTCGCAGCCAGCCAATGCTACTACTTCCCGGTATAAGTTGTCAGTCTTGGTGACCTGTACTTTTCAAATAATTCTGAAACTAGAAATATCATAAACAAGCCTGACACATAGGTACAAAAGTCAACGAATTAATCTGAAATGACCCATATCCAAGTGACAGACGGCTCGCCGGACGTGGCAGCCTTCTTAGCGTCGCGCGGTCTCCTTGACGACGGAAGGCACGCTATGCGAAAGAAAGATGGGAAGGGGAAGCAGGCGCGTGAGGGGCCCCTGCACTGGCCAGCGCTGATATAAACCCTTTGATTTCAACCCTCGTTGGTTCAAAGCTATAGAGTCACGCGTAAAGTCACGTGTCACGCTCGTGCAGAATTGGTTATATCAGTAAGATCGGGCTGAAGTCTCCGTCAGAATCAAAGTTAACCTGATAGAATCTGCGAGTTCGGTTTATACTCTATTTGGTACTTTAAAATAACCACTCGTGCGCCCCGCATCGCCAGTGCGTCAACACCGTGTAACTAGTGGTAAACACACACTTTTTATTTAAATAACTAATCGCGACACTTACATTTGTATTAATTGTCTATTTAATATACTTATAGTATTCACGTATAAATCGAGTCGATTTCGTTAAATCCATCTTTTACCCAGCGATCCTTATAATATTAATAGCACTCTCCCACCGATACAACTTTACCGCTCGAGTTGTATCAATTTTAATTAAGAGTTACGAGGCATTACTAACATTTCCCGCGACTCCCTGATTTCGCATCAGGTTCGTTCGCACCTCTTACCAAAACAAGTCATCTTCTCCAACCCAGTGGCTCCCCGATTTCGCATCGGGTTCGTCCACGAAACCACACCCCTCCTACTGCTCGCTGATTTCGCATCAGGTTCGTCCGCGCACCTAACTAAAAAACTCATAACCGTATTCCTTGAAAAAACCCCTCTCGCCGGCCTCTCGCATTGCCGCAGCCCCGGCTCGTAACACTCTTATGAAGACATTGTTACTAGGGAAAAGTGACTTTGTTGCATCACCTTTATACACCACCCTGACCGCGTCTCTGGATTTTTCAGTATTTATGGATAGCCATAAGTACAAGTGTACGAGTCTGTGGCGAAATCTGTCCAAAAACATACCAAATTGTCAAAGTCAAGTTTCTTGAAAATGAAGTTTTATATGAGAAAAACTTATACCTAAATCGTCCTTTCCTTTTTTAAACAAATTCCGCCGCAATCCATATTCATTTTAATAATGAATTTTAAAAATCTAAAACTTGTGGTATTTCAGGAAATAACAAGAGTTTTACGCAATGGTGGTAGATACATTTGTATCTCTTTACTGCAAGAACACATTCTAAGGGAACTTTTATTTTATTTCCCAAATGCTGAATTTATGTTTCGTATAATACGTTGTCACGAGGCTGAAGCAAAAACACGAATCGAAGAAGGAAGTTTCATTCCAGTTTTCGCAGTGGTTGCTACGAAATTTACGAATTTATCACAAACTGTAAGTAATACATTATATTAATAATTTACTTTGAACTAGTTATTTTCGTATATTTTTATTATAGTGTTAAGGTGTTATATAGCCTAGAAAGGGGCATCAACTTCGAAATTTTTTTATATAAATTAGCGAATTTTATTAATTCACTTGTTAGTTTTCATTTAATAGTGTGTATACTGATGTGTTGTTAATTATAGATAATCTATACTATCTATACTATTATAATAAAGCTACAGCGTTTATTTGTATGCTCACGAAAATCTCAAAAAGTACTGAACCAATCACTACGAAATTTTAACTACAACATCCTCGAACAACACGAACGGACATAGGGTATGTTTAATCACGTAAAATATAATTAATCTGTGTAATTATGTACATAAAAGAAGCCATGACGCGGCCGGCTGCGATGGATACTACGCGACGCGACCGCCAGGTGGCGATCGGGGCGGGCGTTTCTCGCAGTTCGAATACAGCAGTCATGCCCATAACAGTGCCGGGCAGATCGTGTATCGTCACTTTCGAGTATCACCAGTTTCTGATTACGAAAGTTTATATTTTCAAAAATAATTATAAAAATGACAAAACGAAACCTTTCCAGAAAAACCGCTGTTGCTAGACGTTATTCTATTTTAAGAATGAGCGAAAGTAGTGAGCAGCATCAAAATAGACTCTCAAAAATGAGAACAGATTTTCAGCAGCAGATTTTCTTTGGATATTACCATGTCCCGCGTATAATCAAAATTATCAAGATCATTCGCCCGAGCTCGACGCATGCAACACTCTAATGTCAGAAAATCATCTTGCCAAGAATGTGATTTTTTCCGAATTATGAGGAAAAAAGCTTTGACGAGGAAATTAAGCGTTTTTCAAAATACTTTAATTTCGTTAAAAATGATATTAATTTCAATAAACATAAATCAGTCACGCTACTAATTCGGGCGAAGCCGACACGGGGCATGCTAGTTTAATATCTAGAGACGCGGCAGCGTCTCGACGCCAAGTACATGAAAAACACCTGGTACATGTTTGATGTCGCTACCGTGTACCTTTACTCGTCGCGGAGACACTCTAACCTAATTCTGACATTTATACATTAATATCTCATCACGCCTGCAATATTTTGTAAATTTAAAGTCATTTTTCTTATGTAAACCGCATATCGGCTTTCGAACAAGACCAATTTCCATAAAATCGGTCCACGCATGAAAGAGATATCATAATATCGTCTCATGGATCGGTCAAATCCGATAGGTTTAAGATTTTTCTTATGATTCTTCTCCTGATTCTCCAAGCCAAATTTTCGTCCACATAATACGTATACACGCGTTACACACACACCTTCAGACAACACATGTATCGTTCTTCGTTCGTCGTCCGCCATTGTACGTACATATATATATATATATATACTATTTTGAATTTTATAACCTAAGTGCTAAGTGTCAAATAAAGTAAATTGTCCCAATTTGAAATGACACGAGTTTTTACACTACGTAGGAGACTGAATTATTGTCTCAATTAATAAGGTAAGTCGCCAAAATTTTTTTAATAGATTTCTTATGTAGAGTCGCAGACTTGGATGTTGTCCGGAGATGGTTCGACTGAGAAGCATCTCCTTTCGCATAAGTTTCTGGAAATTTGTACCATGCATGTATAAAATAATATATATATGTAAGTTCAAGTGGAGGCGAGGGGTGAGGCGGGGCGGGGGGGGGGGGGGGTACCGCGCGTTGGGCGAGGAGGAGGCGGGGAGGGGGTACCGCCGCGGTCTCCCGTGAGATGGGTGAGGGGGAGGCGGGGAGGGGGGGTACGCAGTTCGTGGACGAGGGGGATGACGTCACAAGGGGGGGGGATTTCAAAATTTTCAAAATGGCGTCGCGCGCGCAGGTCGAGTTTGTTGGCGAGGGGGATGACGTCACAGGGGAGGGGGATTTTCAAAAATTTCAAAATGGCTTCGCGCGCACAGTTCGAGTTCGTGGGCGAGGGGTGACGTCACAGGGGAGGGGAATTTTTCAAAATTTTCAAAATGGCGTCGCGCGCGCATGTCGAGTTCGTGGGCGAGGGGGCTGACGTCACAGGAGAGGGGATGAATTTTCAAAATTTCAAAATGGCGTCGCAAGCATTTCGTATTGGCGGCATCTACTGGATGTTTAAGGTACTTTGGGTCCGCGTCGGTATTTGGGCCCGCCTTGGTAAATTTTCCAAGTTTTCCAGACATTTCGTATCGACGCCACCTGTTGGATGTTTAAGGTACTTTGGGCGCGCGTCGCCGCCGCGCAATCTCCGTACGCGTGCGGGGATCGGTGCGCAGGCGCGACCGCAACCGATTCGTGGAAATTCGAGTCTTCGATGATTATTTCAGAGAAAATATAAGGTGTCATGGCGTGCAACAGGATTGAACACGTTCTGCCACCCATGTGCACGTTCTTCATGGCGTGTGTTTATGTTTGAATCGTGGGATCTATACCGAACTCGTGCAATGATTTAAACGTAGAGCGATAATTATTGTAAATCAATCGTCGCGATAACCCCTGGAATAAACACGACATTGCATTCGATGGGGACTTCTGAGAAATCATAGAGCGAACCGCGCCATGCCGAGTGTTTATATCCGACCATTGACTTTTCCCCAATACCACCGTGTCTCTAAGAAGTTCCCTCGAGAAAACGCAATGTCCCTGAAGCAATAAATTAGATGGCGCGTTCACGCGAGCGACTAAGCGATAATTATTCGGCCTACAGTTCCGAGTATTTTCACGATTGAGAACAGGGCGACGTCTCAAGGGCCCTTCTCGAGGGTCTGCGAGTCGAGCGTCGTGGGAACGTGTAAGGGTGAAAAGAATTCGTACATAAATTTCATGATTTTAGGCATTTATTTAACTTAGTTATCACACTCCGCAACAGCATCGTTGAATATAACATCGTCAACATCGTTCGTAAAGAATGCATTGTCGGTGATCTTGTTAAATAAATCATCATCGGTAAAAAATGCATCAACATGCGCAGGTGTACTCGTATTAAAATCAGACTCGTCAACCTGAACTGCATTATCGCGAACATCAATCCCTGATATCGCATTAGTATTAACTGCGATCTCGTCGATTTGTTCCACATTAGAACATTTACGCCATACAATACAGTGTGGGGCTTCCTCCCAACTCGACGGTTCCACATCATCTTGATCATCAATACCTATGATGAATGAAGTTTCCCTATGCGCAGCGAACCAATAATACATGTCCCCGTATTTTCCCGACGGTAAGTAGTCATTTTCACCGTTGTCATTATAAAACACCTTCAAATAAGCCTCATAATCGTAAACAGCTTCTGCCTCGTGAAATTCACCATCTCGAATTTCTTCGCATTGCACAGTGACATCCCGACACGTCACATATATTTTGGGTCGTGATGTGTGACTAGGGATCGCAGCGGTAACTTCCCGATTCAAATCCATGGATAGAGACATAATCTGAAACCAATTGTTTCTTTACAACCCTCAAAAGTTGCTAACGCACCCAACACAATGATTCACTAAAAATATAATGATGAAAACTTACGGTATCAATGGATGTATTTTATGTGCACTGAATGATGTGATCTCGTTTACAATAACAACAATAAATTTTTTAAAAAACAATTTTTGTAGTAACGTATGACCTGACTGATGCAGCAGCATGAAAGAACTGATTTTAACGTCACCCGCTCCATGATCCATGAACATAGAGTAATAATTATTCGATGTTGCAATCTCGTAAGCAACCATCGTAAACATACAGCGATAATAATTCGGGGTGGAAAGAGTTCCGAGTATTTTCACGATCAACGAAGCTGTAAGTCAATCGCTACGGCGGTCCATGGAGTAAACATTACATCGCACCGCGCGATACCGCATGTTTATATTGGAACCGTGGGAGTGGTACGGCGACCCCGTATGGGTGAACCGAATTCGAAGATACGTTCGAACCGCAGGATACTTATGCATAGAGCGATGACGACACAAGATCGTGACTAGGGTTGGTGGTTGGTAAGTGTATAGTAACGAGTACGTACCTACCTCATATTGGATTGTTGATGAATATGTTGTTGTTGACGTTTATTTGGATAACTCACATCCTTTTCGGCCGTACCGTTTAAGATGCGTTTTTGATAGTACATTTTAATATGCACTATATACGATTCTCAGCGGACGAAAAAATTAACGGGAACGCTACTTAACACTCAAGCGTACGTGGTTTAATGATGCCCACAAGACAGATCCGCAAGAGTATACTATATCATGGTTGTGTTATGACACAAACATTAATATGAATAGCGCGCGATAAATTCAAATGGCGTGCGCGGCAGATTCAAATAGCGTACGCGCTATATTCAATATGCACACGTGTCGCAGAAGAGTCGAAGACAATTCACGGTGTGAATCATAAAGAATCACTATAAGCTGAAATAATTAGTATCAAATTATCGAAGAATAAGAATCTGTGATACGGACGCCCCCACACATCACACCCACTCCACGACTACCCCTACTCTGCAACATGCAGGGGTAGCCCTCCAGCCTAGAGAACCGAAATGCATATAAGGACGTCGACCGCCGCCGCACGGACCAGTTTGTTTTACAACCATTTTATACGCATTTTATAAGCATTTTTTTAAAAAAAATATGTCCGCGTTCGATTATATTCGATCACCTGTGAGACGAGGCATGAATGCCGCTATGATGGAGCGATGCATCGTGAGTATAGTTGTGTAAATTGAATTGGTGCGCGTATTTCATTCGACGATATTATATTGAAGTTGGGCATTTGTTACAGCAATGGCATGGAAAAATTGAATGTGCGTGGCAGGAGGAGCGTGATGAAGTGCTCCGAAAAATCGTAAGTATGGTTTTTTTTTTTTTTTCTGTTTACGTAAATTGAATTGTTGCGCGCATTCAATTAGGCGATCTTCTAACGAAGTTATACATTTGTTATAGCATGAGCGTGATAATGTCATGCGGGCGTGGCGCGCGGAACGGCGGGAGTTGGTTAGTCTTCTCGTAAGTGATGTTTCAGAAAAATTATATTGATTCGCGTACACTATTAAACAATGTTTTAGACGATTCATGTGTTTGTTACAGCACGAACGTGAAAACCGAATGGCCGATTGGAGTGTCGAATATCTCGGAACGGTCGGGCGTCTCGTAAGTGATGTTTCGCAAAAATTGTATTGATACACATACATTAATCGACGTTGTTTTAATCGATTCGCACATTTGTTTCAGCATCGAGAAGACATCGAGGCGCACGCACGGGATGGGGACATCGACGTTATAATCCAGCTACTAGTAAGTGATGTTTCGTAAAAATTATATTGGTGTGCACACATCATTCGACGATGTTTTAATCGAGTCATGTGTTTTGTTTCAGCGGTGTGAATACCCGACGAGGCGTGATGGACGGATCTGCCGCGAGTTGCGGCAAAAGATTCAAGAGGCTAGGCGTACGTGGCGGGATGATACCCTCAACATCGAGTTTCTATCGTTCGAGGGAGACTTTTGGGAGTTGCCTCGCCTATTTAAGGAGTGAGTATAGGTGAATTTTAATTGTTCGATGTTTCGCGTGTTATTACCAACGTTTTATATAATAATAGTAATTTTGTGTTTTCTCTGTATGTTGCAGAACGTGACATCACATATAGATTTTTTTTTCAAATAAAGTATTTTTTTATCAATTTAAAATTTTAAAATAAATATTTTTTTATTCAAAACAGTGTGTTTTATTCAAAACAGTGTGTTTTATTCAAAACAGTGTGTTTTATTAATGTACATCAACGCATGTGTACTTAAATTATAAAATCAGTATTTACGAAGAAAAAAATAACATTCGTATGGGAGGGATATTCATATTCGTGGCTAGAGGAAGCAGGCACAGTTGTCACCGATCTTATCACCGCCGCCGCCGTCGTGTTCACTATAGAAAACAAAAAAAATGATTCTTACATAGATATTCGTTTCTTTGCATATGACGCGTAAAGTATTAAACTACGTATATAATTCCATATTTTATAGACATTATCCAGCGCGCAAACACCGTAGTTGTTATGAAATGCACATCGAATGACATCCGTTGAAGACATAGACTTTAGGTTAGGAACGTCGGGATCCGCGGTGACATGCATGATTCCACAATAATCAACGTCAACGTCGTAATTTTTATACGCCATGTTTGAATTACATAAAATAAATAAAGTGTCAGTAATTGATTTTTCTAATGATGTCACCGTTAATTATTATAATTTTACAATAAATATTATTTATTTTAATCGGTATATCATTTAAGTAATTCTTATAGATCGGAATAATTCATTTTATGCAATAGATGGAGGTTGAATAGTAAAATTAAGGCCTGTTCTTTAGTATGATTTCGCCATCACTTCCTACTAACATCGTCGCGTTTTAACACTCAAACGGCACTTTCATTTTACAATATTACTTTTAAGTACTAGGTACATACGAATACATATATTTGTTTTATTTTTTATGTAAATTAGAATCTCCGTTTAATAATAACATTTTTGTACATTTTTTATACGCCATGTTTGAATTACATAAAATAAATAAAGTGTCAGTAATTGGAATACTGGCAGTAATTGGGACATCTACCCTAATCTTCTCGACCAGATAGACCTCCAGATTCGCGATCGAATGAAGTTCGTATTCGTAGAATCCACCCAAGATCGGCTCTCCCGCGGAATCGCACAGAATGTGTCAAGGGGCACATGCGTTGTACGGTTACGATTTCGAACACCTCGGTCGACCAGATCGAACTGTACCCCTTCTCAAAGAGAGTTTTGAACTTGCTAACGCGTACCTTGTCATCGACGTTGAATTTCGTGCGTAGTCGAACACCTTTCAATACAGAGAGGGATAGGGGCTCATTCGCGGAGAACCATCAGCGAATCGGGTGTTGATCGTTCGATTATTGCGATGATTGTAGGTGTGTACGAGCGCAGGTAACAGGACACTCGCGAGACTGTGGGAGGGAAAGTGACGAACGCGTAAGAATTCTCGGCAATTTATCGATATCATGTGTCTTTATTATAGAAGATATGGATCGTCATTGCGCGTGCGATGGATATCCCCACCATGAATCATGCATATCGTAGTCTTTAAGAAAGATTGACACGCCACTGCGAGGGATCATTACACGGTTCAATCAGGATGTGGTGCGACGAAAGCACCGAGATGAAGGAGTATTTGGTAAGTGATATTTGTAGGTAGCGACTATGAGATCTTTTTATAAAAAGCACATGTTTTCTATAGTTTCTCATATGTTTCAGCGAACGGAGTATCCATATACGAAGGGATACTACAGCATTAAATGTAGAAAATTAATGCATGGCTTCAGGCAGTTTTGGCGTGAGGTTCAAGACAATTTAGACCGTTGGGCGTTCAATGACGACAACGATGATCCGGACTTTTGGGGGCTACGACGATTGTTCGAGCCGTAAATGTATGTATATGTGTTCAGAGGATTTATTTGATATAATACAATCGCGATTTGATACACGTGCATAATGATTACAATATACTGTATGTGCATAACTTTGCGTGTTGTAAAGAGTATTAACTCGCAACCAAGACAGTGGACGCATCAGAGGTATCTTCCGATGCAGTCGTAGTTACCGATGCAGCCCCCGACACAACCATCGTTATTGGCGTCGAGACAGTCATCGTCACCGTCTTCGAGATAGTCACCGCTATCGTCAGCGTCATTGACATTGTCGAGACGGTTGTCGTTGTCATCGACGAGGCAGCCGCCGTTACCGACACCGAGACAGTCACCACATGAAGAAGTAGTCCTTACCGATACCGGGGAAGTCCCGATGAACGGAATGCAACACTTTGTAAGACACCATTGAAATCCCGCTCATTTAAGGGCTTTGTTTTCATTTATGATACAGGTGGGTTGAGAAGATGAGGTTTCTTTGTACAGTTGCAATTCCGTTGTTGCGGGTAGTTTGTTTCTCTCAATGCATTATTCGGACCTAAAACATCCGCGCAGTAATGTGAATTTCCATTACGAATAAACAGAAAATGTATTATATAATAAGATAATAAGATGCTTTACACATTCCGGACAGAAATATATTGTCGATTGGTAGGAAACCTTCACCATTAGGATTAGAATTGATCGTTCACGATATATCATACGTCATAGTACTGTTAATGACGATTATATGCATCATAACCTATGTATAACGATGATGAGGGTGAGGAGTAAAAATAATAATAAAAAATTTAGGTCACATAAAAAAAAAGTACGTTTAATTGCATGTGCGTTTCCTTGTCTATTAAAATATATTTCCATAAAAAATTGTATGCTTTTATCTATGTATAGAATATATAAGTATATGAAGTATAAATAAATGTACAGTATATGTACTGAGTATATATTTAAAGTAGTGCACGTTCTTTGCAGAATCTGGAAACAGAAACAGAATGGTTATGCGTATTGGTAGATCTCGTACATAGAGTATGTGAAAGTATGTATGTACGATTCACGTTAGATTCCACGATGCATGAACTACCATATTTTCTCCACGTTTTCTAGTGCACACATATCATTACGTTTTTTTTTTTTCATTGAAGTCACATCGTACGGTGTTCATCGCAGACATTGTTTTTAAGGAAGGAACAGCTGCGGCAGGTACGATTCCAATACAATCGTTAACGGCATTGTATCCATCGTCATCAGCGACGTCGCTAGCGTTGTTTCTATTATTGTTGCTGTTGTCATCAGCGTTATTCTCGTTCTTTTTCTTGTTGTACAATTCGGTAATAACCTCGATGTAAATGTCAGTTGCAGGAGATGCTGTAACAGCCATTCCTTCTTTTCCAAGCCCTTCACATACACTACATCAATGTCACATTACATTCGCTTTTCGTTTACGGATACGGCCCACGCGTATTTGCTGAACATATTGATAATCGCGAGTTGATGTTGTCGGCGTTGACGTTGGCGTTGGTGTTGACGTTGATGTTGTTGGCGTTGTCGATGTTGCTGTTGGTGATGTTAGGAGGAATACAATCAATTGCGGGTTAGTTTCGAAAAAAGAAACGTCGGGAGGTACCAAACTTGTTCACCGACATAACGATGCGTATTAGGATTACAATCCATGCTGCGTGATGTAAACCACATACCACTATAGTATGTACATATATGTGTATATGTTTTAATAATAAATGTATGACTTTCACATCAATACCTGTAACGTTTTATTTATAATATCCTTTCAATAACAATACCAATAACAACATCGATAACAACAACACCAACAACACCGACAACAACATCGACAGCGTCAACAACGTCAACAACATTAACAACAGCAACGCCAACGCCAACGCCAGCACCAACACCGACAACAACAACAATAACAACATCAACTCGCGATTATCGGTATGTTCAACAGGCACGTCGCGGCCGTACCCGTGAAAATGAAAAGCGGCCACGACGTGCCTGTTGAACATACCGATAATCGCGAGTTGATGTTGTTATTGTTGTTGTTGTCGGTGTTGGTGCTGGCGTTGGCGTTGGCGTTGCTGTTGTTAATGTTGTTGACGTTGTTGACGCTGTCGATGTTGTTGTCGGTGTTGTTGGTGTTGTTGTTATCGATGTTGTTATTGGTATTGTTATTGAAAGGATATTATAAATAAAACGTTACAGGTATTGATGTGAAAGTCATACATTTATTATTAAAACATATACACATATATGTACATACTATAGTGGTATGTGGTTTACATCACGCAGCATGGATTGTAATCCTAATACGCATCGTTATGTCGGTGAACAAGTTTGGTACCTCCCGACGTTTCTTTTTTCGAAACTAACCCGCAATTGATTGTATTCCTCCTAACATCACCAACAGCAACATCGACAACGCCAACAACATCAACGTCAACACCAACGCCAACGTCAACGCCGACAACATCAACTCGCGATTATCAATATGTTCAGCAAATACGCGTGGGCCGTATCCGTAAACGAAAAGCGAATGTAATGTGACATTGATGTAGTGTATGTGAAGGGCTTGGAAAAGAAGGAATGGCTGTTACAGCATCTCCTGCAACTGACATTTACATCGAGGTTATTACCGAATTGTACAACAAGAAAAAGAACGAGAATAACGCTGATGACAACAGCAACAATAATAGAAACAACGCTAGCGACGTCGCTGATGACGATGGATACAATGCCGTTAACGATTGTATTGGAATCGTACCTGCCGCAGCTGTTCCTTCCTTAAAAACAATGTCTGCGATGAACACCGTACGATGTGACTTCAATGAAAAAAAAAAAAACGTAATGATATGTGTGCACTAGAAAACGTGGAGAAAATATGGTAGTTCATGCATCGTGGAATCTAACGTGAATCGTACATACATACTTTCACATACTCTATGTACGAGATCTACCAATACGCATAACCATTCTGTTTCTGTTTCCAGATTCTGCAAAGAACGTGCACTACTTTAAATATATACTCAGTACATATACTGTACATTTATTTATACTTCATATACTTATATATTCTATACATAGATAAAAGCATACAATTTTTTATGGAAATATATTTTAATAGACAAGGAAACGCACATGCAATTAAACGTACTTTTTTTTTATGTGACCTAAATTTTTTATTATTATTTTTACTCCTCACCCTCATCATCGTTATACATAGGTTATGATGCATATAATCGTCATTAACAGTACTATGACGTATGATATATCGTGAACGATCAATTCTAATCCTAATGGTGAAGGTTTCCTACCAATCGACAATATATTTCTGTCCGGAATGTGTAAAGCATCTTATTATCTTATTATATAATACATTTTCTGTTTATTCGTAATGGAAATTCACATTACTGCGCGGATGTTTTAGGTCCGAATAATGCATTGAGAGAAACAAACTACCCGCAACAACGGAATTGCAACTGTACAAAGAAACCTCATCTTCTCAACCCACCTGTATCATAAATGAAAACAAAGCCCTTAAATGAGCGGGATTTCAATGGTGTCTTACAAAGTGTTGCATTCCGTTCATCGGGACTTCCCCGGTATCGGTAAGGACTACTTCTTCATGTGGTGACTGTCTCGGTGTCGGTAACGGCGGCTGCCTCGTCGATGACAACGACAACCGTCTCGACAATGTCAATGACGCTGACGATAGCGGTGACTATCTCGAAGACGGTGACGATGACTGTCTCGACGCCAATAACGATGGTTGTGTCGGGGGCTGCATCGGTAACTACGACTGCATCGGAAGATACCTCTGATGCGTCCACTGTCTTGGTTGCGAGTTAATACTCTTTACAACACGCAAAGTTATGCACATACAGTATATTGTAATCATTATGCACGTGTATCAAATCGCGATTGTATTATATCAAATAAATCCTCTGAACACATATACATACATTTACGGCTCGAACAATCGTCGTAGCCCCCAAAAGTCCGGATCATCGTTGTCGTCATTGAACGCCCAACGGTCTAAATTGTCTTGAACCTCACGCCAAAACTGCCTGAAGCCATGCATTAATTTTCTACATTTAATGCTGTAGTATCCCTTCGTATATCATGGAATTGATCTAGAATGAGTGTATCATCATAATATCCCTTCGTATATGGATACTCCGTTCGCTGAAACATATGAGAAACTATAGAAAACATGTGCTTTTTATAAAAAGATCTCATAGTCGCTACCTACAAATATCACTTACCAAATACTCCTTCATCTCGGTGCTTTCGTCGCACCACATCCTGATTGAACCGTGTAATGATCCCTCGCAGTGGCGTGTCAATCTTTCTTAAAGACTACGATATGCATGATTCATGGTGGGGATATCCATCGCACGCGCAATGACGATCCATATCTTCTATAATAAAGACACATGATATCGATAAATTGCCGAGAATTCTTACGCGTTCGTCACTTTCCCTCCCACAGTCTCGCGAGTGTCCTGTTACCTGCGCTCGTACACACCTACAATCATCGCAATAATCGAACGATCAACACCCGATTCGCTGATGGTTCTCCGCGAATGAGCCCCTATCCCTCTCTGTATTGAAAGGTGTTCGACTACGCACGAAATTCAACGTCGATGACAAGGTACGCGTTAGCAAGTTCAAAACTCTCTTTGAGAAGGGGTACAGTTCGATCTGGTCGACCGAGGTGTTCGAAATCGTAACCGTACAACGCATGTGCCCCTTGACACATTCTGTGCGATTCCGCGGGAGAGCCGATCTTGGGTGGATTCTACGAATACGAACTTCATTCGATCGCGAATCTGGAGGTCTATCTGGTCGAGAAGATTAGGGTAGATGTCCCAATTACTGCCAGTATTCCAATTACTGACACTTTATTTATTTTATGTAATTCAAACATGGCGTATAAAAAATGTACAAAAATGTTATTATTAAACGGAGATTCTAATTTACATAAAAAATAAAACAAATATATGTATTCGTATGTACCTAGTACTTAAAAGTAATATTGTAAAATGAAAGTGCCGTTTGAGTGTTAAAACGCGACGATGTTAGTAGGAAGTGATGGCGAAATCATACTAAAGAACAGGCCTTAATTTTACTATTCAACCTCCATCTATTGCATAAAATGAATTATTCCGATCTATAAGAATTACTTAAATGATATACCGATTAAAATAAATAATATTTATTGTAAAATTATAATAATTAACGGTGACATCATTAGAAAAATCAATTACTGACACTTTATTTATTTTATGTAATTCAAACATGGCGTATAAAAATTACGACGTTGACGTTGATTATTGTGGAATCATGCATGTCACCGCGGATCCCGACGTTCCTAACCTAAAGTCTATGTCTTCAACGGATGTCATTCGATGTGCATTTCATAACAACTACGGTGTTTGCGCGCTGGATAATGTCTATAAAATATGGAATTATATACGTAGTTTAATACTTTACGCGTCATATGCAAAGAAACGAATATCTATGTAAGAATCATTTTTTTTGTTTTCTATAGTGAACACGACGGCGGCGGCGGTGATAAGATCGGTGACAACTGTGCCTGCTTCCTCTAGCCACGAATATGAATATCCCTCCCATACGAATGTTATTTTTTTCTTCGTAAATACTGATTTTATAATTTAAGTACACATGCGTTGATGTACATTAATAAAACACACTGTTTTGAATAAAACACACTGTTTTGAATAAAACACACTGTTTTGAATAAAAAAATATTTATTTTAAAATTTTAAATTGATAAAAAAATACTTTATTTGAAAAAAAAAATCTATATGTGATGTCACGTTCTGCAACATACAGAGAAAACACAAAATTACTATTATTATATAAAACGTTGGTAATAACACGCGAAACATCGAACAATTAAAATTCACCTATACTCACTCCTTAAATAGGCGAGGCAACTCCCAAAAGTCTCCCTCGAACGATAGAAACTCGATGTTGAGGGTATCATCCCGCCACGTACGCCTAGCCTCTTGAATCTTTTGCCGCAACTCGCGGCAGATCCGTCCATCACGCCTCGTCGGGTATTCACACCGCTGAAACAAAACACATGACTCGATTAAAACATCGTCGAATGATGTGTGCACACCAATATAATTTTTACGAAACATCACTTACTAGTAGCTGGATTATAACGTCGATGTCCCCATCCCGTGCGTGCGCCTCGATGTCTTCTCGATGCTGAAACAAATGTGCGAATCGATTAAAACAACGTCGATTAATGTATGTGTATCAATACAATTTTTGCGAAACATCACTTACGAGACGCCCGACCGTTCCGAGATATTCGACACTCCAATCGGCCATTCGGTTTTCACGTTCGTGCTGTAACAAACACATGAATCGTCTAAAACATTGTTTAATAGTGTACGCGAATCAATATAATTTTTCTGAAACATCACTTACGAGAAGACTAACCAACTCCCGCCGTTCCGCGCGCCACGCCCGCATGACATTATCACGCTCATGCTATAACAAATGTATAACTTCGTTAGAAGATCGCCTAATTGAATGCGCGCAACAATTCAATTTACGTAAACAGAAAAAACCATACTTACGATTTTTCGGAGCACTTCATCACGCTCCTCCTGACACACACATTCAATTTCCCCATGCCGTTGCTGTAACAAACGCACAACTTCAATATAATATCGTCGAATATAATTTTTCTGAAGCATCACTTACGAGAAGGCTAACCAACTCCCGCCGTTCCGCGCGCCACATCCGCATGACATTATCACGCTCATGCTATAACAAATGTATAACTTCGTTAGAAGACCGCCTAATTGAATGCACGCACCAATTCAATTTACATAAACAGAAAAAAAAAAAAAAAAACCATACTTACGATTTTTCGGAGCACTTCATCACGCTCCTCCTGCCACGCACATTCAATTTTTCCATGCCATTGCTGTAACAAATGCCCAACTTCAATATAATATCGTCGAATGAAATACGCGCACCAATTCAATTTACACAACTATACTCACGATGCATCGCTCCATCATAGCGGCATTCATGCCTCGTCTCACAGGTGATCGAATATAATCGAACGCGGACATATTTTTTTTAAAAAAATGCTTATAAAATGCGTATAAAATGGTTGTAAAACAAACTGGTCCGTGCGGCGGCGGTCGACGTCCTTATATGCATTTCGGTTCTCTAGGCTGGAGGGCTACCCCTGCATGTTGCAGAGTAGGGGTAGTCGTGGAGTGGGTGTGATGTGTGGGGGCGTCCGTATCACAGATTCTTATTCTTCGATAATTTGATACTAATTATTTCAGCTTATAGTGATTCTTTATGATTCACACCGTGAATTGTCTTCGACTCTTCTGCGACACGTGTGCATATTGAATATAGCGCGTACGCTATTTGAATCTGCCGCGCACGCCATTTGAATTTATCGCGCGCTATTCATATTAATGTTTGTGTCATAACACAACCATGATATAGTATACTCTTGCGGATCTGTCTTGTGGGCATCATTAAACCACGTACGCTTGAGTGTTAAGTAGCGTTCCCGTTAATTTTTTCGTCCGCTGAGAATCGTATATAGTGCATATTAAAATGTACTATCAAAAACGCATCTTAAACGGTACGGCCGAAAAGGATGTGAGTTATCCAAATAAACGTCAACAACAACATATTCATCAACAATCCAATATGAGGTAGGTACGTACTCGTTACTATACACTTACCAACCACCAACCCTAGTCACGATCTTGTGTCGTCATCGCTCTATGCATAAGTATCCTGCGGTTCGAACGTATCTTCGAATTCGGTTCACCCATACGGGGTCGCCGTACCACTCCCACGGTTCCAATATAAACATGCGGTATCGCGCGGTGCGATGTAATGTTTACTCCATGGACCGCCGTAGCGATTGACTTACAGCTTCGTTGATCGTGAAAATACTCGGAACTCTTTCCACCCCGAATTATTATCGCTGTATGTTTA
The DNA here is from genome assembly GCA_929113495.1 of Andrena minutula. Lineage (NCBI taxonomy): Eukaryota > Metazoa > Arthropoda > Insecta > Hymenoptera > Andrenidae > Andrena > Andrena minutula. The sequence continues at coordinate 28,737,281 of OV815995.1, forward strand.
CGATGGTTGCTTACGAGATTGCAACATCGAATAATTATTACTCTATGTTCATGGATCATGGAGCGGGTGACGTTAAAATCAGTTCTTTCATGCTGCTGCATCAGTCAGGTCATACGTTACTACAAAAATTGTTTTTTAAAAAATTTATTGTTGTTATTGTAAACGAGATCACATCATTCAGTGCACATAAAATACATCCATTGATACCGTAAGTTTTCATCATTATATTTTTAGTGAATCATTGTGTTGGGTGCGTTAGCAACTTTTGAGGGTTGTAAAGAAACAATTGGTTTCAGATTATGTCTCTATCCATGGATTTGAATCGGGAAGTTACCGCTGCGATCCCTAGTCACACATCACGACCCAAAATATATGTGACGTGTCGGGATGTCACTGTGCAATGCGAAGAAATTCGAGATGGTGAATTTCACGAGGCAGAAGCTGTTTACGATTATGAGGCTTATTTGAAGGTGTTTTATAATGACAACGGTGAAAATGACTACTTACCGTCGGGAAAATACGGGGACATGTATTATTGGTTCGCTGCGCATAGGGAAACTTCATTCATCATAGGTATTGATGATCAAGATGATGTGGAACCGTCGAGTTGGGAGGAAGCCCCACACTGTATTGTATGGCGTAAATGTTCTAATGTGGAACAAATCGACGAGATCGCAGTTAATACTAATGCGATATCAGGGATTGATGTTCGCGATAATGCAGTTCAGGTTGACGAGTCTGATTTTAATACGAGTACACCTGCGCATGTTGATGCATTTTTTACCGATGATGATTTATTTAACAAGATCACCGACAATGCATTCTTTACGAACGATGTTGACGATGTTATATTCAACGATGCTGTTGCGGAGTGTGATAACTAAGTTAAATAAATGCCTAAAATCATGAAATTTATGTACGAATTCTTTTCACCCTTACACGTTCCCACGACGCTCGACTCGCAGACCCTCGAGAAGGGCCCTTGAGACGTCGCCCTGTTCTCAATCGTGAAAATACTCGGAACTGTAGGCCGAATAATTATCGCTTAGTCGCTCGCGTGAACGCGCCATCTAATTTATTGCTTCAGGGACATTGCGTTTTCTCGAGGGAACTTCTTAGAGACACGGTGGTATTGGGGAAAAGTCAATGGTCGGATATAAACACTCGGCATGGCGCGGTTCGCTCTATGATTTCTCAGAAGTCCCCATCGAATGCAATGTCGTGTTTATTCCAGGGGTTATCGCGACGATTGATTTACAATAATTATCGCTCTACGTTTAAATCATTGCACGAGTTCGGTATAGATCCCACGATTCAAACATAAACACACGCCATGAAGAACGTGCACATGGGTGGCAGAACGTGTTCAATCCTGTTGCACGCCATGACACCTTATATTTTCTCTGAAATAATCATCGAAGACTCGAATTTCCACGAATCGGTTGCGGTCGCGCCTGCGCACCGATCCCCGCACGCGTACGGAGATTGCGCGGCGGCGACGCGCGCCCAAAGTACCTTAAACATCCAACAGGTGGCGTCGATACGAAATGTCTGGAAAACTTGGAAAATTTACCAAGGCGGGCCCAAATACCGACGCGGACCCAAAGTACCTTAAACATCCAGTAGATGGCGCCAATACGAAATGCTTGCGACGCCATTTTGAAATTTTGAAAATTCGTCCCCTCTCCTGTGACGTCAGCCCCCTCGCCCACGAACTCGACATGCGCGCGCGACGCCATTTTGAAAATTTTGAAAAATTCCCCTCCCCTGTGACGTCACCCCTCGCCCACGAACTCGAACTGTGCGCGCGAAGCCATTTTGAAATTTTTGAAAATCCCCCTCCCCTGTGACGTCATCCCCCTCGCCAACAAACTCGACCTGCGCGCGCGACGCCATTTTGAAAATTTTGAAATCCCCCCCCCCCTTGCGACGTCATCCCCCTCGTCCACGAACTGCGTACCCCCCCTCCCCGCCTCCCCCTCACCCATCTCACGGGAGACCGCGGCGGTACTCCCTCCCCGCCTCCCCCTCGCCCATCGCGCGGTACCCCCCCGCCCCGCCTCACCCCTCGCCTCCACTTGATCCAGAATCGGCATAGCTTAACTACTTATATATTGTAACTAATTGTATAGCTTCTAAATTGTTAGATATTTTTATACCAGCAATTTAGAGTTTTTATGTAACGTTTATATTATATATTATAGAAATGAAGGGGACGCACAGGACTTGGATAAAAATGAAGGTAACGCACAGGCTTGGATAGATATGAAGGGGACACACAGGCTTGGATGGATAGAAATGAAGGGGATGCACAGGCTTGGAGGTTGTCCGGAGAAGATTAGTTAGAGAGATAGACAAAAATTGTCAAAAGACATAGCATTAAGAATTATTAACAAAATAGATTATTTATGGTGGACTGCTTGCAATGTAGAGCAAATCACATTGGTGAAGAAAGTACGCTGAAAACACATCTCCCTTGATGCTTTTCAATCTATTGTGAAAGACATTCGTAATGAAGTCAGTCCCTATGCAAATTATCTTTGTAAAAGGAAGTGAGATCCCCATAAAAAACTTCAAAAAAGTAAAAAATACGCCAAGTACATGAAAAATCAAATAAATCACAAAAAATAGAAGACAATAATAATCACAAAAAAAATAGAAAAGTATACAATACAAAAAAAGATGTGAAATCAAAATGAGCTGCCAGTACATAAAGGTGCTTTCCAACTGCGCTTAAGATGACACAACTACATACACACAGCTCAAATGCTGTGTTCATACATTCCATTACAATGTATTACATAATATTAAGCAGATATATTTTTATACAAATAAATATTTTAATACGAATAAATATTTTATTCAAAATACTTGGCGCTGCGCCCCGAATTGGTGTTGCTAAACTCAATAAATATGTATAAATTGCATTAATCCTTTTCTTTCTTTCTTGTACGTGCGTGCGTGCGTGCGTGCGTGCGTGCGTGCGTGTGTGTGCGTGCGTGCGTGTGCATATGCTACGTATGATATTAGAATTAAATATATGTAGAATAAATCTGACTGGGTTTCTAATATGTGTATGTATATGTATTTTATATTGTAATGGAGTTGTTGTAAATTATTAATTAATACTAAGGCAATTAATATTTTTTCGGTTGCGCAGCGCCAAGTATTTTGAATAAAATATTTATTCGTATTAAAATATTTATTTGTATAAAAATATATCTGCTTAATATTATGTAATACATTGTAATGGAATGTATGAACACAGCATTTGAGCTGTGTGTATGTAGTTGTGTCATCTTAAGCGCAGTTGGAAAGCACCTTTATGTACTGGCAGCTCATTTTGATTTCACATCTTTTTTTGTGATTGTATACTTTTTCTATTTTTTTTTGTGATTATTATTGTCTTCTATTTTTTGTGATTTATTTGATTTTTCATGTACTTGGCGTATTTTTTACTTTTTTGAAGTTTTTTATGGTAAAAGTTACTGAGAATATCAGGGATATAACGATAACTGTCGAACATATTTTTTTCTTTAACATACAGGGTGTCCCATCTAAGACTGGACAGCGGGATATATCCTAACGTATTGGAGATAAAAAAATGAAAAAAATATGGCATGGCATGGTTCGAAGGGGCCAATTTATTAGCGCGAACGATTTTTTTTTCGATTATTATTTTAAAAGATACGATGGTCAAGTTCGGTTTTTCAAATGGAACTATTTTTTTTGAACACCTGAGTTGATAGTGCGTTTCAAGACAAATTCAATAAGCTTTAATGTATATGTCACGTCCCGGGTGAAAGGTCTTAGGGGACAATGACACGGTGGGGTTAAGGGAATTTAGGCGAGGATCTTGAATCCTACACGCTGAGGGTAGAGGGAGTTTAGGCGAGGATCTTGAATCCTACACGCTGATGGTAGAGGGAGTTTTAGGCGAGGATCTTGAATCCTACACGCTGAGGGTAGAGGGAGTTTTAGGCGAGGATCTTGAATCCTACACGCTGTGGTGGATGGAATTTAGGCGAGGATCTTGAATCCTACACGCTGGGGTGGAAGGAATTTAGGCGAGGATCTTGAATCCTACACGCTGAGGGTGGAAGGAATTTAGGCGAGGATCTTGAATCCTACACGCTGGGGTGGAAGGAATTTAGGCGAGAATCTTGAATCCTACACGCTGAGCGACCAGGGAAGGTTTAATAAGTGACTACACACCTGGGAGACACCCGTTAGAGCACTTGTTTTGGTTTATCTCGGTAATAGGCTTTACCGTTGCATTATGGAAAAAGACACACGTAATAACTCTGCGAAATTCGACTAGTCATGCGGTTGAGCGAAATCTATACGAAAGTAAGTTAGTAAACACCGTGATGCTTTCCGCGGTCGTTGCCCGTAATCAGCTGTTCCGGCAGCCTGTTTAGATTTCGGGATCTTCGTAGCCGAGGGATAGACACAATAATTCGAAGCGTGATTTAAAGTAAAACTGTTTATTCACCTTGTAGCTTTTTAGTGATATGCCATGCACTGTTACTGTGCAGGTTATTAGAGGTTATAATAATGGGTTGCGATGAACATAACATTTATATATACTGGTTATAAATTATGAATATGAACATGAAATACAATGTATATATTGATAAGCTAGGATGATTTAAGCAATAAGCGTTAATAAGCAATACATATAGCAATACACAATAATATGTGCGCAATAAGCGTTGCAATACGAAATAATGTGAAAAGCAATACAAATAGCAAGACAATATAATATGAGCGCAATAAGCGTTGCAATATGAAATAATATGAAACAATAAGAATATGAATAATTAATATGGATGATGGTGATATACAGTGGTATTAATGGTAGTTGTAATCTCTTACAATGCTTGGTTGTTGGAGATGATTGAATTTAGTTTTAAGAATACTTTGACTGACGAGACCTTAAATGGTTTTCGTGCAAAGATAGCTTCCTTTCGCCGAAGGATATTTCGTTGAAAGAGGACTTCTGTCTCCGGGCCCTTGTATTTATATGATTTTGCAAGGGGTTGTGGGGTGTACGCGCGGTATGGACTTTGCCCTGCTTATATAATATTTTAAAGTATGAAGGGGGTTGCGCAGTATGCACCTTGGGCTAATTATAAACATGTGTCACTGTAGCTTTTGGGGTTTTTGCAGGGATCAAAGGTTGGTCTATATTGGGGCTCTCAGTTTTTCTTCTAGGGTTTTTATACACGTGATTTTGAATTGCTCAACTCCTCGAATGGATTTTGGGTGTTTTAATAGGAAAGGGACGTCGGTGGGTTTGACTGCTTTGGTCATTTAGAGGGTGTGAGACGTGGTCTCGATTTAAGAGATTTGTGGGGCGAGGGACTTGTTTAGATTCGATGTAAGAGAGGAATTTGTGCCGCGTTGGGCGAATAAGGGAAGGAGATTTAATGATTGACCGTCTTGAGATGGGGACCGCTAAGGTACATCGCCAAGGCGGCCGAGGTCATTGGTAAAGGGGTAAGAATTGAGGTTTGGGGAAGATTTGAGTGGAGTTGTAGATTGATTTATAAAAGAGTTGAAGTAACCGCGCGCGAAAAATCGTGGGGCGTCACATATACACTTTATTTCCACTGGTTTTTGAGATATTGCACTTGCAAATTTACTGATTTTCACTAAAAGAAAACCCGCTGGAATAGCAAGGACCGTGGACGGTCTTGCTGACGCCACGGGTTGCCTGTCGAAACCGATACCTACCTGCTAAAGGTCTACGCCAGAAATGGCAGGCCCAAAGGCTGGACAATTCTTTTCCGCCAGAAATGCTACTTCCCATACAGCAAATTACGTTGCTGAAAGGTTGCAGAAATGCTGCAGTTTCGTTGCAGTTACGTTGCAGGTAATATTTCTGAGATGTTGCAGAAATGTTCCTATGTCCGCCCGTGTGCAACATTGCATGAAATATTTCTGCAACTTTTCTGCAACGTTTCTGAGATTTTACAGCAACTTTTCAGCAACGTTTCTGAGATTTTACAGCAACTTTTCTGCAACGTTTCTGAGATTTAACAGCAACTTTTCAGCAACGTTTCTGAGATTTAACAGCAACTTTTCAGCAACGTTTCTGAGATTTAACAGCAACTTTTCAGCAACGTTTCTGAGATTTTACAGCAACTTTTCTGCAACGTGTCTGAGATTTTACAGCAACGTTTCTGCAACGTTTCTGAGATTTAACAGCAACTTTTCTGCAACGTTTCTGAGATTTTACAGCAACTTTTCAGCAACGTTTCTGAAATTATACAACAACTTTTCTGCAACTTTTCACACATTTTACAGCAATGTTGTTTTGGGAAAATTTGTGTGACATTACAGGAAGGATAAAAAATGTAAGGGAAATTGATTAAATCACAATAAATATTGACAATTAAATATTCATATATTTTTTTGTAAAAGTCAACAACAACAATAATAATAACAATAAAAATCAGTGCAAATTCATGCTTATATAGTGATGTTTCAACTTCAGCGTATTTTGTAACTTATATATTTTTTTCTTTATTCGTGTGGGGAATACATACTCTTGGCGCTGTTAATAGCCCATCAAGTCTAATTAGTCCGAACAGCTAGGGTTGCCAGCCGTACTTTAAAATCAAGTATCTTACGTGTTATTATAGGTAAGTGTACTCTATACTTTTGGATAACAATAAAGTACCCGAAAATACTTTATTTCACAATTAATGATATTATGTGAAACGTATCGCAATATTATTAAATTCTATCTGTTCCCGCCACTTCAGCATTTACTGAGAGAGTTTTCTCTGTCTTAATGTGAAGTGGCGCTATGAAAGAAACAAGGCCTCTCTCAATCTAATAAAAAACGAATTATTTATATATATATCAATATGAATATTGAGTGCAATGATGCCATTGAGACATTTCAAACTAATACAAATTCACTTTGTAATGCTAAAAGCAATAGAAAATATGTTTGGAAGAAATAAAAACTAATAAGATTAAAATGTACTTTTAATTTGTTGAGCCTACTTTTTGGTATACCTCACAAAAGTAAATGTACGTTATTTTTCTGTAAAAAAGGTGGCAACTCTACGAACAGCGTTACACAATATTTATTAGGATGATATATAACTTTCTATTTATAAATAAATGTTCGAATGTAATTACATGAAATCATTTGCATCAAAAGCCGAATGCAGGAAATTGAGATAATTTAAATTGTCATCTTATTATTATCCTATTTATGATGTAAGGTGTAAAATTAAGTTTTGTTTTTGTCATTTTGTCAAATCGTTGGATTTTTATTTTATTTTAATGTTTCCAATTACCGGTATTTCGGTAAATTTTTCAATCAAAACCGGTTTATCGGTAATTAAGCGGTATTTTTGTAAAGTATTGAGAATATAACACTAAGCATTACAATAAAATACTTTTCTTAAACTCTAATCGATCATTACAAAAACTATATGTAAATAAAACTATTCTGAACATAAAATATAAAATGATACAATACAAAATAGATACCGAAATGTCACAGGGGCAAGGGGAATCGCCCGCTCGCTCTAGATTATCCCCTCCAAGAATTCCTACTTTTCGGTTCTTAGCGGCTGTCCATATCCGCGGATTGTCGCGATTGGTTTCGTTCGCGATCTTCGTCCCGCGACGAACTGTGTTGGAGGGGATAGGTTGAAGCGAGTGGACGATTCCCCTTACCCTTGTGACATTTCAGCTTGAGGGTAGTCTCCTTTCTTCTCATCGGGCAATAGTATATTTCCGCGAAAGTGCTTTTTCTAAAATTTTTTTTTAAACTATCGGAAATACAATATTGTCTCCCAGTGGGCTCGATTCGGTGCACACGATGTGAGCTTTTCGCTATCCCCACCACTTCTGTCTCAGTCTTGTTCGGCGAAGACGAGAGCGAGATGGAACGAGAGCGTGCGAAAGCCACTGGAAGCGGACGAAACAGACGACGCGTTGATGTTTTGTCTCGCTCAGTCTTTCGGACACCGTGTCACTCCATCCTTTGCGTGCGCGACGGGCGGGCGCGATGATCGTGAGCGCTTACGGTGAGCACTGGAACCGCTTCGCGAGATAATCTTGACGCAGGCCCGGCTCAAGTATTTTTTGCGTCCTAGGCGAACTTGTCAAATTGCGCCATTTATTATAATACATTCATTTGAGATTATTTATGACTTTACTCTACAAAATTAGGCAACTACTAGGGCGAACGGTTGACAAGAGGCACAAAATTGTTGAAAATAAATTTTTAAATGAAATACTACAAATTGTAGTACAGCGGTTTTAAACTACAAGTAAAAATTAGGAGTAAGGACATAAAGAAGCTCAATTAAATGTATTATAATAAATGGCAGAATTTAGCAAGCTCGCCTAGGCCGTAAAAAAGACTCGTGCCGTGCCTGGCTATCTGACCGTCGGGCGCATGCGTCGAGCAGTCACGATTCCATCTGAGTGCTCCCCCTTCGGCCAGAAAGAAGCGAGACACGAACACGCGGAATTAGCGCTGTGCTCACGATGTGAACTCAACGCCGGTCCCGAACAGCGATCCCACTGGGAGACAATAATGTAATGACTAAAGTCGACGCTTGGATCGGCAGCTCGTTCCGTGACGCCGGATATATCCGGCGCTCGTACACACAGATCATCAGATGGATGCCGGATATATCCGGCGGTCGTAGCGAAAGGGTTAAACCGCCTGGTCCACAGCGGTTACGTCCTGCTGCTTATTCGCCTTCAGCTCTGCCCGCATGATCCGTGTTTTGCTTTGTGCAAACCATTTTCCACACGCGTTCACTATTTCCACGTCGGTTGGTATTATACCCCTCTCGCTTAGTGCAGCGTGTACTGAACCTGGAATAATACATGCATTTATTTTACAATTTTAATTGCTGAAATGAGATAAATAATAAATTTACTTACCTAATACTAATTTCACAATATATTTATATGCTATAAATGTTTTTTTTTTGTTTTTTTTCCACGCCAACTATATATTACTGCCACGCAATCATTTAATAATTTCTGCAGCACCATCGACGTTGTTATTGTAACGTGGCTCCCACCGGCCCTCTTCAATACATCAACCTTTAAAAAGTCATTAACAAATTATTTCAGTCATGAAACATGGCTTCAATAAAACCAGCATTCGTGTAACAGCAATCACAGGGTGCATTGAAGCAATGAAAAATAACAATCACCATTACTTTAAATAATTGTTATAAAAAAGTTAATAAAAGTTATACAGTATAAGCATGTTTACAAGAAAAGTGTATGAAAAGTAAAAGCTTGTCGCTTGGCCAGCAACGAAATACAAGGTGTCCCATAAAATTGCGAGACTTCTCGGAACATGCAATATCCTGTGTTTTTACATCGGGATGTCACATGTTCCAAAAAGTCCGCAATTTTATGGGACACCCTTTACATGCAAGAAAATCCCATCATCGTACAATAGTGCAGTGCATTTTACAAATTACATGTATGTTGCTATTATTTATTAATTATAATAAATATCAATACTCAGGTAATTCTCATTTGTACGACTGTAATGCAGCAATGAAAGTAGCTGTTGAATATATAAGTAATTGTAATATAAAGTTAATTTTTCACTTTATGATACTAGGTACACTTATGTTAGTGCATTTATTAATCTTACGTCACTTACCATAGCATTAAATACAGCCTCGTCTTGTAATTGATTATTTAAATTACGCAATCCCTCTTCATCGGTAATGGGAAGATTGTGCATTGAAATTTTTGTACTATTATTATCTCCTACGTCTGTATTATTAACGTTGGTTGCGGATTTTGCTTCCAGTCTGTCTAATTGTTTCTGCATATCTTTTAATGTTAAATTAACAGCTGCAAAGCTCTTCATCACAAATCTTTCGAACTCTGAATAAAGATAAGAGAAGTTAATTTAACATATGTCATTCTTTTAACAAAAATCACATTTACGATTATAGTCAATGGGTAGAAACCCATTGGATTGGATATGAGTTTGTAGTTGCGGAGACGTACTTGATGATGATGATTCTGGTGTTGGTTCTCGTCCTGATGTTGCTGCCGTTGGTGCTGGTGTTGGTGTTGGTGTTGGTGCTGGTGTTGGTGCTGGTGTTGGTGCTGGTGTTGGTGCTGGTGTTGGTGCTGGTGTTGGTGCTGGTGTTGGTGCTGGTGTTGGTGCTGGTGTTGGTGCTGGTGTTGTCGCTGGTGTTGGCGCTGGTGTTGGTGCTGGTGTTGGTGTTGGTGCTGATGGACTTTGTGTTTCTTCGACATAATTGTTTATTATTGTCGTGCTTGTAAAATCTGCATTGAAACCCGCAATTCATCATATAATTGTCACCATCCACCGATAAATATTCATACGGGTGTCTCAAAATAGCGAGACCTCTCGGATGATGCAATATACCGATGAAAAAAGACATTGAAACCGTTTTCGGATGCGAGGCTTCCGGTCCACGCAGTTTTAGGCCGTGTGAAGTAAGCGCACAGCAGCGTACGGTAAAAGACTTTTCGATGTGTTCTTACATAGGGATATTGCATGTTCCGGGAAGTACTGCAATTTTGAGACACCCTGTATATTACTTCACAATTATTTTCATAATAAATGATTAATATAAAAATACCTTGTTGCGATAATGTACGCAGAGGTGGAATGGGTAATCCAGTTTTTGAGGTTTTCTTATGCCTCTTCGTGGGGGGTTCATCCTGAATGTCATCTTCCTCGCTCGACAATGCAACGCGGGTATAATTTGTTGTGCGCTCTTCTAATGTTTTTCTACTATTATAATAGTGCCTCGTTCCCTCGTTCATCCCATCGGACTCCTCAAAGTTGGACGTGTCCATCGCATAGTCCCTGAGCTCAAGAGCTCTATTATAATGATCTGACACAGATAATTCGTTAATACGTAACACATTAAGATATATACTAGAGCTGTTCGGGTACTCGAATAAAACGAGCCGAGCCGGATACCCGTCAAATTCGGGCGGTCCGAAAAATCCGAGTAGCTCGAATTTGTTTCGACCGGCCCGAAACAATTCGGGTAATCCGATTCTTCCGGGCGGCCCGAAACGATTCGGACTACCCGAATTTTTCAAGCCGCCCGAAACAAATTCGAGCTACTCTGATTTTTCGGGCCGCCCGAATTTGACGGGTATCCGGCTCGGTCCGAACTTCAAGCCGCCCGAATATTCGAATACCCGAACAGCTCTATTATATATGTATTCAGGAAAAATTTATAGAAATAATGATTGTATTGAAAAAGCATACCTGTTGAGCAAAACCACTTTATTATATTACACTCATTCCAATTATCGCCTTCCCGTGGAGGCTCTCCCTTCATAATTATTTTATTTAGGGTATAATCATTCCTAATGTGGCTCGGCCATACACTGCTACTTTTTTCCGCGTTCATCCAGCAGGATGGAATGATTTGGACCCCATCGGAGAATTCAACAATGCTGTATGCCTTTAACATTGTTGAGGGTTGTACTAAAAAATAATTATGACAATTTATTACAAAATCGACACTGCATTATATTAGAATACTTATGAAATATTGCCGTATTATAGCTTTGTGTTAATCACGATGTCACTTGTACTTACCGATGATGACTCGAGTATTTCCAAAAGTTTTTCGAAGGTTAACTTCGAAAAAAAAGCAAAGAAACAATTAAAAAAAAACACGCACGCGAGCTATAAAACGAATAAACTGAAATTTATTTAAAAAAAATAACTAAACACAAAAAATTAAAAAAAAAATAACACGCACGCGAACTAAACACACTATAAATTTAAAAAGAATAAGAAAAATGTAATTATATGTAATAAAATATTAAAAAACACACTTAACACACTATATACGTATATAAAAGGAAAAATGAATAAGATAAATTGAATATATAATTTGAAAAACACACTAACACACTATATAAGTATAATAATAAAAAGAATATGAAAAATTGAAACTATAATTTAAAAAACACACGATAACTACGAAACGAAGAAAAAAAGTGAATATATATTAAAATAAAATAACGCGAGATATAAAATGTTCTGAAAACGAGAGCTGCTTATTCTTCGATAGTTAACTTCGAACTGGCCAGGTCTTGTATCAGTGTTGGCGAGCGCGGTTCAGCCAAGCACTTCATTGTTGGCGCTCGAGCCGAGTCGAGCCGAGCCGAGCCGAGTCGAGCCGGGCCGGGCCGAGCCGAGCCGAGCCGAGGCAAGCGAGCCTTCATGCGAACCGAGCCATGCGCCGTTGCAAATTGCAATTCACTCTTACGAGGGGTGGACGAGCGATTTTTTAACGAAATCTGGCAGAAAATGTTGAGGCCGATGTGTATAACAAATTCCAGAATACAGTGTTTCCTTGTTGAGGGCTCGCTGGTCGGTACCGGCGTTGAACCCACATCATGAACAGAGCCCTAACTACGAGTGTTCGTATCTCGCTTCTTTCTGGCCGAGGGGGGGAGCGAGATGGAACGCTTTGCGTGTGCGGCGGCCGTTCGCGTCCCGCGTGCTCACCGTAACTGCGTGCGACCTTTGCGCACGTAAATGACGGACTCCGTCCGACGGAGTGTCACGGCGCCCGAAAGACGGAGCGAGAGAAAACATCAACGCGTCCTTTGTCTCGTACCTTCCTCGCTCGCTCTCGTTCTATCTCTCCCTAAATTAACTGCATCTTTCAATCGGGTGAATTTCCGAAGCTACAATTTGACATTTGGAGTCCTCTCACATTCTTCAAAACGGCGTGTGCCGTGTATTAGTATTGATTGGGGCTAGATTAGTGTGGCGGACGCGCGGCCGCTCCGCGAAAATGTAAAAAAAAAAATTAACTAGGAAATCACGCCTTAATGCCGTCGTTGAAGGCTTAAGCCACATACATGTTGAGATCTATAACCAATATATGTATCAATACAGATCGCGTTATATATGTGCCTCAGATTTCGATTATGGATGAAACGACATATACACAGTCAGACGAAATCATAATACATCAGCTCACAAGTGTAAGAAAAAGCTGAGAAGAGTCAATGGAGAAAATTGTGTCGTGACGAGCTTTGCAACAATATATTTTTTAAAATCCAGCTTAGCAACATTTAGTTTTTCAATCTTTCTTAGCGTTTCGACAATACTTTTTCACATTTTTCAGTGCTAGTCCCGTTATTGCGCCCAACCGTTCATTAACCGACAAACATTTTCTTAAAATTGGTGTGAAACGCCAATCTTTTAACTACCTTTACGTGCCTAGCGACAAAAACTCTGAATTACTACCTGAAGCGGCTAAACTACACATCTGGCCGCCAAACGTTCACCACCATAAACGTTGTAGCGAAAACAGAGCCATAAAGCATTGGATTTACTGGTACGCATCAACCCTTAGGTTCTTAGGTTATTCCTGTCCACGACCTTTCCTACTTTCACTTTTCTATCCATTAACTATGGTCGCCTACTTCCTTACTCCGGCAAAACTTCCTAACAACATAGGCATAGGCAATAAAGAAGAAAACCCAATAACACAGAAGCCACACTCAACGTTTTCCCCCCAAATTTGTACTTCTCGACCTAATATTAACTGGAAAAAATGTATGAAACGTATGCTTTCGAGGATTTTATGGCAGGGACTTAGCTTGTGTGCGGTCCTGATAGGGAGTCAATGAGACTAAACAGTAAACAGTCCTGGCGACTGGCGAGGTTTTCCAATTATCGGGGGTCGAAAGATTGATTGTAAAAATAAAGAGAGAAATATCTGAATATTGCGCGTCTACAGGCCGCTTAATTTAGACGTTAATAAAATCATACACTTTTCTGTACTGGGTATAATCGATGACACATAGCCCAGCAACTCCAGGCGCCAGTTTAGACGAATGAACGATACAATGTCGCACCGTTCGGGCTTCGCGCGACATCAATCTGTAGGCGTGGAGGACAGGGTATTAATACTTTTCCGGTTACACGAAGATAGCGACAGATGAAACCTTTATTAAAGGTTGAATGGTCGATGCACGATGCCCCGTTGCGTTTTAATCATTTCGCTTCGGGCCGTAGCGATTACAGTTGGACCTGACTCCCGCAGGTGAACCGTCGCGGTGGCCGTATACTCTCTCGCGTAATTAAAAGCACCTCTGGGTCACGTCTCGCTTTATTCGCCTGCTTACACTTCCGAATTACCGCACGCACCTGTTACTCCTAATCGCTCCTTACCCTTGAAAAACTTTATGATCGGCAAAGGCGTTCTTGCATCGGGGTCATCGCAAAGCTGCCGTTCCAATGCGCGGCCGACGACAACGGCTGGAGACGATCCCACTAGTGCAAGGGAGAAGTATGCATCCGTTTCTCCCTTGCACGAGTGTGACCGTCGCCGGCCGCACATTGGAACGGCCGCTTGCACTCATCGCTGTAGCCGTTCCACCGTAAATAAACACTAAACAGACCCAGGATACAACGACCAGCCTTCTCCGCACAGCATCGAATTGTCTTACACAAGCCAAGATATCGAAAATTAAAGAAGTTATGAAACTTTGGACATACGTATTAATACAGTATTAATACATACCTCTACGGGGTATTACTTTACTGATAATCAAGAATATTCTAGGGGGTGATTCTACAGGCGAAAATAAGATAGAAATGAAGAGTCGCGAAATAAAGAATAAAGAATAAGTTTGTTTCCGGTTAAAAAATCGTTTTTACAATAATGACAATTATAAAGAAAGATTTATTTAAGGAATTTAGGCTGAAGGTTGCGATTTTAAAAATCAGAAAAAATACTACCACATTCGGTGAAGAATTTTGTATAAAATAAGCCTATCTCTTGTTGGTAATTTACATATTGAACGTCGTAGGAACTTTGGAAGCTGTTAAGGACAGCGGCGCGCCCCGTTTCAGGTAAAATACACTGCTGGTAAAAATTCAGGGAACAATATAATTTCCAGAATAATTTGATTATTTTCACATGGCTGTTTTATCAAGATGAAGCGCAAAAGACAAAATTTCAACATTTTGTACCTAATGTGAACGTATGCACGGGCTTGGTATTTCCATTAGTACATGACTCACACCAATCTCACATTTTCGCTTTTATAATTGGGTTGTCCTCTAATTGTCTTGTTACTTTCCGCGTCACCTTGTCCGCGCGGATTTTACTGCAGGTTGAAGGTTCCCCCAGGCCAACCAGGAACTTTTCCGCTGCGGTTCCCGATATATCGCGTTGGTCTGTGGGACACTTTAATCGTCTTTCGCCCCTACGACTTAGGACCTATGCGGATATACCTGTGCTATTACCAATAAAGTAATAAAACGTTTCGAACCGATCCTAGCAAAGTTAAATGACTTGCCAGGATTATTTCTTAAGGACCTCCGCTGAATTGTACGTGTCTTGTATTTTTTTCGCCGAAGCTATTAAACACGACCTGGAAAAAGAATTTCAACCAAAGAGACGCGTACTTTCGTCGTAATATTTCTGTCAATTCCCTTCTCCCAATACTCGAAATGCGTTTCTTTTAACAGGCTAAAGATTTTACGGTCTCGCTGGTAGTAAGATGCATTCAAGATACCTCGTGGAGGTACACAGGATCGAAACGGGAAGTCCGCTGACTGCGCGTGGAAATTTGCTATCCTGCGCTTCATCTTCATAAAACATGAATATTCTATTGGAAATGGGTTATAAAATAAACTGTAAAACAGCGAATACTATATATACTTTCATTTATTAGACTAGCTAAGGAAGGACGTTCTGTTTTGTCGAAAGCGGGCCATTGCACGCGAACTCAGACACTTTTCGGAGTAACATTTCGGATTTTGGTGCAACTTGGATATGTTGTAGTCTTTAGGGTTATATAAACATATCTCGAACGATTTTTGAAAATTTCAAAAATTGTGGAAGTTAAAACTCTTTGAAATATAGTGTTTACTATTTTTCCAAAAATTATAACTGTTGAACTAACAAACCGATAAAAATGACCTTTTGGGTGCTTACAGTGGAGATATAAGAGTACCTAATAAAAATTATTTCACTGAAAAAATACAAATTTTTGACCATTTATTTTGTAATTCTTGTAAACAAATGCAATTTTATAATTGAAGGCAACTTTTTAAAAATATGGAAAAATAGGAGGATATAGCCCTGTTTGTCCTCTTTATGGACGTGTTTGGAAATCGATGGACACTTGAAAATTGGCCAAATGAAAATTAATTGAATGTAACGCTGCGTCAAATCACATCGGCTCTACTGGCCGAGCCGTGCGGTACTCGCAGCGGCCAAGCGGCTATATCTGCTATTCTTATACAGTGTTCTCTAATATGGTAAATATTTGTAAAAAAATTGAAGAAGGAAAACTTTTACTGTTTTTTATACACAACATAAGACGATATTTTAATTTATGGTGTTCGCAATATTTTTCTTGAAACGAGGGTGACCATCAGTTTTTTAAATGGAATGCTATATGTTTGATTATCCAATATGAAAGCGACTGTCAAGACAAATTCAACCATATGGTATACTTTGGCCTTCAAGGCTACACAAGGCTAGGAATGAAATAAATATATCGAACTATCTATCTAGAAGATTGAATTTCTTCTTTCATTCGTAACTTTGTGTAGCCTTGAAGGTCAAAGTATACCATATGGTTGAATTTGTCTTCAGAGTCGCTTTCATATTGGATAATCAAACATATAGCATTCCATTTAAAAAACTGAAGGTCACCCTCGTTTCAAGAAAAATATTGCGAACACCATAAATTAAAATATCGTCTTATGTTGTGTATAAAAAACAGTAAAAGTTTTCCTTCTTCAGTTTTTTTACAAATATTTACCATATTAGAGAACACTGTATAAGAATAGCAGATATAGCCGCTTGCCCGCTGCGAGTACCGCACGGCTTCGCCAGTAGAGCCGATGCACAGTGGTCCGAATCGACGAAAACGTGAAAAAAAATCCTTACGCTTCCATTTCACCATTTATTATTATGAAGATGGTCCTTCCAGGGGTTTTTGGGGTCGCAGAATCTGATTCCGAGGTCAAAATTGTTATTAAATTAAATTTGAGCCCTGTAGGAGGGAGGAAATGTTGATAAAAAAATATTATGTTTTTTTGAACAGTCCTGTTTGATTTAATTACGTTATTTGAATATAATTACGACATCAAATTTTGAAAAATTAACATGGATAGTGTTTTTAAGATAGCAAAACATATTGAGCGCGCGGAAACTAAAAGGTCAATAATTTGTATAAATTCACACTTCAGATAATGAAAATGCTTTCATTTATCCATAATATGAAATTGTGCATTCATTCGATGTTATTAAAATACATAAAAAGTTATAAATAACTGAATTACGAGATGGTCGTTTTTAATCGCATGTAACATTTTTCGGAATCGAGAGGAATCTTTGAAACTTACATTATTTAATAGTCTATAGTTTAAGGAATGTATGTGCAAAAGGAGAAGTTGCACTTTTTTGCTATTCCCGCGTAATCATCAATTATGTTGGCAGAAATCAGGCCGCTCGCGCGGTACAAGTATCGCCGGGACGAACACACTTACTTGTGCCGCGCGAGCGGCCTGATTTCTGCCAACATAATTCATGATTACTCAGGAATAGCAAAAAAGTGCAACTTCTCCTTTTGCACATACATTCCTTAAACTATAGACTATTAAATAATGTAAATTTCAAAGATTCCTCTCGATTCCGAAAAATGTTACATGCGATTAAAAACGACCATCTCGTATTTCAGTTATTTATAACTTTTTATGTATTTTAATACCATCGAATGAATGCACAATTTCATATTATGGATAAATGAAAGCATTTTCAATATCTGAAGTGTGAATTTATACAAATTATTGACCTTTTAGTTTCCGCGCGCTCAATATGTTTTCCTATCTTAAAAACACTATCCATGTTAATTTTTCAAAATTTGATGTCGTAATTATGTTCAAATAACGTAATTAAATCAAACAGGACTGTTCAAAAAACATAATATTTTTTTATCAACATTTCCTCCCTCCTACAGGGCTCAAATTTAATTTAATAACAATTTTGACCTCGGAATCAGATTCTGCGACCCCAAAAACCCCTGGAACGACCATCTTCATAATAATAAATGGTGAAATGGAAGCGTAAGGATTTTTTTTCACGTTTTCGTCGATTCGGACCACTGTGCGATGTGATTTGACGCAGCGTTACATTCAATTAATTTTCATTTGGCCAATTTTCAAGTGTCCATCGATTTCCAAACACGTCCATAAAGAGGACAAACAGGGCTATATCCTCCTATTTTTCCATATTTTTAAAAAGTTGCCTTCAATTATAAAATTGCATTTGTTTACAAGAATTGTAAAATAAATGGTCAAAAATTTGTATTTTTTCAGTGAAATAATTTTTATTAGGTACTCTTATATCTCCACTGTAAGCACCCAAAAGGTCATTTTTATCGGTTTGTTAGTTCAACAGTTATAATTTTTGGAAAAATAGTAAACACTATATTTCAAAGAGTTGTAACTTCCACAATTTTTGAAATTTTCAAAAATCCTTCGAGATATGTTTATATAACCCTAAAGACTACAACATATCCAAGTTGCACCAAAATCCGAAATGTTACTCCGAAAAGTGTCTGAGTTCGCGTGGAATGACCCAAGCTTGACTCGGAGTGAAAAGGAAACGGAAAAGCACAAGGCAAATCCGTTGTCCACTTGAAGTGACAAAACAGGCCTGCGTTCTGTCTCTTACCCTTATTGGCAGGTATAAGGAATAGCCAGCAGACCGACGGGTCCGCTGCCACGTGTTTACTATTTTAGTCAGTGGTTCTCACACGAAACCAGATTCATTTTTGAATCTAACAATCCAACATATTCTTTAAACTGTAGCGGCCAACGGCACGTAGGGTTGCCCCCTTTTTTTTACAGAAAAATAACGTACATTTACTTTTGTGAGGTATAACAAAAAGTAGGCTCAACTTATTAGTTTCTATTTCTTTCAAACATATTTTCTATTGCTTTTAGCATTACAAAGTAAATTTGTATTACATATTTTGAAATGTCTCAATGGCATCATTACACTCAATATTCATATTGAAATATATAAATAATTTGTTTTTTATTAGATTGAGAGAGGCCTTGTTTCTTTCATAGCGCCACTTCACATTTATGACAGAGAAAACTCTCTCAGTAAATGCTGAAGTGGCGGAAACAGATAGAATATAAGAATATTGCGTTGCGTTTCACATAATATCATTAATTGTGAAATGAAGTATTTTCGCGTACATTATTGTTATTCAAAAGTATAGAGTATTTTTACCTATAATAATGTAAGATACTTTATTATAAAGTAGGGGTGGCAACCCTAACGGCACGACCATATACGAACATTTGGCGTGTAAATGGTCAGCACAATTTATGACACGCGCGGCAGAGAAGCTATTTTTGAAAAAGGCGCTTTCCGTTCGCTTCCTATTTGAATTTTGAACAAAGCATGTTTTTACCCTTCGAAACTTTCGTTTACGGCCTGACTGGCAATTACGGGTATCATAAACACTGAGTTTCCGAAGGGCCCACGCTGGGATGCCTGGCGGCCTGCGACCAGCCTCGTCACGCGTTTCGAGTGCGGAAGAAATTCCGCTGCGTTGCCAAATTTTCACTAGGACTGTCTCCAAGTGAGTGGAGATACGCTTTCGAGTGTATATGTACATACTTAGGTCTATGTGACATCATGTTATCTCAACGCGAAGAGATCGTGTCAACCCTGTGGTCCCTGCCTTCGACCAACCCTGCGTACGATCGCTCGTTCAATCGAAGTAAACTCTCAAGGAACAAGCATCTCTGATTTTGAACAGCGCTTGTAGTTCGAGTTACTTTCTTTTTTACATTATATTATATTTACTTCGTTTTATCCTTTTTATACTTTGTATTAGTGT
Source organism: Andrena minutula (assembly GCA_929113495.1). Lineage (NCBI taxonomy): Eukaryota > Metazoa > Arthropoda > Insecta > Hymenoptera > Andrenidae > Andrena > Andrena minutula. The sequence goes on from OV815995.1 coordinate 28,757,201, forward strand.
TTTGTTATATATATTTGAAAATCGTGGTATCACGGCGCGAACCACGTTTCAATTCTGGACGTGCATTGTCCACAATTGCCAATTACATTGTCTCGCAGAAAATATAACTAATTTGCATTTCAACATCTGGTAAGTACCACTGCTGATAGATCATCTCAAGTATATAGTTGGATATACTACGGTATGACCCGACCAACGGAATGAACTGATATTTTGAGAGGTTGGGCGGGAGGGGAAAGAACCTCTAATATAAAATTTCAGCTGCGGGTATTTGTTAGTTTCTGAGATATTAATAAAAAACTTTCTACATAATACATTGAAATCTACCTATAGTGACATTTGAAAATATTCGGACACTTTTTAAAATCGCATAACTTTCTTGCAAGTCCACGTCTCTCTAGTAATAACCGTGAATATTTTTGATATTGTTCTATTGCTTAATAGATTGCAAAAACAATTTCTGGAACGCGAAACTTTCATTCATTTATACCAACGAATAGAGTGTCTCATTTAAAAGCTAAAGTCTAAAACTACAAAAGACGCTCAAAGATACGATAAAATATTTATCCTTTAACATAATCCCATCACATCCCATCCTCCCCCGATGGACAGAGAGTGAGTTTCCAGTAACTATTAACGGTATTAAACCTTGCAGCGGGCCTTATTAATTAATACAGTATATAAAAATGTCAGGTATAGCCGCTTGGCCGCTGCGGGTACCGCACGGCCCGAGCGACCAGTCGAGCCGGTGTGATTTGACGCAGCGTTACATTCAATTAATTTTCATTTGGCCAATTTTAAAACGTCCACGCATTTCGAAACCTGTCCGTAAAGAGGAAAAACAGGGCTTTATCGTGCTATTTTTTCAAAATTTTTAAAAACGTGCCTTCACCTATAAAATTACATTTGTTAAGAACAATTGCTAAATAAATGGTCAAATATTCGTTTTTATTAAGTGAAATAATTTTTATTAGGTACTCTTATATCTCCACTGTAAGCACCCAAAAGGTCATTTTTATCAGTATATTAGTTCCAGAGTTATAATTTTTGGAAAAATAGTAAACACTATATTTCAAAGAGCTGTAACATCCACAATTTTTGACATTTCGAAAAATCCTTTGGGATATGTTTATATACCCCTAAAGACTACAACATATCCAAGTTGCACCAAAATCCGAAATGTTATTCCGAAAACTGTCCGACTTCGCGTGGAATGACCCTCTAGCTTCTCAAAAAAACTCAAGTCGTTTGGATTAATTTTAAGAAAGTTATGCGATTTTAAAAAGTGTCTGAATATTTTCAAATGTCACTGTATACAGACGTTACTAACACAACCATCTTCTTCGTTTCACAGTCGACGATACAATGTTCGACATTGACCTCATCGCGAGATGGTTGTAACTGCATCAGCTTTTATTCACAATACTATAGTATAGTAATACTAGAGTATTCCCAAAGTCACATCGGTTCGGTGCCATGCTTTACGCACCCGCAAGCGGCCCCCCCCCCCCCCTTTCTTACCCAGACCAATACTAATACCCAAGAGACATTGGAAAGTCGAATGCGTTATCTCGGAATAAGTCAACAGCAATAATGTACGAGTTCGTACGCAAAATCTAACTGAAAAGTAAATATGACAGATTTTGGAAATGATCGACACGTTTTGATTAACATACATTTATTTATACACTTGGCTTGCGTTCAGTTTATGTTACCGTATCCCTATTTATTATACCTGTCGTCGACTGCGTAACAATCGACGGCGACGAGAAGATAGTTGTGTTTGTAACGTCTGTATACGTAAATTTCAATGTATTTTGCGTAGGTTTTTTATTAATATCTCAGAAACTAACAAATACCCGCAGCTGAAATTTTATATTAGAGGTTCTCTCCCCCTCCCGCCCAACCCCTCAAAATTTCAGTTCATTCCGTTGGTTGGGTCATACCGTAGTACAGCCATATAGTTTTTAACAAATTGTTATAATTAACTTCTCATTTGTATATGAAATATGTTCAGGTTGTTATGGCGGACAACAAACGTATTAGGAAAGACTATAGTCTATGTTCTGATAGACATCAAAGGAGGAGAATTCAGCAATATTTGAAGGATATTGAAAGCCAAGGAAATCAATCTGATGCGGAATTGGCAATTGATGAGCTTCCTACCTCTTCACTGTACTTAGAATATAAAAATTCTGAACTAAATAGTTCGCAGGAAGTGTACGAGTCTTGCGATGAAGTACCGTGCACCGACAATGACCATTTGAGGAATATACACAACAATGATATTTGTGAAAGTGATGAAGAAGAAGACACTCATTCATTATTTGATGATAATAATGAATACTATCATTGCATACTGGATTATGACACATCCGATGATGAATCAGCGAATGATATTGTTGATTACAATGAACCGGAGAGCCCTGCGACATTAAGACAGGAGTTGTCCAACTGGGCACTACGAAATAATATTACGCATAAAGCCATCAACGAACTGTTGAGCATTTTTTTATCGTACGTGCCGAAATGCTTACTACCGAAAGATGCCAGGACATTGTTACACACTCCCCGTACAAGTAATTGTACCAAAATACAAGGGGGAGATTACTTACATCTTGGGGTAGAACAGATGCTAAAATTTTATGCTCAAATGTACGTTGAGGCAAATATTAGCGTACAATATATAGATCTGTCTTTAAATATTGATGGCTTGCCGTTGTCAAGGTCCTCCTCCAACAGTTTCTGGCCCATATTAGTATCGGATACAATTTTGAAACGAATACAGATTGTTGGAATCTATTATGGGTATAAGAAACCAGAATCATCCAACGAGCTGTTGGACAAATTCATTGATGAAATAACATATTTCATAAACAATGGATTTATATATGATACTAATAAATTTTCTATTAGGTTAACAAAAATTATTTGCGATGCTCCAGCAAAATCGTTTGTATTATATACAAAAGGCCATACAGGCTTTTCGAGCTTTTCGAAATGCACAATTGTTGGGAAATCTGTTAACAGAACTACGTGTTTCCCTTCCAGCCAAGTGCCTGATACACTGAGAACAGACGAAGATTTTCTACGGCAAACCGACGAAGATTACCATAAAGGTACAAGTGACTTGTTAAAAGTGCCAAATATTGGGTTAGTATCAAATGTGCCCCTTAGGGTGGACCTTATTTTTCGACCATAAAATTTTTTGCACGCCGCCCCCTAATTTTGTTCCATTTGATGAAAAAATTATTTGTGCAAAATTTGAGATCGATTGAACAGCAGGAAGACGCGCCTCATCGCATGCGAAGTTTTGAAATAGAAGTAACCGCGCGCTAAGCGTAAGGAGTGGCATGTTTCTGAAAATTTCAATGAAATAGTTCATATTTTGAGGACTATAACATAATTCTTTACTTATTTAGTATTGTTTTGTTCATACGTGCATTACAACCCAAGTTTCATTTGTACGATATAAGACTATTTTACGCTAAGACTAACTGACCCGTAGCAGCACCGAAATATGACATACAACGTTCGACACTGAATAGACGTTGAAAGACCCTTAGTCTTGAAAATCCAGTCACAGGTCAAAGGTGCCCAGGTATATAACTCGGATCCTTCGTGAGTTCTGAATTAGGACCCGTTAGGTCGCTACCTATCGAGCAGGCTCCCGTTTAGGAAAAGGCAGAAACCTAGAAACCCTTGTACTGATTCAGCTAGTTTATTCTGAGCGTTCATGACAGTGAAAGTTTTATAGCGGCTTCGTCGCTAGCATGCCTCCATGTATTATATACAGCTTTCCGTTAGGCGTAGGTACCCTCGGGTTTTTCCCCGTGGGCCTGGGTGAGTCAGGCTATGACCGCGTTACCCATCTGACAGTCAGACTCGCCCAGGTCAGTATTTTTCGGCGTGCGGAAGTGGATACCTTCCGCTGTCCACGCATTTTCACGCCGACTTTTCCCGCGCGTTTTCGATGTCGCTTGAGGGACGCAATTCTCTGCGAGGGCTGTATAAATAGCCCTCCGAAGGTGTCGCGGTCTCTCACTCTTGAACAAGCCCTCTGAGGTACCGTGTCGTGAAGTTCATCATAAACAGTCTACCTTATTCTATATATTCGTTTGATTCGTCAATCAGCGAGTATCGCCATTTCGCGAGTATTAAAAGGAGTGTGTGAATATTCATTTCTCAATCATCTCTCAGTTTAAATAAAAAATGGAAACCAGAGGAAGAGAAAAATTATACCTTCTTGACCACGACGAAAGTCAAATTATTGGTGCAAAGTTACCGTCAAATGGACAAGTTTTACGCGTCTTATTTTATAATCTGCGTAAAGTAAAATTAAATTTGCGATCAAGTGCTCACTTAGTGATAAAAGAAGTCGAGGTTTTGTGGGAGAAAGCGCGAATTCCAACCCGAAAATTAGATCGGAGTATTGGAAAAGTGGAATCTTTACACCAAGAGTGGAAGGCAATACAGCGGAACTGCAAACGCCGAACACCACCGCAGGAAAAACGGGAGCACGATTTTTTAGAAGAATTGGATAACCTTTTCGATATTGCTCATGCTGACGCTTTGGAAATGATGAGCAATGCAGAAGACAAAGCGTTCCTTATCAATCAAAGGAAGAAAGGACGAACCGGTTCGATGATAGGATGCGATCGCGTCTTATTCGAGAAAGAAAGGAGGCAAATTCTTCGAGAGGAAAAAGAAAAGTCGAGACGAGAAAAATATGAAGCAAATATACAAGGTATGTATTTTTATATAGTTGTGTAATTTGTTGTATTCAATATTACCTACGCTTCTTTACTAATATATTCTTATATGTGTCATTTAATTCAGAAGAATTAGCGGAATTAGAAGATTTATCATCAATTGAAGATGAAGACGAGGTAATTGAGGATCCTGTGGAGCGTCATATGGAGGATTCCATGGAGAAATCTGCGGACGAACCAGGTCCGAGTAATCCCAAGAAGAAACGCGGCAAACACAATTTTATAACACCAAAACTTGTGGCGACCATAGACAAGTGTAAAGTGAGTGATCGTGACGCAGTCCAAATTATAATAGCAATAGCTCAAGCTCTGAATCATAATGTCGATGATTTAATAATAAATAGAACATCTATTCGTCGCTCTCGTACACGTTTGCGCGCTGAGAGAGCTGCGGTATTACAGACTATATTTAAACAAAAAGAATTCAATGCAATTACTGTACATTGGGATGGTAAGATGTTACCATCATTAATGGGTAAAGAAGAAGTAGATCGATTACCAATAATAATAACTTTTAATGGAAGTGAACAGTTGCTTGGAATTCCAGCGATTTCTTCAGGCACTGGAAAAGAACAGGCCAATGCGGTCTATGATTTACTTTCTGAATGGGAACTTATTGATAAAGTAGAAGCACTTTCTTGCGATACCACAGCGTCAAACATGGGACGATTACAAGGTGCATGCGTAATTTTGGAGCAAAAAATCGAGAGGGATCTATTATATTTACCTTGCCGACACCATATTTACGAGATAGTTTTACGGGGCGTTTTTGAGGAAACATTATCTAAATCTACTGGACCTAATATTCCCTTATTTAAACGTTTTCAAGGAGCCTGGTCTCAAATGAATAAATTAAATTTTAAATCCGGAATTGAAAATGAGATAGTTCAACAGTCACTTGACAATATAGCAGAAATAATAAACTTTGCCTCATATAGTTTGGAATTTAAGCAACCACGAGAAGACTATCGCGAATTTATTGAATTATCAATCATTTTTCTTAATGGAACAGTTCCAAAGTTTTCCTTCCGTGTACCAGGAGCATTTCACCATGCTCGATGGATGGCCAAGGCTATATATTCTTTAAAAATATTTTTATTTCGGGACGAATTTGTTTTAACAAAGGATGAAGAAAATGGAATCCGCGACATTTGTATTTTTCTCATTAAAGTGTATTTGAAAGCATGGATCCAAGCTCCAGTTGCTGCAAAAGCTCCTAAGCAAGATTTTGAGTTTTTAAAAAACTTATATGCATACAGTGCAATTAATAAAAATGTAAGTCGCGTAGCATTGCGCAAATTTTGTAATCATTTATGGTACTTAACACCAGAAGCGGCAGCGCTGGCCTTTTTTGACTCCAACATTACGCATGACGCCAGAAAACGAATGGTAGCAGCTTTAGATACTGTTAATGATAATGACGTAAAAAAATTAATAATTAGTCCGAATAATGTAACGCAGTACATCGACAAAGATATTGAAGAGTTTGTTTCCCAAAAAACGTTACAGTTTTTTAAAAGATTTGCAATTCCCACAGATTTTATAGATAAGGATCCCTTAGAATGGGAAAATGATCCAAATTATAATTTTGGATTAAATATAGTCAATAATTTAAGAGTAGTTAACGATTCGGCCGAACGAGGGGTGAAACTCATGCAAGAGTATAATAATGTATTATCGCGAAATGAGGAGGAAAAACAAATTATAATGCAAATAGTATCAGACTACCGAAAGCGCTATCCAGACACAACAAAAACTACGTTAATGAAAAATTTGTAAATTGTTTTTAAATGCGAGTATTAAAAAGTGTGTAAATTCAATAACCGTATTTTCTTTTCTTCACCTATTTATGATATAATATTCACCATTTCATATTAAAAATATTATCTTCTTATTAAATAGAAAATATTAATGTCAAACATTCCACCATTTTTAAAATTAATATTATTATTAACTTGCAAATAATATAAGAAAGAAATTAAAAGAATGGCCACTTTCAATAAAATACGTAAAATTTAATATAATTAATTAAAAAGATATAAATATTAATTAGTTATTATGTTGAAAAAATCATACTGTTGCACTATTATCGTAAATATTTGTGCACAAAAAGAACGTTTAACCATCATTATAAATTTTTTCTTCATACCTTTCCGTTCATACAAAATTTCACATTTATTGCAACTTTAACGCGAATGAGGCGCGTCTTCCTCTTATCCGATCAACTTAATCTTTTAGGGGAATTATTTTCTTACCCAATGGAATAATTTTAGGGGGCGGCGTGAAAAAAATCTTGCAAAAAAATTTTCACCAAGAGTAACTAAGGTCCACCCTAATGGACATTCGCGAGAAAACTAATCGTGGTGCGTGTGTGTAATTAAGTGAACAATCGCGGACGGGACAATCGCGGTGCTTTGGATGGCCGTGTGGGTGATTTTTGAGGGCAATATTTTCAAAGGCAATGGCATTCACCATCTCTACTTGAGAATCCCGTTGGGCGGGTTTTGATATGCCCTTGTGGATTTTTACGAGTTGGAAGGTTTAATGCCGAACAACGTTTGCGTCTTTTGATAAATTATCGCAAGTACCGTATGTCACAGTTTCGGCGAGATAGGTAAGTAATTATGCACTCTACATGGCAATTCCGTCACGCATCCGCCGCCACTGCATGCCCCTTGGCTGGCCTGCCTCGCGCGGCCCGCTGTCCGTCGAGTTGCCGTCATTCAGGCTGATTCAAGCGATCCAGACGCCAATCTTTAACCATCGATAATTAATAAACGAAGCATTTACCGCAATTTCGTCACTCTTGATTTTCGATTTATATATGCCTGTAGAATCATCCCCCAAAGTATTGACTATAGGTAGAGTAACACCCTGTATATATATATATATAAACCATAAAAAACATAAAAATCGTAGTCATAAGCATTATTATTATTATTATTAGAAATATAATTACAAATAAAGTCATTGTTACGTTTTAAGTTGGATTTTTACTCCTTAACTCTATCAACGAACCCCCACCTATCCTATACTCGAGGGGACGCCGCTCTCCTCTCGAGAACCTGCTAGCGTTCAGTCGTCCCCGGGCAACCGGACGTTACAGGTCGGATATTTTTGGTGTCAGCGGTGGGATATCTTGTTGAGAAGGATATTTTTCGCTTAGTAAATAACTCCAAAAGTGAGTATTTTCTCAGAATTTTTTTTTTTAATCCTATAGAGACTTAAAACTTCACAATGCCTGACACACTTGGAGATAGAATGAGTAAATTAGCACTCGCTACAGGAACTCCAGAAAATCCAGAAAATCCAGGAAATCCAGAAATAGTAGAAATTATTGAAAATGAAAATATTCCGGGAACTTCAACACCTCAAATTAATACAGCTACGAATGTATATCCCCACCTACCACATATTAGTTTACGCGACACAGCAGATACGGTGCCATCTTTTAATGGTAGAAATATACCATTACATCAATTCATTAAAAGCTGTCGACATGCACGACGCATGGTAAATCCTAACGCGGAATATGGATTAGTTCAACTCATAAAAAACAAGCTTTACGGACAAGCTTCTAGAGTAATTTTAAGCGGAGAATATAACACAATCGGTGATCTTATTTCAGTACTAAGCTAACGATTCGCTCCATTATATACGTCAATACAACTATACGACGAACTAGCAAAAATCGCGCAATTACCAAACGAAACAACGGTAGACTATAGTAGCCGCGTATCTAATCTACTCTTACAATTAGACATTGTAATACAATAGAGGTACCTGGAAACGAGGCTCAATTTAATATAAATGCGGAACAAAATGCTGTTAAAGCCTTTCTAACGGGTTTAAAGATTAAAATATATAATAGAATACATGACTGCACCTACGCCAGTCTTGATCGCGCTATCAATGTTGCCATAAAAGCGGAAGCAGAATACAATAAGTATCAAACAAGAACGAAGATAGCAACAGGAGTAATACAAACTAATCAATGTATAAACTGCCTTGGATATGGCCATGACGTCACCACCTGTAGCAATCAGCAAGTTTCACGCGCCGACTGGCGACAAAAAAACTGTCAACATTGTGAAAAAATAGGCCATACAATACAAGAATGTAGAAATCTTAACAAAAACGATACATTCTGTGACTTCTGTCGACGACCGGGTCATATGACACAAGATTGTAGGACCCGAAGCTACACCAACAGAGCCCCTCAGTCCAATGAATATTGCAACAACTGCCGAAGAACAGGTCACATGACTCAAGATTGTAGAAGCCAAGCCAACAGAGCCCCTCAATCCAACGAATATTGCAGCAACTGCCGAAGACCAGGTCACACCACGCAAGAATGTAGAAGTCAAAGTTACACGAATGGAACTCCACAAACCAACACATATTGCAATTATTGTCGAAGACCAGGACATACAATTGAAGAATGCAGAAATTGGAGTTATGCAAATATATCCTGTGAATATTGCAAGTTTATAGGCCACACGATAGAGCAATGCAGAAAGAAGGTGTACTTCGATAAAAAAGGAAAAGAAGAAGCACAACCCCGTATGGTACGTAGACAAGCCATACTCAGACTCAAAACAGAGCAAATAAGGAAACCACCTAGCATCCTTCTTTCTGATACAGGATTCAACGGCGGACAAGCAACACTAATGATTGATACTGGGTCTGACCTAAATGTAATTAAGAGATGTGCTGTTTCTCCCGACATCCCAATCTTTACGGACACCCTTTTCGACCTTAATGGCATCACAGACGGTCTACTTAGTACGATAGGATACGTCAGAATAAGAACCTTAAATACGGAAATCATTATTCACGTCGTAGAAAAGCTCCCTATCAAACAGGATGGAATATTAGGAACAGATTTCTTTCAAACAAATGGAGCAACTATCGATTACACAAGATCGGTAATAACCATTGGAATAGAAACTATTCCATTTATCGACCCAGAAATGGTCACAATACCAGCCAGAACGAGAAGTCAAATCTATGCACGAGTCCTTAACAGACAGTTTAGTACAGGATATATTCCTAAAATCAATATTCATCCTAATTTACATATAGGAAATGCAGTAGTATCAAATAATAACGGCATGGCATGTCTTTTCGCAATAAATACATCCACAAAAGACATAAAAATTCCTGTACCATCAGTCGAATTAGAACCATTTACAGAAGTACCTATAGAAGGAGAAGAAACAAACAAATACATGAAAACCAATAGAACTCACCAGTTATTACAACTACTAAGGCTAGACCATCTAAATTCAGAGGAACGAGCCAGTGTTGAAGAATTAATAAAGGAACACGCGGATAGATTTCATCTTCCAGGGGAAAAATTAGAAGCAACAAATAAAGCTCACCATAAAATCATAACAGAAAATGACGTTCCTGTTTTTACAAAACAATATCGGTACCCTCAAACATTTAAGGAAGAAGTAAGGAAACAAACAAAAGAATTACTAGAGAAAGGAATAATACAACCCTCATCATCTCCTTATAATTCACCTATATGGATAGTACCCAAGAAAGAAGATTCGGAAGGAGTGAAGAAACGAAGAATAGTAATCGTCTTCAGGAAATTAAATGAAAAAACGATTGGAGACGCCTATCCTTTACCCAATATAACTGACATATTAGATCAGTTAGGAAGCGTGAAATATTTCTCCGTATTTGATCTCGCATCTGGATTCCACCAAATTCCTATGCATCCGGATGATCGCCATAAAACAGCCTTCTCTACAATATATGGGCATTACGAATTCAATAGAATGCCATTTGGACTTAAAAACGCTCCAGCTACCTTCCAAAGACTCATGGACCAAGTCTTAACCGGTCTCCAAGGGATAGAATTATTCATATATTTAGATGACATTGTCATATATGTCAGCTCGCTTAAAGAACATGCAACTAAATTCAAACGACTAATGAACAGACTAAGAGACGCAGATCTACACCTTCAACCAGACAAATGTGAGTTCCTGAAGAAAGAAGTTTCATATTTAGGACATATAATAGGAGAAGAGGGAGTCAAACCCGATCCACCGAAAATAATAGCAGTTAAGGAATTTCCAACTCCCACAACAATCAAAAACGTAAAACAGTTCTTAGGACTGATTGGATATTACAAAAGATTCATAAAAGATTGTTAACAAATTGCAAGACCACTTTCCAACCTCACTACAAAGGATTATCAATTCGAATGGACATATAAGCAACAAAAAGCATTTGAAACTTTAAGAGAAGCTCTTTGCAAGGAACCCATACTACAATTTCCGGATTTCGAAAAGACATTCAACATAACGACAGACGCCTCAGGTATTGCTGTAGATGCAGTTCTTAGTCAGGGGGAAATAGGGAAAGATTTACCCATAGCTTACGCATCTCGTGTTTTAAACGATGCAGAGACACGATATTCACCAACAGGACGGGAACTTTTAGCAATTATATACGCGGTATTTCACTTTAGATCTTATATTTATGACAGGAAATTTTTTCTAATAACAGATCATAAACCTTTAGAATGGCTACAAAATCTTTCAAATCCTACATCGCGTTACGTTAAATGCCGTCACAAACGGTTTATTACACAGGACCACAAATTTTTTTTCTAATATACAGAATCTCGGCCACCTGTCCTATACGTATTTTGAGTCGCTGAATTCGAATCCGGTGCCCGTTTTGGTCCATCACGTCTAGTTTTGGACTAAATTGCAAAAAGCTGTTGTAAATCCTTAAAATGCCATATAAACACAACATATCCTATTTCCACAAAGTTATAACGCCAAACACTCTGATCTACTAATACCAAGACCACAAAACATCTAATTCTATATTTCGTTAATCCTCTAAACCCAAAAACCGTTTTTTCACATATTCCCCAACCCATTATGGGGCGTTTATATCTCAAACGCTAAAATAAATATTTTCAAATTTGCTCAATATTCAAACTCGCATAACTTCGCTAAAATTCATACAACATTGATGAAACAAATATCATTTCAAAGTTTGAATTTTCTACTTTTTGATGGTTTAAACGGCTTACATCGAAATGGGTATCCAGGGGGTAATATCCGCCCTTAAAGAGAAGTGTGCCAAACTGCAAAAATTTCTTCATGTTTGTTTTGTGCTACGGAGTACAGACAATATTTTTTGCAGTTTGATGTATTCTGTCGGAAAGTGTCTTTAGGATATCTGAACCTCGTCGAAAAGGGGCGGCTTTTAAGAAATATACAGCTATTTAAAGAAAACCTGCTAAAATTATACGACCTAAAATCGTAGAACGTCTGGTCCACTTCTGGAAAGGAAAAATTCATGCGGTACCTGTAAGAACAAAACGAACAAACTTCTTTCTGGGAAAACAACTTTTTTTGCAAGTAGAATTCAAGGCATTGAAGTATTTTCACATAGGAAAAAGAAGATAACTTCTTGTAACTTTCTGGTTGACCGGATGGTCCGCCCTACAGACGTTCTACGATTTTAGGTCGTATGATTTTAGCAGGTTCTCTTTAAATGGTTGTATCTTTCTTAAAAACCACCCTTTTTCGATGATGTTTAGCTTATCCTAAAGACAAAGGATCACACTTTCCGATAGAGTACATAGAAACTGCAAACAATATTGCTTGTACTCCGTAGCACAAAACAAACATGAAGAAATTTTTTCAGTTTGGCACACTTCTCTTTAAGGGCGGATTTTACCCCCTGGATACCTATTTTAATAAAAGATGTTTAAACCATCAAAAAGTAGAAAATTCAAACTTTAAAATGATCTTTGTTTCATCAATGTTGGATGAATTTTAGCAAAGTTCTGCGAGTTTGAAGATTGAGCAAAGTTGAAAATATTTATTTCAGCGTTTGAGATATAAACGCCCCGTAGTGAGTTGTGGGGATATGTGTAAATACGGTTTTTGGGTTTAGAGGGTTAACGAAATATAGAATTAGATGATTTGTAGTCTTGGTGTTAGTAGATTAGGATGTTTGACGTTATAAGTTTGTGGAAATAGGATATGTTGTGTTTATATGGCATTTTACAGATTTACAACGGTTTTTTGTAATTTACTGAAACACTAGACGTGATGGAACAAAACGGGCAACGGATTCGAATTCAGCGATTCAAAATACGTATAGGACAGGTGGCCGAGTTTCTGTATTTTAGAAAAAAAAATTTGTGGTCCTGTGTTATCGGAATCGCGACTGCATAATATGCTATACATTCCTACTGCGTACATAACACGCGGCGAAAAACCCGACTGTATTAAACAGACGGACAGTGGTCTGGATGGTGGCCAAAATTCAATTTCTCAACTTCAATTTTACAATGTCATTTTTTTATGAATTGACAACCCTCCAGAGCTTCTAAATCCACATAGCTTTCCCTTTTCAGATGATTCTTTGATTAGATATAATATCACAAGACAAAATCATCAAATTTTATGTGAATCTAATTCTTTTAATTACTCATTATAGAACATCAAAATACGTCGTGTTTATATCATACAGTTATGTAGGTAAGGAAGTATATTCCAGTTATTTATATGTGTCATAGGCATTTTTTAGTCCATGAACAAATAGTGCAATGTTTATATGAATTTAAACTTTGAGAAGGCTTATAAAAAATGATTAAGCGAAATTAACATCGGACTTTTTTTACATGAAAGCTTAGACAATTGTTAACAAGAGCATGTCAATTTCAAGTGCAATCTCCTGCAATCGTCAATTTTATGCAGACTTTTAGAAATGACGATCAAGGTATTTGGGCGTTCCGGACGCGTGTATTTTTAATTTTTTTTTTTTAAGTCAAAGATAATGTTAGAACTGATACTTTACCTCCTTTTGTTTCTCTAGTACGGCTATGATTATTAATTTTGGCTATAAAATACCGCTTTCCAGACCACATTGCGCGCCATATTGAATCCGCCATTTTGAATTTTAAATTCTTGGTGCCAAATTCGTTATCAGTGTTACGAGCCGGGGCTGCGGCAACGCGAGAGGCCGGCGAGAGGGGTATTTCCCCAGGAATACGGATATGAATTTGTTAGTTAGGTGCGCGGACGAACCTGATGCGAAATCAGGGAGCCGCTAGGATTATTGACGGCGAGGACGAACCTGATGCGAAATCAGGGAGCCTCTAGGAATGGAGTCAGACACGGACGAACCTGATGCGTAATCAGGGAGCCGTAGAAGGGTGAAACGTCGTGAACGAACCCGATGCGAAATCGGGGCGTCACTAGGATAAAGTTCACAGACGAACCTGGTGCGAAACCAGGGAGCTGCTAGGAGGTTGGATTATTCACAGACGAACCTGATGCGAAATCAGGGAGCTGTTCGGAAGTAGGTAGATTTACAGACGAACCTGATGCGAAATCAGGGAGCTGTAGGATACGGACGAACCTGATGCGAAATCAGGGAGCCGTAGGAAGGGTTAGGTTTCGTGGACGAACCTGATGCGAAATCAGGGAGCCACTGGGTTAGTGAAGATGACTTGTTTTGGTAAAGAGGTGCAAACGAACCCGATGCTAAATCGGGGAGTCGCGGGAAATGTTAGTAATGCCTCGTAACTCTTAATTTGATACAACTCGATCGGTAAAGTTGTATCTGTGGGTGAGTGCTACTAATATTATAAGGATTGCTGGGTAAAAGATAGGTTTAACGAAATCGACTCGATTTAGACGTGAACACCATAAGTATATTGAATAAACAATTAATACAAATGTAAGTGTCGCGATAAATTGGTTCAATAAAAGATGTGTATATGTTACCACTAATTGCACGGTGTTGACGCACTGGCGATGCGGGGCGTACGAGTGGATATTTCAAAGTTCCAAATAGAATATAATCCGAACTCGCGGATTCTACAAGGTTAACTTTGATTCTGACAGAGACTTTAGCCTGATCGAACTGAATCTAACCAACTCTGTACGAGCGTGTCACGACGTGACGTTACGCGTGACTCTATAGCTATTAACCAACGAGGGTAGAAACCGAAGGGTTTATATAGTCCCAAAAATGAGTGGGGATGCGTTATGAATTTCCATATAAGGAAAATCCTTTGAGGTCGTCGTCGTGTCACTCTCGTTCTCACGGTCGCGATGCAGCTGGTAGAGATCTTGACCTCCATTAGTGGGGTTGATAAGCGGAAGGCTTTTAGGGCGTTTTCCCTTCGCAGACGCGAGCTCGAAAGACGGTTGAGAGCGACGTATGGGAAAATTCCACATACGTAACATCTCCCCCCTAAGACAAAACGTCGCGATTCTCGTGATGCTTTTCAGAAGAAGGAAAAACGCCCCACAAATCCTTTCATAAGTAGATGTGTGAAAGAAAATTGTCGGGTGTAGTGTAATGTAATGTAATGTAGTGTACTTATCGCTAGGTGTTGCGGGGTATACGAATCTTATTTATCGCTGGGCACTACGTAGCCGATCTGCACCAGTCCTCGATGAAGTCCAGTGATGGTTGTCCGGGTAGCCGGTCGAGCATCAGCGTGGCTGTGATGCCATCTGTTGTGTTCCCATCAGCATCTCCGTACAGGTTGTTGTTTGTAGAGGCGGCCATTGGAAGGGTAGAGTGCCCCTCAGGTAGACTCTCACTGCTTGCCAGGGTATGTCTCGGTTGCAAGGTGATAATGACCATATTTGGGCATACGGTAGGCTTACCGTTGTGCCGAGGACGGAAAATAATTTAGATTATCTGAGGCTATATTCCGAATATTAGTCATGTGTGTTATTAATTCTACTAAGTAGTCTCCAAATGACTTTAATTTTTCGCCACTTGGAAAAGAGCTTGGTTCTCGAGCTGGCTTTCCGAAGATTAATTCGTATAGAGTGAAATTTGTAGCTTCATGAACGGATGTGTTGTAAGAGAACATTGCGAATGGTATCAATAAATCCCAATCTTCATAATTATCCATGTAATGCTTGAGGTATTCGGTGAGGACGATGTGACTTCGTTCCAGAGATCCATTGGTTTGTGGTCTATATCCCGAGGTTGTGATTTGTTTGATTTTAAATATTTCAGATAGATTGGTCATAAGTGTTCCGATGAAGCTAGTGCCCTTGTCTGTTTATATTGCGCGAGGTGTACCGTAAACTGCTATGAAATGTCTAGCGAAAGCATCTGCAATTGTAGCAGCTCGAATGTTGGATATTGCTACGGCTACGCAATATTTCGTTAGATTATCTTGAATGGTAAGAATATGTCTATACCCACTGGGTGTAATTGGTAAAGGTCCTACTGTATCTAAGGAAATTTTGTCGAAGGCTCCTATAGGTGTGTCAGTGATCAACATCGGCTGTCGAGTTTTCGCTCGGACTAATTTCTGTTCTTGACAACTTTGGCATCTTCGGATGTAGTCTTGAATGTCGTTGCGCATTTGTGACCAATGGAATTTTGATCGAATGCGTTTGTACGTCTTAGTTACTCCTTTATGTCCTCCAATTAAACTGTCATGGGCCTCGCAGATGATGTGTTTGTTGTCTGTCTTCTTCAGATGGTGTAATGATGGTACAGTTGCATAGAATAATCTGCAAGCCTGTTCCTATGAAAACCTCTTCTAATATCTTGACGAATTCATTGGATGGTATTTTGTGAAGGTCCCCCGTGGCAGAAATTCGAAATGATTTAATCTGATTCTGATCTAAGGTGAGTCGAAGAGTTTTCAGTCCGTTGAGCACATCTATTCTTTTAATATTATCAAAGAAATTGTCTGAGATTATTATACTGAAAGTTTTAAATAATCCATTGTCTGTAGTTATTACCTGTCCCTTTTTTGGTTGTGTTGCTAGAAGATTTGGTTTGTTAATCACCTCAGTGTCTAGTAACAATTTTCCAACGGGGTTTACTAAATTGCAGTCGGCAGAAATGAAGTGTACGTAATGTCCTTCTTCAGCGGTAAAAGTATTTGAAGAAACGATAATTTTATGTGGTTGGTCTAGTGGGATCCCTTCCAGATCGTCAAGGTCGTTTGAAATCTCGGTGTCGGTAGTGACAAATGGGTAAGGGTCGAGCGTGCGGTCAAAGACCCTAGATTGAGTTGACCTGCTGTCAGGTGGTTGTCCCACACTTGCTTCGGTTGTAGCTCCAGCAGGTAGCTGGTTTATTGAGGGTTGTAAAGGTTCTTCCATGACTTCCGATGATACTTGCGGGGTACTGAGTAAATCTAGTTGTACATTCCTTGCATTTTCTATTACAGTATTTTCGAGCGGCTCCTCAAAGGATATCAAATTGTCAAAGACAGTCTGGTCCTTATCTAAAGGGATGATTTGAGTGGAGTTTGCTGCGGGCGAAAAACTGTTTATGGTTTCCCGGCGTTCATCTGGCATGGTTACCTCTTGAGATAAGCTGGGAAAAGATCGGTTCTTGTGTATTATTGGAGAATGTTGAACGTTCCCACGTGCGGTTTCTTCTATTTCATCTGAGCTGCTGCTTGTCTCTCGATACTTGGGTCGAATTTCTCTATCTCGTCGTAACTGTCGTATGCGATGTCCGATGGTTTCGACGTTGGCGTCTGTTTTCGGTATCTGGGCTTTGAAGTCGGGGTCCTGGAGCTCTCGTGGAATAAGAGGTAGGCAGGCAGACGGAGGGTTGCGGGATAATGCGTCTGTGTTCTTATTCGTCTTTCCAGATTTATGGACAACCTGGTACTCGTATTCTAAAAGTCGGAGATTCCACTTCATAAGTCTGGAAGTTGGATCCTTGACAGAATGTAACCAGACCAGTGGTCTGTGATCTGTAACGAGGGTAAATGGAGTTCCGTAAATGTAAGGCCTGAAGTATCTTACGGCGTAAACCATGGCCAAACATTCCTTTTCCGTAGCTGAATAATTCTTCTCAGGTTTATTTAGGCTGCGAGATGCGTAGGCAATCAGCAGGTCGTTTCCTATCTCTCCTTGACTGAGTACGGCTCTAATAGCGTAATCAGATGCATCCGTTGTTACAATGAAAGGTTTACTGAAATCTGGGTATTGCAATGTGGGTTGTTGACAAAGTTCGCTACGCAATTGCTTAAAACTCTGATCTTGTTCTTCTGTCCATTTGAATTTGATACCTTTTCCTAGTAAATTGATTAAAGGTTTAGCTTTTGTAGTGAAATTAGGTACGAATCTTCGATAATATCCTACAAGTCCCAAGAATTGTTGAATATTCTTCTGCGATGTGGGTGTTGGAAAATCTTGAACAGATTTTAATTTCCTAGGGTCAGGTCTTACTCCTTCCTTTGAAATAATGTGTCCAAGGTACGCCACTTCCTTTCGCAAGAATTGACATTTGTTGGTCTGGAGGGTTAATCCATGCTCTCGAAGGCGGTTCAACAACTTTTTGACTTTGATATTATGTTCCTGTAACGATGATGCGTAAATCACTATGTCATCCAAGTAGACAAAGAGGTCTGTTCCTTGAAGTCCAGTGAGTGCTTGATCCATCAGGCGTTGAAAGGTGGGTGGTGCATTCTTTAATCCGAAAGGCATTCGAGTGAATTCGTAGTGTCCATTTGGAGTAGTGAATGCTGTTTTTGCTCTATCTTTCGGATCCATCTCTATTTGATGAAATCCACTATCGAGGTCAAAGACTGAAAAATATTTAGCTCCTCCTAATCGATCTAAAATCTCTGTGATTTGAGGTAATGGGTACTTATCAGAAATTGTTATATCGTTGAGGCCACGGAAATCTATTACCAGACGCGAACGCTTCACTCCGTTCTCATCTTCTTTCTTCGGTACGATCCATAAAGGTGAATTGTATGGAGATTTTGAAGGTGTAATTATACCATTTGATAATAACGCGCTGATTTGTTTCTGAATTTCCTTTTGATGTATGAAAGGATAACGATATTGTCTTGTGTTGATTGGAATATCGTTGGATGTATGGATTGAATGTTTAAAGTCGCGGGCCTTTCCAAGTTTATCTCCAGGAAGATAAAAACGATCGGGGAAATCTCTAACTAAATTGATAACGAAATCTAGTTCCTCCTTGTTCAAATGTTTGGTGTTTAAGGTTTCTAAAATTTTTTGTATTCTATCTTCGTTTGTTTTGAATTTTGACGGGTGTTCTACAGATGGGTGAAAATCTTCGTCTGACGAACTGAAGATATCGAATGGCTCCAATGTTTGTGGTTCTATCTCTACGTCTAAGGGTACATCGCTGGTGTTTGTTGCCATAACGTAGCATTTTCCTTTATTATTTCTTACAACTGCTTCCCCTATGTAGAGATGTTCGAGGGTCTTGATACGTGTTAAATATCCTTCCTTCATCCTGGGGTTTGCTATTGTTATAGCAATCTGTTGCGACGTCCTAGGTTCAATACGATGTTTGGTCGACGTCAGTAGTACTTTTGTTTGAGATATGTCTTGATAATTTGAAAAACGTAAAGGTCGGGTTGGTTTGTTCTTCAACACCAAAGTCTTATGATAATAGGAAATTTCGGCCTCTTCTTGTTTTAAAAATGGGCTTCCTATAAGTCCATCTGCTTCTATTGCAAGCTCTTTTACTACATAGAAAAGTGCGGGAGCTTCGTGAATGTGAAGAATTGTTGTTCCCAAAGTATGAATTGGATTAGTAGTAATTCCGGTTAATTCGATTTCTTCCCGAGAGTTTATCGCGGCTTTTTCTTCCAGGGCGTTAATGACTACTAAGTTAACGGATGCTCCACCATCGATTAAGAATTCTCCCGTTCCTGACTCCAGTTCTGGTGTTGATGTTGATGCGTGGGGCAGGTGCTTCCTTGATGAGAGTTCCTCCTCGAAGCGGACTGTCCTTTGGCGAGCTTCCTTGTTTCCGCTCATCGTGTCGCCTATACGTTGAGCGCGATCGAAGTTTAAAGACTTGTTTGATTCGACGGATGAATCTCGCGAGTCTCGTCTATATCTCGGACTACGCGGTTGTTTCCTACTGGATTTTCCGTCATGTCCGGCTGTACCGCAACGCCAACAATATAAACTCGGCTTGCGATCTTTATCGGGATTTTTTAAAATAGAATAATGCTTTTGTCCATCATCTGCGTACGATGAGTCGGAGCGATAAGAAGGCGATTTCGAGGGGCTCCGGTGACGCAAAGTCCAGGCCGTCGTGCGTGTTCGTCCTTCTCGTTCCTCTTCAAAACCAGACGTTCTTGTAAACCGATCCCTGTTCTGGTCGTATCTACTCGGAGAGTGTGGGTATGACACTTCACGGTCGTGCCGACGAGAATCTTCGGCGTAATAATCTCGGCGAGACCACCTAGAGGGTGATTCATTACGGGGCGACTGTCGCCGATTCCTTAATTTTCTGTCTATCTGTAGCACGGCGTCGTAAGCTTCTTCAAGTGTTTTAATGTCTTGACTCTGAGCCGACACTTTCCAGGAAATTCGATCCGGTAAACCATCGATGAAGTTTTCCCTAACGTCTTTTTCCATTTCTTTGACGAAATCTTCAGCGTGATCCAGATACCTTTCCCGAATAGCTCCGCGCGCACAATAAACGAGATGACTAGTCCTGTCGACATACTGTCGCAGACTTTCTCCTTCGCGAATGCTTAATTTCGCGATTTCAACTTGAAAATATGACAAACTTCTCCCCGGCGCGAATCTCTTTTTCAAATGTTGAACTAATAACTTAACAGACTCGAATTTATGCTCTAACGTGCACCTGCGTGCTGGACCGATCAGTTTCGTTAGAATTATTGCAAGATACTCGGCTTCCGTATCCTTAGGAATCAAAGTTAACCCGTCTTCCACGTTTTGTACGAAGCGCGACAAGGTTGGACTTTCACCGTCGAATGTTGGAATTGACATAGTAATATTCTGTATACATGTCCGTTGCGTCAAGAGTGACATTGAGTTTGCAATTGAAACTGTCAAGTTCATAATGTCGTTAGAAGAAACGTTCGCCTGTGTAGTTGCCATGTTAAAATAAATAAGTGACTTGACTAGAGAAAACTAGTATATCGTCGATAATAAATTACGAGTGATTTAACGTATTTAAAAACCCAAATTTTTACAGCGATTCTAATGCAGTAGCATCCCACCGCTGTCACCAGTTCTGTTACGAGCCGGGGCTGCGGCAACGCGAGAGGCCGGCGAGAGGGGTATTTCCCCAGGAATACGGATATGAATTTGTTAGTTAGGTGTGCGGACGAACCTGATGCGAAATCAGGGAGCCGCTAGGATTATTGACGGCGAGGACGAACCTGATGCGAAATCAGGGAGCCTCTAGGAATGGAGTCAGACACGGACGAACCTGATGCGTAATCAGGGAGCCGTAGGAGGGTGAAACGTCGTGAACGAACCCGATGCCAAATAAGGATAAAGTTCACAGAACTTTAGAAGAACCCGGGGCGTCACTAGGATAAAGTTCACAGACGAACCTGGTGCGAAACCAGGGAGCTGTTCGGAAGTAGGTAGATTTACAGACGAACCTGATGCGAAATCAGGGAGCTGTAGGATACGGACGAACCTGATGCGAAATCAGGGAGCCGTAGGAAGGGTTAGGTTTCGTGGACGAACCTGATGCGAAATCAGGGAGCCACTGGGTTAGTGAAGATGACTTGTTTTGGTAAAGAGGTGCAAACGAACCCGATGCTAAATCGGGGAGTCGCGGGAAATGTTAGTAATGCCTCGTAACTCTTAATTTGATACAACTCGATCGGTAAAGTTGTATCTGTGGGTGAGTGCTACTAATATTATAAGGATTGCTGGGTAAAAGATAGGTTTAACGAAATCGACTCGATTTAGACGTGAACACCATAAGTATATTGAATAAACAATTAATACAAATGTAAGTGTCGCGATAAATTGGTTCAATAAAAGATGTGTATATGTTACCACTAATTGCACGGTGTTGACGCACTGGCGTTGCGGGGCGTACGAGTGGATATTTCAAAGTTCCAAATAGAATATAATCCGAACTCGCGGATTCTACAAGATTAACTTTGATTCCGACAGAGACTTTAGCCTGATCGAACTGAATCTAACCAACTCTGTACGAGCGTGTCACGACGTGACGTTACGCGTGACTCTATAGCTATTAACCAACGAGGGTAGAAACCGAAGGATTTATATAGTCCCAAAAATGAGTGGGGATGCGTTATGAATTTCCATATAAGGAAAATCCTTTGGGGTCGTCGTCGTGTCACTCTCGTTCTCACGGTCGCGATGCAGCTGGTAGAGATCTTGACCTCCATTAGTGGGGTTGATAAGCGGAAGGCTTTTAGGGCGTTTTCCCTTCGCAGACGCGAGCTCGAAAGACGGTTGAGAGCGACGTATGGGAAAATTCCACATACGTAACATCAGCGACCTCAAAATCCCTTAATCACCAAGTTTCAGAAAGATCAGAAATTTGGCCGTTAAATGTAGATATCCCCAGACCACTGTGAGACGCCACACCGAATTCTGGTCCGCACAAGAAGCGGACCCGGTGTCTGTGTTGCGTTATCCGCTGGTGTGAATCCGTATATTATATGAAGTTAGCCATAAGACATAGGTATCAAGGTTTGATGTGAGAGCGAAATTCAAAATCCATTGTAGAGGAAGATGTATTGTAGGTATGCGGGTTCGAAACAAGCTGCAGATGTTTGAATTCAGAAGGCGCACGAGAGTCTTGGATTTTATTCAGTAATTTTCAAAACTACAGTTAGGCCAGGCGAGGATAATAAATAGATTAACTTTTCCTTCCACATCTGCGTGCCAAATTTCGTCGAGCGGGCAGCTGCTCGTCTCATAAAACCATTTAAAACTGTTTTCCTTTCAATATTTTCCGATGTCCTGCTTGGGTAAAAACTCAGCTTGGGAGAGGCTGAAAGTCATAAAATCATAAACTTTGCGCCGGCGACGTCGTCTTGACCCTGAGAGTTGCACCTACCTACCTGTTAGAAATGTACAGGGTCATCGTTTAATCCTGCAACCCGCGCGCGCGCGAACTTGTAAAATGGCAACACCGCCTCACGGACGCATTCCACTACGACCATGCACCGTCCCGGCGTTAGGGGAGCTGCTAGCGACCACTAGACAGCAGTGATGCCCGAGCCTCGAGAATTTTGGGCTGGTCTCTTTCAAATTAACGTTGCAAAGAACTATTCAGAATTTACCGGCCGGGGTTGAAAAATTTGGGGCCTTTTTCGTATAACTTTTGAACTATAAGAGATATCGGAATGCAATTTGCGCTGAAAAATGAGGAAAAATTATATCCTCATGATGGCTAATTTAACATATTTTACGTTTACTTAATTTTTCTTTTATCAATTTTTTAACCATAATTATTTAAAAAGCTTTTGCAAACTGTTTATTTGATAATGTATTTAATGCTGTTTTTAAAATTCGTGATGTTGATAAACAATAGGCTAGTTGTTTCTGAATCATTACTTTCATAAATTGAGAAATTAAATTTTTATTCAATTATGTGTTAGTTCTGCAGACTTCAAAATCTATTGTTCTGGTTTTCTTTTTTATGATATTATCCTTAATGGGGTGTGTTGAGATTATCGAAAGGAAAGAGGATCGATAGGGTTAATGAGAAAGATAGCTTTTGGTATAAGTACACTTTACTTTTGGAAACAAAAGACTTCACGTCTCGTGGGCAACGGTCACAGGCCAACTAACTAAGAATTAGCGGTAACGCGAGAGGTGCGCTCTGGCGCCTTAATACTAAGTTTTGCTCACGCTACTGCGGTGAGACTATCGACGCGCGATAACTTTGCTTCTTAACACTCCCGCCGTTTGAGTGCGTCGAGTATCCTATGCCTAAACCATTACATAGATGCTGAAACTGTCTCTTTGGAAGTGCTTTGGTAAATATATCAGCTAGTTGCTGATCCGTAGAAACATATTCTATCGAGATTTCCCCACTCTCCACAGTTTCGCGAACATAGTGATACTTAATGTCTATATGCTTCGTTCGCTTGTGGAACTCCGGATTTTTGATTAATCGGATTGCACTGTGATTGTCTACTCGCAGAACTGTCGCAGTTACTGGTAGACACCCGAGATCATTTAACAATTTTCTCAACCAAGTGGCCTCTTTCGCAGCCACTGCTACCGCGACGTACTCAGCCTCCGTTGTGCTGAGTGTGACTAGCTTTTGTCGTTGGGACGACCACGTCACAATCCCGTTCGATAGATAAAACGCATACCCCGTGGTAGATCTACGCGTCTCCACGTCACTTGCGAAATCCAAGTCTGAAAACCCCTGTAAATCCGAGTTACTCCCGCCGCTGTTGTACATTACCCCAACTTTCGTTGTTCCAACTAAGTACCGGTAGATTCGTTTTACCGCTTGCCAGTGGCTCTCGTTGTGATTGCTAAGAAATTTACTGACTGAATTCACCGAATATGTGATATCCGGTCGCGTCACAACCGCAAGAAACATTAACGGGCCCACTGCTTCTCGAAATGGTACTGTACTTGGGTTTTCATCATCGCGATCGTTTGGAACTAGTCGCGCGTGCGGGTCGGCTGGAATACTTGCCGCTTTTGCATTGATCATCTTAAATTTATTAAGGATTTTCTTTACATACGCTTCTTGATGCAAGAACATGGTCTTCTCTACTCGATTTCTTTCTATTTGTACCCCGACAAATAATTTTCCATCCCCGATCGTAATTTCGAACGCGTTTCCAAGCGATTTTATCACCGACTCGAGGGCTTTACTTGTTTTTGCTGCGATGAGTCCGTCATCTACAAAAAGCGCTAAAAATACATCTACACCGTCTACCCGTCCTCGAAATACACACTTGTCTGCTTCCGCTTCCCGAAACTGATATTTTTCTAGGAACTCACGAAACTTTTCGTTCCAGCACCTGGGTGCTTGTTTCAAGCCATACAATGACTTGTTCAGTTTACACACGAAGCCACGTTCATCTTCTTTCTTGACGTTGAGTCCTTCCGGTATCTCCATGTAGATCTCTTCCTTCAGCTCGCCCTGAAGGAAGGCTGTTTTCACATCGAACTGTGTGAGCTCCAAGTCCTGTTCGGCCGCCGTGGCCAGTAGAACTCTTAGCGAGTCGTATCTCACGACTGGCGAGAAGGTCTCCGTGTAGTCGAGTCCCTCTTTCTGTTAAAATCCTCGTGCACAAAGTCTCGCTTTGTGCCGGTATACGTCACCTGACGTGTCTCGTATGACCTTGAACACCCATTTCGAATCTATGGGCTTCCAATCCGATTTCCTTGGTACGATCGACCACGTCTCGTTCAGGTCGTGTGCGGCGAACTCTTCCTGAATCGCCTCGGCCCAATTTTCTGCCTCAGCACTGTTCATCGCCTCCTGAAATGTGTTTGGTGGATTGTATTCAGCGAAGTCGACCTCATACCATATTGGTGGTCGGATGTTTGCTCCGTCCCGCAGTTGTCTGTTATTTTCCTGTTGATTTCGATTTTCTTCTCGAGGAACTGTCCGTTCCACGTTTCTTTCAGATTCTCCCTGAGCTTTCTGGCGTTCTTCCTCCTCTCGCTGTTCGCGGGGTTCTGCTACGTCTTCATTTTCGTCCGTTGGGAGGATGTATTCGAGTTCTTTTCCCTTCTTTGCCCCAAGCTGCGACTTCTCGTTGAACGTGACGTCTCTCGATACAGATATTTTCTTATTCTGAGGGCTATACAAACGATAATTCATCGAGTCGTTCTGATATCCAACAAAAATGAGTTTTCTGGCCTTCGGATCTAATTTCTCGCGAAATTGTTTGTCTATATGCATGTACGCATCCGATCCGAACACTCGAAAATGGGATACATCTGGTGTTTTTCCAAACCAGATCTCGTATGGCGTTTTCTCTTTACCGGTCGCCAATACTCAGTTGAGCACGGTCACTGCTGTACCGACTGCTTGTGCCCAAAGCGACAGAGGAAGTTTCTTTGCCGTTATCATCGTGCGCGCACTCTCGATAATCGTTCTGTTGTCGCGCTCGGCTTTCCCGTTCTGCTGGGTAGTGTAAGGTGCCGTGTTTACCAGCTCGATGCCACGAGCCTCGAGATATTGCTTCATTTCACGGTTGCAATATTCTCGTCCATTGTCCGTACGTAACACCTTTATCGGCTTGCCGAATTTGTTGTCAATCAACCTTATGTATTTCTTGAAAATGTCGAAAACATCAGATTTGTGATTCAGAAAGTAAACATACCGAAATCCCGATGCATCGTCCTTGAAAGTTATGCAGAATCTTGCACCACCGATCGACTCTGTTGAAAATGGTCCACAGACGTCCGAATGTATGTATTCTCCCGGTTTTGTGTTTCGTTTTATCTCGTTCTTCTTGAACGGTAGCCTGTGTGCTTTTCCGAGAGCACACGATTCACAGAAGAAATTGTCAATGTCCGCTAATTTCACACCGCGAATTAGCCCCTTTTGCGTCATTTCGCGCAAAACTTTATTGTTCACGTGTCCCATTCGTTCGTGCCAGACACGCAAGTTGACTGTTGACACATTTGCTTCGCTCGCAACACTTGACTTTCTTGCTTTGAAAAGCATTCGGTAAATTTGATTGTCTTGTTGTACACCGACACCGAAAACTTCACCGTCACGGTTAATTGTCACTTGTTTTCCTTTGAACAGGACATCGAAACCTTTTTCAGTGCATACGCCGACTGAAAACAGGTTCTTTCGAATCTTTGGAACGTAGAGCACGTTTTCAATTCGAGCTTCGCACCATTTACAGTTCACTAGTCTGTCGTTGAGCACCGTGCCACTACCGGTAATGTCGCACACGCCATTGTCCCCGTGCGATATCATCTCGCCACTGCTTGGTTCGAACTCACTGTACCAGTCCCGTCGGTAAGTGATATGTCTGGACGCACCGCTATCGGTAATCCAGGCATCGCTTGTGTCGACTGCCATGAGTCGTTCTACGACCTCACTACTCGGCACTGCCTCCGATTTCACTTGTCGCTGTTTTTGTTCACTTTTCGAAGCGACGAACGCACACTCGCGAGAGTTTTCACCGGTATTGTTCTTGTCCCTTTTCTTTTTCCGGCAATCTCGAACAAGGTGTCCTTTACATTTGCAATAGAAACACTCGACACTCGTATTTCTACTTTCGCGGTTCTTCTCACTGTTATTGTTTTGATTTGCGGCGGACCTTTTCTTCTTGTTCCCGCCAGGACTAACAGCGGCTAGCGCTTGAGCGACGTCATTGTCGTCTTCGAGTCTTCGTTCTTGCTTCAATAAACGTTCCAAAAGATTATCAAGGGTTTGACTTGCTTCGGGTACGCTGTCCCATGCTGTCTGGAGAGCGTTGTACTTTGTTGGTAGGCTTCCAAGAACTTTCGCCATTATGGCTGTGTCCGACACCGCTTCTCCCAGATCTTTCAGTTGAGATGCCATGTTTTGTATCCGGGAAACGTGTTGTACAACCGACTCGTTTGAATCCATGCGATGTCCGTGGAACTTTTGTAGCAGGAGAATCTTGTTCGACACTGACTTCTGCTCGTGGATTCTCACCAATTTGTCCCACATTTGCTTCGCTGTAGTGCAGTTGAGCATACAGTCGAGCTGAGAATTCTCTATCGACGAGGACACTATGCACATGGCCGTCGCGTTGTCTTTCACCCACTTTTTTCCATCGACCGAGTTTGCGTCTGCCGGCATCACTCGCGCGCCCGTTACGATGTCTTGAATCGCGTTCGCGATAAGCATCGAATTCATTCGGAATTTCCACGCTTGAAAATTCGAGCCGTCAAACCTCTTGATGTTCTTAGTCAGAGTTGATTCCGCTATTTTCGTTCGATTATTTTTCCGCACGCGTTTATTACCGGTACACTACAATGGCGACCACGTGTCGACCACCACGAAAAAACAATCAAGATAACCGTTTTCTCTCTATCGCTCTCTAACCTCGATAATTACGTTTTACGCAGGCTGCTTGCCTGAGCCCATAACCTGTTGAGATTATCGAAAGGAAAGAGGAACGATAGGGTTAATGAGAAAGATAGCTTTTGGTATAAGTACACTTTACTTTTGGAAACAAAAGACTTCACGTCTCGTGGGCAACGGTCACAGGCCAACTAACTAAGAATTAGCGGTAACGCGAGTGAGTAGTAATACTATAAGAGTTCCAACCCAAATTTGAGTTTCAAGGCCACGATAAGGATTTTCCCCCTGACCTTGAAACTCAAATTTGAGTTTCAAAGTCGGCGGAAAAAAACTCTCCGCGGGCGGCGCGTGACCGGGGCGGCGGCGGATGACGTCATCGAGATCGGGCGGCAGCGGATGACATCATCGATGATGGCGGAATGGTGGGGGGTTATAGCGCGAGGACCGATATCAAATCAATCGTTAACCGAAACGATACCGAAACCGCCGCATCGAGGAGGAGAGCCTGACTGTCGGTAAGGAAGGAAATATTAATTTAAAATATTAATATAAATGAAAAAACAGAATCTATGCGACGGGGCTCGAACCCAAGACCTCCGCGGTACGAGTCAGCCGCCTAACCAACTCCCCCAACGTCGGCTCTCTGACATCAGTCTTTAATGAATGATACATATGCCGAGCGTCACCAAGCATTCGTTTTTCATCGGATAACGTCGGGAAAGATCGGCTTTTTAAACACCGCGTCTTCGGATAGATGGGAAAGAGAGAGCGTGCATTTTAAAGCTAAAATTCTGAGGGAGGGAAAGAGACAGCACTACATGGTGGTACAATCGCATGCATTAGGAGGGAAAGAGACAGAGCCTTATTTTAAAGCTAAATTCTAGGTAGGGAAAGAGACAACACTATTTAATGGTACAATCGCATGCATTCTATAGATAGTAATTGTTTTCAAATGATTTTCAATCATGTAACTTGAGCCATGCCCTCAAGGATAAAAGTTTCGACACGCGCCGAATGTAATATAATACCTGTGGGAACGTTGAACCTTTGAATTATGCGATGTCAGCAGAAATTTCCTCGGATGATCTCGCGCGCTAATTTGTTAAGAAATTTCCTCGGATGATTTTTGTGCGCTAATTTGTTAAGAAAAATATAATATAGAAAGAATATAATAATAAAATATTAAATATTAAAAAAAATAGGAAAAAAATTTTCTCTTAAATCTTAAAATTAGACGGTGAGGAGGATGACGGGAGAATAAAATTAGGAAAACGATATATGTTTATGAAATTTAATTTTAAAATTCAATAATTATAATAAAAAAGGAAAAAATTTTAACACAAATATAGAAAGAATATAAAAAAAAATAAAAAAGAATATATATATAAAAATATAAAAATCTAATATTAGGGTGAGGGGGGTGGTGGTGAGGGGGGCGATGATGGTGGCTCCGGCGATGGTGGTGATGGGGGCTGCGGTATGATATATGGTGCCCACCTAATCCCAGCATGAGGGCCAATCACCGGTCCCACCCGCCGCACCTGCACCCCTCGGGGCACAATCCGATGAGCGCGTGCCTCAACATCCGCCAACCATTCTCGCATAATGCGAAGTGGTATGTCCTATAACATAGACACAAACATTGATATAACACTACTACATTAAACATAATAAACATGTAACACACAAAACAATGCAAAGTATTACATACCACTAGTGGCGGCGGCGGCGAAGGCATCAGCGGCGGGGATAGCGAAGGCGAAGGCGACGGCGAAGGCGAAAGCGGCGGCGAAGGCGGCGGTGATGGCCAGTGAGGTGGCGGGGGAGGCTATGGCGGTGGCGAACGCTAGAATATAGAAACCCGACAATATAATATTCAAATGAACACTTGATTTAAGAGCACTTGGTTTAAACTATTAAACGCGATAAATGACAAAATATTTATATGTACATACCTCAGGGTCGCACTCCGGCGCAATGCGTGTTTTTCCCATATTCCCACAACAAAGAAACTGTTAATAACTGTTAATAACTGTCAACCAACAATCTTCACGCTTGATGGGCAACTGATCTTGCTGCATCTCCTGGTTCATGCATGTTAAAACCCCTCCTATCATGAAATCGAGAAGTGCGTAGCTTTCAAAAGTAAGATGTTGTTGTTCTCCACCTTTATTTTTTCGCTGACCATCCTCCTCCCCCATGTCCTTATCTTCTTCTCCACTGGCCATCCTCACCTTTTTCACACGTATCTTCTTCTTCGCTGACCATCCTCTCCTTATTCACACGCATCTTCTTTCCCTTCTTCTTTGACACATCATGCGAATAGATTACACCACTTTAATCGCATATCCATCAGTTATTGAACGGGTATCGAATGGCTTTGATCATGTACCTAACGTGAATCGAACGGCTTGAAACGTACATCGAACGTGATTCGAACGGCTTTGAACGTGAATCGAACGGCTTGAAACGTACATCGAACGTGAATCGAACGTCTTGGAACGTGCATCGAACAATTTCTCAATAATTGCAACCATCGTCTTAATCTAGCATACATCATATTTAGGTAGTTGGTTTAGGGAGGGTGAAGAAAATTATACGCATTAAAAAATTGATTATATGTATTTATGAATTTCTCTGTGGCGTTTAGTCCACCAGTTGAATATTTTGAATACATTTTGTAAGGTACAGTGCTTCGCGTGTCTGTCACATCGTAGAGTATCAATTACATTTAGCTTATTTAGAGATTGTATAACCTCGTAGTCAATGTCCAGCGTCTCGATGAGCACGTCCGGTCTCGTACTTTCATCGAGGAAATCCGCAAGCCATCCGCGTTTCTGCAGCCCTTTAACGTATACGACATGGCACGTGTCATCTTCTTCGTCGATCGTATCAGCTACAGCTTTCGTAATTAGCTGTTTAGCCATACTGTATGGAACTTCTCCATCGTCCCAGCGTAGCCCATGATGTTTCGCCGTCAACCACCGGATGCTTGATTTGTCAGATTTCGTAAGAAGATATTGTGGCATCGAACTCCGAAAAATATAATGCGAGAGAATTGTTCACTTTCGCAGGACAGCCACTTCCTTCACGACAAATCTTCCATCGACGATGAACCCTTGCAGGTCAACAAATGTTGGCGCGGACATTATCGATACAATTTAGAGGCCCGCTAGCTTCCAAGACAGATGGGGGAATGCAGTCTTTCTCGTAAAGCATCTCGATTTTCGCGATGAAATTTTCTTTTGGTGTGAATTTGTCACAGGAGAGGGCAGGCAATTTAATTCATTTTGCGCACCACGTTTGTCAGCGGATTGTATTCAACCACCCGATCGTGCAGAATCAGACAATAGGCCGTAGTATTTGCCGGTACGTTCTCTTTACACTCGAATTCTATGCGCACATCCACGGTGCCGCTTTTAACCGACTCATTTTGTCGGGAGCAATCAATCACCACGAAGGGACCAAATTCTAAAAATTCGGCCACGGTGAATAATCCATCGTTACAGTTGTAATATGATTTACGGAATTGCGTGTACATGTGAAACAAGATGGCATGCTTATCCATGTCAAAGTCCACCTGCATGTCATCATATGGGTGAAAATCCGAGTTGAGAAAAGCTTTTACATTGGTTAATTTGCATTTGTCGAACATAGTAGCATCTTTGGACATATCATTCTTTCGATCAGTCTGTAGAGCAAGGATAATGACACGCGGCTTCTCCAATTGCGCAGATGCCTTCACGGCCCATGAGTGCTTGGTCGTGCTCTGTAAGAGAGGATACTCGTACATATCCCACGATTGAAAACAAATGCTCAGGTGTCGTCCACTGTCCAAAGTATGTAGCAGTGATAGCTTATTAACGTCGTTCAGCGTCACATGAGGCATCCGCCATTGTACTTTAACTAATTGAATTTCTGGTTCCA
The DNA here is from genome assembly GCA_929113495.1 of Andrena minutula. Lineage (NCBI taxonomy): Eukaryota > Metazoa > Arthropoda > Insecta > Hymenoptera > Andrenidae > Andrena > Andrena minutula. Next base: position 28,788,682 of record OV815995.1, read on the forward strand.
ACATCGGCGATCCAATTAGAACATTGTTATCGTTGCGCGATCGTATTAAAATCAATTCGTGACGCACATTAATAATAATGTGTTTGTAGTCCTCGCAAAATCCCAGCCAATATTTCAGTGGGATACAAAAATTGAAATGATTTTTCACTTTTAGCCCATCGCGTCGTTTCAAGTCCCATCCGGCATTCTCCATATTTTTGTCTTCGCCAGATGTCAGCGATACATAGCTTTTCAACGTGCTAGTTATTCCAACGTTTCTGTTGCGATCAATTTCCACACCATTCAGCTCGTATCGAATCTCATCGAATAAGAACGCCATGCAATTATTTCCCAATGTCACCGTTAATTTATCGTTTGGTTTATTTATCTTCAATTTTCCCTCCACGTAGAGGAAACTTTTGCACGGTAATGTGTATAAATCCTGCTGTTGTATGGGTATTCTTATCTCATCGCTGTAACCAAACGTTGTGTTGACATATGGGTTGTATGTGTGAGTCTCGAGCTTGACGATGCGATCATCAAACGTCGGCTTCCCTCCAATGCTTAGAATGTCAGCCATTTTTCAACTTAATTGCACACGGTGAATCCCAAGGATTTCAAAAATGCAATGTTTGCAGCAGTGAGTCTCTTCTTTTTAGCGTGATCAGAGCTGTTGTTGTTGTTGTTGTAAACAATTTGGTTTGGAAGAAACGAGTTTCTGGAGTCGTTCAACACAAGAATCTCTTTCGTTCACACCACGCGTATTATCGTCGTCGCCGTCGTACATGCAATCTGATGGTAATCTCTTCACCTCGAAAATCGAGCAGCCGTCCGTCTTGATCCACAACCCGTATCGTTAGATCCGTAACGACCCGTGCGGTGATTGGAAGGTAAATGATCTGCGCGGGCGTTTCCGATATCTTATATCCTGGTGGGACTCTCGGAGAAAATTCATGTATCGTATGTACGCGCTTTCCATTGTTGTACGCACCAGCGGTAGCGCTGCATTCAACGCGAATAATGTTCACGTTCATGATATTAATCGGATCGTCTGATTCGTGCCACCGCCCTGGTTCCAACACCCGATTCGTCGAGAATCCTAGTAGCGATTCAATGTTATTGCGCTTCGTAAAGTCTACGATGAACGAGCAGTACAGCTCGCTTTTCATGGTATTGTTGTTGGGACGCAACACTATAGGATACACATCACCATCGTTAGCATCGGTGCCGCCGACATTTTTAGGATACCGCTCGAGTAATCGCTGTCTCAAATACTTGGCAATGGCGTCTAGTTCGTAGGAGCCGTGGGGAATCGTAATGTATTCAGGAGTGGTGTGGATGCTGTTGCTGATGTCATAATTTGCGGTGAAGTAGAATTTATCGTTGCTCGAGTCGATGTTTGGTATTGTATGATAAGTTTCAAACGTTGTTAGACCAAGTTCGTAATTATCGTCGCTCAAATCTATGGGTGGAAAGTAGCTCACCGCGAGGGTGCTACTCTTGCCGGTTAGAGTGAACGTTAGCGACATATTCCAAGCTGTACGACTCGATTAGTACTGAATCAGAGTGGTGGGAAGTCAATCCTTAAATTTGGTGCCGATCGTTTGTAGAAAGCGTAAACATAGTTGCCCGCAATTGCTTTGATCGTACTTCTGATAAGCCGTTCGATTGTATTCGATTTTCACAGCATCTTTGTTCAGATATTGTACCAATTCCTTAGGCGGCCGAAGATTCCCGAAGCTGTCGAAATATATAGCTCGACATCCTCTCTTCGCATACGCTACCCAATGAGTTCCCGACCCCTCGACATTGTCCAAATTTATGATACCGCTCTCGTTTCGACGTACTCCTCCAGCTGGTAGCGCGTTGCGCATAAAAACACCTCTAAAGAATGGAATATGCATACGTTTTGCCAACTCAGCCAATTGCACATCGCTAGTTATGCCCACAGGCATTTTTATTTTCTTTTCGACGTTTTTTTTTTCGTTTTGATATTCCCTGTCCGCGCTTGTACGGTGTGAGATAAAGTCCGTGACCTTCCATGGAGCGATTATGACGCTGCATTTCCTGCAGCTGATGTTGCGCCGCCTTATTATCGTTTACCACCTTGGCTATCCCCGCCGCTCCACCAGCTAATGATCCGAGAACACCTAGCAGCGGGAGAAGTGGTAATATTCCACCCCGTTTTGCCACCGGAAGAATCCGCTTGCTCGATGCTCTCTTCGTAGTAGTAGTTTTGCGGGATTTTGTTTTCACCCCCATTCCGATTTTCGTCTTGGCCTTCATAGCTGCCCAAACAGCTGTAGCAGCACCTCTTTCACCCAGAGTCGAGTCTCGCGCAACGATGCGTTTTCGTGCTTTGTCAGCGAGTACGTTATCTGCCGCGTGCCTTTCGTCGAGGTCGTTGCTACGCGAATATGCAATATCGTGTTCGCGACACGCGGTGTCCAACGGATTGATACCTTGATCCCCTCTAGCCAAGCGTTTTGCCAGATGAGTTCCTGGACCACAAAACTGATATCCAGGAATATGTAATTCGAAAGGTAGCGCGTTTATCGCCCGATTTAACAAACCACGCCTTTCTTCACTCTCGTTGGCGACATTCACCACAGTTTTTAATCAATGGCGCTGGACCGTCGATATGCGTTCGCTGCCAGGGGCGATTATAATGTTCCAAGCACCGACGACACTGCTGCACCTCAGAATCGGCTTTTATATGCTCGGGGAGCCTGTCCCACAACTGATCAATGTGTCTTTCAAACTCTCGGAGTAGAATAATCTTTGGTATATATTTCAACTGCTCAGAGGTTAGGTCTCGAATATCGCAATTATCCGACAGGATCAGAAGCATTTTGAATACTGAGGTGTTTTCGCTTCGGTGCGGACTTATAAATAGGACGTGTCATCGCTCCGAAAATCAGTTTCCCAGTTCACATCGAGGATGCGATTCGTGCGACAACCTGTAAGGATACGCGTGACAAATTTTGACGATAAATCGGAAATGATGTCACCGAATTCGAAGGGTAGACACGGTAGCATGCTACCAAACACTATCCGCTGCCTCATTTGCGGTCCATCGAATTGTGGAAAAACCAACGTGCTGGTGAGCTTGTTGGAAAGCCCACACGGCGTCCGCTTCGAGAACGTGTACGTGTATTCCAAGTCGCTGCAACAGCCGAAATATCAATATTTGGAGAATTTATTGACTCCGATAGATGAAATTGGCTACTTTACGTTTTCGAATAACAGTGACGTCATCCCACCGAGCGAATCGCTTCCGAATTCTATTTTTATCTTTGATGACGTGGCATGTGACAAGCAAAATACGATACGAGAGTACTTTGCAATGGGGCGTCACTCGAACGTTGACTGCTTCTTATCTCTGTCAGACGTATGCAAAGATTCCCAAACATCTTATACGCGACAATGCGAATCTGTTGATTCTGTTTAAGCAGGATGGTACCAACTTGAAACATGTGTACAACGATCACGTAAACACCGATATGTCATACGAGGATTTCTGCGCGTTGTGTCGTAATTGTTGGCAACGAGAGTATGGTTTCGTGGTAATAGACAAGGATAGCGCGATGTCCAATGGACGTTATAGAAAGGGATTTAACGAGTTTGCCATACCGTGAGATGGTCAATCGCTGTTAACACTTCGATGAGAAAGCAACGTCTGCGGTACAACGATGATGATTGATATCGATAGTCTGGAGGTTAAGGATCGCGAGAGGATAGCGAAGGAAATTGCAAAAACTAGTGCAGCCATTCGCAAGAAACACTTGGCTTTGAAGACTGGCAAGATGGAGGAAGATATCGCGTTGGAGAGATACTTTAAACCTATCGTCGAACCCTTGAAACATATAGTGGAAAATACCACAGAGGCAGACACATTATCACCAGTGAGCATTGATGGTGAAGAGAATGAAACATTAACGCCTAAAACAAAAATCCGTCCGAAATGGAACACATCGGCGTTGAAGAGAAAGAGGAAATCGCGCGCGTCATCGGATTATTCACTCGTAACCTCCACACCAGTTCAGTCGAAGCGGAAACGACAGAATACTACATTAAACGAGCCTCCGGTCCCTATCACACCAATGAATACAATTCCTCCGGTACAATTGCTCTCAGCCATTGATGATGATTATGATGATGACGTTTTCGAAACTTCTCCCAATGAGTCATTTGTGACATCTATTAGACAACAACTTCGAACATCCGAGGGACAAGAAGGGCTTCGCAGTTATTTCGGTCCGCTGGGGCAAAAATACATAGATATAATCCTAAGTGAGGATAAAGATAAGATCATAGACTATGTATACGGTGTATACTTTATCAATGATAAGATGATGCTTGGGAATAAGATTTTCGATATCGACAAGCATGATGATATACTCATCGATGGTGTAAGATACAGGGGAACGCCCGGCCTTTACGAACTGATTTTCAAGAAAATTCCAAATGATGCTGTATACACCGAGGCCGATAAACAAAAATATAAAAGTATACTGCTTGCGACGAACGCTCACAAACAAAAACATGGTGATCGCAATCGCATATTGAGCAACAAGGGATACAAGTACAAATATGTAATTGCGCCGCTAGTCCCCAGTTCATCGGCTAAAAGGGCAGGGAAAGGTCTCAGGACACCACGACTCATGACGGTAAACGATAACAAGATCGATTACGTGCACTGGGACGATCCCAAGGAGCTGGTTGATAGACTTAGATTGCTCATTGCATCGCGCGCGGCAGGTCACACGGGTCTTGATAACGAAATCACATCCATCGAGGAAGAACTTCGCGAGGCGGGTCATATTGTATAAATTAAACCGCACGCCGATGACGCGCACTGTATGCATCGAAATGCCGATCAACAAATTTGGGGTGTCGCTCGAGAAGAGTGGAACAGCTGGAATGGACTACTACAAATGGAACGGTTTGCTTCGAAATTACATGCGAGATAACGCTCTTTGCATGACTGGTGTCGACTTTGATGCAAAATCATGCAAGATACGACGGGTAGCGCAACCCACGGCTGACACCGATGCAATCAATAAATTGTATATGGAAAAGAACATTAAACTTTTGAGAGAGCACCAGTAAGAATTAGAGAGGAAGCTGGTCGTGTTTCAGAGAGATATGCTGACGTTGCAAAACAGCGTTCAAAAGATATCGCAGGCGTCGAATTCTATCCCGCAGCAGCGCTGCGAAGGAGAATCGTGCGAGACGGTTGATCTTGCTCCCGCACCGATGGGGAGCACATAATGCGCGTACACGATAATTATCGCATCATTCGTGTCGAAGACACCTCTGCGATCAAACATGCCACCATTATCGACATCCAAGAGTAAATAAAACCATGGTCGCAAGAAGCGACAACTCGTTGAGGAATTGCACGCTCCAGCTCTAAGACATTTCCCGCGGAGGCGCGTCATAGTGCACGGATACGACGATCTGTGGCAAGCAGACGTTGTAGAAATGCGTCCTTACTCGCGATTCAACCAAGGTCACCACTACATACTCACCGTCATCGATGTGCTGAGCAAGTATGCCTGGGCGATGCCATTGAAGACTAAAAGTGGTGCAGAGGTGACTAAAGCGTTTGCAAAGATATTTAGAGATCGATTTCCGAAAAATTTGCAAACCGATCAAGGAAAAGAATTTTACAACGCTGATGTGCAGAAACTATTGGCAAAGCATGACATTAATCATTACACGACGTATTCGGTGATGAAGGCCTCCGTCGTGGAATGTTTCAATCGAACTTTGAAGAACAATATGTGGAAAATGTTTACCGTCAATGGAACCTACAGATGGATCGATGCGCTACCAAGTCTTCTCGCAGAGTATAACGCGCGAAAACATAGAACCATCAAAATGCGTCCTTGCGATGTTACCCCCTGCGATCGCCGACAAGCTGCTAACCACCGTGTACAACAATGTAAAGATCGCCGCTCCAGCGAGGTTCAAGTTGGGCGAGTTTGTGCGCGTGAGCAAATTCAAAACCATCTTCGATAAAGGCTATACGCCGAATTGGACAACAGAGGTGTTTAAGATAGCCAAAGTACAAGCAACTGATCCCGCGACGTATCTGCTCGTCGATTCCTGTGGAAAACCTGTTGCCGGAGGATTCTACGAACATGAGCTGCAACGCGTCACCGATCCTGATGTGTATCTAGTGGAAAAAGTCTTACGTAGGAAGGGGGATAAGTTGTACGTCAAGTGTTTGGGTTTTGATAAATCGCACAATTCTTGGATAAGTAAAAATAATGTATTGTAAAAAATAATAATACATGATTCAATAAATACAATGATACATATACATGTGCAAATAATTTTTTTTCCATACATGTGCGAAGAATATTATACAATAAATACAATAGTTTCTATTTCACAAGGGTATATTATAATGTCCCCAGGGCAGAGTGTCGGTCGAATCGGGTACGATATATCGCTTGTCATCGTGCGGACTTAGAGCGATTTTGGATTCCGAAATGGTGTACACTTGGTGCAATTTAGACCGTATGCACGATTGTCTGCGAACCATTTCGATCTCCCTTTCCAAGCACTGCGCGTAGTCGTCGAAAGTTATCGTTTTGGCTATGACGTTGGTCTTGACGCCTTTCGCTTTCTTTGTATCTTTTTTACCATCTACGCGAAGTGCATACATTTTCGCTCTAAGACCTACGAATTCGGTCATTATCGCACCGTTATTTTCGTCCTTCATCAGCCCTGGAACCTTCTTATTTAAGCGCGGCATATTATATACATTGTCGATGGGATAATCGCTGGTGTCGAATCTGTCGATATTGTGCTTCATAGATTCGTAGATATCGTCGCATCGAATGTGATAAATGAGGCTGTCTGTGTCTGTGTATAGAATTTTACAATTTGTTCCATGCTTGGGTGACATGTACTCGTGATGAAATTCGTACAAACAAATTTTTTATATGTCCAGAATGCACATACCCACGTATATCGGTTTGTTGAATTTCACCTCGAGCATTCGCAATTCAACAGCTATTAAATTTTCCGAAAAAACACTTCGGCTATGGAAATTCGGTTTCGCGATCATTACCTCCGCGCCATATCTCCCATCCCAATGCGTTAAGAGTTTTACGTCCACATGATTTCGTACATTTTCCATGGTTTTACCGAATACTGCGTTGTTCATCAATTTGTACAAATTTTTTTCAAAGTCGTTTGTCGCGCTTGTTCTAAACCGTGTGTTGAGTTCGATGTAATCGCGGAGCCAGGAGGATTGAGCGAATTGAAGCACGCGAAATATCTTTGTAATACGAAGACCGTGACGCATGCACTGCTGTAGGTTGCGATAATGAATAACGTATCGCTGCTTATCTTATACCGTCGCGAGTAACTTGTCCTGTCTGCTACCAGGTGGTTTGGCACGCGTCGGACAGAACGGTACATCGGCATGAATGTTGTGCAGACGCTGCGGATATTCCAGATCTACCTCGAGAATGTATCCCGTGGGCGAATCGACTGGGACTGAAGACACGTTAAAATTTGCGACATCTTCGACCCATTGAAATTTAGCGTATGGCAGAGGCTGACACATTACCCATCCATACAAATTGTTCACGTCAAAGTACATCAAGTACGATGACTCTTCCGATGCGTCGTAAGATGACATGTACTTGTTATTGGCATGTGCGTACCTTCCGGAACATTGACTTAAACCCCCGCGTATACCGCGTTCGACAAACATGACCATATCGACGTCTGTGAGCAATTCGAACGTAAGTTTGGTATGTTTTAGCATAGCATCCCATGTGAAACCAGGTAAAGTGTAATAATGCGCTGAATCTAGTCCGTAGCTGTTGATACAACTTTCGCGAAAATTTTCAAAAATATCTGCCAATAACAAGACATCTGTCTTCAAATACAAATCGCTGTATTCGCCCAAGGTTCTAATCTCAAAACGCTGCCAGACAGTCTCGGCGTGCGCGTAATCGCTCTCGGATACAGTCACACCCGTTAACGAACTGTAGAATGATTCGCGCGGTGGCAAGCATGGGTCCTGCAACTTGTTCGCGCAATCAAGGTATTCGTGCGGAAAGACACCCTTTCGCCTCAATAAATTAAAATCCTCGGTGGATAATGTTTCAAATTGGGATCGTAAAATTTTTAATTGATCTGTGCTAAGAAAAGATGCTAATTTGTCGAGACTGGTGTTGAGAAATTTGTACGAATCGATGAATCACAATTTAATACAATTTCGCGAGTCTGAATCAGCCGTATCTTGAACATTTTTTGTGAAAGAAATATACTTTTCTTTAGTTATGGGCAACACGTCAACGTGACCTTCGAAAGCGGTTGCTATTTCCTCGATAATGAAATGCGAATCGTAGCCTGATAAATTATGGAATACTATGGGGATGTAAAACGCATTTTTATAATTTAAATTGCACTCCGAATGTGCTGGACCTCTAAACCGTCCGGAGAGATGACAGTGATCGCGAACTCGTACATCGCTAGCCTCGAATGGTTCTTCGCAAATATGACAATGTGATGCATCACGAAATGTGGTCCACTGTTCGGTGGTTAAATCCAGCATGGGAATATTACTGGTCAAGGTGGGTTTAGCGAAGTTTGTAAAATTGCTAAGTTCGTTGACGAACCATGAAACACAATCCGCGTCGCGGCGACATCGATACACCGATAGCGATGTATCGTACGAGCAATGCATATAATATGCTATGCTGTGCACTTTATGGTGTTGATACGCGTGTAATTTATTATCACCCATTCGATTGTCCTCCGTTTTCTCAATGATACACTCTAAATCTGCATACACCACGAAGGGGAGCCGCTCCTTCATGCAGTGGTTGTTGAAGCTGAGGAGATTTTCGCCTTCGCTGGGCAGCAGGATGGCACAGTCGTTCATCTTGCCACAGTCCACTGTATGGACCTCCAACTTCGCGGTGGATCCGAAATAGTGCATGCATCTGTAATAAAACAAAAATATAAAAGTTTTTTATTTAATTTTTTATTTAATTTTTTTGTGACGCATTTCATAAGTTTCTATATATACCGATCGCAGATGATTTTCTTTCCATGGTGCCTACTCAGCTGCGCGCTCACCAGTCGGGACAAGTTCTTGATCAGCACAAAGTGCCCTACATCACCATGCTCTTGATTTGGTGTGTAGAGCAAGTTTACGTGTCGATCCCTCTTTTGGCTGGTGAGACGCAGCGGAAAGACTGTTGATCCCTTCTTCTTCTTCTCCATCTCAAAGCTGTAGACGTTGATTGAGATTTCATTCAGCCGTTCAAACTTTCCAATCTGTGCTAGAGACATTGGGAACTCAATGCCCTGAAGATTTAGCACCAATGTATAAGGCGGGTATGAACTTGTGCGCGCGGTGTCTCGTTCAGCAGGATGGAGAGTTGCAACCACTGCCCACGCGAAACATGCGTTATCCTCGGACTGCACACTGATCGTTGCCTTCTTCGACAACAATTCTCGCGCCAACTTGTGGTGACACCCGGCGCGCAACGGATTATATTTGTTGACATTGACAGTCAGGTTGAGAATTCTCGTCAATGCCCATCCGCTGTCACGTTCCTGGAACTCTTCCAGCGATGCCAGGGTAGGTTCGACGCCGCATCGCTGATACCACTCCTGCAGATCGGATGTGTGGAAGAGTTCGCAGTTTCGGGTGTTGATGCTCTTGCAAGTACGTTTATCGCCCGCCACAAATTCACCGTTGAACACCGTGTTCACTTTGAGGTTTCGATGTTTCCGCAAAACGCTCCGCACATGCTCTAACACAATGGTCCCCGCATTCTGGAGGAAGTTGCGCGGCTCGATGTAATTCGAATTTAGCACGGCACCAGTTAATACGCGGGTATCGAACGCAGTGTCTATTTCGCGCCACAAAAGTCCTGTGTTCGAATGTCCTGCACCTTCGCGCACGAAACGTCCGCACAACGAATGTTTCAGTCCTTCGAGTCGCGCGATTCGAGCAACCAACGATTGTCGAACACCGATCGATAATCGGGGACGTTTCACTCGGCTGTGTTCTTCCAACGATTCGATGCACTCGTTGCACCGTTCTTCCCACGCGAGGTACTCTTCCCGCGAAATCAATCGTGCAGATTGATCCAATAATTGGCGTTCTACTTGCGCGAATTCTCCCATGATTGTAAATGGAATGAAAATGTAGTATGTTTTTTTCCCACGCAACACGTTGCAACGATTTGAGGCTTTGTACAGTTTGGAGCTCGCTTTTATACCCACACCACGATTTGCTCTTTCTGTCTAACTCTTTTGGCGTACCTCCTCCCCCCAAAAGATTGCATGTAAAAAGCCGATTCGTTCCAACATGGTTCTATGCAGTTTCTGCTGATACAGCATAATTCTTTCTATGATGGACGTGTATGTCTAACTCTTTTGGTGTACCTCCTCCCCCCAAAAGATTGCATGCAAAAAGCCGATTGGTCCAAACATGATCCTATGCAATTTCTGCTGATACAACATAATTCTTTCTATGATTCACACGTATGACGAATTAGCGCGCGAGATCATCCGAGGAAATTTCTGCTGACATCGCATAATTCAAAGGTTCAACGTTCCCACAGGTATTATATTACATTCGGCGCGTGTCGAAACTTTTATCCTTGAGGGCATGGCTCAAGTTACATGATTGAAAATCATTTGAAAACAATTACTATCTATAGAATGCATTCGATTGTTCCATTAAATAGTGTTGTCTCTTTCCCTACCTAGAATTTAGCTTTAAAATAAGGCTCTGTCTCTTTCCCTCCTAATGCATGCGATTGTACCACCATGTAGTGCTGTCTCTTTCCCTCCCTCAGAATTTTAGCTTTAAAATGCACGCTCTCTCTTTCCCAACTATCCGAAGACGCGGTGTTTAAAAAGCCGATCTTTCCCGACGTTATCCGATGAAAAACGAATGCTTCGTGACGCTCGGCATATGTATCATTCATTAAAGACTGATGTCAGAGAGCCGACGTTGGGGGAGTTGGTTAGGCGGCTGACTCGTACCGCGGAGGTCTTGGGTTCGAGCCCCGTCGCATTGATTCTGTTTTTTCATTTATATTAATATTTTAAATTAATATTTCCTTCCTTACCGACAGTCAGGCTCTCCTCCTCGATGTGGCGGTTTCGGTATCGTTTCGGTTAACGATTGATTTGATATCGGTCCTCGCGCTATAACCCCCCACCATTCCGCCATCTCGATGATGTCATCCGCTGCCGCCCGATCTCGATGACGTCATCCGCCGCCGCTCCGGTCACGCGCCGCCCGCGGAGAGTTCTTTTCCGCCGACTTTGAAACTCAAATTTGAGTTTCAAGGTCAGGGGGAAAATCCTTATCGTGGCCTTGAAACTCAAATTTGGGTTGGAACTCTTATAGAATTACTACTCGAGTGGTGCGCTCCGGAGCCTTAATACTAAGTTTTGCTCACGCAACTGCGGTGAGACTATCGACGTGCGATAACTTTACTTCTTAACACGGTGCATACCTAGATCAGGCGTAAGGGGTAACTGATGGGGCGTGTGTTTGATTTTAGCGGTGTTTGAATGTTTTAGCTATTCAATGCCACGCCTGTACCGGCTTCCGATAATGTAATTTTTTTAATGATGTGCCATTATTGTGGCTTTTACAAGCAGGTGGCGAAAAATCTCTTCGTACAAGGATATAGCGCCGCGGTCAACCCTGTCGTAGCTAAAATTTTTTAAATTGAGACGGGTACGAGATCAATTAACATTATTTTCAAACCTCATTACAGTCATTTCGGGTGCGAGTGGTAAACCGATCATAAAAGCGGAGCGCGCGGCTCGATTACCTGGGCCGGGAAATTCCCAATACCTAGTTCTATGCGACGCTAAAATTTTCGAAGCTCGGGCATCACCTTGTCCAGCGGTCGATGGCAGCTCTCCGCTGGGTCGATGCATGATTGTAGTGGAATGCGTCCGTGAGGCGGTGTTGCCATTTTACAAGTTCGTGCGCGCGCGGGTTGCAAGAATTAAACGATGTACCTGTATGTACTGTACGCAGCCTATGTAAAGTATGTACTTGGAAAACGTGCCTCAACCACCAGTCGAGAATGAAGGGAAAGTGTGGAGGAAGCGCCAAGGACGAAGAGATGGCTGAAGGACAACCCCCTGACGAAGCTTGAGGGACGACACCGTCTTGATTGGGCGAAGGGATCTGAGGAGGGAGTCAGAGGAACACGTCAAAATTGGAGGAGTAGGACGCTCAGAGGTGACAAGCGAGGCGTTAATTTTTAAGAAGGCGATCAATCTTGTTAGCAGAGCAGCAAATAGTTCTTTCTGTATAACAATATATAAGTATTCAAAAGTCTTTCAGAGTAGAATTCTTTTGAAATTCCCGCACAAACTCGCGAGCTGAGTGCTTCAGCATTCCACGGGCACGGACCCGCCGTCCTATAGACATTTCCACAAATCCGCGCAACATCTGCAAGTACCGCGTCAGCCGGTGAGTGGCGCTCAACGGGACTAGCGCCACGCTCACGATATTCAAACAACGAGTGGTACAATATGAGTACAACAGTTCCCAAAATATTGATTCATAGTCCACATATAATTTCCCAAGCAATTCTACCTATAGGCCAACTTGGAGAAGATGCGTAGGAAGCAAGAAATAAGGACTTGAAGAGATTAAGGGAATTCAACACCAGAAAATTTTCTCGTTTGCATAATCTAGAAGACGTGTTTCACGGACTTTTGATTTCTTCAGATCCATATTTATCACGTTTCAGATTTTTAAAACCAAACAAATTAAAACAATATCCGAGTGATGTCCTTCAGTTTTTTAAAGAACCTGATGAAAGTTGAAATCATAATAAAATAATCTAGTTTATTAAAAACAAAAATACGACAAGAGATCAGTTTTTAAAATTGTTTATCCTTTCCCCATTAATTAATTTTTTTCATGTATATATTTCATTTTGCGTAACAAATCATAGAATGTCATAATATCAGATTTAGAAATATATTTGGAATTTTTGCCACGTTTTGGAGATTTATTTTGCACCACTGTGACCAATGTCGCAAAAAGTCGAAGACTTTTCGGGATTATAATGTTCATATTTATGTCTATTTTTAATTGAAAAAAAATGTAGGTGGGGCTTAAAGGACCTTAATTATAAACGATAAATTATAATTAATGTCCAAATTTGCAACTTTATCTTTATTTTACTCGTTTAGAGTAAAATATGTATGTATATGGTTTATTGTCTCCCCTAAGGGTTTACATTCTTCTTTCCCTCTCTTCTCTTTACAGTTTCTTGGCCTATCCTTATTCTCTATCCTTACTCTACTTCATATATATTATATTACTCTATTTTCCGCTCTCGCCGTACTCGCTCTTTCGCTGTTCTCGCAGTCCTCGCTCTCTCTCCGCTCTCTCCCTCTCTTACCACCCCGCCGCTCCCGCTCTCTCGCCGCCCTCGTTCCCCCTCGCCACCCTCTCGCTCTCCTACTCTACTCTTATTTTCTATTCTTATTCTACGCATTTCCTTCTCTCTCTCTCTCTCTTACATTGCTTCCTCTTACTTCCTAACGCTTATTCCCGCCACCTTTGACTTTCATTTTAGAAAGGAAGGAAATCCTTCCTTCCACTCCATTCTTTCTTTCGTTCCTTCCTCCTTCCCTTTTCCCTCCCTCCCTCCCTCTCCCTCACCCCCTCCTGCTCCCTCCCTCCTCCCTCCCTCCTCTTTCTCTCCACCCTCTTCATCCATTCCTCTCCTTTCCCTCCTTCATCCAATATTTCTCTTATGCTTTCCCCTATTCCCCTCTCACTTTCCTCTTCCCTTGCACACCTCTCCACCACGTGTTCCCACGTCTCTTTTTCCCCTCCACAGATCCTGCATCTCTTGTCATCCTGCTTTTCCCAATACCACCCTCTCCTCATTTCATTTCCCAACCTAAATCTGGCTATCCTTCCATACCTCTCCTCACTCCATCCTGCTCCCAAATATTTCGGTATCCCTTCTGTTGTTATTTCCCTGTACCATCTATTATATCTGGAGTCTCTTATTTTCTCTCTTCTCTCCTTTTCCTATTTCCTATAATCTTCCTTTTCCATTTCTTCATACCCCTCCCGCCTCCTTTCCCTCTCTCTCTCCTCCTGACATCCCCTTTCTATCTTAAACTCATTCATTTCTCTCTCCCATATGGTCATTTCTTCCTCATTCTTTTCCCTTACTTCTGCCCAACACAGTCTTGCTCGCTCCCCCCCACTCCCCCCTGCTCAGCTTCTCCTCATACTTCCATGCTCTTCTTCCCGCCCATGTCCTCAGCTTCATTCTTTTCACCTCTTCCCTTACCATATATCCCGGTGTTATCCAGTCTAACCCTAATGTCTACCTTATGAACCTCTCCTGTAGTCGATTTAGTCGATTTAGTTGCGACATATAGGGCGTCACTCGGGCCATGCAGCCAGTGAGTGTACAAACATTCGGAGAGCGCGTGTTCCCCCAGGGCTGACCGCGCCGCCCGGTGTGACCACATCTCTTTCCCCTGCAGTGCCACGGGGTCCGAGAACCTCCCTTCAACGGCCGGAGCCGAGCAGGGAGGAACGACTCGCCACTTGGTCCGGAGGACCACACCATCTACCCTGCGCTGCCTGAGGAGACGGGCCTCCCTCAATGGGGAGGGAATGGCCGCCTCCTCATGGTACGCATTAACCCGTCAGGATTCTACCCCGTTTCTCGGATACACATCCGCTTTTTATAGGCCCGGGCCAACTTACGGACGGACCATACTCACGGGGGTGACCATCGACGAGGGTGGGCGATTCCTACCTAAGACGCACGCATAGGTGCGCCCGGAGTCATTATGCGTTGCGCAAACCACCCTCTCCGGCCTTGACGGTACCAGCCCGTCGCTAAATACAGGGTGATTGGGACGAAACGCCTGATTCGCCTCGCAACCGTGACGAGTTAACCCAAACCCCCGTGGTGTCTCTCCGAAGGCTTTCGACCCTCGGACGGGGTTGGAGTACCTATTAGGAAGTGATAAATCTTCAAATTCCTCATTTCTCATCAGATCTATGCGAAAGTGACGCCAATGAATTCCTGGTGTTCCGCCGATTAAAATCATAC
Organism: Andrena minutula; assembly: GCA_929113495.1. NCBI lineage: Eukaryota > Metazoa > Arthropoda > Insecta > Hymenoptera > Andrenidae > Andrena > Andrena minutula. Next base: position 28,803,786 of record OV815995.1, read on the forward strand.
CAAACATCATGCAAATCGGACTACTTTGACACAAGCTATTTGTGTTCCTTATGTAAAATAGCTTGTGTCAAAGTAGTCCGATTTGCATGATGTTTGGTATGATTTTAATCGGCGGAACGCCAGGAATTCATTGGCGTCACTTTCGCATAGATCTGATGAGAAATGAGGAATTCGAAGATTTCTCACTTCCTAATAGGTACTCCAACCCCGTCCGAGGGTCGAAAGCCTTCGGAGAGACACCACGGGGGTTTGGGTTAACTCGTCACGGTTGCGAGGCGAATCAGGCGTTTCGTCCCAATCACCCTGTATATTCGCGGTATATGGATCCGTGTCCCGACGCCGTTCTACCAGATCTCCTATCAACCCCGTAAACTCGCTTTTACTCGTCGTCCTAAACCCAGAGTATCCGGGTCCCTTTCACGTCCCCTCTGGAAGCACCTTTAGGCTGCGCAGGCACGCGCATACCATACCTCCAGTTTGCTAGGGTGACGATCTGTTTACCCTCATAAGGCTAGCTATCCCACCCTCCTACTCCCTCCCTCTCCCCCCGTTGTCTCAACGCCCTAACACTCCCCCCTCTTTTTTCCCCCTATTTCCTGAGACTTCTCACAGCTATCCTACATTGCAACACTGCCCCATTATCCCCCCCCCCCCCACCGACCCACCCTTCCCCGACCTACACTCTTTGACAACCTCTCTTGTACCCTCTCCACTTCCTCTTTTTCCTTCCATCCCCTTATTTCCGCTAAATAGCCTAACACTGCCCACACCAGCGTGTCAAACAGCCACATCCTCCTACTCCATTTCTTCACAAATTTTCTTTTTCCTATTCCCAAGCCTGCCTCATTATCACCCCTGCTTTCCTCACTCTGTCCCTGACGTGTGCTTCTTGTCCTCCATTTTTTAAGCACATATCCTAGGTATTTAAATTCTTTTACCTCTTCTATTCTCCTTCCCTCCACCTCCATTCCATCACTCTTTCTCTCCCTCCCCCTTTCCTGAATCTTATTATCTTTGTTTTCTCCACATTCACCTCTAATCTCTTCCTCTCCATATATTTTTCCAACCTCCTTATCAAACTCTCCATTTCTTCTTCCCTTTCCGCCATTACCACCTCATCATCAGCATACGCCACAGCGCATATCCTCCTTTGCCCCACCTCCACCCCTCCCCATTTCCTTTCCTAAACTCCTCATCCAGATCTGCTGTTAACAAATTAAACAGAAATGGACTTAACGGATACCCCTGTCTCAGTCCTTTGGCTGTCCAGAAACTCTCCCCTATTTCCCCTCCCACCTTCACCCTACTTATTGTCTCCCCGTATATTTCCTTCACCCTTTCCAATAACCCTGCCCTCACCCCTCTCTTTTCCATCGCCTCCCATAAAATCCTCCTGTCCACTGAGTCAAAGGCCGCTTTGAGGTTGTTTAAAACGAATGCTTTAGGAAGGCAGGTGGATCGCCACTGGTAGGGCCAGGAAAGGGATGCACTCCAAATTGGACGAACACGTCTTTTATTCGGCTTGTGGGCGTCGTTGACAAAATGACGAACACTCCACAGAAGTACAGCACGAATACACGACTCACAAAACACGCAACGACAATGAACGGAAATATGTACAGACTATGTACACGGGCGCAGGGCGCATATGCTCGTGAATCCGTTTTATCGGTTTCTTTTTGAACGTGGGTCGCTGGGCGACAAAGAAAGTCCGTTAATCTGTGCGTGCGAGAGCGTGTGTTGACAACACAGGTGTTCGTGGAACGTCTAACGGATTCCTGGAAGAGCGCAACGCTCGAAACCACGCAAAAACACGGTGACGTAGGTAACCGTCTTAAGGTGGCCGTTCCAATAAGCGGCTACAGCCGCCAGCGACTGCGACCGGCGGCCACAGCCGCCAGCGACTCCAACTGGCGTCGTCGCAAATAGTATTTCCTATATCTAAGCGTCGACGCCATGGCCCCCACCAGTGCAACGATGCGTCGCACAGGCCCTTTTCGAGCACTTGAAAAGAGGGTCTATTGTTGTATGAGGTCTCGAGGACCGTCGAAGATAGTGAAAGACTAGCCATTTTTCTTATATGTACATCGTGTTCTGTTTATCTACCGGATTGAAGAAGTCAATGACATTTGGGTGTTTCTTTTAAAATATCGGAATTCAAATTGTGGCAAAAAATAGGATAAACCTATTCCTTTCTAGTGATGTATAATTTAATATTTTTTACATCTATTAATTTGTTTTTTCTATTTTTTAACTCAATCGTGATAAAAAATTGGAAACTGTTTTTGGTACTTTATTAGTGGTTTAAGTCACACGTTGGGGAAACGTTCGTTTTCAAGTTATAAGGAAAAGTCGAATAGTAAGGGAAGTAGGCGAATATCGTTTTGTTTAAATTAATGATTAGTCATTTGCGATAAAAATCATATTTTATTAGTAATTCATTAACCGTCGGAGACCACAGTGGGTTACGCTAATCCAGTCCGCCCGGAAAACACCTGGCATTTCTGATGTTAGGGCTTTCGGGTAAAAAAGTCTGATACTTTTGCTACAAAATCCCCTCCCCCCCCCCCGGACAGGAGAGTAAACTTATTGGAAAGGTAGTCTGTAGGCTACATTTACTCAGTTTGACTGTAACGTTAAGAATATATTTTTTCTGTGTCAATTTATTATATGTACAGTATTCGTGAGTTACCAAGAGTGAAATACATGCTTTTTGAAAAATAGAAACGTAGATATAAATAAATAACTGCATACATTTTGACAACTTTACTACATTTATGGAATAAATTATTGTTTCAACCATGTCATCGAATTATTTTCGATTTTTGTACAAAATTTTAATTAGATACACGGAATTTTGCGGAGATTTTTCATTTCAGCAATTAAATTTTTCTGATACTCTTTACTCGATGCCAGTAGCAGTTTATGTAGTAGCAAATTATAATATTTAACAGTAATCCAGTACATTTCCGCGTTACGCCAGACAAAATAAAACAGTTATCAATTGCAACGCGTTTTCGTACGCCATATAATTTCATATGTAAGATGGATTTACAAGAACAATTGATTTATGACGTTCAAAATAATCCTATTATATACGAAATAAAAATAGCCGGTGACAAAAGTGGAAACACACTTTAAAAATCAGAAGGTATTATACATTAGAACATAATATAAATATATACATAAATCAAATACTAAAACATTATTTTATTATGGCTTCATATTGCCAAGGAACTTCTCCAGCAGGCGAAATGAACCAGTCTGCAGAATCTGTTTATTCGGTCTTGCATAATAACGCCTTTACTGCCGATCGTTAAAACTTCTTTTGGCAGACAATTTCCTGATGAAATATTTGGCATACATATGCCATTGTCGTTTCTGCTATCTTCACAAAGCACAAAATTAGGTATGTAGTGTAGTGTCCAATGCTCGAAACGACATTGCAGTGGACAAAAATCTAAAACATTATTTTAAATATGGAAAACTTGATTGAAAAGAGCGAATAGTAACTTAACATTTGTATAATTACAAATGGATATTCAAAAATTACTTTTCAATATACATAAAATTTTATTGTGACTGTAACATACCCGCTGTGGTTAGCTATATTTTTTGCAGGTTCCTTGCTACTGGGGAATCATTCCAATCCCTGTCATTTGCATTTCGAATTTCGCCGGGGTATATCGGCAGAATTGTAAAAGATGCTCTTAAACATCTATGCCGCAGATTAGTACCAACATTTCTGCCGCAGCCCAGTGTTTCGAATTTAAAAAGAATTGCTGAGCAATTCTCTACGAAATGGAATTTTCCAAATTGCATCGGAGCAATCGATGGGAAGCACATTAGGGTAATGTGTCCCCAAAATAGCGGATCGTTGTATTTTAATTACAAAAATTATTTCTCGATCGTGCTATTAGCATTAGTCGATGCCGACTATAAATTTATTGTCATTGACGTCGGTTCCTATGGGAAAGAAGGGGACAGTGGGATATTCGCAAAGTCGGTGATGGGTCGACAGATTCGGACGGGAACATTCAACTTTCCCACGGAGAAGGCATTGCCAGGATCTGGTATAGTGTTGCCGCACGTCATCGTGGGCGACGAAGCCTTCAGACTGACGAAGCACATGATGAAGCCGTATCCGAAGAATCAAGCTGCGGAAGATGAGACAAAGAAAATCTTCAATTATTGTTTGTGCAGAGCACGAAGGGTCTCGGAGAATGCGTTCGGACTGCTGTCGCAGTGCTTCCGGATATTCTATTCTCCCATCGCGGTATTGCCGGACACGACGGATTCCATCATCACAGTAACGTGCTGCCTGCACAATATGTTGCGTGACGAGTATATACAAAATAATACTGCGAATCACCAAAATTCTGAAGCATAATTATCAACGGCCAATATGTTGCCGTTGGGTAGAGCAGGAGGCCTTGGGAATATAGAAGGCTTCGACGTACGAACCAAATTTCACCAATATTTCAACGCACCAGAAGAGTCTGTAGCGTGGCAAGAAAACTGTCTCGAAACAAGCGACCCAAGACTCAGCGGCAGGCTATTTCATGATTAAATATTTTGCTTATATATGCCATTGTCGTTGCTGCTATCCTCACAAAGCACAAAATTCTGTAGTGTCCAATGCTCGAAAAGACAATCCAGCGGCCAAAACTCTAAATCATTTTAAGGAAAAACTAATTAAAATATAAAAACGAATAGTAACTTAGCAATTGAATAATTACGAATGCAAATTCCAATATTACTTTTCAATATAGAATTTGGTTGTGACGTTAATATACCTGTTATGCTTGGCCTAGGTCATATACTTGGGACTAGCTGTGCACTATGCGCGTCCGACAATGACTAGGCTCGGTATAGTGATCCGGTGATACGTGTGTTCTAGGTGCAGGTGAATTGCTACGTCTTTTTAATTTGCTACTTTTCGGAGAACATTTTCGATACGGAAAATGTTGTTTCAAATCACTCCACGAGTCACACCTCTTAAGGGACTCTGGCATTTTTGGGAAACCCTGTATAAACAATTAAATGAATTAATTTACACAATGACACACAAACGATGAGTATGTAATTTTAATTTAAAAATGAAAAATTACCTTAAGGTATTTGATAAACCTTCTCTAAATACAGCTTACAGCTTTGCGACCGTGTCATATTGTTACGCCGCTTTATAAACAATTTTGTTGCCACGGTACACATCCTTCTGGTGCGTTGAAATATTGTCGAAATTTGGTCCGTACGTCGAAGCCTTCTATATTTCCAAAGCCTCCTGCTCTACCCAACGGCAACATATTGGCCGTTGATAATTATGCTTCAGAATTTTGGTGATTCGCAGTATTATTTTGTATATACTCGTCACGCAACATATTGTGCAGGCAGCACGTTACTGTGATGATGGAATCCGTCGTGTCCGGCAATACCGCGATGGGAGAATAGAATATCCGGAAGCACTGCGACAGCAGTCCGAACGCATTCTCCGAGACCCTTCGTGCTCTGCACAAACAATAATTGAAGATTTTCTTTGTCTCATCTTCCGCAGCTTGATTCTTCGGATACGGCTTCATCATGTGCTTCGTCAGTCTGAAGGCTTCGTCGCCCACGATGACGTGCGGCAACACTATACCAGATCCTGGCAATGCCTTCTCCGTGGGAAAGTTGAATGTTCCCGTCCGAATCTGTCGACCCATCACCGACTTTGCGAATATCCCACTGTCCCCTTCTTTCCCATAGGAACCGACGTCAATGACAATAAATTTATAGTCGGCATCGACTAATGCTAATAGCACGATCGAGAAATAATTTTTGTAATTAAAATACAACGATCCGCTATTTTGGGGACACATTACCCTAATGTGCTTCCCATCGATTGCTCCGATGCAATTTGGAAAATTCCATTTCGTAGAGAATTGCTCAGCAATTCTTTTTAAATTCGAAACACTGGGCTGCGGCAGAAATGTTGGTACTAATCTGCGGCATAGATGTTTAAGAGCATCTTTTACAATTCTGCCGATATACCCCGGCGAAATTCGAAATGCAAATGACAGGGATTGGAATGATTCCCCAGTAGCAAGGAACCTGCAAAAAATATATGAAAATGAAGTAGAGCAACAAATACGAGGCATGATCGGCACCAATAACGGAAACATGATGCCCGTTGTTGGAGCAATTAATTTTTCGGAGACTGCCTCTCGTTTGCGAGGAGGCAAGTTTGTTTGGAACACACTATGAGTTATAAAGTATAATAAATTTAAATAATTTAATTTATATATTTTATCATAGTACCCGCCGTAATATAGAAGAAAGCGAAGAGGTTCAACACATTAGAAGCAGTACGGATAGCGACATTTCACAAACATTAATGAATATTCTAAAAACTTCTGCAATGTATGAAAGTGTTATAAAAACACAGTCAGAGATTCCTGTTTGAAGGTCAGTGTCAAAAACGCACAGAAATTCTAACACTGGACTGTATATTTTGGAAACAAGAGCTATCGGAAGAGAAAAACTGATGGGCAGTATTAACCTTCCGGCGGGCGCCCTCTTTTTCATAACGAGAGCGGGCGCGTCGTGTACAAAGTACACCGTGAAAGAATAAGACTTATTATTATAAAATAAACATTATGCGGTGAAAGTTTATGATATTTGAAAGCTTATTAATGATTTATTTGAATAATAATTGTTCCAAAGTATAATATAAAAATCTAAGAATGAAAAGGAAAGTTATTCATCTTTTCAGACTGACGAATTCTCGTGCACTTTGTACACGAACGCGGCCGCCGGAAGGTTAATCAGCAAATCAATGGATTGCGACTCTACTTCGATATTTTTTAAAAGTATGTCGATGACGGTTAAAAAATTTCCCCCGTAATTAATTTTGAAAGCAAACGCTTCTTTCCTTCAATTGATTAATGATCTATGACTGTGATGTCCCCGGGGACCCACCAAATATGGAATATGCAGATAACGAAGCGAGAGCGTACAACATATCGACGTGCGTTACGAAAAGTAGCACGTTTCAATTTTCTTACGAAAAGTAGCACGTTTGTCCGGTTTGCCACGAAAAATAGCATTGTAATTACGAAAGATTAGCAATATTCTGTGTCAACATAGCTACCGACGCGAGCGTATTATAATATCCCGTCTCATTTTTCAATACTGAATTACCCACTTATAATTAACTTAATCTACGACGCGGTTTCGTATCTTCCGTGTTCGGAGACTTCGTAATTAACATTTACTTGGTGAAATGAGTGACAACGGTAATAAATGTAAGTAAATATGTAAACATGTACATTGATAAAACTATAAGGTGCCTTTATTTAACTTTAAGTAGATGCCGTGATTTTATTTAAAATTAAGTAACCGACTTATGAGAAAATTATACTTTGTTGGGTACTGGGTAGTATAGAGATTACAGATGGAATTATTATTTATTAAACCATATTTTCAACAGTTGAATTCTTTTAAACTGACCACGCGCTGAAACGTAATAATTTTGCAGTCTGCAGTATAATCCAAAACGTGCTACTGTTCGTGGCCAAAACAGATAACGTCCTAGTTTTCGCCGCAAATTCCCAAATGGACTATTTTTCGTGACGAAACAGTATAACGTGCTAGTTTTCGCCGGAACAGTACGAAACGTGCTACTTTTCGTAAGAAAATTGAAATGTGCTACTTTTCGTAACGCACGTCGATATGGACGTGAAAATCACTCTACGGAGCGTGATTATTATGAGAGCTACTACCCTAACTCAGACCTTAGATACTTTGTATTAACTACAGTCAAAATATAAAACAGGTACCTACTTTTATAAAATTACGTTACGAAAAAATTAAATAAGTATTGGAAAAATTAACTTGCCTTAATGTGAGGAGCAACTTTTCCTGGGGGGAAATTGGAGATTTCACTCTCCTACACGGTTGTTTTGTTAAATCGTTGCCAACCATGTTTAACACTAAATCGACCTGCTCCTTGCTTAGCCTAAAAAATTGTCTGAAGGCTTGGTCGTCTTTCAATAAGTGACTCGCTATTAAAATGCTTGAATATCCCTCTGTTTGACGAGCCTTGTACATAGCCTTCACTTCCTTCCTTTTCCTCTTCCTTTTCATTCCTTCAAAATGATCTACCAGAACTGCATCATCGTCTTCCTCTTCTTGAAGCACTAGGGCAAGCAGCAATTTCCGATTCATATCACGGCACAATGAAATTATCACCACACTACGAATTTGTTCTCTCGCGATGTTTTCACCTCGAAGTCACAGTAACGAGTGTCGCTTTAGCAAAGGTTGGAAGAGGTCCTAACCCAAAGCCAATAAAGTGACTGCATTTATGACATCCTCCAGGTATACAAGCTATTTTAGTATATCGGGGCTTGGAGAACGCACACCAGTCCATAAGTACTTGCTTTTCCATTTCAGAAATGCAAATTAATCAGAGGAAATAATACACACGTATGCATGTATATGTATGTATGTGTAGGAACATGACACAGACACGTTTTTTTTTTTTTTTTTTTTTTTTTTTTTTAGCGTGGGGAAATCTTCATAGACACCTCGGCCTCCTGAAGTGGGAGATCGAGGTAGTGTCGGATTTTTACCGACTAAAACCCCACGGTGAACACATCTGGTATGGAACTCCTAAAGTGAATCCCACTTGTAATGAAGGGGGAACGCACAATGACTATGGCGGTCATTGCGCGTTCCCCCTTCACTGCAAGTGGGATTCACTTTAGGAGTTCCATACCACACGTTGATCAATCCTCTTTATAATTTTGAAAGACTGACGCCTTTGCTTTGGAAAGCACATCCGGGGGAAATGTTTTGGCAAGAGCCCCCATACTCTTAAAAAATAACATGGTCGGATCATCATCTTCATTTAAATCATTTATTCGTTTCAAAATTTTTTCCCTTTCCACGGCCCTTTGTTTCCATGCACCGATGACATCGTTGCTGTTATTTTTATGTCTTTTATGGACAGTGCTTGATTCACTGGAGGAGCGTTTCTTGGATGGAGCGATGTTGCTCTCCTCTGGCGGTGCTTCCGGTTCCTCCAAGCAGGCCGGATTCGTGTTGGGAGGTATATCGTCAAAGTCCTGTGGCGGTGTATCATCATCTGCTGGAACATGGTCCCAGCAGGCCGCAGTCTCAATAATTTCGTATTCTTGAGGGTTTAATCCTGTATCTACCACATTACTGTGGGTACTATGTATAATAAAAAAAATAATAATTTTTTTAAAATTTTAAAATTCATCGTATTTCAAAACTCATAATGTGTGTAAAAAATACTTGCTTCCTCTGAAACGGAACCTCATCCATAAACAATAGAAGGCTCTTTAATGGCCATTCTTTTGTACTTTTGGCTGCTGACCCTGTGCCGCATTTCCCTTCCCTCTTCTTTCTCATATAGGTGTCCCTAATATTCTTCCACCTTTTCTTACAGTCAGAAACTGAAATAATTGGATAATATATACCCTGTATGTTCCTACGTACTACAGAAACATTCAGATCGTTGTCATGCATCGTTAACACACATTTTTGCACAAAACATTTCTCTGAAAAAATGGATAAGATTGAAGTGTTATCCATTTTGATTTTACGCAAAAGATGTAGTAGAAAACGAGTGAGGAGGAGGCATTGTGTTCGTCCCATAAACAGCATTAGACATGCAAATTCAACTTGTCATGTATTAGTTAAAGAAAATCTAAAAGATAGTCAAAAATTTTTAAATTATTTTAGAATGTCTGCCACCGCGCTCGAGGACATTTTTAATATTATACACAGTTTAATTCTGCAAAATGACACACATATGCGTGCCAGTATATCACCCAGAGAGAGACTGTCATTAACATTGAGGTATTGACTTTTTTTTAAAACATTTCGGTGTCAAACGTTTTATGCAATTCTAACAATTTTCACTAACTCGTTTGTTGAAAGAATTAGAATTAAGAATTAAACAAGAACATAGTGGCTCATTATACTATAACTACAAAATCACTTTTCAATTCAATTACTAGCAATTTGCAATTCAAATTATTGTTATACATACGTAGATATTGGTATTTTTGGAAAAATAATGATGCTGTCATTTTCAAAAATTCTGTATTGAATAAAAAATTCCGATAGAAAACTGTAAGTATCGGCCGAATTTCGCGAGGTTTTTAAAATGTTAGATATCTAACACTGTCTCTGGGCGTGTCAAATGTAAAATAATTTCATATCAATAATTGAAGTCTTGGATGCAATAAGGCAGCGCTGTTCAATGTCTCTCCCGCGGAAGATTAGGGTTCTCCCACTCTCGTCCGCGTTGTCAGGGATACCTCGCGACGCTAACCGCGGAAACGTTTCCCCGGCTGGCCCGTCGTGGCAGGCTTTGTAGCGTCGCGCGGTCGCCTTGACAACGCAAGACACGCTATGCGAGAAAAAGATTGGAAGGGGAAGCAGGCGCGTGAGGGTCCCCGCCGGTGGTCACTGCTGCAATAAGGGGACTAGCGCTTGAAAATGTGAAAAAGTATTGTCCAATCGCTAAGAAAAATTGGAAAATTAAATGTTGTTAAACGGTATTAAAAAAAAATAGAATTGTAAATTTAGTCACGGCAAATATTTTTTCTATTTACAATTTCTTTACCGAATCATTAGTATTCGAGATACAAATTATAAACCAAAAAATTTCTTCGACCAAAATCATTATTTCTTTAAACATAAATTGCGATAACTGGAGTAAATATTGACGGATCGTTATTATACTCGAAACCTAAAACTCAGAAAACTCGAGCGAAGCCATAAAATTTGTGCACAAAACCCTTGTGTTAGAAAATCTAATAATATTTAATTAAAAAGACACGTATAATGCACTATTTAGCAGTTTTAGCACTCGCATTGACAGTTGGCGCCGTGCGAGATTCATATATATCGTCATATCTTCTAAAATTACACATTTATTATTCAGTGTGAAAATTGGTGAAAAAATTCCTTGTATATTAAGGAAAAACTTTGTACCTGCAAGTGATATGTACCTGAAAATTGCCTAGATACTTTTTACCGGCGAACGTTGAAAAACATAGGTTCTGTCCAGTGTTACTTTTTAATTAAATATTATTACATTTTCTAACTCAAGGGTTTTGTGCATACATTTTATGGCTTCGCTCGAGTTTTCTGAGGTTTAGGTTTCGAGTATAATAACGATCCGTCAATATTTACTCCAGTTATCGTAATTTATGTTTAATGAAATAATGATTTTGGTCGAAGAAAATTTTTGGTTTATAATTTGTATCTCGAATACTAATGATTCGATAAAGAAATTGTAAATAGAAAAAATATTTGCCGTGACTAAATTTACAAGTCTATTTTTTTTAAATACAGTTTAACAACATTTAATTTTCCAATTTTTCTTACCGATTGGACAATAATTTTTCACATTTTCAAGCGCTAGTCCCCTTATTGCATCCAAGCCTTCATTATTTAATAATGTTTCATATCCTTACTTCAATGTTAATAACTCTTTGGGCGATATACTGCTCCGCATATTTGTGTCATTTCGCAATATTGAAGTATATATGATATTCAGAATTTAGACGAATGAGGGAGGCAGACGTTCTAAAGTAATTTAAAAAATGTATTGCTATCAGTTAATAGATTTTGAAATAATACATGAAAAAATCCTAAATCTAAATACACAATAATTCAATATAATCCATTTTGTAAGAGACATATTTTATCAAAAAATGTGAGTAACCTGATAAAATATTTTCAATTAAAGAAAAAATGATCGACGTGGATCGCGATTCGTGTGGCGCCGTGTGCCGCATGAAAGGCTCCTCCACTTAAAACGTTTCGTTTGCCCACTCCATACGAAAATTGTCATGACGCCGACGTTTGCGGGAAACACGAAATCAGTATCGATCATACAACTAGTATACGTGTATCTAGTGATGGGATGAACGTTGAATAACTTCGAAATCGATTCGAAGTTATTCAATCCTCTAAAAATTTGAATCGCTTCTAATCTAATTAGTTATGGACTGTTATTGTAAACAAAAATTTCTTGAAAGTCTTGATAGGTCTTGAAAGTCGTGACAGTTCGATGTTCGTCAAACCGAGGTTCGGAACGAGTAGGAAATATTGGGGGATTCTCGCGACTCGAGAGTATCGAGATCTCGCCCGATCACCCCCCAATATTTCCGACTCGTTCCGAACCTCGGTTTCACGAACATCGGACTGTCACGACTTTCAAGACCTATCAAGACTTTCAAGAAATTTTTGTTTAGAATAACAGTCGAAGCGATTCGAAACTTCTGTCCAGATTCGAACTTTAATTAAAAAAAAATATTATTTCTATTGTATTAATAGCCCTAGTCGATGATTGATGTAAATAAATATAATTCAAGGATACATTACCTGTTCTCTCCACTTTGGCAGATATATCTTTCCAGATATTATCCTTCCCTTCGCAAGTTTTGTGATCATTCCTACTTGCATTGTATATTACTGGGTAGGCTGATACCGCGTGTATCAGTCTTTCATCCTCCGAATGCGAAAACTGTACTGGTGGTAAATTCGGGGTCATCTCAGACACACTGACACACACTAACACACGGAGTAAACTGTGGAGCACTTTTCACTGATGTGAAACGCACAAATATGTTTTCCGTACTGACGAACTGCCCGTACAATTCGCAGTTTAAATATTACCTTCAGGGTGTATACCCTCTTGAAAGTGGGGGGGTTGTTGTGGGACACTCAAAATCTTATTGGTCTCGAAAAATTCAACTTCCACAAATCGTAGGCGTAGAGGTGAAACAATAGAGTAATACAATAAGAACACGATTTTCTTGGTTTTCCCCGGGCGTCAGTCCCATTATATAACCATTAGCCTGATGCCCTAAAAGGGAGTGTTAGGGGGCCACGGTTTACTACCGCTTTACGACACTAGACTTTTGTCCCCCAACACGATATAAAGTATTTAGAAAACATTTGCCAAATAACTTACAGAACTGCAGGACTGTTTTTAGGTTTAATCCTCAATTGCTACAAGCTATACCATCTACGTTCGGCAGACAATAAACCGTCCTCTGCTACAGTATAAAGAAATTATAACTACATATGTTCAGAACGCTGACCGTGGCGAAAATTAATCTTGTGGCCCGCACGATGAGCAAAAGAAGATGTTGTTATGTTAGATCGAAGAATTTTTCCCTGGGAAGGAGGTAGGAAACGAAATTACTCTGAACAAATACCAGTACCACTTGCGTTCAGGTACAGGAAGAAAAGAGGTATTTTGCTGACTGCGGTTGTTCCCGCCTGCGTCATCGTTCCTACAAATTCGAGATAGATCACTTACCTCTCGAGTACGTGCACGCGCTCGAATATGCTAATAAATTGGTCATAGAGGGGAGATGTAACTATGAATGCAGGTCTGATTGGTGCAAATATAATGACATTCCTGTGGCCCATCTATTCTTCCACCCGATACGTCGCGTGTGCTTTTGTTTTACTATTCGAACGCATGTATATAATCAAGCGATAAAGTATCCGTCTTCAATTCGAAGAGAAACCGACGCAGGCTGGACCACGCGGAGCCAGAAGATTACCCCATTTGGTCCTGTGTTCCTCTGCAAGAAATGTTGCCACCTTCGCGCAGCAGCATGGTCGTAAAATAGATATAAACATAAATATGTGGAGATAAGGACTTCGGCCACTTTTCGGATGTTACGGTCGTCATGTGTTTCACTGCACAGTGAAATCTGGTATACATTATCGTAAAGGATGTAAAATTTTATTATATTTCCAGCCGAATGTAAACAGTGGTTTGCGAAAAAATAGTCACATTGATCGGCCAGAGCGTCTCATCGATTCGCCGGGTATGATCTTATTGCCCCGCACTTGGACGGTCGACAACGGTGCGTACAGTTGCGAAGCCGTCATGTGTACCTACCACTCGGTGACATACGAATTAACGAAAAGGCCGATTTTTATTGTATTTTCAAATTTTATTATATTTTGGACCTTTATGTTGTGTTCTGTATTTTGCCTTTATGTTCTGTCCTTCATTATCCCAAAGGAAGCATTTTCTGGGAGGCAACAATTGAGAGGGATGCGAAAATTCATTTATCGTTTATGGCCGGCAATTTGGTATTTTCGAAGAGGGCTTCGACAACATCTGGTTGCCAGCATTCTAAAGGGCAATCAAGAACATGGTGCCGTCTTTAAGACTTTTAGGGATTCTTCGGTCTGAGTTAATCCGTATATTGCTTTTTCAGCGGATGGCAGGTACAGGTAAATGGGGACTTCCCACCCGTAAGCACTGTTGTCCATCGTCGAAGTGCGGGACAATACGATCATAATAAACCGCGACTGTAATGAGACGCTCTGGCCGATTAACCTGGCTAGTTTTTTGGAAACATCTGGTTCCAGTATGCCCGAAATATAATAAAATTGTACAGGGTCATCGTTTAATCCTGCGTTTCCACTACAACCGTGCACCGTCCCGGCGTTCGCCGACCTGCTAGTAACCGCTAGATAGACAGCGGTGATGCCAGAGCTTCGAGAATTTTGGGCTGGTCTCTTTCAAATTAACGTTGCAAAGAAATATTCCGAATTTCTCGGCCCGGGTTGAAAAATTTGGGGCCTTTTTCGTATAACTTTTGAAGTATAACAGATATCGGAATGCAATTTGCGCCGCAAAATGAGGAAAAATTATTCCCTCTTATTGATGGATAATTTAACATATTTTACGTTTACTTAATTTTTATTTTAGCAATTTTTTAATCATAATTGTTTAAAAAGATTTTGCAAACTGTTTATTTGATAATGTATTTAACGCTGTTTTTAAAATTCGTGGTGTTGATAAACCATAGGCTAGTTGTTTCTGTATCATTACTTTCATAAATTGAGAAATTACATTTTTATTCAATTACGTGTTATCTGCAAACCTCAGATTCTATTGTTCTGGTTTTCTTTTTTATGATTTTATTCTTAATGCGGTGCATACCTAGATCAGACGTAACGGGTAACTAAGGGGGCGTGACGTTGATTGTAGCGGTGTTTGAATTTTTTTATTCATTTGTTGGAACGATGCACCATTATTGTGGCTTTCACAAGCAGGTGGCGTAAAATCTCTCCGTACAAGGGTATAGCGCCGCAGTCAATCCTGTCGTAGCTAAAAAATTTTAAATTCAGACGAGTACGAGATCAGTTGACATTATTTTCAAACCTCATTATAATAATATGGGATGTGAGTGGTAAACCGATCATAAAAGCGGACCGCGCGGCTCGATTACCTGTGCCGGGAAATTCCCAATACCCTAGCTGTTTGCGACGCTAAAATTTTCGAAGCTCGGGCATCACTCTTGTCCAGGTCGCTGGCAAGTCTCCGCTGGGCCGATGCATGGTTGTAGTGGAATACGTCCGTGAAGCGGTGTTGCCATTTTACAGGTTCGCGCGCGCGCGGGTTGCAGGAATAAACGATGACCCTGTACAGCTCAAGTTCCCTACGCGTAGCGCGTTCAATATAGTGTATTTTGTTTTTACAAAAAAGTCTAAATTGAAGAATTCTACGTATCTGTATTTCACAGTTTGGTCTGTAGTTTTCGTTGACAAATTTACGCCAAAATGGACCAACAATTTATAAGAAAAAGGAGTCAAAAGTTAGTACTTTAATATATTACAATTGATATATTACGAATCTGATTGCGTGATTGGATTCGTTATAAAAGAGTACATCAGTTTCGCCAAACAGATTATTCTATATGGTGCATATTTTCCGAGATATTGCGGAATATCGTATTTTTCACC
Organism: Andrena minutula; assembly: GCA_929113495.1. Classification (NCBI taxonomy): domain Eukaryota; kingdom Metazoa; phylum Arthropoda; class Insecta; order Hymenoptera; family Andrenidae; genus Andrena; species Andrena minutula. Next base: position 28,819,590 of record OV815995.1, read on the forward strand.
CCCAAATATGGATGATTGCTGATAAAAGAAAATACGTGCCAAATATTTTATGTTTCAATAATTTGTGGAATTGCCTTTTGATTTGATAATAGTTGGACCCTTCTTGGTATGTAATTTTCTTAGTTGTATATTATAGCAGGTTGTATTTTGCTCTGCTACTACATAGATAGACCATTTCAAGTGCTCGAATCCAAGTGGGATCCCGAACTCTGCGCGGCTTGTGTCTGGCCGCGGCAGATCGCGGCTAGGATATTGGACCTAGAAGAAGGTCGACAGTTCCGCGCGAGGCTGTTTCGCAAAGTGATCATGATCGCGTTATGCAATTTCGAGACATCCAACTCTGCGAGGCGTGCCTCGCGAGGAATCCTCGCAAAGTCGATACGCACCTTATGGCAGACCTTTTCTAGTACCCAATACGTCAGCGCGTGCTTCTGTATTTGATATTGCAACGCGTGTTTATACGCGAGAGATAAGTGATCATCAGGTCGGCGCATACGTTCGTTCGCTTTATTGATACAAATTGTTTTTTACAAATATAAGAGAGTTCCTATTCTTTTGCAATACGGCGTCAGACCGCTTGCTGTATCTAAACTATCTCTTCATTCAAACAAGCAATCCTTTGAAAAATTTCCATATATTTGTATACTACATAAAAAGGCGAATTGAATAACAATACCAGAATGTATCATTTGAAGTATCTGATGTTAAAATAATTTTAAATGTATTCATTGACGTACCGCAGTAAAACACAAATTAAAAGAAATGAATATGTTTCAAAAACATGGTTTGTTATAATTGGAAATATATTTATATTTTTAAAAAACACTTTGTATCAATATATTGATACACGGTTTGTTATAATTAGCAAATTTACCACTTCATCTAGGTGCCAGAAAAGTGGCCAAAAAATATAAATATTGAAGAAAAATGTTTTGGGTTCAAGGCTGGCGACTGCGGCCGGCGACGGTCCCACTAGTGCAAGGGAGAAGTATGCATCTGTTTCTCCCTTGCACTAGTGGGACCGTCGCCGGCCGCAGTCGCCGGCCGCACATTGGAACGGCAGCCTTGAAAAGTATGAAATATATTTATATTTGTAATAAACACTTTCTATCAATAAAGCGAACGAACGTATGCACCGACCTAATAATGCCTATTTTATATGATTAGTAGAGTCTATTGGAATACACTATTGGAAGATTGCCCAAATATTGTACAATTTCGTAAGAATGTATTAACACTTTGTGAACAATACCTATTTTTACATTGGTACCACAATAACATGGATACAGGTTTGCAGATATTTATGCACTTTCCATAGTATGTATTTATCAAATTTTTTTAGTTTTATTGAAATTGTTGACGTTATTTTTTTAAATAACCTCAAACCTTCTTATGAGTTGTATATTAATTCAAATTTTTATGAACTTGCTTAATAATATTCAGCATTTTCAACGTGAAAAATGGAATATTGCATTTTCCCATATTTCTTGGGATTCAGGCCCATTGTACGATATAGAATACAAGTGATTACTCCATTATTAGCAAATATTGTCAAATCTTGTTTTCGCAGTTGCAAGGACAAATATATGTTGATTATACATGTTCGCGGAAGATAACTAAAAAGTCGAAAATTACTGATATTTTTTCAATGAGTTTCTTATAAAAAAATAAATATATATAACGAATTATTTGCTATTATTTTGCAGAATCGATACTAATTATTTTTTACCCCTTTAACTTTACTTTAACAAACTTTGAAATAAACTATTTAAATTTTTGCATAAAACAACAAATTTGACATGTGTTTACACGCAAATCAGATGTAGCCGTCATGATATTTTTACATTTTTTTTTACAAGAGATCATATTATTAGTTTACAAGAAATATATATATAAAAAAAAACATAATTCCATAAGTTATGAATTCTGACTTCTTTCCTTACTTCTGGACAATCTGTCCGAATGTGAGATGGATCGCAGAGCGGCTAGAGTCGCAGAGCGGCTGGAGTCGCTAGACTGCTTCTGGAGCAGTAGAGCGGCAGCCGCTGCGCGACTTGGCGATTCTGCTGTTACGACGGAACACAGACAGTCGTGGCATTGTGTAGTGTCTCGAGTACCCTAGGCTGCTCAAGAACCAGACGCGCATAGGCTATAGCAATCCTGGCGCGGCCGCAGCAGTCGCAGTCGCCCATAGGAGTTGGGATGAATGCTTTTCCATTGTACCAGTCATCGCGACAGCGGCTGTAGCCGCCGGTCGCAGTCGCTGGCGGCTGTAGCCGCTTATTGGAACGGCCACCTTTACCGGACGGTGTGTCACCGTGTTGACATGCTCTCGCACGCACGTTTAAATCCGCGCGACAGCTGATCGGCGGAGTTCGGCTGCAACAGAGGTCAACGAACGTCGCTATTACTTTTCCCTTCTTTTTATTTATATATTTCCCTACCACGTAATTTAAAACATATATGTTGTCTATTGTCCATACTCCTTTCCTAAATCCCACCTGATTACTTGGGATCATCCTCTGCGCTTCGACCTCCTTCTCCAACCTCGCTGCCAGTACCGTTGCATAAATTTTGTATGCTGACGGCATCAGTGTCACGCCCCTGTAATCGTGAACGTCCTCTCCTCCTCCTTTCTTCACTAGTGGTACTCGTTTAGAGTAAAGTATTTATCGCATTAAATAGTATTCATACGATAATATTTAAAAACTTCAAGAATTAAAAACAAAAACAACAAAAACTGGAAAGAAACATTTTTTAAAATATCATATAACGCAGTTGTTTTTAATGCCATTTTTCTTTTATAACTTATATTGTAATCTAGGATCGATGTAGTTTTTGCCACGTTTTGGGGATTTTGCACCACTGTGCGCTGCCTGTAACAGTGTAGGTACTGTGACACAGCGAAATTAGTATATAAAAGACACTACAGTTAATATGGAATTATTTTTTTCGTATTTTTAAAATCGAGGCCTCGAACCAAAATTTACAAAATAAATTTTTTTTTGCATTTTTGACTGTTGGAAAAATGATTTTTCAACCTGAAAAAATGTATTCAGATAGGCCGATTCTTCTTCATTAAAATAAAAAAGGAATCACCTAAATGTATGTATGTATGTATAGTTTATTGTTCCCCTCGGGGTTACAATCCTCTTTACAAAATTCCTTACCCTAGCCATCCTTTACCGCTTAATCCTAACCTTACATTCTACCTTAGCCTATAGCCTTATCCTATTTCTTATCTCTATTCTTAAGACTACTCGCTATTTACAATATTTACATATTTACATAATTACATAAGAGAGAGAGAGAGAGAGAGAGAGAGAGCGCGCACTATACCCTCCTCCACCGCCTTTCCGCTCCTAGTCTATCTCCCCCCGTTCCTGCCTTCCCCTGTTTTTACGTCTACCCTCCACCTTTTACTTCTAATTTCTACTTCTTGGGCTTCCGTTTCCCCTTTCACCCCCTTCTCGCTCCTCCTTTGCATTCCTCTTACTCTCTTTTCTTCTTCTCTCCTTTCCTCCGCACTCACCTCACCGCTCTCGCATTTTCTCCTTCTCTCCTTCTCTCGACCTCTCTCATCCACCCCTCCCCCTCCCCCTCCCCCCAAAATCCTTCCCACATTCTCCTGCCATCCCCCATCCTCCTCCCCCATTCTCCCACACCTCTCCCATACATGCTCCCACGTCTCTTCTTCACTTCCGCATACTCTGCATTCCCTCCTTCCTTCTGTTTCCCAGTGCCACCCTTCCCGTACTTCATTCCCAAGCCTAAACCTAATCACCCTCTTCCATCTGTTTTCCCCCCAGCCTTTTTCAGGTATCCCGGAATTCCCTCCCCCTTTACCATCCCGTACCACCTGTTTACCCTTGACTCCCTAATCCTCTCCCACCTCTCGTCCCTCTGCTGTTCCCTATCTTTTTCCTCTATCTCCCCCCCACTCCGTGTCTCCACTCCCTCCCCACCTGCACATGAACCCTCTCCTTTCCTTCTCCCATCCTGACTTCTCTCTATCAGACCGTTCCCTCTCCTCCATTTCCTCCCAACACCTCCTTGCTAATTCTCCCGTCCGCCCTTCCCTCAGCTTCCCCTCGTACCTCCATGCCCTTTTTCCTGCCTTCGTCCTCCACTTATCCCTCTGTACCTCCTGCCTCACCATGTATCCCGGCGTCCACCAGTCTACTCCCATTGTCCACCTTATGCTCCTTTCCTGCCCTTTTTCTATCCTTTCCCTCTCTTTCCAGCCCCAAATTTCCCCTCCGAACCCCATCACTGGCCATACCAGCAAATCCACTAGCCTCAACCTCCTGGCCCAATTGTCCTTAAACCTCCTCTTACCTATCCCCCATACTATAAACCCTAATACCCTAGCCTCATAACTGCTGCTGCCTTTCTTACCCTGTCTCTCACCTGCGCTTCCTGCCCTCCGTTTCTTTGCAGCACATACCCCAGATACTTCATCTCCTTCACCTCCTCCACCCTCACCCCTTTCCAATACCACCTTGCTCTCTTCATCCTCCCTCCCCCTTTCCTGAACCTCATCACCTTCGTCTTCTCTACATTCAGCTCCAGCTTTTTCCTCTCCAGGTACCCTTCTAACCCCGCCATCATCTCTCTCATCCCCTCTTCGTCCTCCGCCATCAGCACCATGTCGTCCGCGTAAGCCAACGTATACACTTTTTCTCCCCCTATCTTCACTCCTCCCCACCCTCTTCTCCTAAACACCTCCTCTATGTCCGCTATTACTATATTGAACAGCATCGGGCTCAGAGGGCAGCCTTGCCTTACCCCCTTTTCTGTCCAGAACGCCTCTCCGAGTTCTTTCCCCACCCTCACTCTGCTCTTCGTTTCCCTGTACATCTCCTCTATCCTTTCCCTCAGCCCTTTCCTAATCCCCCTTTCCTGCAACGCCTCCCCTAACACCTTCCTGTCTACCGAATCAAACGCAGCTTTGAGATCTACAAACATGGCCACCCTTCTCCCTCCCTTCTTCGCCAATTGTCTGTTTACCACGTAATTCAATACGTATACATTGTCAATCACCCCCATCCCCTTCCTAAACCCCGTTTGAATCACCTAAATACAATAAATAGTTTTCGAGATAAAAATTCATAAGTAGAACCCATTTTCACGAAAATAGGGTGTTGGCCAATTCAAGAATATTATTTCTACAAATTTGAAGCAGTACTTACTATAGTATTTATGCCAACGCCTGCTGGGTGGTAGGGACATCCAACAATTGTGGTGTCGGCTGCCGCAAACCTCTGATACAGAAAATATCAATAAAAATGTGTAGAACCGGCACTGTCGTAAATCTCACCGTATTAGCAGCCTAACAAATTTAACGTTTCTAACACAAGATAATTGTATGATTGGTTTCGGCGCACAGGTTCGTCAATTGACCGAAAAAAATTGACCGAACCTGTGCGCCGAAACCAATCATACTAATTATTACGGTCGAAATTATATTTAAAAAATTTTTTACAAGATAATTGTTGTATTAATTGAATAAAATTTGGTTCACTGAAATGCTTATTTCAGATCTGAAATTCTTTGTATTTAGTTTGTATTAGTTTTACTAAATCTATGCCTTCTTCCAATAAATAATTTATGAATGTGATAGGTTCTGGAAGTAGTGTTGGCCGACGGGCCTCCAAAGCGATTATCGTCTACCAGTGACATGATATCCACTGTATTGTCAGTACAACAATCAGCATTAATATGCAACAGTCTTCAAAGGCGTGGTATAACTGATGTTGGAGAAATATCGTTGGATTTACATCGTCCTGAAGATAAACATCCACGTTATACAATTTATATTTTAGACCAGCCCAAAGTACATGGTACAAAAACATATGCTGCGTTTATAGTACCACAAGGAAAGTAAGTTCCTGTTTATTTCACGTAAATACTTAGCAGCAGTAAATATTCAAATATAATAACGAATACTATACGCTTCTCACCATATTAGAGAAACAGATTGGCTATTTAGTTCAAAAGAAGGCAGGCAACAGGTTCTTAAAAACGCTCAACGAGATAGACTTGCAATTGTTACGCTATGCAGAGAACATAAATTTGAAAGCTGGGATGCTGTTAAAAGTGAACTTCAAGAATGCATTCTAAATTTGGCACCAGATGGTTTGTCTGGCAAAGGCAATATCCCATTCTTATCGTTGGGTTCAGATGTAGGAGTAAGAGTGATCTGCTACGAAGGAAAAAGCGATCTTAGCGGTCCTTTTGTTGTGGAAGAAATCGAAAAAGATGGTTACGAGTTTAGGAGATTAGTGTTTTTAAACAATCCTTATGTTATTCAAACTGAAGCTCGCCTTAAACATGGTATTTAAATTTTATTACTCTAGGTATATATTCAAATATTTTAATAACATTCTTAGTCTGTGTATCATTCTTTTCAGTGAAATCCAGACGTGGAAAAATGAAGAAAGTTATTAACCCGAATTTTTTAGCATGCGATCATCATTTATATATGAGTATCGGTGTTAATGCTGTAATAAATCCTACGGAACCTGATGAGTGTATGATCGTGGGATTAGGTGGAGGAAGCCTCTGCACATTTCTATACAACTGTTTTCCTAAAGTACGTATATGCTGTTTCAAAGTAATTGCTGATATTGTTAAAAAATATTAGTAAAATATTTTATGGAATAATTATATTTTTGGAGTAATTATATTTTTACAGTTGAAAATTGTTGCGGTTGAAATCGATGAGACGATGTTAAAAATCGCTACTGACTATTTTGGTCTTCCTGTCGATGACAGAATGAAGGTCGAAATTGCGGATGGCATCCGGTTCGTCAGCGAAAATGCAGCGAATGGGAAAAAGTACAAGGCTATACTTTTTGATGTAGATAGTAAAGACACTACGGTTGGACTGCGTTGCCCGCCAAAACAGTTCCTAGAAATATCTATTATACGATCAGTTTCCGAATGTCTAACGGCCGATGGTTTATTTATTTTGAATTTGGTCAGCCGAGATCAAAGTATCACCAGAAAAGTGAAAAATGATTTAAAGTCTACATATAAATCCATAGCATGTTACTCTATGCAAGATGACGTGAACGAAATTATTATATGTTCCATGATAGAAAGCGATTGTGTCGAGTGGAAGAAGAAACTAAAAGTGTCTTCCGCAACTTTAAATGAACAAGTGTCGTCGAGACAGTTGTTAAGTAATGCAGATATATTTGACTTGTCGTCTTTTATGGAAAATTTGACCGTAGAATCGTAATTAGAATGTATCATTATTATTCGTAAGAGTGTAATGTCGTACAGTGTAACCTATATTGAAATTTTCCTGAAATTCAAAACTACAATAAAATTAAAGTTTATTATTATACTGCAAATCGTGAACATGTTTTGCTTACCCACGTTATAGGTACAGCCAGTCACATATGTAAGAGCGTGCCCGCGATATTTACGATAATAGGGAGACTGTTGTTACAAGCTAAGCATTTGCTCTGCATTAACTGGCATATCAGTGATGAAAAGATAATTGTTGTCGCAACTGAAAATGGATCAAATATTCAAAAACCTGTTAATGATACTTGCGGGGCTGCTAGACATATTTCATGCTATACTCATTCGAACATTCGATTATTCGCTCATTAAACATTCCGTTATTGTTGCTGATGAGTTACGGTGGGTCAGTGACCTTAAATTAATCCAAAGTATTGCGATACGTTGGAATTCAACCTTCGCAAAGTTAACACGATTTATTTTACTCTTCAGAGAAGTTTGATCGATTTTATTGAATATCCTCGCTTCACCTTCAATATTGACTGCAATTGAACTAGGGCTGCAACGAATATTCGAATTACACATCGAGATCGAGTGGGATAGAGCGATCTAACCGATGAACGTTAAAGCAATAGCGTAGGCATCTTTAACGGTTAACCATTAATATATAATAACATAAAAATTTCCTCATTTTTCACAATATGTTTAAGAAAGTATTATCGTGATACCAACCCAATGATAATATTTTCCTGAACGTATTGTGAAAAATAAGGAAATTTTTATGTTATTATATATTTTTTATTTTATTTTAACTATTTTACGGATGACTCCTTTTATATACAAAAGTTTACAAAATGTTGTGAAGAAATAAATGAATGGGACGTTATTCAAACGCTGTGTTGGTGGCCATGGCTCGTCGCGCTTCTACTTTGAAGGAAGTAAGTGGGGATGTAAAAAAGTTTAGTCGATAAGCGTAGGTATTGGCTAACTTGCATACCCTAGTAATCGGATCAGTGTGACCAAAGGGAGAAGAATAGAATTTGGGTTTGAATAGAGGAAAGCTCCTGAGTCGTCTTTCAGGCGTATTTAAATTAATCTGTTGAAGAAGGTGTGGGCAGTCTATTTGCCCATTCAACAATTTGAAAAGAAAGACCAAGTCCGAAACCGTCCTTCTATCCTTCAAGCTGACAAGTAAACATTCACTTATAAGGAATGGAGTTTCCCGATTTGGAATATATATCTTTAAAGTACTTATAGTAACTAAGAAATCCTGAAAATTATATCTGCAATGGACCTATTTTACTCATGTTATCAATAACATTCAATGTAGCCTCAAGGCTAGGGTGGACCTTATTTTTCGACCATCAAATTTGTTTGGTCCCGTACGCCAGAAATGTGACACTTGGTGGGAAAATGATCTTAAAAAAATTTCAGCCCGATTGGACCACGGGAAAAGGACGTGCAACGAATTTGAAAATTTTGAACTTTTGAAACCTTGACATAAATATACATTATGATATATCGTTGAATTTGTATTTTTTTTCTGTTTAAGAATATATACACAGCATATATGATTGTTAACAAGAAAAACGTCCGTGACCTTGAAAACTCGAAAGAGTGACCTTGAAAAAAAAATTTCCTTCCATTATATTCGCCTCTTTATATGCTACAACTTTTGTCTGAAGAGTTTCTTCGTATATCCATAAACGATGCAGATATTAAACATTTTCATTTAAAGGCCCATACAGCTTGTAGAAAAAAGGTATACAATGGTATATACAGGTCCATTTTAAATTTCATGTGAAATAGTTGCATTTGTGACAACAGTACAGTTTTTTAAATATTTAATTCGTACATGTATGGAATTGCGAGTTTTGAAAGCCTTCGAAATGCAGCTACAGCTGACTCAGGTAACCAGTTTGTACCCCTCAGAAACCGTTAGAATTCTACCTGCGCAGGAAGGGGTGGGACAGAAGGTCCGAAAACTCATAGTTTGACGATTATGTTCTGAGCGTTCAGCGAGGTAACAGTGAAATATCGCAGTGAAAGTGAAAGTGAAATGGAAGGTACAAGGAAAAAATTATATTTACTCGATCATGACGAAAGTCAAATTATCGGTGCAAAATTGCCATCCAACGGGCAAGTCTTAAGAGTCCTATTTCACAATCTACGTAATGTGAAATTAAATCTTAAGTCTAGTGCTTCTTTAGTTATTAGGGAAGTTCAAATATTTTGGGACAAAGCACGAATTCCAACAAAAAGACCACAACATTGCATTGACAAACTAGATACATTGTATCAGGAATGGGTGACTTTGCATAAAAGTTTAAAAGTTGCAAACGTAGTACTGAAACCCACAAAAATCGGGAGAAGGAGTTTGTAGACAAGCTAGATGACCTTTTTGATATTGCACCCGCCGATGTGTTGGAAACTATTAAAATAGAGGAAGACAAACTTTTTCTACTAAGTCAACGAAAAAAAGGACGTCCTGGTTCCATGATTGGAATCGATAATAGATTGTACCGGAAAGAACAGAAAAAAGCGTTTCGGAAGAAGCAAGAAGAATCGAGACAGGCGCAGTGTGAAGTAGAAGCTATGCAAGGTAAGTATTCTTTATGCAATTCATTTTTAAAACTCAAAATATTGATCGTTATCTTAGATATACAGGGTGTAAACAGTATACGTAGCAATATTTTAGGGGGTGGTAGGGGAGGTCCAATGGAACATAAAAGTCCTATGACATAATGTCCGATCTGTCTCCATTTTACAGTAATAATGCCTCAAAGTTAACATGTCTATATGCTAAACTAATAGTCGCAAGATTCCATAATTTTGCACATACATTGGAGACCACCAGTAGAGTAAAATGGTCTGAATACATTTTGTTGTATCTTGTATAGTTTCGCTGTTATAAAGGTTTAAACATCAGAGATGTTTGTGGAAAAGATCGTCGCTACACGCACACAGATGAGCCGTAGCACAAAGACCGCCCGTTGTGAGCTGTACAAGATGACCCAGTAAGCAAGTAACTACGGGCCCCTTACAGTAGCGGTCCCATTGAGGATCTGTTTGGAGTAGCGGAGGCACTTAGGGTCGTCAGCTAGAAAATAAGAAACAAGTGAACGAAAACTCTACACGTGTTCTTAGGCCAGGCGTGCAGTGGTGGCAATTTGTTGCATGACAGCTCACGAAAAATGCATTGATTTACATGGAAGTAAATTCCTTTGACGAAGTGACTGCAAAACGTGTTGTTTTTTTTCAGAAAGTGATAAAACTGTTTCTTTTCTTTTAGTGTGATTAAACTGTCACGCAACAAGCTGCTGTCAATGCGTGGCTACTCTGACCTGAATGTGTAGTAAAGAAATACAAATTTCGCTACCTACATTTATTTACAAAAGATGCTCGAAATAGTTGCCGTTTGCATCCAGACACGCCTGACACCTACGTAACCAATTGTCGCGAACGCGGGCGAATATTCCAGGCTGCTCGCGTATAACGTTACCAGCATGAAATACTCTACCTTGCAATTCCTCTAAGGTTTCAAATTCGATGTCTGTGTATACTAATGGCTTCATGTGGCCCCATACGTAAAAATCCATTGGATTTAAATCTGGGCTTCTTGGTGGCCACGCAACCGTACCATTCCGTGCAATTATTCGGTTCCCCCATATTCGTTCCATAGCTGGTATAGCTCTTCCCATATGGGCTGGGGCGCCGTCGTGAAGAAGCCACATATTTCTTCGAGTGGCCAGGCAAATATCTTCTAACAGAAGTGGCAAATCCCGTCGAAGAAATCTAGCATATTTTGCGCTATCTAGACGCGCCGGCAAAATATGCGGTCCGGAATACGGCAACGCGTGCTTTTCTTTTGAAAATCGAACGCGTGTTTATACTCGAGAGATAAGGGATCTGTCTTGCATTTGACGGTAGGGTGAGCAGGCGGGACTACGCGCAGTCAGCGGACTACCCCTTCTTTTCCTGTGTCTCTTCGCGAGGCGTATTGATGTTGGATAATACTCTTTAATTTCTAGTTCTCCAAAATTAATCAGGCTGGTAGAGAACGATTTACTACAGTTTTGGGTAATTTATGGCTTAACTGGTTCCGCCTCGTAGCAAACGTGAACTCAGGGCCTCGGGAAACGGAAACAGGATTGGTATGCTTTTTCTCCTTTTGTAACAATTCGAGGACTTTTCTGTTTCTCGTCTCTTCGGACCCTTTCGAACCGAAACACGTGGTGTCTGCTGTCTATCTCTAAGCAATGGGTACATTGGCAGTAAAAGAAGGGAGCGCGGGCTTTTGTGAAAGTGTAGGATAGTTCGTTCGTTGCACTTCTGCAACGGACATGTGCCTCGAAAATGTGCTTGCTTCTTTTTACCTAAAGCATCTTGTCCCGGAGTTAACTCATAATGGAACGAGAAAAACTACTTGGAGTAGAGGAACTTGCTTGGAAAAATCCTGTCAGTTTGCAATCGCGTCAGAGAAGTGTTTTCTACACAAGTGTATTACACGTTGTTCCAAGCATAAACCTAGAACAACGGAGACGCAATTACTGCTGTACGAGCATTTGGGCAGCTATATCCGCGGCACCGGACGCCAAGTGAAAATTCATTTTCACCAATTTTTATAAGGTACGAACGCGTTCCATGAAAAATAAATTAAGTGATCAGTGTTAGTAAGAGTGCAGTGAAGTGAATATTCGTTATCTACATTAACCCAATCGCACTTGACGTTGCGACCCTTTTACTTTGGTTAGTGTCGCGTACCTGGGACCAGCTGTGCACTGGACGCATCCGTCGCTGACCAGCATCAGTTCAGTGACCTAGTGCCGTAGGTTTTCAAGCTGCAGGTGAATTTCCGAAAGAGTGAGTTTTAGTTACTTTATTGGTGATTATTAGTTATTAAATTTAACGCAGGCTATGGCTTATTTCCGGCGATATTTATCTATATTTCCGTACCTAAATTTTGTCTCCGGGGGTTTTAAACAGACTTATTCATCATCAGCAACAGTGTTGGCCGTTATTAAACTACGGATTCTTATCACAATAACGAACTACGATCACGTTTTGTTTATTTCCTGTTACATTACTTTTTCATTTAAGCGATATTTGAAAACGAAATCTACGTATTTCTTGTCCTCTCACTTCAAATAATTATTATTTTTGATTCTGTTTTAAAAAAAAATGTGTATTCACTTTTTTACGTTTGACATGATTTGCCTCGATTTATCTTTTACTCGTAATTCACTTTAAATGACAACCAAACGATGACGAAAGGTATCGATTGCCGTCGTTTTCGCAGAGATCTGATGAGAAATGCGGAGCTGAAAGAGTTTGGTTCTTAATAGGCATTCAAACCCCTTCAAGGGTCGGAAGCCATAAACTTGCGGTGAAGCATCATGGTGTGTTGTCTTCGCCACGGGATATGATGCGGCATCTCCTTGAGTCGAGTCGCTGGAGGATCACTCTTAAGAGTCTTTCCTTCCGAAAAACACACCACTTTGGGAATTACATGAAAGATCAGAAGTCAACACCCTGTTTCAATGTGTTGGTCTCACCAATATGCGCGAGCTACTACCCGTTTCAAACGCATGGTGCAAACTTTAGGGCATTATTACTGTAAAATGGAGACAGATCGGACATTATGTCATAGGACTTTTATGTTCCATTGGACCTCCCCTACCACCCCCTAAAATATTGCTACGTATACTGCTTACACCCTGTATAATATAAGATATATTGGTCTTTACTGACACTTGTATATCGTTTAATTCAAGACGGAACAATAGACATAGTAGCATCGTCCAACGAAGAAGATAGTCACCTATCAAGTGAGGGTGAAAATATTGAGTTTGTTATTCCCGTGGATGAAGCTGGTCTGAGCAACCCTAAAAAAAGACGTGCTCAAATTGATATAATTACGCCAAAACTTATTGCAACCCTTGACAAATGCAAAGTAAGCGATCGTGATGCTGTTCGTATAATAACAGCAACAGCTCAAGCTCTTGGTCATGACCTAGACGACTTAATTATTAATCGAACGTCTATACGGCGTCATCGCACAGATCTTCGAGCACAACTTGCCGATAAGTATCGTGTAGCGTTCAAAGATCGTGAGCTTGGTGCTATTACACTACATTGGGACGGAAAGCTGTTGCCAGCTTTAATAGGCAATGAGAAAATGGAGCGTTTACCTGTATTAATAACTTGCAGAGGTATTGAGCAGTTGCTTGGAATCCCTGCAATTCTATCGGTTACTGGGGACAAACAAGCTTCTGCGGTATACGATTTAGTGCAGAAATGGGATTTAGATGACAAAGTGCAAGCACTTTGCTGTGACACAACGTCATCGAACATGGGACGTTTCCAAGGGGCATGTATCCTTCTCGAACAAAAATTTCAAAGAGATTTGCTATATTTTCCTTGCCGGCATCACATATATGAAATTATTTTACGTAGTGTTTTTGATGTGAAATTAGGGAAATCATCGGGTCCAAATATTCCACTTTTTAAGCAATTTCAGCAGGCTTGGCCCGAGATCAATAAATCGAATTTTGTGGCAGGAATTGAAGACGAGTACGTCCATCAATCTACAATTGCAAATATTACAGAAGTGCTGGAGTTTGCAATGCAAACATTGAAAAACATTAAACAACCACGAGAAGATTATAAAGAATTCTTGGATCTTACAGTTCTTTTCTTAGGCGGAACTCCTAGAACAAATTATACATTTCGAGTTCCAGGAGCTTTTCATCACGCTCGATGGATGGCCAAGGCGATATATTGTATAAAAATATATTTATTTCGAAAAGAATTTAACTTGACTAGCGAAAAGGCCACTGGAATTTGGGACATTTGTATTTTCCTTGCCAATTTGTATTTAAAAGCATGGATACAAGCTCCAGTGGCAACAGAAGCCCGGCGACAAGATTTGGAATTTGTAAATAATTGATCCGCTTATCGTCAAATTGACGATACAATAAGTCGCACTGCAATAAGCAAAATGATCAATCATTTGTGGTATTTGGCACCAGAAACTGCCGCATTATCATTTTTCGATAGTGCCATTGGGAATGACACTAAAGTAAAAATGATAGAGGCAACAAATACCAGTGTAGACAGTGACGACAACGAATGCCTTAAAAAATATCAAATTCTTCCAAAGGATGTGGAACAATTGATCAACAAAAATATGGAACATTTTATATCTCCTGATTCCAAAAGATTCTTTGAAAGGTTTTTAATACCTACCACATTTTTTGAAAAAGACCCTTCTACATGGGATGATGACGAGGCTTTCCAAATTGGGTGAAACATCGTGAATGGATTAAAAGTGGTAAATGACACCGCTGAGCGTGGCGTTAAACTTATGGAAGAATATAACAAAATATTATCTAAAAATGAAGAGGAGAAACAATTTATACTGCAGAATGTGATGGAATATAGAAAGCAGTATCCTGACGTCACAAAGAAGAATTTATCGAAGGATTTTTAAAGCATTTTTAACATACATAAACGAACCCCTAATAAATACCTCCGTGGCTATTTGAATTTTTAAGACGCATTTAAGACTGTGTTTGTTAACACAGTCGCGTCTAGGATAAGATCTGCTCGGTCTTATCGAACGTCCACGAGCAGGTCTGGGACGAAACGCTTAGGGTATCCATAATTTAGAAACTTACATGATAGGTTAAATGCAAGGTGAGCGTATTCAAACGTTGTATCGGGAATTGAGACAGGTTCTGCTAGGTCCTACTGACGAGTCCACTAGCAGATCTGGGACGCAATACTTTGATAACATTTCTATTCGTAATTTACATAATAACTATAGTAACTTATTTTCAGTCTTAGAACTGCTTTTCTTCTGTATAATGGAGCGATATAATGAAAATAAAAAATGTTTAAAATCTGCATCGTTTATGGATATACGAAGAAACTCTTCAGACAAAAGTTGTAGCATATAAAGAGGCGAATATAATGGAAGGAAATTTTTTTTTCAAGGTCACTCTTTCGAGTTTTCAAGGTCACGGACGTTTTTCTTGTTAACAATCATATACAGGGTGTTACTCTACCTATAGTCAATATTTTGGGGGGTGATTCTACAGGCATATATAAGTCGAAAATCAAGAGTGACGAAATTGCGGTAAATGCTTCGTTTATTAATTATCGATGGTTAAAGATTGACGTCTGGATCGCCTGAATCAGCCTGAATGACGGCAACTCGACGCACAGCGGGCCGCGCGAGGCAGGCCAGCCAAGGGGCGTGCAGTGGCGGCGGATGCGTGACGGATTTGCCATGTAGAGCGCATACTTACTTACCTACCTCGCCGAAACTGTGACATACGATACTTGCAATAATTTATGAAAAGATGCAAACGTTGTTCGGCATTAAACCTGCCTACTCGTAAAAATCCACAAGGGCATATCAAAACCCGCCCAACGGGATTCTCAAGTAGAGAGGGTGAATGCCATTGCCTTTGAAAATATTGCCCTCAAAAATCACCCACACGGCCATCCAAAGCACCGCGATTGTCCCGTCCGCGATTGTTCACTTAATTACACACACGCACTACGATTAATTTTCTCGCGAGTGTACATGTCTTCGCGCACTGCGATTGTCCCGTCCGCGATTGTTCACTTAATTACACACACGCACCACGATTAATTTTCTCGCGAGTGTACATGTCTTCACGCACCACGATTGTTCACTTAATTACACACACGCACCAAGATTAGTTTTCTCGCGAATGTCCATGTCTTCACGCACCGCGATTGTCCGGTCCGCGATTGTTCACTTAATTACACACACGGACCACGATTAATTTTCAGTCTTCACGCACCGCGATTGCAGTCTGTGCTCGCGTTGACGACAGTCGTCAAACTGAGGAGACCTTGGCCAAATCCCTGCGCGAAGGACACGAACAACGTTACGAATAAACAACCTACATACAATGTATCGCTACACCTTCGCCGAGTGGCTCAAGCGATGATACACAGCTTATGCAATAAATTAAATTCTTTATTCTTCATGGAATCGATAGGTATGGCAGTGACACCAATGGATTCTCTATGTTTTTCCGATAAAAATCATACCAAATGTAATGTAAATCGGATTACTTTTAACGAAGCTAATTTTACATGAGGCCCGCGTGTGCCTGTGCTAGAGAATCACAGCTGTTTCGCACGGCCAGTCAATGCCCCCGACGAGACCGTTCCGCGCTGAGTTTCGTGGCCTCCGACCGCGACGCTCGAGATCAGGGGGCCATACAATGTTGCGCACTAGAAAGCGACGAATCTGAAATTACAGTAAAGTCTCGTTAGCCGCTCGCTGGGCAGGACTGACATTGAGCACGTATCGTGACAAAACCCTAATTCCGGGTGTGAGTTTCTCGCTTCTTTCTGGCCGAAGGGGGGAGCGAGATGGAAGACTGCGTGCGCGACCGGCGTGCGCGACAGACGCGAGCGCTCCCATGTAATCGTAACTGCTTGACGCATGCGCGCGGCGGTCAGATAACCACGCACGGCTCCAGTCTTTCTTGCGCCATAGGCGAACTTGTCAAATTGAGCCCTTTATTATTGTACATTTATTTCAGTTTATTGATGTCCTTACTCTCAATTTTTATTCGTAGTTTAAAACCGTTGTAGTACAATGTGTAGTATTTTATTTAAAAATTTATTTTCAGCAATGCCAGCAATGAAAATACCATTTTGCACCTCTTGTCCAACTTACGCCCTAGCAGTTGCCTAATTTTGCAGAGTAAAGTCATAAATAATCTCAAATAAATGTATTATAATAAAGGGCGCAATTTGAGAAGTTCGCCTACGGTGCAAAAAAGACTTGAGCCGGGCCTGCGTCAAGATTTTGCGAAACGGTTCTCGTTGTCACCGTAACCGCTTGCGACCTTCGCGCACGCCCGTCACGCACGCAAAGGACGGAGTGTTGTGGCGTCCGAAAGACGGAGCGAGACAAAACATCAATGCGTCGTCTGTCTCGTAACTTTCCACGCTCGCTTTCAGTGCCTTCGCTCGCTCTCGTTCCATCTCGCTTTCGCCTTTACCGGACAAGAGTGAGAGAAAAGTGGTGGGGATAGCGAAAAGTCAGTATCGTGTACAGTAAATCGAACGGCTAACGAGACTTTACTGTATTCTGCATTTCTCATCAGATCTTTGCGAAAGTGGCGTCGATCGATTCCTTATGGAAAAACATAGAGAATCCATTGGTGTCACTGCCATACCTATCGATTCCATGAAGAATAAAGAATTTAATTTATTGCATAAGCTGTGTATCATCGCTTGAGCCACTCGGCGAAGGTGTAGCGATACATTGTATGTAGGTTGTTTATTCGTAACGTTGTTCGTGTCCTTCGCGCAGGGATTTGGCCAAGGTCTCCTCAGTTTGACGACTGTCGTCAACGCGAGCACAGACTGCAATCGCGGTGCGTGAAGACTGAAAATTAATCGTGGTCCGTGTGTGTAATTAAGTGAACAATCGCGGACCGGACAATCGCGGTGCGTGAAGACATGGACATTCGCGAGAAAACTAATCTTGGTGCGTGTGTGTAATTAAGTGAACAATCGTGGTGCGTGAAGACATGTACACTCGCGAGAAAATTAATCGTGGTGCGTGTGTGTAATTAAGTGAACAATCGCGGACGGGACAATCGCAGTGCGCGAAGACATGTACACTCGCGAGAAAATTAATCGTAGTGCGTGTGTGTAATTAAGTGAACAATCGCGGACGGGACAATCGCGGTGCTTTGGATGGCCGTGTGGGTGATTTTTGAGGGCAATATTTTCAAAGGCAATGGCATTCACCCTCTCTACTTGAGAATCCCGTTGGGCGGGTTTTGATATGCCCTTGTGGATTTTTACGAGTAGGCAGGTTTAATGCCGAACAACGTTTGCATCTTTTCATAAATTATTGCAAGTATCGTATGTCACAGTTTCGGCGAGGTAGGTAAGTAAGTATGCGCTCTACATGGCAAATCCGTCACGCATCCGCCGCCACTGCACGCCCCTTGGCTGGCCTGCCTCGCGCGGCCCGCTGTGCGTCGAGTTGCCGTCATTCAGGCTGATTCAGGCGATCCAGACGTCAATCTTTAACCATCGATAATTAATAAACGAAGCATTTACCGCAATTTCGTCACTCTTGATTTTCGACTTATATATGCCTGTAGAATCACCCCCCAAAATATTGACTATAGGTAGAGTAACACCCTGTATACTGTGTATATATTCTTAAACAGAAAAAAATACAAATTCAACGATATATCATAATGTATATTTATGTCAAGGTTTCAAAAGTTCAAAATTTTCAAATTCGTTGCGCGTCCTTTTCCCGTGGTCCAATCGGGCTGAAATTTTTTTAAGATCATTTTCCCACCAAGTGTCACATTTCTGGCGTACGGGACCAAACAAATTTCACAAAAAAATTTTCATCAAGAGTAGCTAAGGTCCACCCTACTCAAGGCGTATGCGAAAAACGGCAAAATCCTCTTATTTAAGAATAATTGGCTAAAACCTAGCATCTGTATGTTTTTTGTGGTGTTGAATCTGAATATGACATTATTGTTTGCGCAAAACAAAATCCTAAGGTAGTTCTCTTAATAAAAAATCGTTTTTTTTTAGAGATAACTGAAAAAGAAAAGGCTGGGGAATTTTTTAAATAGACGACTTCAAATTTAACATGGTGAAACATGATGAAAATAATTACAATTTTATTCCAACACGATAGAGCAGTCAATGTGAAGATCGTCGAACAATGCATGACTCATACATATACTCATCTCACAGTGAGCACACTTCACAAACGCCAGATTGCCGCACTTGAAACACTTGTCGTTAACAATGGAGTAGAAACAGAAGTTGTAGGGGCTGATCCAAGTCTCAGGCTTCATATCCAAATATCCAGACTTGTAGAAGGCAAAACGGATCATGTTCCGGAATCGGGGTACACTGAACTGGAAGATGGCGAAGGACTGCAGATCCAGGAATCTGTCCCGATGCCAGATGTTCCCGTCGCCGTCTTGAATCGCAGTGTCAATAATGAACCGCACGAATGATTTGTATGGTCTGAAGAAGTACACGTCTAACGGCTGGATCATGCCAGTGCAGCCTCCAGGAATGAGCTGTTTGATAAGCTCGACATCGTTTGGTTTTACCTGATCCGAAAGGGCATCATCTTTGTTAGAAGTCCACGAATCCAGCAGAAGCAGGATCTTCCGCTTCTCCGGAATACTTGGCCAGAAGACGTCAGTGTAGAATGTACGCAGGTCGTCTTTGGTCATGTTAGCCGTGCGCCCGGCATAGGACTTTATGTTTGGCGGATCGTCCTTCTTTGATTTCGGGAAGACGCCTTTAGCTTCGGCTATGAGCACGTACATTGGTCGCATGATTTCGCCATCCATGGTAACGACTGGCATTACCATGTATGAATGAGTCGTTGCGGCAACAGATCCAACTGATGCTCTAATTGCAAACGCTCCTCTTTCACGCAAGGTGCGATAGGAATGGAGCTCTTTCTCGAAGCGACTCTGATCGAAATTCAAAACGTTACAAGGAAGGATGTTATTGTTAATAATGAGCTGACGAATCGTAAGTACGAACTGGACAGCCTTTTCCACGAGAACCGCTTCTTTCGTCTTCCAGTTTTTGCCTACCCGGTGTGTGATTGCACGGCTCACGATCTGGTTCCGGTACTTGAAGCGATACCCCCACGACGGCGAAGCCTTGAAGGAAAGGGTATTCACCGGGTCTATTTCTGCAGCAATTTGAAGTGCCCACAGGCGCAGTGTCCGGTCGTGTATGATTGCGCACCGTTCGACCATCTCCCTAAATTTGACCAAAACTGCCAGATTGGTGGCACGAATGGTCGGCTTATTCCGGGTCTTCTCGTAATCGTAAAGGATTTGTATTTTCGTGATGAGCCTGTACCGCGTCAAGACGGTATTCGCAGCTTTCCGTTTCTTCAGGAGTTCTCCGGTCGCACCATTCGTTGTCCAGAACAAATACGCTTTCTCCTTGTACTCGTTACACAAACTGG
This sequence comes from Andrena minutula, assembly GCA_929113495.1. Classification (NCBI taxonomy): domain Eukaryota; kingdom Metazoa; phylum Arthropoda; class Insecta; order Hymenoptera; family Andrenidae; genus Andrena; species Andrena minutula. Next base: position 28,839,883 of record OV815995.1, read on the forward strand.
TGCGCGGCTTTTTCGTCGGTGACGGCTGGTATTCGGAAGCGCTTGTGGACGACTGCGAAGATGGCGGCTGCTGCGAAGACGATGGCGTGCTAAAATCCATTTCATCATCCCCGAAATCCATGTCGTCTCCCTGATCGTCTCTCTGTCCGATCGCAAAACCCAATGTCTGGATTTCTTCCACTACTTCCATATCACTTTTTAGGAGAGAACAGATGTGTGTGAAAACATTCACTTCTTCCCGATTCATCTGCCGTTCGTTTGTCCCAAACTCGGCTACCAAAGCTCCAACGATGACTTTCGGATCCATCTGCTGTCGATATGTGAACCACTAAATTTGTTGTGAGCTATTGCGTCGCCTGTTTTTGGAGGTCGTAAATCTCCGATGGCGCAACGTCACTCTCTCTGTGGTGTCTTACGACCACAAGAGTTCACTGGAGAGGGTGTGATTAAAGGATGATCTTGAATAAATTGAGGCACCGCACATTTAACAATAACAATGAAAACTGTATTTAACTGAACTAAACTTGAACAAAGGTGATTATGGCAATTAACAAAGAGTTGTAGCAGTCCCTATGTTACCCGTGTGGGTCTTGGTTTTAGACTAACTCTTCGACACTTTCGCTGGCGACAAGGTTACGTCGAAGATTCCCTTTAGGGGTGGAGTTTTACAAAGCAGTGGTAGGAAACGTTGTCTATTGGCAGAAATGATTTGGTTGTAGGTGGTAACGAACTATAGGAAAGGGACAACTGATCAAAGTGTTAGTGAATCCGTGTGCTGGTTGTCACGAGGCCGTCTATTTTCTATCACGGCGATCCTGGGACACTTGGCCATGACTTGGGCTGATCGCCTGCGTTTCCGTTGGTAAAGTTATGTGTTTACAACGGTTCCAGGTCTACGAGGCGCGGACTGACAGACCAAGTGTCTGCCAGATGAGGTTTGGGAAATACAAGGCGCCCTTGTGCGTCCTTGGTGGCCCGGCAACGAGCTAACGTTCAACAAAATTTACAAATTTAAAACTCATGTAGAGATGGAAAATATAATGTTTATTAAAAAAAGGAATAAAGGTATATAAAGTTTGTACAAGTAACAAAGAGATACGCGTTTGTCGTCGCTTCGCTTTCCGTTCGCCTTAAGGCTGCCGGTAAGTGGATTTAGGTAGAAGGGTTTGGTATTAGACATGCAGTGGTCATTTCTCTTGTTCAGGAAAATTATTATTATTATAAAGTGTCTTTATTGCGCAACACAAGTATATAAGCAAGAAAAGGAAGAAAGAAAACAAGGAAACCCAAAGGCGAGGTTCAGTCACAGACTGTTTTTCAACCTAACCTAAACTGGTTATGAATTGGTATCTTGCCCTATGGGCCCAGATGTAACCGCTGGGAGTTAAAAACTGGTTAAAATGGATTTTAAAGCAAATTGGTACGAGTAATCCGAAAAAATATTTAAAAAATTCTCCGGCCTTTCCTTTTTGAATTATCTAAAAAAACCGATTTTTTATTAAGAGAACTACCTTAGGATTTTGTTTTGCACAAACAATAACGTCATATTCGAATTCAGCACCACAAAAAACATACAGATGCAAAGTTTTAGCCAATTATTCTTAAATAAGAGGATTTTGCCGGTTTTCGCATACGCCTTGAGGCTATATTGAATGTTATTGATAACATGAGTAAAATAGGTCCATTGCAGATATAATTTTCAGGATTTCTTAGTTACTATAAGTACTTTAAAGATATATCCCCTCAAAAACTTTAAAAAAAGTAAAAAAATTACGCCAAGTACATGAAATCTCAAAAAATAGAAGATACTAATAAATACAAAATTAAAAAAAATGTGAAATCAAAATGAGCTGCCAGTACATAAAGATGCTTTCCAACTGCGCTTTAGATGACACAACTAAATATGCACAGCAAAAATTCCATTACTCATAATGGCTATTTATACAAAGAAAAAATGTATTAAATAATAATATGCAGATATATTTTTATACAAATAAATATTTTAATACGAATAAATATTTTATTCAAAATACTTAGCGCTGCGCCCCGAATTGGTGTTGCTAAACTCAATAAATATGTATAAATTGGATTACCTTTTCTTTCTTTCTTGTACGTACACGCCTGCTTGCGTGCGTGCGTGCGTGCGTGCGTGCGTGCGTGCGTGCGTGCGTGCGTGCGTGCGTGTGTGCGCGTGCATATGCTACGTATGGTATTAGAATTACATATATGTAGAATAAATCTGATTACGTTTCTAATATGTCTATGTATATGTATTTTATATTGTAATGGAGTTGTTGTAAATTATTACTACTACTAAGGCAATTAACATTTTTTCGGTTGCGCAGCGCCAAGTATTTTGAATAAAATATTTATTCGTATTAAAATATTTATTTGTATAAAAATATATCTGCATATTATTATTTAATACATTTTTTCGTTGTATAAATAGCCATTATGAGTAATGGCATTTTTGCTGTGCATATTTAGTTGTGTCATCTAAAGCGCAGTTGGAAAGCATCTTTATGTACTGGCAGCTCATTTTGATTTCACATCTTTTTTTAATTTTGTATTTATTAGTATCTTCTATTTTTTGTGATTTCATGTACTTGGCGTAATTTTTTTACTTTTTTGAAGTTTTTGAGGGGATCTCACTTCTTTTTTTAAAGATTAATAGTTGTTCAAGAAAGAAAAGAGGCATTCTTACGCCATCTCCCAGGCCCATCAGCAATTAGGCAATGGCAACGGCACGCTGACTCATGTGGAGCGTCAATCACTGCCCCTTCCCTCAACTTACACCCGATGGAAGGGGAACTCTACCTTCCAGGAAATCGACCGCGGTTTCCTGGATCGCATTCGGTTATCATCTTTGCTCACGTATACACGCTTTTCTCTCTCGCACTTATCGCTACAGTACGTAACTCTTTGCTTCCGTTACGGACTTCATTGCTTCTGGTAATACGCGCTTGCTTGCGTTAAACCACCGTGTAAAATATTGTGCTCGTTCGTGTAAATAGTGTATCGTTTATTATAGCATTGTACATAATTAAATATAAGGTTAATAGTGAACATTACTGTACTGTCCTCGTGTTCTTTAAAATAGACTAAGACTAATCGTCGTGTTTAAGGAGCTATTTTACAGTTCTTTGCACCAATCCTTAAAGCTTCGTAACATTTATGGTCCTTCGAGCCGGATTAATTCCACATTTTTGAACCGTTTTTCAACCGTCTAGTGCCGTGTAACCGTCGCGCGTGACCTCCGCCTGCAAAACAGTGAGCCATAACAAAACGAGTCAGCGCGACCTTAACGGACTAATTCGCACGCGTTCAAATTGCTGAAGACAATGGATCTCTTACTGGAAACCCAAGGTACCCTTTCTGGTAAAATCGCGCGTGCCTATGATAACTTGAAGAAGATGGGGGCTGCCAAAATTACTGCCGGAGCCGTCGAATCGCGTCTGGCCATGCTACGGTCGAATTGGTCAAAATACGACCAGCAGCACGATCAGTTACTTGCACTGGTCCCTACAGGGCAGAGAAAAGTACCGTATTTCGAGGACGATCACTATGGAATGACGGAGGAGCTGTTCCTTATTCAGGAGGCACTGTTCCTGGACAAGCTTCAGACCTTTATGGTTGACCATAATGCTTCGGTAACATCGAACAATGGCGGGACAGCGATCACACACTCCAAGGCCTCATTACCTCGAATACCACTACCTGAGTTCACGGGGACCTACGAAGCCTGGCCAGAATTTCGGGATCTCTTTCGATCCCTCGTTATCCGCGATGGGAGCCTCACGGACATAGAGCGGCTGCATTACCTCCGCGGCTGCCTAAAGGGCGACGCTCTTCTTGCCCTCAGGAATCTCCCTGTGAGAGCTACTACCTTCGCCCGCGCTTGGGACCTGCTGCAGGATCACTATGAGAATGAAAGGCTACTAGTACAAGCGCAAATGACGACGATATTTGGCTTACCGACGCTCACTCGTGAGTCTGCCACGGAACTGAAGACCTTCTATTTTACCGTTTGTGACTGCGTCGAAGCCCTTGCTGCCTTGGAGCGCCCGTTTGATGCCTCAGGAGATTGGCTTGTGTACTGGTTGGTCGAGAAGCTGGACCAGCAGTCACGAAGAGAGTGGGAAACTCAGCTCGGCGCCAAGACCACCCCTCCGACTTTCGAGGACCTAAAGGCATTCATAAAGGGCCGCATTACCACCATCGGGGCGTTGGAAGGAGGCAAACCTAAATGCCAAGGCACGTCTAAAGCGGCTGGAAGCGAAAAGTCGGCCAAGGTGTTGCAAGTGACCAAGGCCAACCGCTTTCAGGACCAGTGCGGGCTGTGTGGAGCCAACCACTTCGTGCTTTTCTGCAGCGTCTATAAACTAAAAAGTGTACGTGAACGTCGTGAGGCCCTAATGACGGCGAATCTATGCTACAATTGCCTCGGACGCCATCAAGTGAAGGATTGCGGTTCCGATAAACGGTGCCAGTTGTGCAGCGGGAAGCACCACACTACCATACATGAGGACGGCGCGGGCACTAGCACAGTCACAGAGGTCACTGCCAATGTCTCTAGCTGTGCTTCGAGTTCATTACCGGCTGTACTCCTAGCTACCGCACGCGTAAGGGTGCTGCCGCCCAACGGCGACTCTAGAATTGTGCGAGCACTCGTCGATCAAGGTAGCGAGGTGTCCCTTATCACCGCCGCATTGGCTCAGCAGTTACATTTACAGCGGACAGCAGCCAACATCCGCCTCATCGGCGTCGGGAATCAGCTCCCCGAGCGGGCACGAGGAAAGGTTCAACTGAACTTCACCGCGCATACTAATTCTAGGGAGCGTCACGTGATAGAGGCCTTGGTGTTGCCACGCATTACGGCGTACCAACCACGTCTCAGCAATAGAGCGTCAACATGGACTCACCTCAATGGCCTTCCACTAGCGGATCCCAGGTACGATGGAGACAGGCCAATCGACCTTCTGCTGGGAGCCGATGCCTTCGCCCTTATTCTTCGGGACGGCCTCATTAAGGGTGGCATCGGCGAACCCATGGCCCAGAACACGACTCTGGGTTGGATTGTTTCTGGACCAGCCACGCAGGAACCAAGAGACGATGACGCGGGCAGCCATGCTCTCGTGACCCTCAAATGCACGGCAGAGGAGGAACTCCTGCCGCTAGTGCGCCGCTTCTGGGAACAGGAGGAAGTCGTGGTGACACCGACCTACACTGCCGACGAACAGAGTTGTGAGGACCATTATCGTACCACTCATCAGCGGTTACCGTCCGGTCGTTACATGGTCCGACTCCCATTCCACCTCGATCGAGAGCTCGGCGAGTCCCATCATGGAGCCCAACGCATGCTACGACGGATGGAGGCCAAATTTCGCAGGGATCCCGTCTTCGCTCAGGCCTATGGAGAATTCATGCGTGAGTACATATACCTCACTCACATGACTAAAATTCAAGGAGACATTACAGGGCCAGCCTACTATCTACCACATCACGGAGTGCTAAAGGAGAGCAGTACAACCACTAGACTGCGGGTGGTGTTCAACGGCTCGTACGTCACCTCATCTGGTCATTCTCTGAACGAGCGACTGATGATAGGACCTAATCTTCTCCCCAGTCTGCATCAACTCGTGCTGCGTTGGCGTATGCGTCGTGTCTGCCTCACCGCAGACATTGAGAAGATGTATAGGCAGATACTCCTCCATCCGGACGACCGCCAATTTCAAATGGTTCTGTGGCGAGAAAGAGAAGACACGGATATGGACACTTACACTCTCAACACGGTGACGTACGGCCTAGCCTGTGCGCCGTACCTCGCTATTCGGACGCTGAAGCAATTGGCCGAAGACGAACGAGCCCGACATCCTAGAGCGGCGGCCATACTGGAACGTGACGTGTACGTGGATGACGTCGTGACCGGTGCTGACTCCGTGCAAGAGGCACTAGAGCTGCAAGATGACTTACGTCAACTCTGCGCGGCGGGCGGCTTCAATTTACGTAAATGGGCGTCCAATCAACCAGCACTGATGGAGCAGGTTCCCACCGGCGACGCTATCCCGGAATGCAAGTGGCAGGCTGGCGAAATCCACCAAGCCCTGGGCGTCCACTGGAGCCCAGCCGATGATAGCTTCAGGGTCCGAGTGCAGCCAATCCAACCGGATTCCGAAGTAACGCGGCGAACAGTGCTATCTAAAATAGCAAAAATATTTGACCCACTAGGCCTGGTATCCCCAGTAACGGTCAACGCCAAAATATTTATGCAAACACTATGGCTTACCAATTTAGATTGGGACACCCCTCTCCCGGCAACTGAGACTGACTACTGGCATCACTTCCTCAACAAACTACCAGAGCTGAACCGCATCGCTGTTCCCCGCTGGCTCGGCCTACACCGGTCACCTCAACGGCTAGAACTTCATGGCTTCGCCGACGCTTCGGAGCGAGCCTATGCAGCGGCGATATACCTCCGAGTGGCGGACTGCGATGGCGTCATCCGGACCCAGCTGGTCACTGCTAAGACCAAGGTGGCTCCGTTAAAAAGAGTCTCACTACCACGGCTTGAACTCTGTGCTGCCACCTTGCTGACCCGCCTAGCAGCGCTCACATCCAAGAGCCTGGAATTGGAGAACATTGCTGTTCATTTGTGGAGCGACTCTACGATCACACTCTCGTGGATCCAGGGCCACCCGGCCCATTGGAAGACATACGTGGCCAATCGCGTGTCGGAGATCCAGCTCACACTGCCGGATGCTCACTGGCACCATGTCCGCAGCCAGGACAATCCAGCAGACTGCGCTTCAAGAGGGCTCGCTCCCAACCAGCTACCAGACTTCGATCTTTGGTGGACCGGACCCTCCTGGCTGACTTCACCATCAGGATGGGACAGTGGAGAGCAGCTTGCCGTACCGTCGACTGACCTCGAGAGCAGAACTATCGCCGTCGTGTCGTCTCCGGGTGATCCTGCACATGGCGAGGAAATGTTAAACAGACACTCATGCTTATATTCGCTCCTTAGAACCACCGCCTGGTGCTTGCGGTGGCTCCGCCAACATTCAGCACCTGCACGAGGAGAGTACCTGACACCTGCAGAGATAGAGGCAGCCCGAACTCGATGGCTCCGCCTCGTCCAGCATCAGATGTTCGCAGCTGACATCCAGCAGCTGGAACAAGGATGTCCGCTACCCAGACGCAGCAAGCTGCTAAAACTTCATCCGTATTTGGACGATCAGGGTCTACTGCGGGTCGGGGGTCGCCTGCGACACTCCGCGTTGCCTTTGGATGCCCAGCATCAAGTCATTCTCCCGAATCACCACAGACTGACGGAACTAGTCGTTGACGAGGCTCATCAGCGCACGCTTCATGGAGGAACGCAGCTAACTCTGTCCATCTTGAGACAGAAGTATTGGATTCTGCAGGGTAGACAGCGAGTCAAGGCCCTGATCCACCGCTGCGTCACCTGTACACGATGGCGAGCAACTACAGGGAGACAGCTCATGGGGGACTTACCAGAAGCCAGAGTGACTCCAGCCCGCCCTTTCCTACACGTGGGGATAGACTACGCTGGACCTCTCACACTTCTAGCCATACGGGGAAGAGGACGCCGTACACACAAAGGCTACGTGGCCCTCTTTGTGTGCCTATGTACTCGTGCGGTTCACTTAGAGTTGGTTTCAGATTGCAGCACTGAAGCTTTCCTCGCGGCTCTACGACGCTTTACATCCCGGCGAGGACTCTGCACCGTCATCCAGAGCGACCGGGGAACCAACTTCATGGGAGCGGCCCGTGAGCTGCGGGAAATGTTGGCTTCCCTCGATGAGAGTCACGAGGTCATCCAATCTACCTTGTTGAAGGACGGCATCGAGTGGCGCTTTAACCCTCCTGCTGCTCCTCACTTCGGCGGACTCTGGGAAGCAGCCGTAAAGTCCACAAAACATCATCTCCGCCGCGTGTTGGGCGACCAGCATCTTACGTTCGAGGAGATGACAACGCTACTCACCCAAATAGAAGCCTGTCTGAATTCTCGGCCTCTGCAGGCAATCAGTGACGATCCTGCGGACCTGAACGCCTTGACTCCAGGGCATTTTCTAATCGGAGAACCACTCCTCAGTCTGCCTGATCCCGAAATCGATGGGGTCCCACAATCTCGGCTTTCTCGCTGGCAACTCCTGCAACAAATGCGGTTGCAGTTCTGGAAGCGGTGGACTGCGGAATACCTTCAGGCACTACAGTCTCGCAACAAGTGGACACAACAACATCCACAGCCCCAGATCGGCGATTTGTGCTTGATTAAATGCGAGCTGACGTCACCTGGACAATGGCCATTGGCCAGGGTTATTCGATTGCATGCCGGGTCCGACGGGTTAACACGCGTAGTAACTGTTAGAACTGCACTGTCCGAATTCGTTCGACCAATTGCTAAACTTGTCTTCTTACCTTGTACACAGGTTGAGGATCACGCACCACACCCACGAAATGTCACTGCGCATTAGATCGCACTCACCGCTTCCACCTGCGTTGTCTGACGCCGCCACATGAGCCCAGCGGCGCCACTGCCCGCGTTCAGACCACGCCCTATCGACCAATGCATCGATCGCCAGCAAACTTCACTTTATTCATCTGGCGATGAATGCCGGGGAATAAATGTTCAAGAAAGAAAAGAGGCATTCTTACGCCATCTCCCAGGCCCATCAGCAATTAGGCAATGGCAACGGCACGCTGACTCATGTGGAGCGTCAATCACTGCCCCTTCCCTCAACTTACACCCGATGGAAGGGGAACTCTACCTTCCAGGAAATCGACCGCGGTTTCCTGGATCGCATTCGGTTATCATCTTTGCTCACGTATACACGCTTTTCTCTCTCGCACTTATCGCTACAGTACGTAACTCTTTGCTTCCGTTACGGACTTCATTGCTTCTGGTAATACGCGCTTGCTTGCGTTAAACCACCGTGTAAAATATTGTGCTCGTTCGTGTAAATAGTGTATCGTTTATTATAGCATTGTACATAATTAAATATAAGGTTAATAGTGAACATTACTGTACTGTCCTCGTGTTCTTTAAAATAGACTAAGACTAATCGTCGTGTTTAAGGAGCTATTTTACAGTTCTTTGCACCAATCCTTAAAGCTTCGTAACAATAGTACTATTATTTGCAAATTCATATTCATACACACGTATTAATTGTTTATTTATCCTGAATGCATGGAAAATCTTCCAGACGATTAGATCGAAACATTTGGATCAAATGTTGATGCATTAACGCATGATTGTACGTTACTTTGTCTGGTAATTTATTGATGAATAATAACGAAACAGCAAATGCACTCGCAACAACTCCGCAATCCCGACTGTGTATAACCAAATTGTTTAAAAATTATTATAAATAAGTAAGTAAATATATATTATGTACACATTTGTACATACGTATACAATTCTTTTGTAATATGTAGTGTTTGTTAATATAAATGTTTGGTTGTTATACCGATGAGGGTCCAGCTCCCCGATTTGAATAATATTTTAATATGTTGTCAGAATCATGATCCTGATGGTGAGGTGGCCCCTAATTGAAAAACTGAACTTGACAAATAAATGTTTCGATCTATGGTATTAAATATTTATTGCACTTTTTGTTATAATACAGAACAGATATTATAAATTATAATTTTTCAAGTGCCCGCTTGTGGTTCATACTACAAAAGAATTGTATACGTTTGTACAACTGCGTACATAATATATATTTACTTACTTATATATAATAATTTTTAAACAATTTGGTTATACACGGTAGTCTATAGTTGCAATATGTTGTCATTTCATTTTCTATAAAATTCTGTACAATCGTTACAAGAATCGTTTCTGTAACCGCTTTGGAACTTATATTGAACCTGAAAAATAAAAGTTATTGAATCGGTTCTATAACCGGGTGGAACTTATATTGAACCTAAAAAATAAAAGTTATTGAGCTATATAGGAACCGTAACTTATACTTATATAGTCTGATATTTAGGTTCTTTATAAGGGTTATTCAGAATAAAGGTTCTTCATAACTCTTTCAAGAACCTAAATCATTATAATAACGGTTTCAAGCCCTGATCAACAGTGAAATAAAAAAATATATAAGGGTATAAGGGTAAAGGGTATAAGGGTAAAGGGTATAAGGGTAAAGGGTATAAGGGTAAAGGGTATAAGGGTAAAGGGTATAAGGGTAAAGGGTATAAGGGTAAAGGGTATAAGGGTAAAGGGTATAAGGGTAAAGGGTATAAGGGTAAAGGGTATAAGGGTAAAGGGTATAAGGGTAAAGGGTATAAGGGTAAAGGGTATAAGGGTAAAGGGTATAAGGGTAAAGGGTATAAGGGTAAAGGGTATAAGGGTAAAGGGTATAAGGGTAAAGGGTATAAGGGTAAAGGGTATAAGGGTAAAGGGTATAAGGGTAAAGGGTATAAGGGTAAAGGGTATAAGGGTAAAGGGTATAAGGGTAAAGGGTATAAGGGTAAAGGGTATAAGGGTAAAGGGTATAAGGGTAAAGGGTATAAGGGTAAAGGGTATAAGGGTAAAGGGTATAAGGGTAAAGGGTATAAGGGTAAAGGGTATAAGGGTAAAGGGTATAAGGGTAAAGGGTATAAGGGTAAAGGGTATAAGGGTAAAGGGTATAAGGGTAAAGGGTATAAGGGTAAAGGGTATAAGGGTAAAGGGTATAAGGGTAAAGGGTATAAGGGTAAAGGGTATAAGGGTAAAGGGTATAAGGGTAAAGGGTATAAGGGTAAAGGGTATAAGGGTAAAGGGTATAAGGGTAAAGGGTATAAGGGTAAAGGGTATAAGGGTAAAGGGTATAAGGGTAAAGGGTATAAGGGTAAAGGGTATAAGGGTAAAGGGTAAAGGGTATAAGGGTAAAGGGTATAAGGGTAAAGGGTATAAGGGTAAAGGGTATAAGGGTAAAGGGTATAAGGGTAAAGGGTATAAGGGTAAAGGGTATAAGGGTAAAGGGTATAAGGGTAAAGGGTATAAGGGTAAAGGGTATAAGGGTAAAGGGTATAAGGGTAAAGGGTATAAGGGTAAAGGGTAAAAGGTATAACAGGTGCAAGGGTAAAGAGTGCAAGGGTAAAGGGTGCAAGGGTAAAGGGTGCAAGGGTAAAGGGTGCAAGGGTAAAGGGTGCAAGGGTAAAGGGTGCAAGGGTAAAGGGTGCAAGGGTAAAGGGTGCAAGGGTAAAGGGTGCAAGGGTAAAGGGTGCAAGGGTAAAGGGTGCAAGGGTAAAGGGTGCAAGGGTAAAGGGTGCAAGGGTAAAGGGTGCAAGGGTAAAGGGTGCAAGGGTAAAGGGTGCAAGGGTAAAGGGTGCAAGGGTAAAGGGTGCAAGGGTAAAGGGTGCAAGGGTAAAGGGTGCAAGGGTAAAGGGTGCAAGGGTAAAGGGTGCAAGGGTAAAGGGTGCAAGGGTAAAGGGTGCAAGGGTAAAGGGTGCAAGGGTAAAGGGTGCAAGGGTAAAGGGTGCAAGGGTAAAGGGTGCAAGGGTAAAGGGTGCAAGGGTAAAGGGTGCAAGGGTAAAGGGTGCAAGGGTAAAGGGTGCAAGGGTAAAGGGTGCAAGGGTAAAGGGTGCAAGGGTAAAGGGTGCAAGGGTAAAGGGTGCAAGGGTAAAGGGTGCAAGGGTAAAGGGTGCAAGGGTAAAGGGTGCAAGGGTAAAGGGTGCAAGGGTAAAGGGTGCAAGGGTAAAGGGTGCAAGGGTAAAGGGTGCAAGGGTAAAGGGTGCAAGGGTAAAGGGTGCAAGGGTAAAGGGTGCAAGGGTAAAGGGTGCAAGGGTAAAGGGTGCAAGGGTAAAGGGTGCAAGGGTAAAGGGTGCAAGGGTAAAGGGTGCAAGGGTAAAGGGTGCAAGGGTAAAGGGTGCAAGGGTAAAGGGTGCAAGGGTAAAGGGTGCAAGGGTAAAGGGTGCAAGGGTAAAGGGTGCAAGGGTAAAGGGTGCAAGGGTAAAGGGTGCAAGGGTAAAGGGTGCAAGGGTAAAGGGTGCAAGGGTAAAGGGTGCAAGGGTAAAGGGTGCAAGGGTAAAGGGTGCAAGGGTAAAGGGTGCAAGGGTAAAGGGTGCAAGGGTAAAGGGTGCAAGGGTAAAGGGTGCAAGGGTAAAGGGTGCAAGGGTAAAGGGTGCAAGGGTAAAGGGTGCAAGGGTAAAGGGTGCAAGGGTAAAGGGTGCAAGGGTAAAGGGTGCAAGGGTAAAGGGTGCAAGGGTAAAGGGTGCAAGGGTAAAGGGTGCAAGGGTAAAGGGTGCAAGGGTAAAGGGTGCAAGGGTAAAGGGTGCAAGGGTAAAGGGTGCAAGGGTAAAGGGTGCAAGGGTAAAGGGTGCAAGGGTAAAGGGTGCAAGGGTAAAGGGTGCAAGGGTAAAGGGTGCAAGGGTAAAGGGTGCAAGGGTAAAGGGTGCAAGGGTAAAGGGTGCAAGGGTAAAGGGTGCAAGGGTAAAGGGTGCAAGGGTAAAGGGTGCAAGGGTAAAGGGTGCAAGGGTAAAGGGTGCAAGGGTAAAGGGTGCAAGGGTAAAGGGTGCAAGAGTAAAGGGTAAAGGGTGTAAGGGTAAATGGAGCAAGGGTAAAGGGTGCAAGGGTAAAGGGTGCAAGGGTAAAGGGTGCAAGGGTAAAGGGTGCAAGGGTAACGGGTGCAAGGGTAAAGGGTGCGAGGGTAAAGGGTGCGAGGGTAAAGGGTGCGAGGGTAAAGGGTGTAAAGGTAAAGGGCGCAAGGGTAAAGGGTGTAAGGTTAAAGGGAGCAAGGGTAAAGGGTGCAAGAGTATAGGGTGCAAGGGTAAAGGGTGCAAGAGTATAGGGTGCAAGAGTAAAGGGTGCAAGGGTAAAGGGTGCAAGGGTAATGGGTGCAAGGGTAAAGGGTGCAAGGGTAAAGGGTGCGAGGGTAAAGGGTGTAAGGGTATAAGGGTAGGTACATAAGAGTATAGGGGTATATATAAGGGTGTAAGGGTATAACGGTAGGTACATAAGAGTATAGGGGTATATAAGGGTGTAAGGGTATAAGGGTAGGTACATAAGAGTATAGGGGTATATAAGGGTATAAGGGTATAACGGTAGGTACATAAGAGTATAGGGGTATATAAGAGTATATATTCTGCAGAATGATCCCGAGAGTCGACGAACGAAACATGTGTGCGAAACTGATAGGTGTGTGTGTGTGTGTGTGTAACGCGTAGTATACGTATTTGGTTGACGAAACTTATTTGGTTGACGAAATTTTCGACTGGAGAAGAAAAATTTTTCTTAACATTTTTGACATTTCCATGAGACGATATTACGATATCTCTAGCATGCGTGGACCGATTTTATTGAATTTGGTCTTATTCGAAAGCTGATATGCGGTTTACATAAGAAAAATGCCTTTAAATTTAGAAAATATTGCAGGCGTAATAAGATAATAATGAAATAAGTGTCAGAATGCCTCCGCGACGAGTAAAGATACACGGTAGCGACAGGGACAGTTCGACATATACAGGGTGTTTTTTTTTTTTTTCATGTACATTCCAAATCGGGAAACTCCATTCCTTATAAGTGAATGTTTACTTGTGAGCATACCTAATAATGTCATAATTGACTCGTAATTATGATCATCAAAGGCCATCGGTTGGCCAACCTTGTAGGCGGCATACCGGAGGAATTTATGCTGCACCTTTTCAAGTAGGGCTTCATACTTGTTGATTTGAGGTGACCAGATTAAGGAAGCGAATTCCAAATGAGGGAGAACAAGGGAAAAATAGAGGATTCTCAGCGTTTGGACATTTTTGAAGTCAACCGAAACCTTTTGTAGGAATCCTAGGGCTTTGTTTGCAGAATGAAAAACGTAATTGTAATGATCAATGAAGCGTAGTGCCGGATCGAATATAACCCCGAGATCTCGTATGGTATTCGTGAGAGAGAGGACAGTGTTATCTAGCCGTTAAAATTGCATTATTGGGTTCTTTGTCCGAGTAAATCTGATGGCGTGACACTTGTTGATATTGAAAAAAGCCTATTATGCCGGCACCAGGCTTCGAGTCTACGGAGATCACATTGGAGATCGGCAGAGTCGTGCTTAGAAGTAATTTTCTTAAAGATTTTCAGGTCGTCAGCGAACAATGAACACTGACTATTTACAAAGACTTTAGTAATGTCGTTGATAAATAGTGAAAAGAGTAATGGTCCCAAATGCGATCCTTGAGGAACACCTGAAGGGACCGCGAAAGGCGCGGAACGGGCACCCTTAATCTTAACGATTTAAACGCGATCGGAGAAATATCTAACAAACCAATTTAAAATAGAATCACGGAAGCCGATAGATGAAAGTTTGGATACTAGAATTTTGTGGTCAACGGTATCGAATAACTTGTTGAAATCAGTATATATCGCGTCCACCTGAAAACCCTCATCCAGTGTAGACGAAGTATAATTGCAGAAAATCATCATCTCCAGGGCCTTTATTGGTGTTAAGGCTGGTAATCGTGTCTAAAACTTCGCTAATATTTATGGAGATGTTACTTAAGTCCAACGAAGAGTGAGTACTACCGGCACTACAAGTGCATACGCCATCAGGCGTGGCATATACTGACTCGAAGTAATTCGCAAAGAGGTTGGCCGTATGCCTGCTGGTATTCGCAGAGGTGTCACCATACTTTAGCGTCGTCGAGATACCACGCGCATGAGCCTTACTGTTGACAAAGTTCCAGAAGGTTTTTGTGTTTTTCGCAATGTTAGTTTCGGTGCGTTCGCAATATTGCCTGGAAAGTAATCTACATGTTGCTCTAAGGTAGGAGAAGGCTTCATAGTCACTGCGTAGGCTAGATTGTTTATATGTGCGGTGAGCTAATTTTTTGGTTCCAACGAGGTTCTTTAACTCGCGAGAGTACCAAGGTGGGTATCCCGACGAGGATAATTTTAGAGCGTATTTCCGCACATATAAATCAATAGCTGTATATAGTTGTTCATATAAGAACGCGACAGATTCATCAATCGAAAGGTTGTGTAAGCACCTATCCCAATCAATCAGACCTAAGAAGTGAGGTATAATCTCCTAGCTCATAATTGTATCTCAATTCAGCATGGTCATCGTGTGTAACAGTTGTAAGAGAGCACAAGCGCGTGCATAAGGCAGGATGATACAAGTCGCAAGGCAGTAGGTTATCGTCGGATGGTTCGATACGTATATTGTCTACGTTGCTGAAACACAGGTCAAGGAGGTTACCATGGAGGTTCTTTATCCTGTTGCATTGATAGAGGTTAAGGTAGTTTTGAAGTTCGACCATGAAATTAGCAGCCTCGAATTCGCCTGTGTGAACTTAGCCCCCCTTTTTCTGAAAACATAAAATTTTCTTGTTGTACTAGTTTGTACTAGGTTTGTACCGCGTTGTACCGTTGAGAGTGTTAAAAAATTCGAAACCGTTTTCGAGAAAATGAGAAAAAACCAATTATCAGGCTGGCCCCCCATTTTTAAAAACAGCATTTTTCCAAATTGTACTGTATTGTACTAGTTGTACCGAACATTGTACCGTCGAGAGTTTTCAAAAATTCGAAACCGTTTTCGAGAAAATGGGAAAAGAAAAATTTTGGCTGGCCCCCCATTTTTTTAAAACACCATTTTTCCAAATTGTACTGTATTGTACTAGTTGTACCGAACATTGTACCGTTCGAAGAAATTGTTTAACTCTTTTGGTTTCCGAGAAATATCCAAATAACCAAACTGTCGAGTCGTACTACTGAGAAAAAAATTTGCGAAAAATTAAAATCTCTCTGCTGTACCAGTTTGTACTAGGTTGGTACCGCCTTGTACCGTTCGAAGAAATTGTTTAACTCTTTTGGTTTCCGAGAAATATCCAAATAACCAAACTGTCGAGTCGTACTACTGAGAAAAAAAATTTGCGAAAAATTAAAATCTCTCTGCTGTACCAGTTTGTACTAGGTTTGTACCGCATTGTACCGTTGAGAGTTTTCAAAAATTCGAAACCGTTTTCGAGAAAATGGGAAAAGAAAAATTTTGGCTGGCCCCCCATTTTTTGAAAACAGCATTTTTCCAAATTGTACTGTATTGTACTAGTTGTACCGAACATTGTACCGTTCGAAGAAATTGTTTAACTCTTTTGGTTTCCGAGAAATATCCAAATAACAAAACTGTCGAGTCGTACTACTGAGAAAAAAAATTTGCGAAAAATTAAAATGTCTCTGCTGTACCAGTTTGTACTAGGTTTGTACCGCGTTGTACCGTTGAGAGTGTTCAAAATTTCGAAACCGCTTTCGAGAAAATGGGAAAAGAAAAAATTTGGCTGGCCCCCCATTTTTTGAAAACAGCATTTTTCCAAATTGTACTGCATTGTACTAGTTGTACCGAACATTGTACCGTCGAGAGTTTTCAAAAATTCGAAATCGTTTTCGAGAAAATGGGAAAAGAAAAATTTTGGCTGGCCCCCCATTTTTTGAAAACAGCATTTTTCCAAATTGTACTGTATTGTACTAGTTGTACCGAACATTGTAGCGATCGAAGAAATTGTATAACTCTTTTGGTTTCTGTACAAGCAAAATCGAGGAGCACCTACGATTTGCATTTACCGCACAATACTCAACGCACGCGGCTTAGTTTTAAATATACTAGATGTAAAAGTTTCACACTGTGATCTAATGGCGAGCGCAATAAACGAGCACGTTTAATCTATTACGCGTGTGAATACACTTAATTAAAGACCACGACAGTGAGCGTCTGGAAATTCCAAGCACGGAATTTGAGAAATTGAAACTTAGAAAAATCGGAGCGCCGATTGCTCTTGGTGATTGTATCTCCGCGAAAGACACGAGGTGCACCTTATCGCGATTCACACAGAAGAGAAGGTGTGGTCGCAGAGACGACACGAGACAAGGCACCGGCTCGAGATCGAGGACACCTGGCCAATCCGCGAAGACCACGTAACATCGCGTGTTACTATGCAAATGATGGTGGGAGTAATTAGTCCAGGTGTCAATCAAAAGATGGCCCGCTCATGCCGTCTCCGCGACCACTCAGTTGCCAAGGCGACAACAACGCCGGTTTGAAATTGCCGCGCATCTTCGCTACAGTGCGCAGATGCAAATTGGTCGCATCACTGCGACCAATCCTGAACAGTTTCCGAGAAATATCCAAATAACCAAAGTATCGAGTCGTACTACTGTGAAAAAAAATTTGCGAAAAATTAAAATCTCTCTGCTGTACCAGTTTGAACTAGGTTTGTACCGCGTTGTACCGTTTGAAGAAATTGTTTAACTCATTTGGTTTCCGAGAAATATCCAAATAACCAAACTGTCGAGTCGTACTACTGAGAAAAAATATTTACGAAAAATTAAAATCTCTCTGGTGTACCAGTTTGTACTAGGTTTGTACCGCGTTGTACCGTTTGAAGAAATTGTTTAACTCATTTAGTTTCCGAGGAATATCCAAATAACCAAACTATTGAGTCGTACTACTGAGAAAAAAAAATTTCCGAAAAATTAAAATCTCTCTGCTGTACCAGTTTGTACTAGGTTTGTACCGCGTTGTACCGTTCGAAGAAATTGTTTAAATCTTTTGGTTTCCGAGAAATATCCAAATAACCAAACTGTCGAGTCGTACTACTGAGAAAAAAAATTTGCGAAAAATTATAATCTCTCTGCTGTACCAGTTTGTACCGCGTTGTACCGATGAGAGTGATCAAAATTTCGAAACCGCTTTCGAGAAAATGGGAAAAGAAGAAATTTGGCTGGCCCCCCATTTTTTGAAAACAGCATTTTTCCAAATTATACTGTATTGTACTAGTTGTACCGAACATTGTACCGTTGAGAGTTTTCAAAAATTCGAAACCGTTTTCGAGAAAATGGGAAAAGAAAAATTTTGGCTGGCCCCCCATTTTTTGAAAACAGTGTTACGAGCCGGGGCTGCGGCAACGCGAGAGGCCGGCGAGAGGGGTATTTCCCCAGGAATACGGATATGAATTTGTTAGTTAGGTGCGCGGACGAACCTGATGCGAAATCAGGGAGCCGCTAGGATTATTGACGGCGAGGACGAACCTGATGCGAAATCAGGGAGCCTCTAGGAATGGAGTCAGACACGGACGAACCTGATGCGTAATCAGGGAGCCGTAGGAGGGTGAAACGTCGTGAACGAACCCGATGCGAAATCGGGGAGTCACTAGGATAAAGTTCACAGACGAACCTGGTGCGAAACCAGGGAGCTGCTAGGTGGTTGGATTATTCACAGACGAACCTGATGCGAAATCAGGGAGCTGTTCGGAAGTAGGTAGATTTACAGACGAACCTGATGCGAAATCAGGGAGCTGTAGGATACGGACGAACCTGATGCGAAATCAGGGAGCCGTAGGAAGGGTTAGGTTTCGTGGACGAACCTGATGCGAAATCAGGGAGCCACTAGGTTGGTGAAGATGACTTGTTTTGGTAAAGAGGTGCGAACAAACCCGATGCTAAATCGGGGAGTCGCGGGAAATGTTAGTAATGCCTCGTAACTCTTAATTTGATACAACTCGAGCGGTAAAGTTGTATCTGTGGGTGAG
Source organism: Andrena minutula (assembly GCA_929113495.1). Classification (NCBI taxonomy): domain Eukaryota; kingdom Metazoa; phylum Arthropoda; class Insecta; order Hymenoptera; family Andrenidae; genus Andrena; species Andrena minutula. The sequence goes on from OV815995.1 coordinate 28,858,402, forward strand.
TGCTACTAACATTATAAGGATCGCTGGGTAAAAGATAGGTTTAACGAAATCGACTCGATTTAGACGTGAACACCATAAGTATATTGAATAAACAATTAATACAAATGTAAGTGTCGCGATTAATTGGTTAAATAAAAGATGTGTATATGTTACCACTAATTGCACGGTGTTGACGCACTGGCGATGCGGGGCGTACGAGTGGATATTTCAAAGTTCCAAATAGAATATAAACCGAACTCGCGGATTCTACTAGATTAACTTTGATTCCGATAGAGACTTTAGCCTGATCGAACTGAATCTAACCAACTCTGTACGAGCGTGACACGACGTGACGTTCGCGTGACTCTATAGCTTTTAAGCGACGAGGGTAGAAACCGAAGGGTTTATATAGTACCAAAAATGAGTGGGGATGTGTTAGGAATTTCCATATAAGGAAATCATTCGGGGTCGTCGTCGTGTCACTCCCGTTCTCACGGTCGCGATGCAGATGGTAGAGATCTTGACCTCCATTAGTGGGGGTTGATAAGCGGAAGGCTTTTAGGGCGTTTTCCCTTCGCAGACGCGAGCTCGAAAGACGGTTGAGAGCGACGTATGGGAAAATTCCACATACGTAACAAGAGGTTGTAAACAAAATTCGATTTTTTTGGATTTTGATGAGTTTTTTTGATGGAGGAGCTAAATTTGAATAAATTTAGATGAAATAAACACCTATAGTTCGGATTTTATATAAATTTTTAGTCAAAAAGGTGATTTAGAGGTTTTAACCTAAATTCCATTTTTTTGGATTTTGATGAGTTTTTTTGATGGAGGAGCTAAATTTGAATAAATTTAGATGAAATAAACACATATAGTTCGGATTTTATATAAATTTTTAGTCAAAAAGGTGATTTAGAGGTTTTAAACTAAATTCGATTTTTTTGGATTTTGATGAGTTTTTTTTATGCAGGAGCTAAATTTGAATAAATTTAGATGAAATAAACACCTATAGTTCGGATTTTATATAAATTTTTAGTCAAATTGAGATTTAGAGGTTGTAAACTAAATTCGATTTTTTTCGATTTTGATGAGTTTTTTTGATGGAGGAGCTAAATTTGAATACATTTAGATGAAATAAACACCTATAGTTCGGATTTTATATAATTTTTTAGTCAAATTGAGATTTAGAGGTTGTAAACTAAATTCGATTTTTTTGGATTTTGATGAGCTTTTTTATGGAGGAGCTAAATTTGAATACATTTGGATGAAATAAACACCTATAGTTCGGATTTTATATAAATTTTTAGTCAAATTGAGATTTAGAGGTTGTAAACTAAATTCGATTTTTTTGGATTTTGATGAGTTTTTTGATGGAGGAGCTAAATTTGAATACATTTAGATGAAATAAACACATATAGTTCGGATTTTATATAAATTTTTAGTCAAATTGTGATTTGGAGGTTTTAAACTAAATTCGATTTTTTTGGATTTTGATGAGTTTTTTTGATGGAGGAGCAAAATTTGAATAAATTTAGATGAAATAAACACCTATAGTTCGGATTTTATATAAATTTTTAGTCAAAAAGGTGATTTAGAGGTTTTAAACTAAATTCGATTTTTTTGGATTTTGATGAGTTTTTTTTTATGGAGGAGCTAAATTTGAATAAATTTAGATGAAATAAACACATATAGTTCGGATTTTATATAAATTTTTAGTCAAAAAGGTGATTTAGAGGTTTTAAACTAAATTCGATTTTTTTGGATTTTGATGAGTTTTTTTTATGCAGGAGCTAAATTTGAATAAATTTAGATGAAATAAACACCTATAGTTCGGATTTTATATAAATTTTTAGTCAAATTGAGATTTAGAGGTTGTAAACTAAATTCGATTTTTTTCGATTTTGATGAGTTTTTTTGATGGAGGAGCTAAATTTGAATAAATTTAGATGATATAAACACCTATAGTTCGGATTTTATATAAATTTTTAGTCAAATTGAGATTTAGAGGTTGTAAACTAAATTCGATTTTTTTGGATTTTGATGAGCTTTTTTATGGAGGAGCTAAATTTGAATACATTTGGATGAAATAAACACCTATAGTTCGGATTTTATATAAATTTTTAGTCAAATTGAGATTTAGAGGTTGTAAACTAAATTCGATTTTTTTGGATTTTGATGAGTTTTTTGATGGAGGAGCTAAATTTGAATACATTTAGATGAAATAAACACCTATAGTTCGGATTTTATATAATTTTTTAGTCAAATTGAGATTTAGAGGTTGTAAACTAAATTCGATTTTTTTGGATTTTGATGAGTTTTTTTGATGGAGGAGCAAAATTTGAATAAATTTAGATGAAATAAACACCTATAGTTCGGATTTTATATAAATTTTTAGTCAAAAAGGTGATTTAGAGGTTTTAAACTAAATTCGATTTTTTTGGATTTTGATGAGTTTTTTTTGATGGAGGAGCTAAATTTGAATAAATTTAGATGAAATAAACACCTATAGTTCGGATTTTATATAAATTTTTAGTCAAAAAGGTGATTTAGAGGTTTTAAACTAAATTCGATTTTTTTGTATTTTGATGAGTTTTTTTTATGCAGGAGCTAAATTTGAATAAATTTAGATGAAATAAACACCTATAGTTCGGATTTTATATAAATTTTTAGTCAAATTGAGATTTAGAGGTTGTAAACTAAATTCGATTTTTTTTTATTTTGATGAGTTTTTTTGATGGAGGAGCTAAATTTGAATACATTTAGATGAAATAAACACCTATAGTTCGGATTTTATATAAATTTTTAGTCAAATTGAGATTTAGAGTGTTACGAGCCGGGGCTGCGGCAACGCGAGAGGCCGGCGAGAGGGGTATTTCCCAAGGAATACGGATATGAATTTGTTAGTTAGGTGCGCGGACGAACCTGATGCGAAATCAGGGAGCCGCTAGGATTATTGACGGCGAGGACGAACCTGATGCGAAATCAGGGAGCCTCTAGGAATGGAGTCAGATACGGACGAACCTGATGCGTAATCAGGGAGCCGTAGGAGGGTGAAACGTCGTGAACGAACCCGATGCGAAATCGGGGAGTCACTAGGATAAAGTTCACAGACGAACCTGGTGCGAAACCAGGGAGCTGCTAGGAGGTTGGATTATTCACAGACGAACCTGATGCGAAATCAGGGAGCTGTTCGGAAGTAGGTAGATTTACAGACGAACCTGATGCGAAATCAGGGAGCTGTAGGATACGGACGAACCTGATGCGAAATCAGGGAGCCGTAGGAAGGGTTAAGTTTCGTGGACGAACCTGATGCGAAATCAGGGAGCCACTAGGTTGGTGAAGATGACTTGTTTTGGTAAAGAGGTGCGAACAAACCCGATGCTAAATCGGGGAGTCGCGGGAAATGTTAGTAATGCCTCGTAACTCTTAATTTGATACAACTCGAGCGGTAAAGTTGTATCTGTGGGTGAGTGCTACTAATATTATAAGGATCGCTGGGTAAAAGATAGGTTTAACGAAATCGACTCGATTTAGACGTGAACACCATAAGTATATTGAATATACAATTAATACAAATGTAAGTGTCGCGATTAATTGGTTAAATAAAAGATGTGTATATGTTACCACTAATTGCACGGTGTTGACGCACTGGCGATGCGGGGCGTACGAGTGGATATTTCAAAGTTCCAAATAGAATATAAACCGAACTCGCGGATTCTACAAGATTAACTTTGATTCCGACAGAGACTTTAGCCTGATCGAACTGAATCTAACCAACTCTGTACGAGCGTGACACGACGTGACGTTACGCGTGACTCTATAGCTATTAACCAACGAATGTAGGAACCGAAGGGTTTATATAGTCCCAAAAATGAGTGGGGCTGCGTTAGGAATTTCCATATAAGGAAAATCCTTCGGGGTCGTCGTCGTGTCACTCCCGTTCTCACGGTCACGATGCAGCTGGTAGAGATCTTGACCTCCATTAGTGGGGTTGATAAGCGAAAGGCTTTTAGGGCGTTTTCCCTTCGCAGACGCGAGCTCGAAAGACGGTTGAGAGCGACGTATGGGAAAATTCCACATACGTAACAACAGCATTTTTCCAAATTGTACTGTATTGTACTAGTTGTACCGAACACTGTACCGTTCGAAGAAATTGTTTAACTCTTTTGGTTTCCGAGAAATATCCTAATAACCAAAGTATCGAGTCGTACCACTGAGAAAAAATATTTACGAAAAATTAAAATCTCTCTGCTGTACCAGTTTGTACTAGGTTTGTACCGCGTTGTACCGTTTGAAGAAATTGTTTAACTCATTTGGTTTCCGAGAAATATCCAAATAACCAAACTATTGAGTCGTACTACTGAGAAAAAAAATTTCCGAAAAATTAAAATCTCTCTGCTGTACCAGTTTGTACTAGGTTTGTACCGCGTTGTACCGTTTGAAGAAATTGTTTAACTCATTTGGTTTCCGAGAAATATCCAAATAACCCAACTATCGAGTCGTACTACTGAGAAAAAAAATTTATGAAAAATTAAAATCTCTCTGCTGTACCGGTTTGTACTAGGTTTGTACCGCGTTGTACCGTTTGAAGAAATTGTTTAACTCATTTGGTTTCCGAGAAATATCCAAATAACCAAACTGTCGAGTCGTACTACTGAGAAAAAAAATTTGCGAAAAATTAAAATGTCTCTGCTGTACCAGTTTGTACTAGGTTTGTACCGCGTTGTACCGTTTGGAGAAATTATTTAACTCATTTGTTTTCCGAGAAATATCCAAATAACCAAACTATTGAGTCGTACTACTGAGAAAAAAAATTTGCGAAAAATTAAAATGTCTCTGCTGTACCAGTTTGTACTAGGTTTGTACCGCGTTGTACCGTTCGAAGAAATTGTTTAACTCTTTTGGTGTCCGAGAAATATCGAAATAACCAAACTGTCGAGTCGTACTACTGAGAAAAAAATTTGCGAAAAATTAAAATCTCTCTGCTGTACCAGTTTGTACTAGGTTTGTACCGCGTTGTACAGTTTGAAGAAATTGTTTAACTCATTTGGTTTCCGAGAAATATCCAAATAACCAAACTGTCGAGTCGTACTACTGAGAAAAAAATTTGCGAAAAATTAAAATCTCTCTGCTGTACCAGTTTGTACTAGGTTTGTACCGCGTTGTACCGTTTGAAGAAATTGTTTAACTCATTTGGTTTCCGAGAAATATCCAAATAACCAAACTGTCGAGTCGTACTACTGAGAAAAAATATTTACGAAAAATTAAAATCTCTCTGCTGTACCAGTTTGTACTAGGTTTGTACCGCGGTGTACCGTTTGAAGAAATTGTTTAACTCATTTGGTTTCCGAGAAATATCCAAATAACCAAACTGTCGAGTCGTACCACCACAGACCAGGTATAGAATAGACGTTCCACCCTATTGTCTTCTGTGTCACTCGATTTTGGGGCTCTAGAGCCCCATGATGTAAGGACATAAGGTGTGCTCGTGCGCAGCCTTCCAGATTAGCCAATGACGTGCCCTTCCCAAGATCGTCCATATTGGATTGTCAACCAATACGATGTCCTATTACATTCGTGTAGTCTTGTTCAAACTTCGCGCCTCTAAAGTTTCCGCTACACGAAGTTAGGTAGTACATTATAAACCCCATAATGTAACTAGGCGGCCATATTTTAACATGGCGGAAAGTGGGAAGGCGCAGTAGAAGACGAAAATGGGCTGCCGGCCGAGCACACCTTATGTCCTTACATCATGCTAGAGCCCCATTACCATTTCCGTGTCGCATCCAACGTTAACGGCTAAGCATGAAATAAGGGTGCAGCGCTATACGCGGTAGGAATGAAAGTTATAATAGCGGTGAGAATTTACATACAGGGTGTCCCGATGTCAAATTAATGCAGCATTTTTAAAATGCAAATAAAAATTTCTTCATTTCTTTATCAATCAGCAACTCTACAGACCCATACAACGGAGAAGCATTGTATAACTTCGCTTACGATGTAACGAACCTCTGCTATCTTCTAATTCCCTAATCAATTATTTGCAGACATGGGATTATATTAACTTTTTCAACTTTTTCAATTTTTTTCAACTGTATACCCGGGATACTCTGTGTACAGACATACACTTTCATTTATCGTTTTGAACACTTCCTATAATAACTAATTAAAAAATGATTAATAAATTATGGTAATCTTATGGTGTGTCTTGTATCAAGCAGCAGAGTAGTGGTGGGCCCCTGCCTACATATATTGATTGTGTAATTCTACACAATCAAGTCATTCCGAAATCTTTAACAATATTTACTGATCGAAGCTTCATTCAAACATTTTTCCTTTCCAACACGCAGAATAGGTTGATATAAAAGAAAATTGGTAAATTTGTTGAAAACCTACCTCCTCATCGATTTCAATGACCTTCGCATATGTTGTCAATGTCGTCATTCTGAACAACATTTCCTTTTAAACTTTTTGACGGTCGGCCGCAGTTTTGGAGACATTAATAAACAACTTTCGGCATAATAGATTGAAGGTTACCTGCCTACCGATTTCAATGATCTTGCCATGTTATAAAAAACATATGAAAAACTTTTGGCATAATATATTTAAATCTGTTTCATAGCTGACGGTATATCGGTTGGGGCTAGATTAGGGCCGGGGCGCGTAAAGCATGGTACGACAGAGTGCAACATGTGTTAAACTCGGTATTAATTCTTGTATTAAGTAAAGTTTTTGCGAATATTTCGTAAACCAAAGCCAGCCGCCAAAAAGGTTAAAGGGAAATGTTGTTCAGAATGATGATTTCGACAACATATGTGAAGGCCATTGAAATCGGTGAGGAGGGAGCTTTTCGACAAGATTACCAAAAAATTTAACATTAATTTTCAATGTTATAAACAATTTCACGGACACTTTTTTTACAAATGTCCACCGATTCATAGGTGTAGATTCACCCCCTAAAAGCAACGACCAATAATTGTTCTACACACTGTACAATGAATGTGGAGAATGAGCAAATATGTGTGTTCTATAGGAGCGAGTACTTTTTGAAAGAGTGACGTGTGACTGATTTTTGGGGTGTGCGATCGTGGCAGGAGTCAGTGTTGTCAGCCAACGCGCAAAGACTGGTTGAGGGGGTCGCGTCGCGGCAACAATAACCTGGGTAGACGGACATCGGGTAAGTGGTTGGGGAAAACCCAAGCGGTGTAAACGATATTCCTGCAGGTCAAGATACTAAATGTGATTTTCGCTTCTCATTTTGGAACCATTTTAGCTTCTGACCTTTTGCCTGTCTTCTAGCATCTAGACATCGAGAAATAGTTTGGAATGGTTTTAAGAAAAAATGCTTCCAACAAAAGTTGCTTGTTTTCTAACGTGGATTAGGAAAATAATTGGTTCCGCCCCTGCTTCAAATACAAGGAGAGATGAGTGCGAGCCTGTATCAATACGTATCTATTTAAAAGCATGAGATGTATGGAACTCGAGACCAGAACGATTAAAATTGATCGTGTGCGTAATTCTCGATATATGGAGATATTAAAACTTATGCGTGTTACCCTATATAATTAGGGAAAACATAAGCGAAATGCGGATATTCTTTTAATAATCTTCGATTTCTGTATATACAGTATATATATTTAGCCCTCCGAGTTCGAGACGTCGAGTCGTGTGCCTGGGACTTAACGGACCCACACCGATAGTTCACTAATAAAAAAACCCACGGTCGCTCGAGACCCTCACCGATACAGTATAACTCAGGTGGGGATGGTCGCTCAAACTCGAATAATATTAACCGTTCTGTCACTGTATACGTGAGCTCTGAAATGATGGGTCTAAAAAGACACAGGCTCAGGATACGGAGGGTTAATATTATGTTTATATTATATTTTACATTATATTATAGTTTCCCAGAAATCAAAGATTATTAAAAGAACGGTTAATCCGATTCCCGAGTGAGCCTATCTTTTTTTCGACCCGTCACGATGCTCATTACGCAGTCCTCAATCCGTAATCTTACATCATAAGTAGCACGTATTACATTATTGGATAAAAGAGTTTGTTTGTGTGCAAATGTAATTGTCGCGCCCACTTCGTGATGGAAGAAGCAAAATACGATAGCTGGCAATAAACCATTGAAAGGAACAAAAGCAGGATCAGAGGAAGACCAAAACACATTAGCCTTACCTGACAGCAGCTAATAAATGAATAACGAAATCTGCATTCATGAAAGGAAACAAAAGGTTCCTTGCTCTTCGTTAATCCATTTTACAGAGTTTACCAGCTTAACCGAAAATTGTGGTCATTTCTCGAAGAAGAGACCTCAGGACTCGAGACGGGACTCCCGACAGAGAAAATTTAGGCTAGCTGGTTTATTTAGACGATGGTCTTTAATCGTCCCATTGAAGGGCTGGCACACCGACATAGCGCGAACCACTGTAGTGGTGCATCCCTACCACTTACACAACTATGACTTGCTATCGCCCTTCACCTTGAAGCTGTGAAATAGTTCAAAGAAGCAAGACAGGTAGCTGAAAAACAAAGTCGCATCAAGTTCGATATAATATGTACTCTCCAAATGCTTCACATACTTCTAAAAAATTGTTTCAACTGGTTGGAATATTCATTATATTCTGCTGCGTGATAAATTTAATTATTTGTTTAATTTCTGTATCATGTTTTAATAAATATATCAATATGTTTGAATTTATATTAAGTGTCGTTCATTTGGTTTATTACACACGCGTCACATGGCATGTGTATATGTACTTTCAGAGTCAAAAAGCGCCCTTTGGCGTTCGTATTTATTGTTTTATTTTATTATTTTCGCATTCAACGGCCGGCTATCCGAAATGAACTGAGCATAGCTTCAAATTTCTTAATCAAAGTCATAGGATGCAGAATGTTGAATATCTCAGAAACAATAACTTTTAGGATTAATGCACAAAATTTAGTACTTTCATACTCAGAATTTGCTATTCTATTGAATTTGACAGCCCATTTGAAAAAATAACATTGACCTCCATATCTAATTTATGTCTGTAAAGAAACTAGTTTCACCGTGTTTCACTTAAGTAATAACTTGAAATAATAGATATTTGAAGTGAACCGATTTGGTAGGACACCCTGTATAACATAGCTTCTTTAGTTTCCTCGGCGGTACCGGCAGCTTTACCTGTGTCAATACTAGAAACACATTATGTTTCCGGCACCCACCGCTCGATAATTGGAGAGGGCGCTCGAAAACCAGTGGTCATTTCAGAATATCGGTACTTCAGACCTGTGACACTGAAGACAAAAGGATGAGAGGTCTATTCTATACCTGGTCTGTGGTACTACTGAGAAAAAAAATTTGCGAAAAATTAAAATCTCTCTGCTGTACCAGTTTGTACTAGGTTTGTACCACGTTGTACCGTTTGAAGAAATTGTTTAAGGGGGTAGTGGACTATTTCAGCTTCAAAAAATCGATTTTTTTTTTACTGCTTCTGAAAGCCTTATCCTTTACGAACATTTTAAACCAATGTTCATGAAAAAATTAAAATAATTGTCGAAGTTATAGCACCGAACGTAACACGGTGTACCGCGTTCGCCGAGTAGGTGACCGCGCCACGGCTGTTCAGTACCTGCGGAGCGGTACTGGTTTTATTTAGGTTCAGTCCTGGCCACTTCTTTGGGAGTTTATTACTTGATTCAGGTAAAAGCTATTTTTAGAATTACTACCGATTGTTTCGCAGCCATTCAACCTTTCTATGCAGTACGAATTCTGCTTCTGCGATCATAAGACGTGTCGTCTAACGTTCGTAGATATGGTTAATACGCGCATCTATCGCGAACAGAAAGGTAGCAGGGAAAATCCTGGACGTCCTTGCCGAACGAAGAAGAGGAAGCATTGGAGAACATTCAGTTCCAAGGTGGAGAATTCAGATAGTGGAGAACAACCGAGTGCGTCACGACGCAAGATTGCCAGTGATTCTTCATCCAACTGTACATACGACGACAATCATTCATACTGTATTCTAAGTTTCATTAGTGTGTTTAGTGCTATAAGTTCTCACGTAAAGTGTAAGATATGTGACTCTGATATAAACTTTTCGGAAACAAAAGTACGCGGACTTGGTTTTAACATCCTTGTGCAATGTAAAAACTGTAACGATAGGGAGATTTCGTCATGCCCGAAAATACGCAGCTTCTCATACGAAGTAAATTATCGAATTGCGTTGGCCATGAGACTGGTAGGAGTAGGTTTGGCCGGCTTGGAACAATTTTGTGGCATAATGGATCTTCCAAAACCAGTTTCTCGACATCCTTACCTTACGATCGGCAAACATATTAGAAACGCAACAGAAGTCGTCGCAAAGGGATCTATGTTTCGTGCTGCTCAGGAAGAAATATGTCAAACCATGGGTGACGACGAAACGGAACCCATAGGAATAACTGTATCAGGTGACGGAACCTGGCGAAAAAGAGGCTATTCGTCACTTTTTGGAGTTGCAACAGTTATTGGAAATTTGACCGGAAAGGTGATTGATGTTGTAGTGAAGAGCGCGTATTGCAAAGTTTGCGAGACATGGGATAAACTAATTGGATCACTCGAATATGAAGAATGGTTGGATCAACACGTTAGTGAATGCAAGGCAAATCACGAGGGTAGTTCCGGTAAAATGGAGATGAATGCGATTGTTGAAATTTTTCAACGATCGCAGGAATTATATAATACTAAATACGTCAACTACATTGGAGACGGTGACAGTAAGACGTTCAACGCCGTAGTCGACGCTGATCCGTACGATGTACCAGTAACCAAAAAAGAATGTGTAGGCCACGTTCAGAAACGCATGGGGACTGCGCTTCGAAAAGTGAAGCAAACTAGGCAAGGGCTTGGAGGCAAAGGAAAGCTCACGGCAAAATTGATCGACGAACTGAGCTCGTATTATGGAAATGCCATTAGAGGTGCTAGTCATTCGTCAGAAGCCATGAAAATTGCAATTTTGGCGACATATTTCCATAAGTGTTCGACAGACGACAATCCTCAACATCATTATTGCCCTGTTGGAGAAACAAGTTGGTGTTCTTGGCAAAGAGCTTCTGCAAAAAATATTTTACCTGAATATAGGCATAAAACTCCCTTACACAAAGATGTTCAAGCAGCAATTTATCCGATTTACGAGCACTTGAGTGAAGACGCATTACTGGCAAAATGCGTTGGTGGCTATACGCAAAATAATAATGAAAGTTTAAACGCTAAAATTTGGAAAATCGCTCCAAAAATACATTTTAGTGGCGTTGAAACTGTGGAAACTGCCACTTATATTGCTATAGCAACATTCAATGATGGAAACAAAGCTCTCATGTCTATAATGCAAGAGCTTGAACTTTTAGTTGGTACAAACGCGCGAAATATGTGCGAAGAATTCGATAAAAGGCGACTATCGGCGGCAGACGTCCGAGAAATTGCGGCAACAAAAGACGCTAGGAAAGAAAACAGAAGAAAGAAAAAACAACAAGAAGAAGAAGATTTTGCAGCAGAAGGAGCCCTTTATGGGCCAGGAATTGCGTAAAAAAGATTTACACATTTGGTAAGTCGAAACTTGCAGATAAATGTACCCCGAACTTTGAAGCCGGATAACTCGAAACACGATTTTCAGAAACGGTGTACATCATAACTTTTAAACCAGTGAATATTTTCACTTAAAATTTTAACTGGAGCTGTAGAATTCCATTCTCTACCAGGTGGAAGTTCGGCATCAACATTGGATGTTTGTAAAACTTTTTATAACTGATTAAAGACAGATAACGGTACCCCGAACTTTGAAGCCGGATAACTCGAAACACGATTTTCAGAAACGGTGTACATCATAACTCTTGAACGAACGAATATTTTCACTTGAAATTTTTACTGAAGCCGTAGAATTGCTTTCTCCATCGTGTGGAATTTGCGCATCAACATTGGGTGTATGTAAAACATTTTATACCTGATTAAAGACGGTTTTTCCCCCTAAAAATGTGGGGAAAGAATTGATTTGTGTGTAACTTCTACCATTTTTGTTCAAATTCATCGGCGGCTTTCCACACTGTAGATATTTATGTATAGAATAATCACCTTAAACCATTTTGCTTTCAGATGATTGGTTCACCTGAATTGATGTACACCACCTGCCGCGGCGCGCCATACAGGACTATATTCAACGATTAATAACTTCGACAATTTTATACATTCAAACGATTTTTTTTTTGTAAATATTCGCAATCGTGCCCACAATAGATTGCCAAAAGCACGACTATAACGATTGTGTGATATTAATGTAATTTAGCGTCAAAGAAACTAACCATTTTACGTATCCAATAGTCCACTACCCCCTTAATTCATTTGGTTTCCGAGAAATATCCAAATAACCAAACTGTCGAGTCGTACTACTGAGAAAATAAATTTCCGAAAAATTAAAATCTCTCTGCTGTACCAGTTTGTACTAGGTTTGTACCGCGTTGTACCGTTTGAAGAAATTGTTTAACTCATTTGGTTTCCGAGAAATATCCAAATAACCAAACTGTCGAGTCGTACTACTGAGAAAAAAAATTTGCGAAAAATTAAAATGTCTCTGCTGTACCAGTTTGTACTAGGTTTGTACCGCGTTGTACCGTTCGATGAAATTGTTTAACTCTTTTGGTGTCCGAGAAATATCCAAATAACCAAACTGTCGAGTCGTACTACTGAGAAAAAATATTTACGAAAAATTAAAATCTCTCTGCTGTACCAGTTTGTACTAGGTTTGTACCGCGTTGTACCGTTTGAAGAAATTGTTTAACTCATTTGGTTTCCGAGAAATATCCAAATAACCAAACTATTGATTCGTACTACAGAGAAAAAAAAATTTCCGAAAAATTAAAATGTCTCTGCTGTACCAGTTTGTACTAGGTTTGTACCGCGTTGTACCGTTCGATGAAATTGTTTAACTCTTTTGGTGTCCGAGAAATATCCAAATAACCAAACTGTCGAGTCGTACTACTGAGAAAAAATATATACGAAAAATTAAAATCTCTCTGCTGTACCAGTTTGTACTAGGTTTGTACCGCGTTGTACCGTTCGAAGAAATTGTTTAACTCTTTTGGTGTCCGAGAAATATCCAAATAACCAAACTGTCGAGTCGTACTACTGAGAAAAAAATTTGCGAAAAATAAAATCTCTCTGCTGTACCAGTTTGTACTAGGTTTGTACCGCGTTGTACTGTTTGAAGAAATTGTTTAACTCATTTGGTTTCCGAGAAATATCCAAATAACCAAACTGTCGAGTCGTACTACTGAGAAAAAATATTTACGAAAAATTAAACTCTCTCTGCTGTACCAGTTTGTACTAGGTTTGTACCGCGTTGTACCGTTTGAAGAAATTGTTTAACTCATTTGGTTTCCGAGAAATATCCAAATAACCAAACTATTGAGTCGTACTACTGAGAAAAAAAAATTTCCGAAAAATTAAAATCTCTCTGCTGTACCAGTTTGTACTAGGTTTGTACCACGTTGTACCGTTTGAAGAAATTGTTTAATTCATTTGTTTTCCGAGAAATATCCAAATAACCAAACTGTCGAGTCGTACTACTGAGAAAATAAATTTCCGAAAAATTAAAATCTCTCTGCTGTACCAGTTTGTACTAGGTTTGTACCGCGTTGTACCGTTTGAAGAAATTGTTTAACTCATTTGGTTTCCGAGAAATATCCAAATAACCAAACTGTCGAGTCGTACTACTGAGAAAATAAATTTCCGAAAAATTAAAATCTCTCTGCTGTACTAGTTTGTACTAGGTTTGTACCGCGTTGTACCGTTTGAAGAAATTGTTTAACTCATTTGGTTTCCGAGAAATATCCAAATAACCAAACTATTGAGTCGTACTACTGAGAAAAAAAATTTCCGAAAAATTAAAATGTCTCTGCTGTACCAGTTTGTACTAGGTTTGTACCGCGTTCTACCGTTCGAAGAAATTGTTTAACTCTTTTGGTTTCCGAGAAATATCCAAATAACCAAACTGTCGAGTCGTACTACTGAGAAAAAAAAATTTGCGAAAAATTAAAATGTCTCTGCTGTACCAGTTTGTACTAGGATTGTACCGCGTTGTACTGTTTGAAGAAATTGTTTAACTCATTTGGTTTCCGAGAAATATCCAAATAACCAAACTGTCGAGTCGTACTACTGAGAAAATAAATTTGCGAAAAATTAAAATGTCTCTGCTGTACCAGTTTGTACTAGGCTTGTACCGCGTTGTACTGTTTGAAGAAATTGTTTAACTCTTTTGGTTTCCGAGAAATATCCAAATAACCAAACTGTCGAGTCGTACTACTGAGAAGAAAAATTTGCGAAAAATTAAAATGTCTCTGCTGTACCAGTTTTGACTAGGTTTGTACCGCGTTGTACCGTTCGAAGAAATTGTTTAAATCATTTAGTTTCCGAGAAATATCCAAATAATCAAACTATTGAGTCGTACTACTGAGAAAAAAATTTGCGAAAAATTAAAATGTCTCTGCTGTACCAGTTTGTACTAGGTTTGTACCGCGTTGTACCGTTTGAAGAAATTGTTTAACTCATTTGGTTTCCGAGAAATATCCAAATAACCAAACTGTCGAGTCGTACTACTGAGAAAAAATATTTACGAAAAATTAAAATCTCTCTGCTGTACCAGTTTGTACTAGGTTTGTACCGCGTTGTACCGTTTGGAGAAATTATTTAACTCATTTGGTTTCCGAGAAATATCCAAATAACCAAACTGTCGAGTCGTACTACTGAGAAAAAATATTTACGAATAATTAAAATCTCTCTGCTGTACCAGTTTGTACTAGGTTTGTACCGCGTTGTACCGTTTGAAGAAATTGTTTAACTCATTTGGTTTCCGAGAAATATCCAAATAACCAAACTATTGAGTCGTACTACAGAGAAAAAATATTTACGAAAAATTAAAATCTCTCTGCTGTACCTGTTTGTACTAGGTTTGTACCGCGTTGTACCGTTTGAAGAAATTGTTTAACTCATTTGGTTTCCGAGAAATATCCAAATAACCAAACTATTGAGTCGTACTACTGAGAAAAAAAATTGCCGAAGAATTAAAATCTCTCTGCTGTACCAGTTTGTACTAGGTTTGTACCGCGTGGTACCGTTCGAAGAAATTGTTTAACTCTTTTGGTTTCCGAGAAATATCCAAATAACCAAACTATTGAGTCGTACTACTGAGAAAAAAAATTGCCGAAGAATTAAAATCTCTCTGCTGTACCAGTTTGTACTAGGTTTGTACCGCGTGGTACCGTTCGAAGAAATTGTTTAACTCTTTTGGTTTCCGAGAAATATCCAAATAACCAAACTATTGAGTCGTACTACAGAGAAAAAATATTTACGAAAAATTAAAATCTCTCTGCTGTACCTGTTTGTACTAGGTTTGTACCGCGTTGTACCGTTTGAAGAAATTGTTTAACTCATTTGGTTTCCGAGAAATATCCAAATAACCAAACTATTGAGTCGTACTACTGAGAAAAAAAATTGCCGAAGAATTAAAATCTCTCTGCTGTACCAGTTTGTACTAGGTTTGTACCGCGTGGTACCGTTCGAAGAAATTGTTTAACTCTTTTGGTTTCCGAGAAATATCCAAATAACCAAACTATTGAGTCGTACTACTGAGAAAAAAAAATTGCGAAAAATTAAAATGTGTCTGCTGTACCAGTTTGTACTAGGTTTGTACCGCGTTGTACCGTTTGAAGAAATTGTTTATCTCATTTGGTTTCCGAGAAATATCCAAATAACCAAACTGTCGAGTCGTACTACTGAGAAAAAATATTTACGAAAAATTAAAATCTCTCTGCTGTACCTGTTTGTACTAGGTTTGTACCGCATTGTACAGTTTGAAGAAATTGTTTAACTCATTTGGTTTCCGTGAAATATCCAAATAACCAAACTGTCGAGTCGTACTACTGAGAAAAAATATTTACGAAAAATTAAAATCTCTCTGCTGTAACAGTTTGTACTAGGTTTGTACCGCGATGTACCGTTTGAAGAAATTGTTTAACTCATTTGGTTTCCGAGAAATATCCAAATAACCAAACTGTCGAGTCGTACTACTGAGAAAAAATATTTACGAATAATTAAAATCTCTCTGCTGTACCAGTTTGTACTAGGTTTGTACCGCGTTGTACCGTTTGAAGAAATTGTTTAACTCATTTGGTTTCCGAGAAACATCCAAATAACCAAACTATTGAGTCGTACTACAGAGAAAAAAAAATTTCCGAAAAATTAAAATCTCTCTGCTGTACCAGTTTGTACTAGGTTTGTGCCGCGTTGTACCGTTTGAAGAAATTGTTTAACTCATTTGGTTTCCGAGAAATATCCAAATAACCAAACTGTCGAGTCGTACTACTGAGAAAAAATATTTACGAAAAATTAAAATCTCTCTGCTGTACCAGTTTTGACTAGGTTTGTACCGCGTTGTACCGTTCGAAGAAATTGTTTAACTCATTTGGTTTCCGAGAAATATCCAAATAACCAAACTATTGAGTCGTACTACTGAGAATAAAAAATTTCCGAAAAATTAAAATCTCTCTGCTGTACCAGTTTGTACTAGGTTTGTACCGCGTTGTACCGTTTGAAGAAATTGTTTAACTCATTTGGTTTCCGAGAAATATCCAAATAACCAAACTGTCGAGTCGTACTACTGAGAAAATAAATTTGCGAAAAATTAAAATGTCTCTGCTGTACCAGTTTGTACTAGGTTTGTACCGCGTTGTACCGTTCGAAGAAATTGTTTAACTCTTTTGGTGTCCGAGAAATATCGAAATAACCAAACTGTCGAGTCGTACTACTGAGAAAAAAATTTGCGAAAAATTAAAATCTCTCTGCTGTACCAGTTTGTACTAGGTTTGTACCGCGTTGTACCGTTTGAAGAAATTGTTTAACTCATTTGGTTTCCGTGAAATATCCAAATAACCAAACTGTCGAGTCGTACTACTGAGAAAAAAATTTGCGAAAAATTAAAATCTCTCTGCTGTACCAGTTTGTACTAGGTTTGTACCGCGTTGTACCGTTTGGAGAAATTATTTAACTCATTTGGTTTCCGAGAAATGTCCAAATAACCAAACTGTCGAGTCGTACTACTGAGAAAAAATATTTACGAAAAATTAAAATCTATCTGCTGTACCAGTTTGTACTAGGTTTGTACCGCGATGTACCGTTTGAAGAAATTGTTTAACTCATTTCGTTTCCGAGAAATATCCAAATAACCAAACTGTCGAGTCGTACTACTGAGAAAAAATATTTACGAATAATTAAAATCTCTCTGCTGTACCAGTTTTGACTAGGTTTGTACCGCGTTGTACCGTTCGAAGAAATTGTTTAACTCATTTGGTTTCCGAGAAATATCCAAATAACCAAACTATTGAGTCGTACTACAGAGAAAAAATATTTACGAAAAATTAAAATCTCTCTGCTGTACCAGTTTGTACTAGGTTTGTACCGCGTTGTACCGTTTGAAGAAATTGTTTAACTCATTTGGTTTCCGAGAAATATCCAAATAACCAAACTATTGAGTCGTACTACTGAGAAAAAAAATTGCCGAAGAATTAAAATCTCTCTGCTGTACCAGTTTGTACTAGGTTTGTACCGCGTGGTACCGTTCGAAGAAATTGTTTAACTCTTTTGGTTTCCGAGAAATATCCAAATAACCAAACTATTGAGTCGTACTACTGAGAAAAAAAAATTGCGAAAAATTAAAATGTCTCTGCTGTACCAGTTTGTACTAGGTTTGTACCGCGTTGTACCGTTCGAAGAAATTGTTTAACTCTTTTGGTTTCCGAGAAATATCGAAATAACCAAACTGTCGAGTCGTACTACTGAGAAAAATATTTGCGAAAAATTAAAATCTCTCTGCTGTACCAGTTTGTACTAGGTTTGTACCGCATTGTACAGTTTGAAGAAATTGTTTAACTCATTTGGTTTCCGTGAAATATCCAAATAACCAAACTGTCGAGTCGTACTACTGAGAAAAAAATTTGCGAAAAATTAAAATCTCTCTGCTGTACCAGTTTGTACTAGGTTTGTACCGCGTTGTACCGTTTGGAGAAATTATTTAACTCATTTGGTTTCCGAGAAATATCCAAATAACCAAACTGTCGAGTCGTACTACTGAGAAAAAATATTTACGAAAAATTAAAATCTCTCTGCTGTACCAGTTTGTACTAGGTTTGTACCGCGATGTACCGTTTGAAGAAATTGTTTAACTCATTTGGTTTCCGAGAAATATCCAAATAACCAAACTGTCGTGTCGTACTACTAAGAAAAAAAATTTGCGAAAAATTAAAATGTCTCTGCTGTACCAGTTTGTACTAGGTTTGTACCGCGTTGTACCGTTCGAAGAAATTGTTTAACTCTTTTGGTTTCCGAGAAATATCCAAATAACCAAACTGTCGAGTCGTACTACTGAGAAAAAAAATTTGCGAAAAATTAAAATCTCTCTGCTGTACCAGTTTTGACTAGGTTTGTACCGCGTTGTACCGTTCGAAGAAATTGTTTAACTCATTTGGTTTCCGAGAAATATCCAAATAACCAAACTATTGAGTCGTACTACTGAGAATAAAAAATTTCCGAAAAATTAAAATCTCTCTGCTGTACCAGTTTGTACTAGGTTTGTACCGCGTTGTACCGTTTGAAGAAATTGTTTAACTCATTTGGTTTCCGAGAAATATCCAAATAACCAAACTGTCGAGTCGTACTACTGAGAAAATAAATTTGCGAAAAATTAAAATGTCTCTGCTGTACCAGTTTGTACTAGGTTTGTACCGCGTTGTACCGTTCGAAGAAATTGTTTAACTCTTTTGGTGTCCGAGAAATATCGAAATAACCAAACTGTCGAGTCGTACTACTGAGAAAAAAATTTGCGAAAAATTAAAATCTCTCTGCTGTACCAGTTTGTACTAGGTTTGTACCGCGTTGTACAGTTTGAAGAAATTGTTTAACTCATTTGGTTTCCGTGAAATATCCAAATAACCAAACTGTCGAGTCGTACTACTGAGAAAAAAATTTGCGAAAAATTAAAATCTCTCTGCTGTACCAGTTTGTACTAGGTTTGTACCGCGTTGTACCGTTTGGAGAAATTATTTAACTCATTTGGTTTCCGAGAAATGTCCAAATAACCAAACTGTCGAGTCGTACTACTGAGAAAAAATATTTACGAAAAATTAAAATCTATCTGCTGTACCAGTTTGTACTAGGTTTGTACCGCGATGTACCGTTTGAAGAAATTGTTTAACTCATTTCGTTTCCGAGAAATATCCAAATAACCAAACTGTCGAGTCGTACTACTGAGAAAAAATATTTACGAATAATTAAAATCTCTCTGCTGTACCAGTTTTGACTAGGTTTGTACCGCGTTGTACCGTTCGAAGAAATTGTTTAACTCATTTGGTTTCCGAGAAATATCCAAATAACCAAACTATTGAGTCGTACTACAGAGAAAAAATATTTACGAAAAATTAAAATCTCTCTGCTGTACCAGTTTGTACTAGGTTTGTACCGCGTTGTACCGTTTGAAGAAATTGTTTAACTCATTTGGTTTCCGAGAAATATCCAAATAACCAAACTATTGAGTCGTACTACTGAGAAAAAAAATTGCCGAAGAATTAAAATCTCTCTGCTGTACCAGTTTGTACTAGGTTTGTACCGCGTGGTACCGTTCGAAGAAATTGTTTAACTCTTTTGGTTTCCGAGAAATATCCAAATAACCAAACTATTGAGTCGTACTACTGAGAAAAAAAAATTGCGAAAAATTAAAATGTCTCTGCTGTACCAGTTTGTACTAGGTTTGTACCGCGTTGTACCGTTCGAAGAAATTGTTTAACTCTTTTGGTGTCCGAGAAATATCGAAATAACCAAACTGTCGAGTCGTACTACTGAGAAAAATATTTGCGAAAAATTAAAATCTCTCTGCTGTACCAGTTTGTACTAGGTTTGTACCGCATTGTACAGTTTGAAGAAATTGTTTAACTCATTTGGTTTCCGTGAAATATCCAAATAACCAAACTGTCGAGTCGTACTACTGAGAAAAAAATTTGCGAAAAATTAAAATCTCTCTGCTGTACCAGTTTGTACTAGGTTTGTACCGCGTTGTACCGTTTGGAGAAATTATTTAACTCATTTGGTTTCCGAGAAATATCCAAATAACCAAACTGTCGAGTCGTACTACTGAGAAAAAATATTTACGAAAAATTAAAATCTCTCTGCTGTACCAGTTTGTACTAGGTTTGTACCGCGATGTACCGTTTGAAGAAATTGTTTAACTCATTTGGTTTCCGAGAAATATCCAAATAACCAAACTGTCGTGTCGTACTACTAAGAAAAAAAATTTGCGAAAAATTAAAATGTCTCTGCTGTACCAGTTTGTACTAGGTTTGTACCGCGTTGTACCGTTCGAAGAAATTGTTTAACTCTTTTGGTTTCCGAGAAATATCCAAATAACCAAACTGTCGAGTCGTACTACTGAGAAAATAAATTTCCGAAAAATTAAAATCTCTCTGCTGTACCAGTTTGTACTAGGTTTGTACCGCGTTGTACCGTTTGAAGAAATTGTTTAACTCATTTGGTTTCCGAGAAATATCCAAATAACCAAACTGTCGAGTCGTACTACTGAGAAAAAAAATTTGCGAAAAATTAAAATGTCTCTGCTGTACCAGTTTGTACTAGGTTTGTACCGCGTTGTACCGTTCGATGAAATTGTTTAACTCTTTTGGTGTCCGAGAAATATCCAAATAACCAAACTGTCGAGTCGTACTACTGAGAAAAAATATTTACGAAAAATTAAAATCTCTCTGCTGTACCAGTTTGTACTAGGTTTGTACCGCGTTGTACCGTTTGAAGAAATTGTTTAACTCATTTGGTTTCCGAGAAATATCCAAATAACCAAACTATTGATTCGTACTACAGAGAAAAAAAAATTTCCGAAAAATTAAAATGTCTCTGCTGTACCAGTTTGTACTAGGTTTGTACCGCGTTGTACCGTTCGATGAAATTGTTTAACTCTTTTGGTGTCCGAGAAATATCCAAATAACCAAACTGTCGAGTCGTACTACTGAGAAAAAATATATACGAAAAATTAAAATCTCTCTGCTGTACCAGTTTGTACTAGGTTTGTACCGCGTTGTACCGTTCGAAGAAATTGTTTAACTCTTTTGGTGTCCGAGAAATATCCAAATAACCAAACTGTCGAGTCGTACTACTGAGAAAAAAATTTGCGAAAAATAAAATCTCTCTGCTGTACCAGTTTGTACTAGGTTTGTACCGCGTTGTACTGTTTGAAGAAATTGTTTAACTCATTTGGTTTCCGAGAAATATCCAAATAACCAAACTGTCGAGTCGTACTACTGAGAAAAAATATTTACGAAAAATTAAACTCTCTCTGCTGTACCAGTTTGTACTAGGTTTGTACCGCGTTGTACCGTTTGAAGAAATTGTTTAACTCATTTGGTTTCCGAGAAATATCCAAATAACCAAACTATTGAGTCGTACTACTGAGAAAAAAAAATTTCCGAAAAATTAAAATCTCTCTGCTGTACCAGTTTGTACTAGGTTTGTACCACGTTGTACCGTTTGAAGAAATTGTTTAATTCATTTGTTTTCCGAGAAATATCCAAATAACCAAACTGTCGAGTCGTACTACTGAGAAAATAAATTTCCGAAAAATTAAAATCTCTCTGCTGTACCAGTTTGTACTAGGTTTGTACCGCGTTGTACCGTTTGAAGAAATTGTTTAACTCATTTGGTTTCCGAGAAATATCCAAATAACCAAACTGTCGAGTCGTACTACTGAGAAAATAAATTTCCGAAAAATTAAAATCTCTCTGCTGTACTAGTTTGTACTAGGTTTGTACCGCGTTGTACCGTTTGAAGAAATTGTTTAACTCATTTGGTTTCCGAGAAATATCCAAATAACCAAACTATTGAGTCGTACTACTGAGAAAAAAAATTTCCGAAAAATTAAAATGTCTCTGCTGTACCAGTTTGTACTAGGTTTGTACCGCGTTCTACCGTTCGAAGAAATTGTTTAACTCTTTTGGTTTCCGAGAAATATCCAAATAACCAAACTGTCGAGTCGTACTACTGAGAAAAAAAAATTTGCGAAAAATTAAAATGTCTCTGCTGTACCAGTTTGTACTAGGATTGTACCGCGTTGTACTGTTTGAAGAAATTGTTTAACTCATTTGGTTTCCGAGAAATATCCAAATAACCAAACTGTCGAGTCGTACTACTGAGAAAATAAATTTGCGAAAAATTAAAATGTCTCTGCTGTACCAGTTTGTACTAGGCTTGTACCGCGTTGTACTGTTTGAAGAAATTGTTTAACTCTTTTGGTTTCCGAGAAATATCCAAATAACCAAACTGTCGAGTCGTACTACTGAGAAGAAAAATTTGCGAAAAATTAAAATGTCTCTGCTGTACCAGTTTTGACTAGGTTTGTACCGCGTTGTACCGTTCGAAGAAATTGTTTAAATCATTTAGTTTCCGAGAAATATCCAAATAATCAAACTATTGAGTCGTACTACTGAGAAAAAAATTTGCGAAAAATTAAAATGTCTCTGCTGTACCAGTTTGTACTAGGTTTGTACCGCGTTGTACCGTTTGAAGAAATTGTTTAACTCATTTGGTTTCCGAGAAATATCCAAATAACCAAACTGTCGAGTCGTACTACTGAGAAAAAATATTTACGAAAAATTAAAATCTCTCTGCTGTACCAGTTTGTACTAGGTTTGTACCGCGTTGTACCGTTTGGAGAAATTATTTAACTCATTTGGTTTCCGAGAAATATCCAAATAACCAAACTGTCGAGTCGTACTACTGAGAAAAAAAATTTGCGAAAAATTAAAATGTCTCTGCTGTACCAGTTTGTACTAGGTTTGTACCGCGTTGTACCGTTCGAAGAAATTGTTTAACTCATTTGGTTTCCGAGAAATATCCAAATAACCAAACTATTGAGTCGTACTACTGAGAAAAAAAATTTCCGAAAAATTAAAATCTCTCTGCTGTACCAGTTTGTACTAGGTTTGTGCCGCGTTGTACCGTTTGAAGAAATTGTTTAACTCATTTGGTTTCCGAGAAATATCCAAATAACCAAACTGTCGAGTCGTACTACTGAGAAAAAATATTTACGAAAAATTAAAATCTCTCTGCTGTACCAGTTTGTACTAGGTTTGTACCGCGTTGTACCGTTTGAAGAAATTGTTTAACTCATTTGGTTTCCGAGAAATATCCAAATAACCAAACTGTCGAGTCGTACTACTGAGAAAAAATATTTACGAAGAATTAAAATCTCTCTGCTGTACCAGTTTGTACTAGGTTTGTACCGCGTTGTACCGTTCGAAGAAATTGTTTAACTCTTTTGGTTTCCGAGAAATATCCAAATAACCAAACTGTCGAGTCGTACTACTGAGAAGAAAAATTTGCGAAAAATTAAAATGTCTCTGCTGTACCAGTTTTGACTAGGTTTGTGCCGCGTTGTACCGTTTGAAGAAATTGTTTAACTCATTTGGTTTCCGAGAAATATCCAAATAACCAAACTGTCGAGTCGTACTACTGAGAAAAAATATTTACGAAAAATTAAAATCTCTCTGCTGTACCAGTTTTGACTAGGTTTGTACCGCGTTGTACCGTTCGAAGAAATTGTTTACCTCATTTGGTTTCCGAGAAATATCCAAATAACCAAACTATTGAGTCGTACTACTGAGAATAAAAAATTTCCGAAAAATTAAAATCTCTCTGCTGTACCAGTTTGTACTAGGTTTGTACCGCGTTGTACAGTTTGAAGAAATTGTTTAACTCATTTGGTTTCCGAGAAATATCCAAATAACCAAACTGTCGAGTCGTACTACTGAGAAAATAAATTTGCGAAAAATTAAAATGTCTCTGCTGTACCAGTTTGTACTAGGTTTGTACCGCGTTGTACCGTTCGAAGAAATTGTTTAACTCTTTTGGTGTCCGAGAAATATCGAAATAACCAAACTGTCGAGTCGTACTACTGAGAAAAAAATTTGCGAAAAATTAAAATCTCTCTGCTGTACCAGTTTGTACTAGGTTTGTACCGCGTTGTACAGTTTGAAGAAATTGTTTAACTCATTTGGTTTCCGTGAAATATCCAAATAACCAAACTGTCGAGTCGTACTACTGAGAAAAAAATTTGCGAAAAATTAAAATCTCTCTGCTGTACCAGTTTGTAGTAGGTTTGTACCGCGTTGTACCGTTTGGAGAAATTATTTAACTCATTTGGTTTCCGAGAAATATCCAAATAACCAAACTGTCGAGTCGTACTACTGAGAAAAAATATTTACGAAAAATTAAAATCTCTCTGCTGTACCAGTTTGTACTAGGTTTGTACCGCGATGTACCGTTTGAAGAAATTGTTTAACTCATTTGGTTTCCGAGAAATAATCAAATAACCAAACTGTCGAGTCGTACTACTGAGAAAAAATATTTACGAATAATTAAAATCTCTCTGCTGTACCAGTTTGTACTAGGTTTGTACCGCGTTGTACCGTTTGAAGAAATTGTTTAACTCATTTGGTTTCCGAGAAACATCCAAATAACCAAACTATTGAGTCGTACTACAGAGAAAAAAAAATTTCCGAAAAATTAAAATCTCTCTGCTGTACCAGTTTGTACTAGGTTTGTGCCGCGTTGTACCGTTTGAAGAAATTGTTTAACTCATTTGGTTTCCGAGAAATATCCAAATAACCAAACTGTCGAGTCGTACTACTGAGAAAAAATATTTACGAAAAATTAAAATCTCTCTGCTGTACCAGTTTGTACTAGGTTTGTACCGCGATGTACCGTTTGAAGAAATTGTTTAACTCATTTGGTTTCCGAGAAATAATCAAATAACCAAACTGTCGAGTCGTACTACTGAGAAAAAATATTTACGAATAATTAAAATCTCTCTGCTGTACCAGTTTGTACTAGGTTTGTACCGCGTTGTACCGTTTGAAGAAATTGTTTAACTCATTTGGTTTCCGAGAAATATCCAAATAACCAAACTATTGAGTCGTACTACTGAGAATAAAAAATTTCCGAAAAATTAAAATCTCTCTGCTGTACCAGTTTGTACTAGGTTTGTGCCGCGTTGTACCGTTTGAAGAAATTGTTTAACTCATTTGGTTTCCGAGAAATATCCAAATAACCAAACTGTCGAGTCGTACTACTGAGAAAAAATATTTACGAAAAATTAAAATCTCTCTGCTGTACCAGTTTTGACTAGGTTTGTACCGCGTTGTACCGTTCGAAGAAATTGTTTAACTCATTTGGTTTCCGAGAAATATCCAAATAACCAAACTATTGAGTCGTACTACTGAGAATAAAAAATTTCCGAAAAATTAAAATCTCTCTGCTGTACCAGTTTGTACTAGGTTTGTACCGCGTTGTACCGTTTGAAGAAATTGTTTAACTCATTTGGTTTCCGAGAAATATCCAAATAACCAAACTGTCGAGTCGTACTACTGAGAAAATAAATTTGCGAAAAATTAAAATGTCTCTGCTGTACCAGTTTGTACTAGGTTTGTACCGCGTTGTACCGTTCGAAGAAATTGTTTAACTCTTTTGGTGTCCGAGAAATATCGAAATAACCAAACTGTCGAGTCGTACTACTGAGAAAAAAATTTGCGAAAAATTAAAATCTCTCTGCTGTACCAGTTTGTACTAGGTTTGTACCGCGTTGTACAGTTTGAAGAAATTGTTTAACTCATTTGGTTTCCGTGAAATATCCAAATAACCAAACTGTCGAGTCGTACTACTGAGAAAAAAATTTGCGAAAAATTAAAATCTCTCTGCTGTACCAGTTTGTACTAGGTTTGTACCGCGTTGTACCGTTTGGAGAAATTATTTAACTCATTTGGTTTCCGAGAAATGTCCAAATAACCAAACTGTCGAGTCGTACTACTGAGAAAAAATATTTACGAAAAATTAAAATCTATCTGCTGTACCAGTTTGTACTAGGTTTGTACCGCGATGTACCGTTTGAAGAAATTGTTTAACTCATTTCGTTTCCGAGAAATATCCAAATAACCAAACTGTCGAGTCGTACTACTGAGAAAAAATATTTACGAATAATTAAAATCTCTCTGCTGTACCAGTTTTGACTAGGTTTGTACCGCGTTGTACCGTTCGAAGAAATTGTTTAACTCATTTGGTTTCCGAGAAATATCCAAATAACCAAACTATTGAGTCGTACTACAGAGAAAAAATATTTACGAAAAATTAAAATCTCTCTGCTGTACCAGTTTGTACTAGGTTTGTACCGCGTTGTACCGTTTGAAGAAATTGTTTAACTCATTTGGTTTCCGAGAAATATCCAAATAACCAAACTATTGAGTCGTACTACTGAGAAAAAAAATTGCCGAAGAATTAAAATCTCTCTGCTGTACCAGTTTGTACTAGGTTTGTACCGCGTGGTACCGTTCGAAGAAATTGTTTAACTCTTTTGGTTTCCGAGAAATATCCAAATAACCTAACTATTGAGTCGTACTACTGAGAAATAAAAATTGCGAAAAATTAAAATGTCTCTGCTGTACCAGTTTGTACTAGGTTTGTACCGCGTTGTACCGTTCGAAGAAATTGTTTAACTCTTTTGGTGTCCGAGAAATATCGAAATAACCAAACTGTCGAGTCGTACTACTGAGAAAAATATTTGCGAAAAATTAAAATCTCTCTGCTGTACCAGTTTGTACTAGGTTTGTACCGCATTGTACAGTTTGAAGAAATTGTTTAACTCATTTGGTTTCCGTGAAATATCCAAATAACCAAACTGTCGAGTCGTACTACTAAGAAAAAAATTTGCGAAAAATTAAAATCTCTCTGCTGTACCAGTTTGTACTAGGTTTGTACCGCGTTGTACCGTTTGGAGAAATTATTTAACTCATTTGGTTTCCGAGAAATATCCAAATAACCAAACTGTCGAGTCGTACTACTGAGAAAAAAATTTGCGAAAAATTAAAATCTCTCTGCTGTACCAGTTTGTACTAGGTTTGTACCGCGTTGTACCGTTTGAAGAAATTGTTTAACTCATTTGGTTTCCGAGAAATATCCAAATAACCAAACTGTCGTGTCGTACTACTAAGAAAAAAAATTTGCGAAAAATTAAAATGTCTCTGCTGTACCAGTTTGTACTAGGTTTGTACCGCGTTGTACCGTTCGAAGAAATTGTTTAACTCTTTTGGTTTCCGAGAAATATCCAAATAACCAAACTGTCGAGTCGTACTACTGAGAAAAAAAATTTGCGAAAAATTAAAATGTCTCTGCTGTACCAGTTTGTACTAGGTTTGTACCGCGTTGTACCGTTCGAAGAAATTGTTTAACTCATTTGGTTTCCGAGAAATATCCAAATAACCAAACTATTGAGTCGTACTACTGAGAAAAAATATTTACGAATAATTAAAATCTCTCTGCTGTACCAGTTTTGACTAGGTTTGTACCGCGTTGTACCGTTTGAAGAAATTGTTTAACTCATTTGGTTTCCGAGAAATATCCAAATAACCAAACTGTCGAGTCGTACTACTGAGAAAATAAATTTGCGAAAAATTAAAATGTCTCTGCTGTACCAGTTTGTACTAGGTTTGTACCGCGTTGTACCGTTCGAAGAAATTGTTTAACTCTTTTGGTGTCCGAGAAATATCGAAATAACCAAACTGTCGAGTCGTACTACTGAGAAAAAAATTTGCGAAAAATTAAAATCTCTCTGCTGTACCAGTTTGTACTAGGTTTGTACCGCGTTGTACAGTTTGAAGAAATTGTTTAACTCATTTGGTTTCCGTGAAATATCCAAATAACCAAACTGTCGAGTCGTACTACTGAGAAAAAAATTTGCGAAAAATTAAAATCTCTCTGCTGTACCAGTTTGTACTAGGTTTGTACCGCGTTGTACCGTTTGGAGAAATTATTTAACTCATTTGGTTTCCGAGAAATGTCCAAATAACCAAACTGTCGAGTCGTACTACTGAGAAAAAATATTTACGAAAAATTAAAATCTATCTGCTGTACCAGTTTGTACTAGGTTTGTACCGCGATGTACCGTTTGAAGAAATTGTTTAACTCATTTCGTTTCCGAGAAATATCCAAATAACCAAACTGTCGAGTCGTACTACTGAGAAAAAATATTTACGAATAATTAAAATCTCTCTGCTGTACCAGTTTTGACTAGGTTTGTACCGCGTTGTACCGTTCGAAGAAATTGTTTAACTCATTTGGTTTCCGAGAAATATCCAAATAACCAAACTATTGAGTCGTACTACAGAGAAAAAATATTTACGAAAAATTAAAATCTCTCTGCTGTACCAGTTTGTACTAGGTTTGTACCGCGTTGTACCGTTTGAAGAAATTGTTTAACTCATTTGGTTTCCGAGAAATATCCAAATAACCAAACTATTGAGTCGTACTACTGAGAAAAAAAATTGCCGAAGAATTAAAATCTCTCTGCTGTACCAGTTTGTACTAGGTTTGTACCGCGTGGTACCGTTCGAAGAAATTGTTTAACTCTTTTGGTTTCCGAGAAATATCCAAATAACCTAACTATTGAGTCGTACTACTGAGAAATAAAAATTGCGAAAAATTAAAATGTCTCTGCTGTACCAGTTTGTACTAGGTTTGTACCGCGTTGTACCGTTCGAAGAAATTGTTTAACTCTTTTGGTGTCCGAGAAATATCGAAATAACCAAACTGTCGAGTCGTACTACTGAGAAAAATATTTGCGAAAAATTAAAATCTCTCTGCTGTACCAGTTTGTACTAGGTTTGTACCGCATTGTACAGTTTGAAGAAATTGTTTAACTCATTTGGTTTCCGTGAAATATCCAAATAACCAAACTGTCGAGTCGTACTACTAAGAAAAAAATTTGCGAAAAATTAAAATCTCTCTGCTGTACCAGTTTGTACTAGGTTTGTACCGCGTTGTACCGTTTGGAGAAATTATTTAACTCATTTGGTTTCCGAGAAATATCCAAATAACCAAACTGTCGAGTCGTACTACTGAGAAAAAAATTTGCGAAAAATTAAAATCTCTCTGCTGTACCAGTTTGTACTAGGTTTGTACCGCGTTGTACCGTTTGAAGAAATTGTTTAACTCATTTGGTTTCCGAGAAATATCCAAATAACCAAACTGTCGTGTCGTACTACTAAGAAAAAAAATTTGCGAAAAATTAAAATGTCTCTGCTGTACCAGTTTGTACTAGGTTTGTACCGCGTTGTACCGTTCGAAGAAATTGTTTAACTCTTTTGGTTTCCGAGAAATATCCAAATAACCAAACTGTCGAGTCGTACTACTGAGAAAAAAAATTTGCGAAAAATTAAAATGTCTCTGCTGTACCAGTTTGTACTAGGTTTGTACCGCGTTGTACCGTTCGAAGAAATTGTTTAACTCATTTGGTTTCCGAGAAATATCCAAATAACCAAACTATTGAGTCGTACTACTGAGAAAAAATATTTACGAATAATTAAAATCTCTCTGCTGTACCAGTTTTGACTAGGTTTGTACCGCGTTGTACCGTTCGAAGAAATTGTTTAACTCATTTGGTTTCCGAGAAATATCCAAATAACCAAACTATTGAGTCGTACTACAGAGAAAAAATATTTACGAAAAATTAAAATCTCTCTGCTGTACCAGTTTGTACTAGGTTTGTACCGCGTTGTACCGTTTGAAGAAATTGTTTAACTCATTTGGTTTCCGAGAAATATCCAAATAACCAAACTATTGAGTCGTACTACTGAGAAAAAAAATTGCCGAAGAATTAAAATCTTTCTGCTGTACCAGTTTGTACTAGGTTTGTACCGCGTGGTACCGTTCGAAGAAATTGTTTAACTCTTTTGGTTTCCGAGAAATATCCAAATAACCAAACTATTGAGTCGTACTACTGAGAAAAAAAAATTGCGAAAAATTAAAATGTCTCTGCTGTACCAGTTTGTACTAGGTTTGTACCGCGTTGTACCGTTTGAAGAAATTGTTTAACTCATTTGGTTTCCGAGAAATATCCAAATAACCAAACTGTCGAGTCGTACTACTGAGAAAAAAAATTTGCGAAAAATTAAAATGTCTCTGCTGTACCAGTTTGTACTAGGTTTGTACCGCGTTGTACCGTTCGAAGAAATTGTTTAACTCTTTTGGTGTCCGAGAAATATCGAAATAACCAAACTGTCGAGTCGTACTACTGAGAAAAATATTTGCGAAAAATTAAAATCTCTCTGCTGTACCAGTTTGTACTAGGTTTGTACCGCATTGTACAGTTTGAAGAAATTGTTTAACTCATTTGGTTTCCGTGAAATATCCAAATAACCAAACTGTCGAGTCGTACTACTGAGAAAAAAATTTGCGAAAAATTAAAATCTCTCTGCTGTACCAGTTTGTACTAGGTTTGTACCGCGTTGTACCGTTTGGAGAAATTATTTAACTCATTTGGTTTCCGAGAAATATCCAAATAACCAAACTGTCGAGTCGTACTACTGAGAAAAAATATTTACGAAAAATTAAAATCTCTCTGCTGTACCAGTTTGTACTAGGTTTGTACCGCGATGTACCGTTTGAAGAAATTGTTTAACTCATTTGGTTTCCGAGAAATATCCAAATAACCAAACTGTCGTGTCGTACTACTAAGAAAAAAAATTTGCGAAAAATTAAAATGTCTCTGCTGTACCAGTTTGTACTAGGTTTGTACCGCGTTGTACCGTTCGAAGAAATTGTTTAACTCTTTTGGTTTCCGAGAAATATCCAAATAACCAAACTGTCGAGTCGTACTACTGAGAAAAAAAATTTGCGAAAAATTAAAATGTCTCTGCTGTACCAGTTTGTACTAGGTTTGTACCGCGTTGTACCGTTCGAAGAAATTGTTTAACTCATTTGGTTTCCGAGAAATATCCAAATAACCAAACTATTGAGTCGTACTACTGAGAAAAAAAATTTCCGAAAAATTAAAATCTCTCTGCTGTACCAGTTTGTACTAGGTTTGTGCCGCGTTGTACCGTTTGAAGAAATTGTTTAACTCATTTGGTTTCCGAGAAATATCCAAATAACCAAACTGTCGAGTCGTACTACTGAGAAAAAATATTTACGAAAAATTAAAATCTCTCTGCTGTACCAGTTTGTACTAGGTTTGTACCGCGTTGTACCGTTTGAAGAAATTGTTTAACTCATTTGGTTTCCGAGAAATATCCAAATAACCAAACTGTCGAGTCGTACTACTGAGAAAAAATATTTACGAAGAATTAACATCTCTCTGCTGTACCAGTTTGTACTAGGTTTGTACCGCGTTGTACCGTTCGAAGAAATTGTTTAACTCTTTTGGTTTCCGAGAAATATCCAAATAACCAAACTGTCGAGTCGTACTACTGAGAAGAAAAATTTGCGAAAAATTAAAATGTCTCTGCTGTACCAGTTTTGACTAGGTTTGTACCGCGTTGTACCGTTCGAAGAAATTGTTTAACTCTTTTGGTTTCCGAGAAATATCCAAATAACCAAACTGTCGAGTCGTACTACTGAGAAGAAAAATTTCCGAAAAATTAAAATCTCTCTGCTGTACCAGTTTGTACTAGGTTTGTACCGCGTTGTACCGTTTGAAGAAATTGTTTAACTCATTTGGTTTCCGAGAAATATCCAACTAACCAAACTGTCGAGTCGTACTACTGAGAAAATAAATTTGCGAAAAATTAAAATGTCTCTGCTGTACCAGTTTGTACTAGGTTTGTACCGCGTTGTACCGTTCGAAGAAATTGTTTAACTCTTTTGGTGTCCGAGAAATATCGAAATAACCAAACTGTCGAGTCGTACTACTGAGAAAAAAATTTGCGAAAAATTAAAATCTCTCTGCTGTACCAGTTTGTACTAGGTTTGTGCCGCGTTGTACCGTTTGAAGAAATTGTTTAACTCATTTGGTTTCCGAGAAATATCCAAATAACCAAACTGTCGAGTCGTACTACTGAGAAAAAATATTTACGAAAAATTAAAATCTCTCTGCTGTACCAGTTTTGACTAGGTTTGTACCGCGTTGTACCGTTCGAAGAAATTGTTTAACTCATTTGGTTTCCGAGAAATATCCAAATAACCAAACTATTGAGTCGTACTACTGAGAATAAAAAATTTCCGAAAAATTAAAATCTCTCTGCTGTACCAGTTTGTACTAGGTTTGTACCGCGTTGTACCGTTTGAAGAAATTGTTTAACTCATTTGGTTTCCGAGAAATATCCAAATAACCAAACTGTCGAGTCGTACTACTGAGAAAATAAATTTGCGAAAAATTAAAATGTCTCTGCTGTACCAGTTTGTACTAGGTTTGTACCGCGTTGTACCGTTCGAAGAAATTGTTTAACTCTTTTGGTGTCCGAGAAATATCGAAATAACCAAACTGTCGAGTCGTACTACTGAGAAAAAAATTTGCGAAAAATTAAAATCTCTCTGCTGTACCAGTTTGTACTAGGTTTGTACCGCGTTGTACAGTTTGAAGAAATTGTTTAACTCATTTGGTTTCCGTGAAATATCCAAATAATCAAACTGTCGAGTCGTACTACTGAGAAAAAAATTTGCGAAAAATTAAAATCTCTCTGCTGTACCAGTTTGTAGTAGGTTTGTACCGCGTTGTACCGTTTGGAGAAATTATTTAACTCATTTGGTTTCCGAGAAATATCCAAATAACCAAACTGTCGAGTCGTACTACTGAGAAAAAATATTTACGAAAAATTAAAATCTCTCTGCTGTACCAGTTTGTACTAGGTTTGTACCGCGATGTACCGTTTGAAGAAATTGTTTAACTCATTTGGTTTCCGAGAAATATCCAAATAACCAAACTGTCGAGTCGTACTACTGAGAAAAAATATTTACGAATAATTAAAATCTCTCTGCTGTACCAGTTTGTACTAGGTTTGTACCGCGTTGTACCGTTTGAAGAAATTGTTTAACTCATTTGGTTTCCGAGAAATATCCAAATAACCAAACTGTCGAGTCGTACTACTGAGAAAAAATATTTACGAAAAATTAAAATCTCTCTGCTGTACCAGTTTTGACTAGGTTTGTACCGCGTTGTACCGTTCGAAGAAATTGTTTAACTCATTTGGTTTCCGAGAAATATCCAAATAACCAAACTATTGAGTCGTACTACTAAGAATAAAAAATTTCCGAAAAATTAAAATCTCTCTGCTGTACTAGTTTGTACTAGGTTTGTACCGCGTTGTACCGTTTGAAGAAATTGTTTAACTCATTTGGTTTCCGAGAAATATCCAAATAACCAAACTGTCGAGTCGTACTACTGAGAAAATAAATTTGCGAAAAATTAAAATGTCTCTGCTGTACCAGTTTGTACTAGGTTTGTACCGCGTTGTACCGTTCGAAGAAATTGTTTAACTCTTTTGGTGTCCGAGAAATATCGAAATAACCAAACTGTCGAGTCGTACTACTGAGAAAAAAATTTGCGAAAAATTAAAATCTCTCTGCTGTACCAGTTTGTACTAGGTTTGTACCGCGTTGTACAGTTTGAAGAAATTATTTAACTCATTTGGTTTCCGAGAAATATCCAAATAACCAAACTGTCGAGTCGTACTACTGAGAAAAAATATTTACGAAAAATTAAAATCTATCTGCTGTACCAGTTTGTACTAGGTTTGTACCGCGTTGTACCGTTTGAAGAAATTGTTTAACTCATTTGGTTTCCGAGAAATATCCAAATAACCAAACTGTCGAGTCGTACTACTGAGAAAATAAATTTGCGAAAAATTAAAATGTCTCTGCTGTACCAGTTTGTACTAGGTTTGTACCGCGTTGTACCGTTCGAAGAAATTGTTTAACTCTTTTGGTGTCCGAGAAATATCGAAATAACCAAACTGTCGAGTCGTACTACTGAGAAAAAAATTTGCGAAAAATTAAAATCTCTCTGCTGTACCAGTTTGTACTAGGTTTGTACCGCGTTGTACC
This sequence comes from Andrena minutula, assembly GCA_929113495.1. Taxonomy (NCBI): domain Eukaryota; kingdom Metazoa; phylum Arthropoda; class Insecta; order Hymenoptera; family Andrenidae; genus Andrena; species Andrena minutula. The sequence continues at coordinate 28,892,309 of OV815995.1, forward strand.
GTTCGAAGAAATTGTTTAACTGTTTTGGTTTCCGAGAAATATCCAAATAACCAAACTGTCGAGTCGTACTACTGAGAAGAAAATTTTGCGAAAAATTAAAATGTCTCTGCTGTACCAGTTTTGACTAGGTTTGTACCGCGTTGTACCGTTCGAAGAAATTGTTTAACTCATTTGGTTTCCGAGAAATATCCAAATAACCAAACTATTGAGTCGTACTACTGAGAATAAAAAATTTCCGAAAAATTAAAATCTCTCTGCTGTACCAGTTTTGACTAGGTTTGTACCGCGTTGTACCGTTCGAAGAAATTGTTTAACTCATTTGGTTTCCGAGAGATATCCAAATAACCAAACTATTGAGTCGTACTACTGAGAATAAAAAATTTCCGAAAAATTAAAATCTCTCTGCTGTACCAGTTTGTACTAGGTTTGTACCGCGTTGTACCGTTCGAAGAAATTGTTTAACTCTTTTGGTGTCCGAGAAATATCGAAATAACCAAACTGTCGAGTCGTACTACTGAGAAAAAAATTTGCCAAAAATTAAAATCTCTCTGCTGTACCAGTTTGTAGTAGGTTTGTACCGCGTTGTACCGTTTGGAGAAATTATTTAACTCATTTGGTTTCCGAGAAATATCCAAATAACCAAACTGTCGAGTCGTACTACTGAGAAAAAATATTTACGAAAAATTAAAATCTCTCTGCTGTACCAGTTTGTACTAGGTTTGTACCGCGATGTACCGTTTGAAGAAATTGTTTAACTCATTTGGTTTCCGAGAAATATCCAAATAACCAAACTGTCGAGTCGTACTACTGAGAAAAAATATTTACGAATAATTAAAATCTCTCTGCTGTACCAGTTTGTACTAGGTTTGTACCGCGTTGTACCGTTTGAAGAAATTGTTTAACTCATTTGGTTTCCGAGAAACATCCAAATAACCAAACTATTGAGTCGTACTACAGAGAAAAAAAAATTTCCGAAAAATTAAAATCTCTCTGCTGTACCAGTTTGTACTAGGTTTGTGCCGCGTTGTACCGTTTGAAGAAATTGTTTAACTCATTTGGTTTCCGAGAAATATCCAAATAACCAAACTGTCGAGTCGTACTACTGAGAAAAAATATTTACGAAAAATTAAAATCTCTCTGCTGTACCAGTTTTGACTAGGTTTGTACCGCGTTGTACCGTTCGAAGAAATTGTTTAACTCATTTGGTTTCCGAGAAATATCCAAATAACCAAACTATTGAGTCGTACTACTGAGAATAAAAAATTTCCGAAAAATTAAAATCTCTCTGCTGTACCAGTTTGTACTAGGTTTGTACCGCGTTGTACCGTTTGAAGAAATTGTTTAACTCATTTGGTTTCCGAGAAATATCCAAATAACCAAACTGCCGAGTCGTACTACTGAGAAAATAAATTTGCGAAAAATTAAAATGTCTCTGCTGTACCAGTTTGTACTAGGTTTGTACCGCGTTGTACCGTTCGAAGAAATTGTTTAACTCTTTTGGTGTCCGAGAAATATCCAAATAACCAAACTGTCGAGTCGTACTACTGAGAAAAAATATTTACGAAAAATTAAAATCTATCTGCTGTACCAGTTTGTACTAGGTTTGTACCGCGTTGTACCGTTTGAAGGAATTGTTTAACTCATTTGGTTTCCGAGAAATATCCAAATAACCAAACTGGCGAGTCGTACTACAGAGAAAAAAAAATTTCCGAAAAATTAAAATCTCTCTGCTGTACCAGTTTGTACTAGGTTTGTACCGCGTTGTACAGTTTGAAGAAATTGTTTAACTCATTTGGTTTCCGTGAAATATCCAAATAACCAAACTGTCGAGTCGTACTACTGAGAAAAAAATTTGCGAAAAATTAAAATCTCTCTGCTGTACCAGTTTGTACTAGGTTTGTACCGCGTTGTACCGTTTGAAGGAATTGTTTAACTCATTTGGTTTCCGAGAAATATCCAAATAACCAAACTGGCGAGTCGTACTACAGAGAAAAAAAAATTTCCGAAAAATTAAAATCTCTCTGCTGTACCAGTTTGTACTAGGTTTGTACCGCGATGTACCGTTTGAAGAAATTGTTTAACTCATTTGGTTTCCGAGAAATATCCAAATAACCAAACTGTCGAGTCGTACTACTGAGAAAAAATATTTACGAATAATTAAAATCTCTCTGCTGTACCAGTTTGTACTAGGTTTGTACCGCGTTGTACAGTTTGAAGAAATTGTGTAACTCATTTGGTTTCCGAGAAATATCCAAATAACCAAACTGTCGAGTCGTACTACTGAGAAAAAATATTTACGAAAAATTAAAATCTATCTGCTGTACCAGTTTGTACTAGGTTTGTACCGCGTTGTACCGTTTGAAGGAATTGTTTAACTCATTTGGTTTCCGAGAAATATCCAAATAACCAAACTGGCGAGTCGTACTACAGAGAAAAAAAAATTTCCGAAAAATTAAAATCTCTCTGCTGTACCAGTTTGTACTAGGTTTGTACCGCGTTGTACAGTTTGAAGAAATTGTTTAACTCATTTGGTTTCCGTGAAATATCCAAATAACCAAACTGTCGAGTCGTACTACTGAGAAAAAAATTTGCGAAAAATTAAAATCTCTCTGCTGTACCAGTTTGTACTAGGTTTGTACCGCGTTGTACCGTTTGGAGAAATTATTTAACTCATTTGGTTTCCGAGAAATATCCAAATAACCAAACTGTCGAGTCGTACTACTGAGAAAAAATATTTACGAAAAATTAAAATCTATCTGCTGTACCAGTTTGTACTAGGTTTGTACCGCGATGTACCGTTTGAAGAAATTGTTTAACTCATTTGGTTTCCGAGAAATATCCAAATAACCAAACTGTCGAGTCGTACTACTGAGAAAAAATATTTACGAATAATTAAAATCTCTCTGCTGTACCAGTTTGTACTAGGTTTGTACCGCGTTGTACCGTTTGAAGAAATTGTTTAACTCATTTGGTTTCCGAGAAATATCCAAATAACCAAACTATTGAGTCGTACTACAGAGAAAAAATATTTACGAAAAATTAAAATCTCTCTGCTGTACCTGTTTGTACTAGGTTTGTACCGCGTTGTACCGTTTGAAGAAATTGTTTAACTCATTTGGTTTCCGAGAAATATCCAAATAACCAAACTATTGAGTCGTACTACTGAGAAAAAAAATTGCCGAAGAATTAAAATCTCTCTGCTGTACCAGTTTGTACTAGGTTTGTACCGCGTGGTACCGTTCGAAGAAATTGTTTAACTCTTTTGGTTTCCGAGAAATATCCAAATAACCAAACTATTGAGTCGTACTACTGAGAAAAAAAAATTGCGAAAAATTAAAATGTCTCTGCTGTACCAGTTTGTACTAGGTTTGTACCGCGTTGTACCGTTTGAAGAAATTGTTTATCTCATTTGGTTTCCGAGAAATATCCAAATAACCAAACTGTCGAGTCGTACTACTGAGAAAAAATATTTACGAAAAATTAAAATCTCTCTGCTGTACCTGTTTGTACTAGGTTTGTACCGCATTGTACAGTTTGAAGAAATTGTTTAACTCATTTGGTTTCCGTGAAATATCCAAATAACCAAACTGTCGAGTCGTACTACTGAGAAAAAATATTTACGAAAAATTAAAATCTCTCTGCTGTAACAGTTTGTACTAGGTTTGTACCGCGATGTACCGTTTGAAGAAATTGTTTAACTCATTTGGTTTCCGAGAAATATCCAAATAACCAAACTGTCGAGTCGTACTACTGAGAAAAAATATTTACGAATAATTAAAATCTCTCTGCTGTACCAGTTTGTACTAGGTTTGTACCGCGTTGTACCGTTTGAAGAAATTGTTTAACTCATTTGGTTTCCGAGAAAAATCCAAATAACCAAACTATAGAGTCGTACTACAGAGAAAAAAAAATTTCCGAAAAATTAAAATCTCTCTGCTGTACCAGTTTGTACTAGGTTTGTGCCGCGTTGTACCGTTTGAAGAAATTGTTTAACTCATTTGGTTTCCGAGAAATATCCAAATAACCAAACTGTCGAGTCGTACTACTGAGAAAAAATATTTACGAAAAATTAAAATCTCTCTGCTGTACCAGTTTTGACTAGGTTTGTACCGCGTTGTACCGTTCGAAGAAATTGTTTAACTCATTTGGTTTCCGAGAAATATCCAAATAACCAAACTATTGAGTCGTACTACTGAGAATAAAAAATTTCCGAAAAATTAAAATCTCTCTGCTGTACCAGTTTGTACTAGGTTTGTACCGCGTTGTACCGTTTGAAGAAATTGTTTAACTCATTTGGTTTCCGAGAAATATCCAAATAACCAAACTGTCGAGTCGTACTACTGAGAAAATAAATTTGCGAAAAATTAAAATGTCTCTGCTGTACCAGTTTGTACTAGGTTTGTACCGCGTTGTACCGTTCGAAGAAATTGTTTAACTCTTTTGGTGTCCGAGAAATATCGAAATAACCAAACTGTCGAGTCGTACTACTGAGAAAAAAATTTGCGAAAAATTAAAATCTCTCTGCTGTACCAGTTTGTACTAGGTTTGTACCGCGTTGTACAGTTTGAAGAAATTGTTTAACTCATTTGGTTTCCGTGAAATATCCAAATAACCAAACTGTCGAGTCGTACTACTGAGAAAAAAATTTGCGAAAAATTAAAATCTCTCTGCTGTACCAGTTTGTACTAGGTTTGTACCGCGTTGTACCGTTTGGAGAAATTATTTAACTCATTTGGTTTCCGAGAAATGTCCAAATAACCAAACTGTCGAGTCGTACTACTGAGAAAAAATATTTACGAAAAATTAAAATCTATCTGCTGTACCAGTTTGTACTAGGTTTGTACCGCGATGTACCGTTTGAAGAAATTGTTTAACTCATTTCGTTTCCGAGAAATATCCAAATAACCAAACTGTCGAGTCGTACTACTGAGAAAAAATATTTACGAATAATTAAAATCTCTCTGCTGTACCAGTTTTGACTAGGTTTGTACCGCGTTGTACCGTTCGAAGAAATTGTTTAACTCATTTGGTTTCCGAGAAATATCCAAATAACCAAACTATTGAGTCGTACTACAGAGAAAAAATATTTACGAAAAATTAAAATCTCTCTGCTGTACCAGTTTGTACTAGGTTTGTACCGCGTTGTACCGTTTGAAGAAATTGTTTAACTCATTTGGTTTCCGAGAAATATCCAAATAACCAAACTATTGAGTCGTACTACTGAGAAAAAAAATTGCCGAAGAATTAAAATCTCTCTGCTGTACCAGTTTGTACTAGGTTTGTACCGCGTGGTACCGTTCGAAGAAATTGTTTAACTCTTTTGGTTTCCGAGAAATATCCAAATAACCAAACTATTGAGTCGTACTACTGAGAAAAAAAAATTGCGAAAAATTAAAATGTCTCTGCTGTACCAGTTTGTACTAGGTTTGTACCGCGTTGTACCGTTCGAAGAAATTGTTTAACTCTTTTGGTGTCCGAGAAATATCGAAATAACCAAACTGTCGAGTCGTACTACTGAGAAAAATATTTGCGAAAAATTAAAATCTCTCTGCTGTACCAGTTTGTACTAGGTTTGTACCGCATTGTACAGTTTGAAGAAATTGTTTAACTCATTTGGTTTCCGTGAAATATCCAAATAACCAAACTGTCGAGTCGTACTACTGAGAAAAAAATTTGCGAAAAATTAAAATCTCTCTGCTGTACCAGTTTGTACTAGGTTTGTACCGCGTTGTACCGTTTGGAGAAATTATTTAACTCATTTGGTTTCCGAGAAATATCCAAATAACCAAACTGTCGAGTCGTACTACTGAGAAAAAATATTTACGAAAAATTAAAATCTCTCTGCTGTACCAGTTTGTACTAGGTTTGTACCGCGATGTACCGTTTGAAGAAATTGTTTAACTCATTTGGTTTCCGAGAAATATCCAAATAACCAAACTGTCGTGTCGTACTACTAAGAAAAAAAATTTGCGAAAAATTAAAATGTCTCTGCTGTACCAGTTTGTACTAGGTTTGTACCGCGTTGTACCGTTCGAAGAAATTGTTTAACTCTTTTGGTTTCCGAGAAATATCCAAATAACCAAACTGTCGAGTCGTACTACTGAGAAAAAAAATTTGCGAAAAATTAAAATCTCTCTGCTGTACCAGTTTTGACTAGGTTTGTACCGCGTTGTACCGTTCGAAGAAATTGTTTAACTCATTTGGTTTCCGAGAAATATCCAAATAACCAAACTATTGAGTCGTACTACTGAGAATAAAAAATTTCCGAAAAATTAAAATCTCTCTGCTGTACCAGTTTGTACTAGGTTTGTACCGCGTTGTACCGTTTGAAGAAATTGTTTAACTCATTTGGTTTCCGAGAAATATCCAAATAACCAAACTGTCGAGTCGTACTACTGAGAAAATAAATTTGCGAAAAATTAAAATGTCTCTGCTGTACCAGTTTGTACTAGGTTTGTACCGCGTTGTACCGTTCGAAGAAATTGTTTAACTCTTTTGGTGTCCGAGAAATATCGAAATAACCAAACTGTCGAGTCGTACTACTGAGAAAAAAATTTGCGAAAAATTAAAATCTCTCTGCTGTACCAGTTTGTACTAGGTTTGTACCGCGTTGTACAGTTTGAAGAAATTGTTTAACTCATTTGGTTTCCGTGAAATATCCAAATAACCAAACTGTCGAGTCGTACTACTGAGAAAAAAATTTGCGAAAAATTAAAATCTCTCTGCTGTACCAGTTTGTACTAGGTTTGTACCGCGTTGTACCGTTTGGAGAAATTATTTAACTCATTTGGTTTCCGAGAAATGTCCAAATAACCAAACTGTCGAGTCGTACTACTGAGAAAAAATATTTACGAAAAATTAAAATCTATCTGCTGTACCAGTTTGTACTAGGTTTGTACCGCGATGTACCGTTTGAAGAAATTGTTTAACTCATTTCGTTTCCGAGAAATATCCAAATAACCAAACTGTCGAGTCGTACTACTGAGAAAAAATATTTACGAATAATTAAAATCTCTCTGCTGTACCAGTTTTGACTAGGTTTGTACCGCGTTGTACCGTTCGAAGAAATTGTTTAACTCATTTGGTTTCCGAGAAATATCCAAATAACCAAACTATTGAGTCGTACTACAGAGAAAAAATATTTACGAAAAATTAAAATCTCTCTGCTGTACCAGTTTGTACTAGGTTTGTACCGCGTTGTACCGTTTGAAGAAATTGTTTAACTCATTTGGTTTCCGAGAAATATCCAAATAACCAAACTATTGAGTCGTACTACTGAGAAAAAAAATTGCCGAAGAATTAAAATCTCTCTGCTGTACCAGTTTGTACTAGGTTTGTACCGCGTGGTACCGTTCGAAGAAATTGTTTAACTCTTTTGGTTTCCGAGAAATATCCAAATAACCAAACTATTGAGTCGTACTACTGAGAAAAAAAAATTGCGAAAAATTAAAATGTCTCTGCTGTACCAGTTTGTACTAGGTTTGTACCGCGTTGTACCGTTCGAAGAAATTGTTTAACTCTTTTGGTGTCCGAGAAATATCGAAATAACCAAACTGTCGAGTCGTACTACTGAGAAAAATATTTGCGAAAAATTAAAATCTCTCTGCTGTACCAGTTTGTCCTAGGTTTGTACCGCATTGTACAGTTTGAAGAAATTGTTTAACTCATTTGGTTTCCGTGAAATATCCAAATAACCAAACTGTCGAGTCGTACTACTGAGAAAAAAATTTGCGAAAAATTAAAATCTCTCTGCTGTACCAGTTTGTACTAGGTTTGTACCGCGTTGTACCGTTTGGAGAAATTATTTAACTCATTTGGTTTCCGAGAAATATCCAAATAACCAAACTGTCGAGTCGTACTACTGAGAAAAAATATTTACGAAAAATTAAAATCTCTCTGCTGTACCAGTTTGTACTAGGTTTGTACCGCGATGTACCGTTTGAAGAAATTGTTTAACTCATTTGGTTTCCGAGAAATATCCAAATAACCAAACTGTCGTGTCGTACTACTAAGAAAAAAAATTTGCGAAAAATTAAAATGTCTCTGCTGTACCAGTTTGTACTAGGTTTGTACCGCGTTGTACCGTTCGAAGAAATTGTTTAACTCTTTTGGTTTCCGAGAAATATCCAAATAACCAAACTGTCGAGTCGTACTACTGAGAAAAAAAATTTGCGAAAAATTAAAATCTCTCTGCTGTACCAGTTTTGACTAGGTTTGTACCGCGTTGTACCGTTCGAAGAAATTGTTTAACTCATTTGGTTTCCGAGAAATATCCAAATAACCAAACTATTGAGTCGTACTACTGAGAAAAAATATTTACGAATAATTAAAATCTCTCTGCTGTACCAGTTTTGACTAGGTTTGTACCGCGTTGTACCGTTCGAAGAAATTGTTTAACTCATTTGGTTTCCGAGAAATATCCAAATAACCAAACTATTGAGTCGTACTACAGAGAAAAAATATTTACGAAAAATTAAAATCTCTCTGCTGTACCAGTTTGTACTAGGTTTGTACCGCGTTGTACCGTTTGAAGAAATTGTTTAACTCATTTGGTTTCCGAGAAATATCCAAATAACCAAACTATTGAGTCGTACTACTGAGAAAAAAAATTGCCGAAGAATTAAAATCTCTCTGCTGTACCAGTTTGTACTAGGTTTGTACCGTGTGGTACCGTTCGAAGAAATTGTTTAACTCTTTTGGTTTCCGAGAAATATCCAAATAACCAAACTATTGAGTCGTACTACTGAGAAAAAAAAATTGCGAAAAATTAAAATGTCTCTGCTGTACCAGTTTGTACTAGGTTTGTACCGCGTTGTACCGTTTGAAGAAATTGTTTAACTCATTTGGTTTCCGAGAAATATCCAAATAACCAAACTGTCGAGTCGTACTACTGAGAAAAAAAATTTGCGAAAAATTAAAATGTCTCTGCTGTACCAGTTTGTACTAGGTTTGTACCGCGTTGTACCGTTCGAAGAAATTGTTTAACTCTTTTGGTGTCCGAGAAATATCGAAATAACCAAACTGTCGAGTCGTACTACTGAGAAAAAAATTTGCGAAAAATTAAAATCTCTCTGCTGTACCAGTTTGTACTAGGTTTGTACCGCGTTGTACAGTTTGAAGAAATTGTTTAACTCATTTGGTTTCCGTGAAATATCCAAATAACCAAACTGTCGAGTCGTACTACTGAGAAAAAAATTTGCGAAAAATTAAAATCTCTCTGCTGTACCAGTTTGTAGTAGGTTTGTACCGCGTTGTACCGTTTGGAGAAATTATTTAACTCATTTGGTTTCCGAGAAATATCCAAATAACCAAACTGTCGAGTCGTACTACTGAGAAAAAATATTTACGAAAAATTAAAATCTCTCTGCTGTACCAGTTTGTACTAGGTTTGTACCGCGATGTACCGTTTGAAGAAATTGTTTAACTCATTTGGTTTCCGAGAAATATCCAAATAACCAAACTGTCGAGTCGTACTACTGAGAAAAAATATTTACGAATAATTAAAATCTCTCTGCTGTACCAGTTTGTACTAGGTTTGTACCGCGTTGTACCGTTTGAAGAAATTGTTTAACTCATTTGGTTTCCGAGAAATATCCAAATAACCAAACTGTCGAGTCGTACTACTGAGAAAAAATATTTACGAAAAATTAAAATCTCTCTGCTGTACCAGTTTTGACTAGGTTTGTACCGCGTTGTACCGTTCGAAGAAATTGTTTAACTCATTTGGTTTCCGAGAAATATCCAAATAACCAAACTATTGAGTCGTACTACTGAGAATAAAAAATTTCCGAAAAATTAAAATCTCTCTGCTGTACCAGTTTGTACTAGGTTTGTACCGCGTTGTACCGTTTGAAGAAATTGTTTAACTCATTTGGTTTCCGAGAAATATCCAAATAACCAAACTGTCGAGTCGTACTACTGAGAAAATAAATTTGCGAAAAATTAAAATGTCTCTGCTGTACCAGTTTGTACTAGGTTTGTACCGCGTTGTACCGTTCGAAGAAATTGTTTAACTCTTTTGGTGTCCGAGAAATATCGAAATAACCAAACTGTCGAGTCGTACTACTGAGAAAAAAATTTGCGAAAAATTAAAATCTCTCTGCTGTACCAGTTTGTACTAGGTTTGTACCGCGTTGTACAGTTTGAAGAAATTATTTAACTCATTTGGTTTCCGAGAAATATCCAAATAACCAAACTGTCGAGTCGTACTACTGAGAAAAAATATTTACGAAAAATTAAAATCTATCTGCTGTACCAGTTTGTACTAGGTTTGTACCGCGTTGTACCGTTCGAAGAAATTGTTTAACTCATTTGGTTTCCGAGAAATATCCAAATAACCAAACTGTCGAGTCGTACTACTGAGAAAATAAATTTGCGAAAAATTAAAATGTCTCTGCTGTACCAGTTTGTACTAGGTTTGTACCGCGTTGTACCGTTCGAAGAAATTGTTTAACTCTTTTGGTGTCCGAGAAATATCGAAATAACCAAACTGTCGAGTCGTACTACTGAGAAAAAAATTTGCGAAAAATTAAAATCTCTCTGCTGTACCAGTTTGTACTAGGTTTGTACCGCGTTGTACCGTTCGAAGAAATTGTTTAACTGTTTTGGTTTCCGAGAAATATCCAAATAACCAAACTGTCGAGTCGTACTACTGAGAAGAAAATTTTGCGAAAAATTAAAATGTCTCTGCTGTACCAGTTTTGACTAGGTTTGTACCGCGTTGTACCGTTCGAAGAAATTGTTTAACTCATTTGGTTTCCGAGAAATATCCAAATAACCAAACTATTGAGTCGTACTACTGAGAATAAAAAATTTCCGAAAAATTAAAATCTCTCTGCTGTACCAGTTTTGACTAGGTTTGTACCGCGTTGTACCGTTCGAAGAAATTGTTTAACTCTTTTGGTGTCCGAGAAATATCGAAATAACCAAACTGTCGAGTCGTACTACTGAGAAAAAAATTTGCGAAAAATTAAAATCTCTCTGCTGTACCAGTTTGTAGTAGGTTTGTACCGCGTTGTACCGTTTGGAGAAATTATTTAACTCATTTGGTTTCCGAGAAATATCCAAATAACCAAACTGTCGAGTCGTACTACTGAGAAAAAATATTTACGAAAAATTAAAATCTCTCTGCTGTACCAGTTTGTACTAGGTTTGTACCGCGTTGTACCGTTTGAAGAAATTGTTTAACTCATTTGGTTTCCGAGAAATATCCAAATAACCAAACTGTCGAGTCGTACTACTGAGAAAAAATATTTACGAATAATTAAAATCTCTCTGCTGTACCAGTTTGTACTAGGTTTGTACCGCGTTGTACCGTTTGAAGAAATTGTTTAACTCATTTGGTTTCCGAGAAACATCCAAATAACCAAACTATTGAGTCGTACTACAGAGAAAAAAAAATTTCCGAAAAATTAAAATCTCTCTGCTGTACCAGTTTGTACTAGGTTTGTGCCGCGTTGTACCGTTTGAAGAAATTGTTTAACTCATTTGGTTTCCGAGAAATATCCAAATAACCAAACTGTCGAGTCGTACTACTGAGAAAAAATATTTACGAAAAATTAAAATCTCTCTGCTGTACCAGTTTTGACTAGGTTTGTACCGCGTTGTACCGTTCGAAGAAATTGTTTAACTCATTTGGTTTCCGAGAAATATCCAAATAACCAAACTATTGAGTCGTACTACTGAGAATAAAAAATTTCCGAAAAATTAAAATCTCTCTGCTGTACCAGTTTGTACTAGGTTTGTACCGCGTTGTACCGTTTGAAGAAATTGTTTAACTCATTTGGTTTCCGAGAAATATCCAAATAACCAAACTGTCGAGTCGTACTACTGAGAAAATAAATTTGCGAAAAATTAAAATGTCTCTGCTGTACCAGTTTGTACTAGGTTTGTACCGCGTTGTACCGTTCGAAGAAATTGTTTAACTCTTTTGGTGTCCGAGAAATATCGAAATAACCAAACTGTCGAGTCGTACTACTGAGAAAAAAATTTGCGAAAAATTAAAATCTCTCTGCTGTACCAGTTTGTACTAGGTTTGTACCGCGTTGTACAGTTTGAAGAAATTATTTAACTCATTTGGTTTCCGAGAAATATCCAAATAACCAAACTGTCGAGTCGTACTACTGAGAAAAAATATTTACGAAAAATTAAAATCTATCTGCTGTACCAGTTTGTACTAGGTTTGTACCGCGTTGTACCGTTTGAAGAAATTGTTTAACTCATTTGGTTTCCGAGAAATATCCAAATAACCAAACTGTCGAGTCGTACTACTGAGAAAATAAATTTGCGAAAAATTAAAATGTCTCTGCTGTACCAGTTTGTACTAGGTTTGTACCGCGTTGTACCGTTCGAAGAAATTATTTAACTCATTTGGTTTCCGAGAAATATCCAAATAACCAAACTGTCGAGTCGTACTACTGAGAAAAAATATTTACGAAAAATTAAAATCTCTCTGCTGTACCAGTTTGTACTAGGTTTGTACCGCGATGTACCGTTTGAAGAAATTGTTTAACTCATTTGGTTTCCGAGAAATATCCAAATAACCAAACTGTCGAGTCGTACTACTGAGAAAAAATATTTACGAATAATTAAAATCTCTCTGCTGTACCAGTTTGTACTAGGTTTGTACCGCGTTGTACCGTTCGAAGAAATTGTTTAACTGTTTTGGTTTCCGAGAAATATCCAAATAACCAAACTGTCGAGTCGTACTACTGAGAAGAAAATTTTGCGAAAAATTAAAATGTCTCTGCTGTACCAGTTTTGACTAGGTTTGTACCGCGTTGTACCGTTCGAAGAAATTGTTTAACTCATTTGGTTTCCGAGAAATATCCAAATAACCAAACTATTGAGTCGTACTACTGAGAATAAAAAATTTCCGAAAAATTAAAATCTCTCTGCTGTACCAGTTTTGACTAGGTTTGTACCGCGTTGTACCGTTCGAAGAAATTGTTTAACTCTTTTGGTGTCCGAGAAATATCGAAATAACCAAACTGTCGAGTCGTACTACTGAGAAAAAAATTTGCGAAAAATTAAAATCTCTCTGCTGTACCAGTTTGTAGTAGGTTTGTACCGCGTTGTACCGTTTGGAGAAATTATTTAACTCATTTGGTTTCCGAGAAATATCCAAATAACCAAACTGTCGAGTCGTACTACTGAGAAAAAATATTTACGAAAAATTAAAATCTCTCTGCTGTACCAGTTTGTACTAGGTTTGTACCGCGATGTACCGTTTGAAGAAATTGTTTAACTCATTTGGTTTCCGAGAAATATCCAAATAACCAAACTGTCGAGTCGTACTACTGAGAAAAAATATTTACGAATAATTAAAATCTCTCTGCTGTACCAGTTTGTACTAGGTTTGTACCGCGTTGTACCGTTCGAAGAAATTGTTTAACTCTTTTGGTGTCCGAGAAATATCGAAATAACCAAACTGTCGAGTCGTACTACTGAGAAAAAAATTTGCGAAAAATTAAAATCTCTCTGCTGTACCAGTTTGTACTAGGTTTGTACCGCGTTGTACAGTTTGAAGAAATTATTTAACTCATTTGGTTTCCGAGAAATATCCAAATAACCAAACTGTCGAGTCGTACTACTGAGAAAAAATATTTACGAAAAATTAAAATCTATCTGCTGTACCAGTTTGTACTAGGTTTGTACCGCGTTGTACCGTTTGAAGAAATTGTTTAACTCATTTGGTTTCCGAGAAATATCCAAATAACCAAACTGTCGAGTCGTACTACTGAGAAAATAAATTTGCGAAAAATTAAAATGTCTCTGCTGTACCAGTTTGTACTAGGTTTGTACCGCGTTGTACCGTTCGAAGAAATTGTTTAACTCTTTTGGTGTCCGAGAAATATCGAAATAACCAAACTGTCGAGTCGTACTACTGAGAAAAAAATTTGCGAAAAATTAAAATCTCTCTGCTGTACCAGTTTGTACTAGGTTTGTACCGCGTTGTACCGTTCGAAGAAATTGTTTAACTGTTTTGGTTTCCGAGAAATATCCAAATAACCAAACTGTCGAGTCGTACTACTGAGAAGAAAATTTTGCGAAAAATTAAAATGTCTCTGCTGTACCAGTTTTGACTAGGTTTGTACCGCGTTGTACCGTTCGAAGAAATTGTTTAACTCATTTGGTTTCCGAGAAATATCCAAATAACCAAACTATTGAGTCGTACTACTGAGAATAAAAAATTTCCGAAAAATTAAAATCTCTCTGCTGTACCAGTTTTGACTAGGTTTGTACCGCGTTGTACCGTTCGAAGAAATTGTTTAACTCTTTTGGTGTCCGAGAAATATCGAAATAACCAAACTGTCGAGTCGTACTACTGAGAAAAAAATTTGCGAAAAATTAAAATCTCTCTGCTGTACCAGTTTGTAGTAGGTTTGTACCGCGTTGTACCGTTTGGAGAAATTATTTAACTCATTTGGTTTCCGAGAAATATCCAAATAACCAAACTGTCGAGTCGTACTACTGAGAAAAAATATTTACGAAAAATTAAAATCTCTCTGCTGTACCAGTTTGTACTAGGTTTGTACCGCGATGTACCGTTTGAAGAAATTGTTTAACTCATTTGGTTTCCGAGAAATATCCAAATAACCAAACTGTCGAGTCGTACTACTGAGAAAAAATATTTACGAATAATTAAAATCTCTCTGCTGTACCAGTTTGTACTAGGTTTGTACCGCGTTGTACCGTTTGAAGAAATTGTTTAACTCATTTGGTTTCCGAGAAACATCCAAATAACCAAACTATTGAGTCGTACTACAGAGAAAAAAAAATTTCCGAAAAATTAAAATCTCTCTGCTGTACCAGTTTGTACTAGGTTTGTGCCGCGTTGTACCGTTTGAAGAAATTGTTTAACTCATTTGGTTTCCGAGAAATATCCAAATAACCAAACTGTCGAGTCGTACTACTGAGAAAAAATATTTACGAAAAATTAAAATCTCTCTGCTGTACCAGTTTTGACTAGGTTTGTACCGCGTTGTACCGTTCGAAGAAATTGTTTAACTCATTTGGTTTCCGAGAAATATCCAAATAACCAAACTATTGAGTCGTACTACTGAGAATAAAAAATTTCCGAAAAATTAAAATCTCTCTGCTGTACCAGTTTGTACTAGGTTTGTACCGCGTTGTACCGTTTGAAGAAATTGTTTAACTCATTTGGTTTCCGAGAAATATCCAAATAACCAAACTGTCGAGTCGTACTACTGAGAAAATAAATTTGCGAAAAATTAAAATGTCTCTGCTGTACCAGTTTGTACTAGGTTTGTACCGCGTTGTACCGTTCGAAGAAATTGTTTAACTCTTTTGGTGTCCGAGAAATATCGAAATAACCAAACTGTCGAGTCGTACTACTGAGAAAAAAATTTGCGAAAAATTAAAATCTATCTGCTGTACCAGTTTGTACTAGGTTTGTACCGCGTTGTACCGTTTGAAGGAATTGTTTAACTCATTTGGTTTCCGAGAAATATCCAAATAACCAAACTGGCGAGTCGTACTACAGAGAAAAAAAAATTTCCGAAAAATTAAAATCTCTCTGCTGTACCAGTTTGTACTAGGTTTGTACCGCGTTGTACAGTTTGAAGAAATTGTTTAACTCATTTGGTTTCCGTGAAATATCCAAATAACCAAACTGTCGAGTCGTACTACTGAGAAAAAAATTTGCGAAAAATTAAAATCTCTCTGCTGTACCAGTTTGTACTAGGTTTGTACCGCGTTGTACCGTTTGGAGAAATTATTTAACTCATTTGGTTTCCGAGAAATATCCAAATAACCAAACTGTCGAGTCGTACTACTGAGAAAAAATATTTACGAAAAATTAAAATCTATCTGCTGTACCAGTTTGTACTAGGTTTGTACCGCGATGTACCGTTTGAAGAAATTGTTTAACTCATTTGGTTTCCGAGAAATATCCAAATAACCAAACTGTCGAGTCGTACTACTGAGAAAAAATATTTACGAATAATTAAAATCTCTCTGCTGTACCAGTTTGTACTAGGTTTGTACCGCGTTGTACCGTTTGAAGAAATTGTTTAACTCATTTGGTTTCCGAGAAATATCCAAATAACCAAACTATTGAGTCGTACTACTGAGAAAAAAAAATTGCGAAAAATTAAAATGTCTCTGCTGTACCAGTTTGTACTAGGTTTGTACCGCGTTGTACCGTTTGAAGAAATTGTTTATCTCATTTGGTTTCCGAGAAATATCCAAATAACCAAACTGTCGAGTCGTACTACTGAGAAAAAAAATTTGCGAAAAATTAAAATGTCTCTGCTGTACCAGTTTGTACTAGGTTTGTACCGCGTTGTACCGTTCGAAGAAATTGTTTAACTCTTTTGGTGTCCGAGAAATATCGAAATAACCAAACTGTCGAGTCGTACTACTGAGAAAAATATTTGCGAAAAATTAAAATCTCTCTGCTGTACCAGTTTGTACTAGGTTTGTACCGCATTGTACAGTTTGAAGAAATTGTTTAACTCATTTGGTTTCCGTGAAATATCCAAATAACCAAACTGTCGAGTCGTACTACTGAGAAAAAATATTTACGAAAAATTAAAATCTCTCTGCTGTACCAGTTTGTACTAGGTTTGTACCGCGATGTACCGTTTGAAGAAATTGTTTAACTCATTTGGTTTCCGAGAAATATCCAAATAACCAAACTGTCGAGTCGTACTACTGAGAAAAAATATTTACGAATAATTAAAATCTCTCTGCTGTACCAGTTTGTACTAGGTTTGTACCGCGTTGTACCGTTTGAAGAAATTGTTTAACTCATTTGGTTTCCGAGAAACATCCAAATAACCAAACTATTGAGTCGTACTACAGAGAAAAAAAAATTTCCGAAAAATTAAAATCTCTCTGCTGTACCAGTTTGTACTAGGTTTGTGCCGCGTTGTACCGTTTGAAGAAATTGTTTAACTCATTTGGTTTCCGAGAAATATCCAAATAACCAAACTGTCGAGTCGTACTACTGAGAAAAAATATTTACGAAAAATTAAAATCTCTCTGCTGTACCAGTTTTGACTAGGTTTGTACCGCGTTGTACCGTTCGAAGAAATTGTTTAACTCATTTGGTTTCCGAGAAATATCCAAATAACCAAACTATTGAGTCGTACTACTGAGAATAAAAAATTTCCGAAAAATTAAAATCTCTCTGCTGTACCAGTTTGTACTAGGTTTGTACCGCGTTGTACCGTTTGAAGAAATTGTTTAACTCATTTGGTTTCCGAGAAATATCCAAATAACCAAACTGTCGAGTCGTACTACTGAGAAAATAAATTTGCGAAAAATTAAAATCTCTCTGCTGTACCAGTTTGTACTAGGTTTGTACCGCGTTGTACCGTTCGAAGAAATTGTTTAACTCTTTTGGTGTCCGAGAAATATCGAAATAACCAAACTGTCGAGTCGTACTACTGAGAAAAAAATTTGCGAAAAATTAAAATCTCTCTGCTGTACCAGTTTGTACTAGGTTTGTACCGCGTTGTACAGTTTGAAGAAATTGTTTAACTCATTTGGTTTCCGTGAAATATCCAAATAACCAAACTGTCGAGTCGTACTACTGAGAAAAAAATTTGCGAAAAATTAAAATCTCTCTGCTGTACCAGTTTGTACTAGGTTTGTACCGCGTTGTACCGTTTGGAGAAATTATTTAACTCATTTGGTTTCCGAGAAATGTCCAAATAACCAAACTGTCGAGTCGTACTACTGAGAAAAAATATTTACGAAAAATTAAAATCTATCTGCTGTACCAGTTTGTACTAGGTTTGTACCGCGATGTACCGTTTGAAGAAATTGTTTAACTCATTTCGTTTCCGAGAAATATCCAAATAACCAAACTGTCGAGTCGTACTACTGAGAAAAAATATTTACGAATAATTAAAATCTCTCTGCTGTACCAGTTTTGACTAGGTTTGTACCGCGTTGTACCGTTCGAAGAAATTGTTTAACTCATTTGGTTTCCGAGAAATATCCAAATAACCAAACTATTGAGTCGTACTACAGAGAAAAAATATTTACGAAAAATTAAAATCTCTCTGCTGTACCAGTTTGTACTAGGTTTGTACCGCGTTGTACCGTTTGAAGAAATTGTTTAACTCATTTGGTTTCCGAGAAATATCCAAATAACCAAACTATTGAGTCGTACTACTGAGAAAAAATATTTACGAAAAATTAAAATCTCTCTGCTGTACCAGTTTGTACTAGGTTTGTACCGCGTGGTACCGTTCGAAGAAATTGTTTAACTCTTTTGGTTTCCGAGAAATATCCAAATAACCAAACTATTGAGTCGTACTACTGAGAAAAAAAAATTGCGAAAAATTAAAATGTCTCTGCTGTACCAGTTTGTACTAGGTTTGTACCGCGATGTACCGTTTGAAGAAATTGTTTAACTCATTTGGTTTCCGAGAAATATCCAAATAACCAAACTATTGAGTCGTACTACTGAGAAAAAAAATTTGCGAAAAATTAAAATGTCTCTGCTGTACCAGTTTGTACTAGGTTTGTACCGCGTTGTACCGTTTGAAGAAATTGTTTATCTCATTTGGTTTCCGAGAAATATCCAAATAACCAAACTGTCGAGTCGTACTACTGAGAAAAAAAATTTGCGAAAAATTAAAATGTCTCTGCTGTACCAGTTTGTACTAGGTTTGTACCGCGTTGTACCGTTCGAAGAAATTGTTTAACTCTTTTGGTGTCCGAGAAATATCGAAATAACCAAACTGTCGAGTCGTACTACTGAGAAAAATATTTGCGAAAAATTAAAATCTCTCTGCTGTACCAGTTTGTACTAGGTTTGTACCGCATTGTACAGTTTGAAGAAATTGTTTAACTCATTTGGTTTCCGTGAAATATCCAAATAACCAAACTGTCGAGTCGTACTACTGAGAAAAAATATTTACGAAAAATTAAAATCTCTCTGCTGTACCAGTTTGTACTAGGTTTCTACCGCGATGTACCGTTTGAAGAAATTGTTTAACTCATTTGGTTTCCGAGAAATATCCAAATAACCAAACTGTCGAGTCGTACTACTGAGAAAAAATATTTACGAATAATTAAAATCTCTCTGCTGTACCAGTTTGTACTAGGTTTGTACCGCGTTGTACCGTTTGAAGAAATTGTTTAACTCATTTGGTTTCCGAGAAATATCCAAATAACCAAACTGTCGAGTCGTACTACTGAGAAAAAATATTTACGAAAAATTAAAATCTCTCTGCTGTACCAGTTTTGACTAGGTTTGTACCGCGTTGTACCGTTCGAAGAAATTGTTTAACTCATTTGGTTTCCGAGAAATATCCAAATAACCAAACAGTCGAGTCGTACTACTAAGAAAAAATATTTACGAAAAATTAAAATCTCTCTGCTGTACCAGTTTTGACTAGGTTTGTACCGCGTTGTACCGTTTGAAGAAATTATTTAACTCATTTGGTTTCCGAGAAATATCCAAATAACCAAACTGTCGAGTCGTACTACTGAGAAAAAATATTTACGAAAAATTAAAATCTATCTGCTGTACCAGTTTGTACTAGGTTTGTACCGCGATGTACCGTTTGAAGAAATTGTTTAACTCATTTCGTTTCCGAGAAATATCCAAATAACCAAACTGTCGAGTCGTACTACTGAGAAAAAATATTTACGAATAATTAAAATCTCTCTGCTGTACCAGTTTTGACTAGGTTTGTACCGCGTTGTACCGTTCGAAGAAATTGTTTAACTCATTTGGTTTCCGAGAAATATCCAAATAACCAAACTATTGAGTCGTACTACAGAGAAAAAATATTTACGAAAAATTAAAATCTCTCTGCTGTACCAGTTTGTACTAGGTTTGTACCGCGTTGTACCGTTTGAAGAAATTGTTTAACTCATTTGGTTTCCGAGAAATATCCAAATAACCAAACTATTGAGTCGTACTACTGAGAAAAAAAATTGCCGAAGAATTAAAATCTCTCTGCTGTACCAGTTTGTACTAGGTTTGTACCGCGTGGTACCGTTCGAAGAAATTGTTTAACTCTTTTGGTTTCCGAGAAATATCCAAATAACCAAACTATTGAGTCGTACTACTGAGAATAAAAAATTTCCGAAAAATTAAAATCTCTCTGCTGTACCAGTTTGTACTAGGTTTGTGCCGCGTTGTACCGTTTGAAGAAATTGTTTAACTCATTTGGTTTCCGAGAAATATCCAAATAACCAAACTGTCGAGTCGTACTACTGAGAAAAAATATTTACGAAAAATTAAAATCTCTCTGCTGTACCAGTTTTGACTAGGTTTGTACCGCGTTGTACCGTTCGAAGAAATTGTTTAACTCTTTTGGTGTCCGAGAAATATCGAAATAACCAAACTGTCGAGTCGTACTACTGAGAAAAAAATTTGCGAAAAATTAAAATCTCTCTGCTGTACCAGTTTGTACTAGGTTTGTACCGCGTTGTACAGTTTGAAGAAATTGTTTAACTCATTTGGTTTCCGTGAAATATCCAAATAACCAAACTGTCGAGTCGTACTACTGAGAAAAAAATTTGCGAAAAATTAAAATCTCTCTGCTGTACCAGTTTGTACTAGGTTTGTACCGCGTTGTACCGTTTGGAGAAATTATTTAACTCATTTGGTTTCCGAGAAATGTCCAAATAACCAAACTGTCGAGTCGTACTACTGAGAAAAAATATTTACGAAAAATTAAAATCTATCTGCTGTACCAGTTTGTACTAGGTTTGTACCGCGATGTACCGTTTGAAGAAATTGTTTAACTCATTTCGTTTCCGAGAAATATCCAAATAACCAAACTGTCGAGTCGTACTACTGAGAAAAAATATTTACGAATAATTAAAATCTCTCTGCTGTACCAGTTTTGACTAGGTTTGTACCGCGTTGTACCGTTCGAAGAAATTGTTTAACTCATTTGGTTTCCGAGAAATATCCAAATAACCAAACTATTGAGTCGTACTACAGAGAAAAAATATTTACGAAAAATTAAAATCTCTCTGCTGTACCAGTTTGTACTAGGTTTGTACCGCGTTGTACCGTTTGAAGAAATTGTTTAACTCATTTGGTTTCCGAGAAATATCCAAATAACCAAACTATTGAGTCGTACTACTGAGAAAAAATATTTACGAAAAATTAAAATCTCTCTGCTGTACCAGTTTGTACTAGGTTTGTACCGCGTGGTACCGTTCGAAGAAATTGTTTAACTCTTTTGGTTTCCGAGAAATATCCAAATAACCAAACTATTGAGTCGTACTACTGAGAAAAAAAAATTGCGAAAAATTAAAATGTCTCTGCTGTACCAGTTTGTACTAGGTTTGTACCGCGATGTACCGTTTGAAGAAATTGTTTAACTCATTTGGTTTCCGAGAAATATCCAAATAACCAAACTATTGAGTCGTACTACTGAGAAAAAAAATTTGCGAAAAATTAAAATGTCTCTGCTGTACCAGTTTGTACTAGGTTTGTACCGCGTTGTACCGTTTGAAGAAATTGTTTATCTCATTTGGTTTCCGAGAAATATCCAAATAACCAAACTGTCGAGTCGTACTACTGAGAAAAAAAATTTGCGAAAAATTAAAATGTCTCTGCTGTACCAGTTTGTACTAGGTTTGTACCGCGTTGTACCGTTCGAAGAAATTGTTTAACTCTTTTGGTGTCCGAGAAATATCGAAATAACCAAACTGTCGAGTCGTACTACTGAGAAAAATATTTGCGAAAAATTAAAATCTCTCTGCTGTACCAGTTTGTACTAGGTTTGTACCGCATTGTACAGTTTGAAGAAATTGTTTAACTCATTTGGTTTCCGTGAAATATCCAAATAACCAAACTGTCGAGTCGTACTACTGAGAAAAAATATTTACGAAAAATTAAAATCTCTCTGCTGTACCAGTTTGTACTAGGTTTCTACCGCGATGTACCGTTTGAAGAAATTGTTTAACTCATTTGGTTTCCGAGAAATATCCAAATAACCAAACTGTCGAGTCGTACTACTGAGAAAAAATATTTACGAATAATTAAAATCTCTCTGCTGTACCAGTTTGTACTAGGTTTGTACCGCGTTGTACCGTTTGAAGAAATTGTTTAACTCATTTGGTTTCCGAGAAATATCCAAATAACCAAACTGTCGAGTCGTACTACTGAGAAAAAATATTTACGAAAAATTAAAATCTCTCTGCTGTACCAGTTTTGACTAGGTTTGTACCGCGTTGTACCGTTCGAAGAAATTGTTTAACTCATTTGGTTTCCGAGAAATATCCAAATAACCAAACAGTCGAGTCGTACTACTAAGAAAAAATATTTACGAAAAATTAAAATCTCTCTGCTGTACCAGTTTTGACTAGGTTTGTACCGCGTTGTACCGTTTGAAGAAATTATTTAACTCATTTGGTTTCCGAGAAATATCCAAATAACCAAACTGTCGAGTCGTACTACTGAGAAAAAATATTTACGAAAAATTAAAATCTCTCTGCTGTACCAGTTTGTACCAGGTTTGTACCGCGATGTACCGTTTGAAGAAATTGTTTAACTCATTTGGTTTCCGAGAAATATCCAAATAACCAAACTGTCGAGTCGTACTACTGAGAAAAAATATTTACGAATAATTAAAATCTCTCTGCTGTACGAGTTTGTACTAGGTTTGTACCGCGTTGTACCGTTTGAAGAAATTGTTTAACTCATTTGGTTTCCGAGAAATATCCAAATAACCAAACTGTCGAGTCGTACTACTGAGAAAAAATATTTACGAAAAATTAAAATCTCTCTGCTGTACCTGTTTTGACTAGGTTTGTACCGCGTTGTACCGTTCGAAGAAATTGTTTAACTCATTTGGTTTCCGTGAAATATCCAAATAACCAAACTGTCGAGTCGTACTACTGAGAAAAAATATTTACGAAAAATTAAAATCTATCTGCTGTACCAGTTTGTACTAGGTTTGTACCGCGATGTACCGTTTGAAGAAATTGTTTAACTCATTTCGTTTCCGAGAAATATCCAAATAACCAAACTGTCGAGTCGTACTACTGAGAAAAAATATTTACGAATAATTAAAATCTCTCTGCTGTACCAGTTTTGACTAGGTTTGTACCGCGTTGTACCGTTCGAAGAAATTGTTTAACTCATTTGGTTTCCGAGAAATATCCAAATAACCAAACTATTGAGTCGTACTACAGAGAAAAAATATTTACGAAAAATTAAAATCTCTCTGCTGTACCAGTTTGTACTAGGTTTGTACCGCGTTGTACCGTTTGAAGAAATTGTTTAACTCATTTGGTTTCCGAGAAATATCCAAATAACCAAACTATTGAGTCGTACTACTGAGAAAAAAAATTGCCGAAGAATTAAAATCTCTCTGCTGTACCAGTTTGTACTAGGTTTGTACCGCGTGGTACCGTTCGAAGAAATTGTTTAACTCTTTTGGTTTCCGAGAAATATCCAAATAACCAAACTATTGAGTCGTACTACTGAGAAAAAAAAATTGCGAAAAATTTAAATGTCTGTGCTGTACCAGTTTGTACTAGGTTTGTACCGCGTTGTACCGTTCGAAGAAATTGTTTAACTCTTTTGGTGTCCGAGAAATATCGAAATAACCAAACTGTCGAGTCGTACTACTGAGAAAAATATTTGCGAAAAATTAAAATCTCTCTGCTGTACCAGTTTGTACTAGGTTTGTACCGCATTGTACAGTTTGAAGAAATTGTTTAACTCATTTGGTTTCCGTGAAATATCCAAATAACCAAACTGTCGAGTCGTACTACTGAGAAAAAAATTTGCGAAAAATTAAAATCTCTCTGCTGTACCAGTTTGTACTAGGTTTGTACCGCGTTGTACCGTTTGGAGAAATTATTTAACTCATTTGGTTTCCGAGAAATATCCAAATAACCAAACTGTCGAGTCGTACTACTAAGAAAAAATATTTACGAAAAATTAAAATCTCTCTGCTGTACCAGTTTTGACTAGGTTTGTACCGCGTTGTACCGTTCGAAGAAATTGTTTAACTCATTTGGTTTCCGAGAAATATCCAAATAACCAAACTATTGAGTCGTACTACTGAGAATAAAAAATTTCCGAAAAATTAAAATCTCTCTGCTGTACCAGTTTGTACTAGGTTTGTACCGCGTTGTACCGTTTGTAGAAATTTTTTAACTCATTTGGTTTCCGAGAAATATCCAAATAACCAAACTGTCGAGTCGTACTACTGAGAAAATAAATTTGCGAAAAATTAAAATGTCTCTGCTGTACCAGTTTGTACTAGGTTTGTACCGCGTTGTACCGTTCGAAGAAATTGTTTAACTCTTTTGGTGTCCGAGAAATATCGAAATAACCAAACTGTCGAGTCGTACTACTGAGAAAAAAATTTGCGAAAAATTAAAATCTCTCTGCTGTACCAGTTTGTACTAGGTTTGTACCGCGTTGTACAGTTTGAAGAAATTGTTTAACTCATTTGGTTTCCGAGAAATATCCAAATAACCAAACTGTCGAGTCGTACTACTGAGAAAAAAATTTGCGAAAAATTAAAATCTCTCTGCTGTACCAGTTTGTAGTAGGTTTGTACCGCGTTGTACCGTTTGGAGAAATTATTTAACTCATTTGGTTTCCGAGAAATATCCAAATAACCAAACTGTCGAGTCGTACTACTGAGAAAAAATATTTCCGAAAAATTAAAATCTCTCTGCTGTACCAGTTTGTACTAGGTTTGTACCGCGATGTACCGTTTGAAGAAATTGTTTAACTCATTTGGTTTCCGAGAAATATCCAAATAACCAAACTGTCGAGTCGTACTACTGAGAAAAAATATTTACGAATAATTAAAATCTCTCTGCTGTACCAGTTTGTACTAGGTTTGTACCGCGTTGTACCGTTTGAAGAAATTGTTTAACTCATTTGGTTTCCGAGAAATATCCAAATAACCAAACTGTCGAGTCGTACTACTGAGAAAAAATATTTACGAAAAATTAAAATCTCTCTGCTGTACCAGTTTTGACTAGGTTTGTACCGCGTTGTACCGTTCGAAGAAATTGTTTAACTCATTTGGTTTCCGAGAAATATCCAAATAACCAAACTGTCGAGTCGTACTACTAAGAAAAAATATTTACGAAAAATTAAAATCTCTCTGCTGTACCAGTTTTGACTAGGTTTGTACCGCGTTGTACCGTTTGAAGAAATTATTTAACTCATTTGGTTTCCGAGAAATATCCAAATAACCAAACTGTCGAGTCGTACTACTGAGAAAAAATATTTACGAAAAATTAAAATCTCTCTGCTGTACCAGTTTGTACCAGGTTTGTACCGCGATGTACCGTTTGAAGAAATTGTTTAACTCATTTGGTTTCCGAGAAATATCCAAATAACCAAACTGTCGAGTCGTACTACTGAGAAAAAATATTTACGAATAATTAAAATCTCTCTGCTGTACCAGTTTTGACTAGGTTTGTACCGCGTTGTACCGTTCGAAGAAATTGTTTAACTCATTTGGTTTCCGAGAAATATCCAAATAACCAAACTATTGAGTCGTACTACAGAGAAAAAATATTTACGAAAAATTAAAATCTCTCTGCTGTACCAGTTTGTACTAGGTTTGTACCGCGTTGTACCGTTTGAAGAAATTGTTTAACTCATTTGGTTTCCGAGAAATATCCAAATAACCAAACTATTGAGTCGTACTACTGAGAAAAAAAATTGCCGAAGAATTAAAATCTCTCTGCTGTACCAGTTTGTACTAGGTTTGTACCGCGTGGTACCGTTCGAAGAAATTGTTTAACTCTTTTGGTTTCCGAGAAATATCCAAATAACCAAACTATTGAGTCGTACTACTGAGAAAAAAAAATTGCGAAAAATTAAAATGTCTCTGCTGTACCAGTTTGTACTAGGTTTGTACCGCGTTGTACCGTTCGAAGAAATTGTTTAACTCTTTTGGTGTCCGAGAAATATCGAAATAACCAAACTGTCGAGTCGTACTACTGAGAAAAATATTTGCGAAAAATTAAAATCTCTCTGCTGTACCAGTTTGTACTAGGTTTGTACCGCATTGTACAGTTTGAAGAAATTGTTTAACTCATTTGGTTTCCGTGAAATATCCAAATAACCAAACTGTCGAGTCGTACTACTGAGAAAAAAATTTGCGAAAAATTAAAATCTCTCTGCTGTACCAGTTTGTACTAGGTTTGTACCGCGTTGTACCGTTTGGAGAAATTATTTAACTCATTTGGTTTCCGAGAAATATCCAAATAACCAAACTGTCGAGTCGTACTACTAAGAAAAAATATTTACGAAAAATTAAAATCTCTCTGCTGTACCAGTTTTGACTAGGTTTGTACCGCGTTGTACCGTTCGAAGAAATTGTTTAACTCATTTGGTTTCCGAGAAATATCCAAATAACCAAACTATTGAGTCGTACTACTGAGAATAAAAAATTTCCGAAAAATTAAAATCTCTCTGCTGTACCAGTTTGTACTAGGTTTGTACCGCGTTGTACCGTTTGAAGAAATTGTTTAACTCATTTGGTTTCCGAGAAATATCCAAATAACCAAACTGTCGAGTCGTACTACTGAGAAAATAAATTTGCGAAAAATTAAAATGTCTCTGCTGTACCAGTTTGTACTAGGTTTGTACCGCGTTGTACCGTTCGAAGAAATTGTTTAACTCTTTTGGTGTCCGAGAAATATCGAAATAACCAAACTGTCGAGTCGTACTACTGAGAAAAAAATTTGCGAAAAATTAAAATCTCTCTGCTGTACCAGTTTGTACTAGGTTTGTACCGCGTTGTACAGTTTGAAGAAATTGTTTAACTCATTTGGTTTCCGTGAAATATCCAAATAACCAAACTGTCGAGTCGTACTACTGAGAAAAAAATTTGCGAAAAATTAAAATCTCTCTGCTGTACCAGTTTGTAGTAGGTTTGTACCGCGTTGTACCGTTTGGAGAAATTATTTAACTCATTTGGTTTCCGAGAAATATCCAAATAACCAAACTGTCGAGTCGTACTACTGAGAAAAAATATTTCCGAAAAATTAAAATCTCTCTGCTGTACCAGTTTGTACTAGGTTTGTACCGCGATGTACCGTTTGAAGAAATTGTTTAACTCATTTGGTTTCCGAGAAATATCCAAATAACCAAACTGTCGAGTCGTACTACTGAGAAAAAATATTTACGAATAATTAAAATCTCTCTGCTGTACCAGTTTGTACTAGGTTTGTACCGCGTTGTACCGTTTGAAGAAATTGTTTAACTCATTTGGTTTCCGAGAAATATCCAAATAACCAAACTGTCGAGTCGTACTACTGAGAAAAAATATTTACGAAAAATTAAAATCTCTCTGCTGTACCAGTTTGGACTAGGTTTGTACCGCGTTGTACCGTTCGAAGAAATTGTTTAACTCATTTGGTTTCCGAGAAATATCCAAATAACCAAACTGTCGAGTCGTACTACTAAGAAAAAATATTTACGAAAAATTAAAATCTCTCTGCTGTACCAGTTTTGACTAGGTTTGTACCGCGTTGTACCGTTTGAAGAAATTGTTTAACTCATTTCGTTTCCGAGAAATATCCAAATAACCAAACTGTCGAGTCGTACTACTGAGAAAAAATATTTACGAAAAATTAAAATCTCTCTGCTGTACCAGTTTGTACCAGGTTTGTACCGCGATGTACCGTTTGAAGAAATTGTTTAACTCATTTGGTTTCCGAGAAATATCCAAATAACCAAACTGTCGAGTCGTACTACTGAGAAAAAATATTTACGAATAATTAAAATCTCTCTGCTGTACGAGTTTGTACTAGGTTTGTACCGCGTTGTACCGTTTGAAGAAATTGTTTAACTCATTTGGTTTCCGAGAAATATCCAAATAACCAAACTGTCGAGTCGTACTACTGAGAAAAAATATTTACGAAAAATTAAAATCTCTCTGCTGTACCTGTTTTGACTAGGTTTGTACCGCGTTGTACCGTTCGAAGAAATTGTTTAACTCATTTGGTTTCCGAGAAATATCCAAATAACCAAACTATTGAGTCGTACTACTGAGAATAAAAAATTTCCGAAAAATTAAAATCTCTCTGCTGTACCAGTTTGTACTAGGTTTGTACCGCGTTGTACCGTTTGAAGAAATTGTTTAACTCATTTGGTTTCCGAGAAATATCCAAATAACCAAACTGTCGAGTCGTACTACTGAGAAAATAAATTTGCGAAAAATTAAAATGTCTCTGCTGTACCAGTTTGTACTAGGTTTGTACCGCGTTGTACCGTTCGAAGAAATTGTTTAACTCTTTTGGTGTCCGAGAAATATCGAAATAACCAAACTGTCGAGTCGTACTACTGAGAAAAAAATTTGCGAAAAATTAAAATCTCTCTGCTGTACCAGTTTGTACTAGGTTTGTACCGCGTTGTACAGTTTGAAGAAATTATTTAACTCATTTGGTTTCCGAGAAATATCCAAATAACCAAACTGTCGAGTCGTACTACTGAGAAAAAATATTTACGAAAAATTAAAATCTATCTGCTGTACCAGTTTGTACTAGGTTTGTACCGCGTTGTACCGTTCGAAGAAATTGTTTAACTCATTTGGTTTCCGAGAAATATCCAAATAACCAAACTATTGAGTCGTACTACAGAGAAAAAATATTTACGAAAAATTAAAATCTCTCTGCTGTACCAGTTTGTACTAGGTTTGTACCGCGTTGTACCGTTTGAAGAAATTGTTTAACTCATTTGGTTTCCGAGAAATATCCAAATAACCAAACTATTGAGTCGTACTACTGAGAAAAAATATTTACGAAAAATTAAAATCTCTCTGCTGTACCAGTTTGTACTAGGTTTGTACCGCGTGGTACCGTTCGAAGAAATTGTTTAACTCTTTTGGTTTCCGAGAAATATCCAAATAACCAAACTATTGAGTCGTACTACTGAGAAAAAAAAATTGCGAAAAATTAAAATGTCTCTGCTGTACCAGTTTGTACTAGGTTTGTACCGCGATGTACCGTTTGAAGAAATTGTTTAACTCATTTGGTTTCCGAGAAATATCCAAATAACCAAACTATTGAGTCGTACTACTGAGAAAAAAAATTTGCGAAAAATTAAAATGTCTCTGCTGTACCAGTTTGTACTAGGTTTGTACCGCGTTGTACCGTTTGAAGAAATTGTTTATCTCATTTGGTTTCCGAGAAATATCCAAATAACCAAACTGTCGAGTCGTACTACTGAGAAAAAAAATTTGCGAAAAATTAAAATGTCTCTGCTGTACCAGTTTGTACTAGGTTTGTACCGCGTTGTACCGTTCGAAGAAATTGTTTAACTCTTTTGGTGTCCGAGAAATATCGAAATAACCAAACTGTCGAGTCGTACTACTGAGAAAAATATTTGCGAAAAATTAAAATCTCTCTGCTGTACCAGTTTGTACTAGGTTTGTACCGCATTGTACAGTTTGAAGAAATTGTTTAACTCATTTGGTTTCCGTGAAATATCCAAATAACCAAACTGTCGAGTCGTACTACTGAGAAAAAATATTTACGAAAAATTAAAATCTCTCTGCTGTACCAGTTTGTACTAGGTTTCTACCGCGATGTACCGTTTGAAGAAATTGTTTAACTCATTTGGTTTCCGAGAAATATCCAAATAACCAAACTGTCGAGTCGTACTACTGAGAAAAAATATTTACGAATAATTAAAATCTCTCTGCTGTACCAGTTTGTACTAGGTTTGTACCGCGTTGTACCGTTTGAAGAAATTGTTTAACTCATTTGGTTTCCGAGAAATATCCAAATAACCAAACTGTCGAGTCGTACTACTGAGAAAAAATATTTACGAAAAATTAAAATCTCTCTGCTGTACCAGTTTTGACTAGGTTTGTACCGCGTTGTACCGTTCGAAGAAATTGTTTAACTCATTTGGTTTCCGAGAAATATCCAAATAACCAAACAGTCGAGTCGTACTACTAAGAAAAAATATTTACGAAAAATTAAAATCTCTCTGCTGTACCAGTTTTGACTAGGTTTGTACCGCGTTGTACCGTTTGAAGAAATTATTTAACTCATTTGGTTTCCGAGAAATATCCAAATAACCAAACTGTCGAGTCGTACTACTGAGAAAAAATATTTACGAAAAATTAAAATCTCTCTGCTGTACCAGTTTGTACCAGGTTTGTACCGCGATGTACCGTTTGAAGAAATTGTTTAACTCATTTGGTTTCCGAGAAATATCCAAATAACCAAACTGTCGAGTCGTACTACTGAGAAAAAATATTTACGAATAATTAAAATCTCTCTGCTGTACGAGTTTGTACTAGGTTTGTACCGCGTTGTACCGTTTGAAGAAATTGTTTAACTCATTTGGTTTCCGAGAAATATCCAAATAACCAAACTGTCGAGTCGTACTACTGAGAAAAAATATTTACGAAAAATTAAAATCTCTCTGCTGTACCTGTTTTGACTAGGTTTGTACCGCGTTGTACCGTTCGAAGAAATTGTTTAACTCATTTGGTTTCCGTGAAATATCCAAATAACCAAACTATTGAGTCGTACTACAGAGAAAAAATATTTACGAAAAATTAAAATCTCTCTGCTGTACCAGTTTGTACTAGGTTTGTACCGCGTGGTACCGTTCGAAGAAATTGTTTAACTCTTTTGGTTTCCGAGAAATATCCAAATAACCAAACTATTGAGTCGTACTACTGAGAAAAAAAAATTGCGAAAAATTAAAATGTCTCTGCTGTACCAGTTTGTACTAGGTTTGTACCGCGTTGTACCGTTCGAAGAAATTGTTTAACTCTTTTGGTGTCCGAGAAATATCGAAATAACCAAACTGTCGAGTCGTACTACTGAGAAAAATATTTGCGAAAAATTAAAATCTCTCTGCTGTACCAGTTTGTACTAGGTTTGTACCGCATTGTACAGTTTGAAGAAATTGTTTAACTCATTTGGTTTCCGTGAAATATCCAAATAACCAAACTGTCGAGTCGTACTACTGAGAAAAAAATTTGCGAAAAATTAAAATCTCTCTGCTGTACCAGTTTGTACTAGGTTTGTACCGCGTTGTACCGTTTGGAGAAATTATTTAACTCATTTGGTTTCCGAGAAATATCCAAATAACCAAACTGTCGAGTCGTACTACTAAGAAAAAATATTTACGAAAAATTAAAATCTCTCTGCTGTACCAGTTTTGACTAGGTTTGTACCGCGTTGTACCGTTCGAAGAAATTGTTTAACTCATTTGGTTTCCGAGAAATATCCAAATAACCAAACTATTGAGTCGTACTACTGAGAATAAAAAATTTCCGAAAAATTAAAATCTCTCTGCTGTACCAGTTTGTACTAGGTTTGTACCGCGTTGTACCGTTTGAAGAAATTGTTTAACTCATTTGGTTTCCGAGAAATATCCAAATAACCAAACTGTCGAGTCGTACTACTGAGAAAATAAATTTGCGAAAAATTAAAATGTCTCTGCTGTACCAGTTTGTACTAGGTTTGTACCGCGTTGTACCGTTCGAAGAAATTGTTTAACTCTTTTGGTGTCCGAGAAATATCGAAATAACCAAACTGTCGAGTCGTACTACTGAGAAAAAAATTTGCGAAAAATTAAAATCTCTCTGCTGTACCAGTTTGTACTAGGTTTGTACCGCGTTGTACAGTTTGAAGAAATTGTTTAACTCATTTGGTTTCCGTGAAATATCCAAATAACCAAACTGTCGAGTCGTACTACTGAGAAAAAAATTTGCGAAAAATTAAAATCTCTCTGCTGTACCAGTTTGTAGTAGGTTTGTACCGCGTTGTACCGTTTGGAGAAATTATTTAACTCATTTGGTTTCCGAGAAATATCCAAATAACCAAACTGTCGAGTCGTACTACTGAGAAAAAATATTTCCGAAAAATTAAAATCTCTCTGCTGTACCAGTTTGTACTAGGTTTGTACCGCGATGTACCGTTTGAAGAAATTGTTTAACTCATTTGGTTTCCGAGAAATATCCAAATAACCAAACTGTCGAGTCGTACTACTGAGAAAAAATATTTACGAATAATTAAAATCTCTCTTCTGTACCAGTTTGTACTAGGTTTGTACCGCGTTGTACCGTTTGAAGAAATTGTTTAACTCATTTGGTTTCCGAGAAATATCCAAATAACCAAACTGTCGAGTCGTACTACTGAGAAAAAATATTTACGAAAAATTAAAATCTCTCTGCTGTACCAGTTTTGACTAGGTTTGTACCGCGTTGTACCGTTCGAAGAAATTGTTTAACTCATTTGGTTTCCGAGAAATATCCAAATAACCAAACTGTCGAGTCGTACTACTAAGAAAAAATATTTACGAAAAATTAAAATCTCTCTGCTGTACCAGTTTTGACTAGGTTTGTACCGCGTTGTACCGTTTGAAGAAATTATTTAACTCATTTGGTTTCCGAGAAATATCCAAATAACCAAACTGTCGAGTCGTACTACTGAGAAAAAATATTTACGAAAAATTAAAATCTCTCTGCTGTACCAGTTTGTACCAGGTTTGTACCGCGATGTACCGTTTGAAGAAATTGTTTAACTCATTTGGTTTCCGAGAAATATCCAAATAACCAAACTGTCGAGTCGTACTACTGAGAAAAAATATTTACGAATAATTAAAATCTCTCTGCTGTACGAGTTTGTACTAGGTTTGTACCGCGTTGTACCGTTTGAAGAAATTGTTTAACTCATTTGGTTTCCGAGAAATATCCAAATAACCAAACTGTCGAGTCGTACTACTGAGAAAAAATATTTACGAAAAATTAAAATCTCTCTGCTGTACCTGTTTTGACTAGGTTTGTACCGCGTTGTACCGTTCGAAGAAATTGTTTAACTCATTTGGTTTCCGAGAAATATCCAAATAACCAAACTATTGAGTCGTACTACTGAGAATAAAAAATTTCCGAAAAATTAAAATCTCTCTGCTGTACCAGTTTGTACTAGGTTTGTACCGCGTTGTACCGTTTGAAGAAATTGTTTAACTCATTTGGTTTCCGAGAAATATCCAAATAACCAAACTGTCGAGTCGTACTACTGAGAAAATAAATTTGCGAAAAATTAAAATGTCTCTGCTGTACCAGTTTGTACTAGGTTTGTACCGCGTTGTACCGTTCGAAGAAATTGTTTAACTCTTTTGGTGTCCGAGAAATATCGAAATAACCAAACTGTCGAGTCGTACTACTGAGAAAAATATTTGCGAAAAATTAAAATCTCTCTGCTGTACCAGTTTGTACTAGGTTTGTACCGCGTTGTACAGTTTGAAGAAATTATTTAACTCATTTGGTTTCCGAGAAATATCCAAATAACCAAACTGTCGAGTCGTACTACTGAGAAAAAATATTTACGAAAAATTAAAATCTATCTGCTGTACCAGTTTGTACTAGGTTTGTACCGCGTTGTACCGTTTGAAGAAATTGTTTAACTCATTTGGTTTCCGAGAAATATCCAAATAACCAAACTGTCGAGTCGTACTACTGAGAAAATAAATTTGCGAAAAATTAAAATGTCTCTGCTGTACCAGTTTGTACTAGGTTTGTACCGCGTTGTACCGTTCGAAGAAATTGTTTAACTCTTTTGGTGTCCGAGAAATATCGAAATAACCAAACTGTCGAGTCGTACTACTGAGAAAAAAATTTGCGAAAAATTAAAATCTCTCTGCTGTACCAGTTTGTACTAGGTTTGTACCGCGTTGTACCGTTCGAAGAAATTGTTTAACTGTTTTGGTTTCCGAGAAATATCCAAATAACCAAACTGTCGAGTCGTACTACTGAGAAGAAAATTTTGCGAAAAATTAAAATGTCTCTGCTGTACCAGTTTTGACTAGGTTTGTACCGCGTTGTACCGTTCGAAGAAATTGTTTAACTCATTTGGTTTCCGAGAAATATCCAAATAACCAAACTATTGAGTCGTACTACTGAGAATAAAAAATTTCCGAAAAATTAAAATCTCTCTGATGTACCAGTTTTGACTAGGTTTGTACCGCGTTGTACCGTTCGAAGAAATTGTTTAACTCATTTGGTTTCCGAGAAATATCCAAATAACCAAACTATTGAGTCGTACTACTGAGAATAAAAAATTTCCGAAAAATTAAAATCTCTCTGCTGTACCAGTTTGTACTAGGTTTGTACCGCGTTGTACCGTTCGAAGAAATTGTTTAACTCTTTTGGTGTCCGAGAAATATCGAAATAACCAAACTGTCGAGTCGTACTACTGAGAAAAAAATTTGCGAAAAATTAAAATCTCTCTGCTGTACCAGTTTGTAGTAGGTTTGTACCGCGTTGTACCGTTTGAAGAAATTGTTTAACTCATTTGGTTTCCGAGAAATATCCAAATAACCAAACTGTCGAGTCGTACTACTGAGAAAATAAATTTGCGAAAAATTAAAATGTCTCTGCTGTACCAGTTTGTACTAGGTTTGTACCGCGTTGTACCGTTTGAAGGAATTGTTTAACTCATTTGGTTTCCGAGAAATATCCAAATAACCAAACTGGCGAGTCGTACTACTGAGAAAAAATATTTACGAAAAATTAAAATCTATCTGCTGTACCAGTTTGTACTAGGTTTGTACCGCGTTGTACCGTTCGAAGAAATTGTTTAACTCTTTTGGTGTCCGAGAAATATCCAAATAACCAAACTGTCGAGTCGTACTACTGAGAAAAATATTTGCGAAAAATTAAAATCTCTCTGCTGTACCAGTTTGTACTAGGTTTGTACCGCATTGTACAGTTTGAAGAAATTGTTTAACTCATTTGGTTTCCGTGAAATATCCAAATAACCAAACTGTCGAGTCGTACTACTAAGAAAAAAAATTTGCGAAAAATTAAAATGTCTCTGCTGTACCAGTTTGTACTAGGTTTGTACCGCGTTGTACCGTTCGAAGAAATTGTTTAACTCTTTTGGTGTCCGAGAAATATCCAAATAACCAAACTATTGAGTCGTACTACTGAGAAAAAAAATTTCCCAAAAATTAAAATGTCTCTGCTGTACCAGTTTGTACTAGGTTTGTACCGCGTTGTACCGTTTGAAGAAATTGTTTAACTCATTTGGTTTCCGAGAAATATCCAAATAACCAAACTATTGAGTCGTACTACAGAGAAAAAAAAATTTCCGAAAAATTAAAATCTCTCTGCTGTACCAGTTTGTACTAGGTTTGTGCCGCGTTGTACCGTTTGAAGAAATTGTTTAACTCATTTGGTTTCCGAGAAATATCCAAATAACCAAACTGTCGAGTCGTACTACTGAGAAAAAAAAATTTGCGAAAAATTAAAATCTCTCTGCTGTACCAGTTTGTACTAGGTTTGTACCGCGTTGTACCGTTTGAAGAAATTGTTTAACTCATTTGGTTTCCGAGAAATATCCAAATAACCAAACTGTCGAGTCGTACTACTGAGAAAAAAAATTTGCGAAAAATTAAAATCTCTCTGCTGTACCAGTTTGTACTAGCTTTGTACCGCGTTGTACCGTTTGAAGAAATTGTTTATCTCATTTGGTTTCCGAGAAATATCCAAATAACCAAACTATTGAGTCGTACTACTGAGAATAAAAAATTTCCGAAAAATTAAAATCTCTCTGCTGTACCAGTTTGTACTAGGTTTGTACCGCGTTGTACCGTTCGAAGAAATTGTTTAACTCTTTTGGTGTCCGAGAAATATCGAAATAACCAAACTGTCGAGTCGTACTACTGAGAAAAAAATTTGCGAAAAATTAAAATCTCTCTGCTGTACCAGTTTGTAGTAGGTTTGTACCGCGTTGTACCGTTTGGAGAAATTATTTAACTCATTTGGTTTCCGAGAAATATCCAAATAACCAAACTGTCGAGTCGTACTACTGAGAAAAAATATTTACGAAAAATTAAAATCTCTCTGCTGTACCAGTTTGTACTAGGTTTGTACCGCGATGTACCGTTTGAAGAAATTGTTTAACTCATTTGGTTTCCGAGAAATATCCAAATAACCAAACTGTCGAGTCGTACTACTGAGAAAAAATATTTACGAATAATTAAAATCTCTCTGCTGTACCAGTTTGTACTAGGTTTGTACCGCGTTGTACCGTTTGAAGAAATTGTTTAACTCATTTGGTTTCCGAGAAATATCCAAATAACCAAACTGTCGAGTCGTACTACTGAGAAAAAATATTTACGAAAAATTAAAATCTCTCTGCTGTGCCAGTTTTGACTAGGTTTGTACCGCGTTGTACCGTTCGAAGAAATTGTTTAACTCATTTGGTTTCCGAGAAATATCCAAATAACCAAACTGTCGAGTCGTACTACTAAGAAAAAATATTTACGAAAAATTAAAATCTCTCTGCTGTACCAGTTTTGACTAGGTTTGTACCGCGTTGTACCGTTTGAAGAAATTATTTAACTCATTTGGTTTCCGAGAAATATCCAAATAACCAAACTGTCGAGTCGTACTACTGAGAAAAAATATTTACGAAAAATTAAAATCTCTCTGCTGTACCAGTTTGTACTAGGTTTGTACCGCGATGTACCGTTTGAAGAAATTGTTTAACTCATTTGGTTTCCGAGAAATATCCAAATAACCAAACTGTCGAGTCGTACTACTGAGAAAAAATATTTACGAATAATTAAAATCTCTCTGCTATACCAGTTTGTACTAGGTTTGTACCGCGTTGTACCGTTTGAAGAAATTGTTTAACTCATTTGGTTTCCGAGAAATATCCAAATAACCAAACTGTCGAGTCGTACTACTGAGAAAAAATATTTACGAAAAATTAAAATCTCTCTGCTGTACCTGTTTTGACTAGGTTTGTACCGCGTTGTACCGTTCGAAGAAATTGTTTAACTCATTTGGTTTCCGAGAAATATCCAAATAACCAAACTATTGAGTCGTACTACTGAGAATAAAAAATTTCCGAAAAATTAAAATCTCTCTGCTGTACCAGTTTGTACTAGGTTTGTACCGCGTTGTACCGTTTGAAGAAATTGTTTAACTCATTTGGTTTCCGAGAAATATCCAAATAACCAAACTGTCGAGTCGTACTACTGAGAAAATAAATTTGCGAAAAATTAAAATGTCTCTGCTGTACCAGTTTGTACTAGGTTTGTACCGCGTTGTACCGTTCGAAGAAATTGTTTAACTCTTTTGGTGTCCGAGAAATATCGAAATAACCAAACTGTCGAGTCGTACTACTGAGAAAAAAATTTGCGAAAAATTAAAATCTCTCTGCTGTACCAGTTTGTACTAGGTTTGTACCGCGTTGTACAGTTTGAAGAAATTATTTAACTCATTTGGTTTCCGAGAAATATCCAAATAACCAAACTGTCGAGTCGTACTACTGAGAAAAAATATTTACGAAAAATTAAAATCTATCTGCTGTACCAGTTTGTATTAGGTTTGTACCGCGTTGTACCGTTCGAAGAAATTGTTTAACTCTTTTGGTGTCCGAGAAATATCGAAATAACCAAACTGTCGAGTCGTACTACTGAGAAAAAAATTTGCGAAAAATTAAAATCTCTCTGCTGTACCAGTTTGTACTAGGTTTGTACCGCGTTGTACCGTTCGAAGAAATTGTTTAACTGTTTTGGTTTCCGAGAAATATCCAAATAACCAAACTGTCGAGTCGTACTACTGAGAAGAAAATTTTGCGAAAAATTAAAATGTCTCTGCTGTACCAGTTTTGACTAGGTTTGTACCGCGTTGTACCGTTCGAAGAAATTGTTTAACTCATTTGGTTTCCGAGAAATATCCAAATAACCAAACTATTGAGTCGTACTACTGAGAATAAAAAATTTCCGAAAAATTAAAATCGCTCTGCTGTACCAGTTTTGACTAGGTTTGTACCGCGTTGTACCGTTCGAAGAAATTGTTTAACTCATTTGGTTTCCGAGAAATATCCAAATAACCAAACTATTGAGTCGTACTACTGAGAATAAAAAATTTCCGAAAAATTAAAATCTCTCTGCAGTACCAGTTTGTACTAGGTTTGTACCGCGTTGTACCGTTCGAAGAAATTGTTTAACTCTTTTGGTGTCCGAGAAATATCGAAATAACCAAACTGTCGAGTCGTACTACTGAGAAAAAAATTTGCGAAAAATTAAAATCTCTCTGCTGTACCAGTTTGTACTAGGTTTGTACCGCGTTGTACCGTTTGAAGAAATTGTTTAACTCATTTGGTTTCCGAGAAATATCCAAATAACCAAACTATTGAGTCGTACTACTGAGAATAAAAAATTTCCGAAAAATTAAAATCTCTCTGCTGTACCAGTTTGTACTAGGTTTGTACCGCGTTGTACCGTTTGAAGAAATTGTTTAACTCATTTGGTTTCCGAGAAATATCCAAATAACCAAACTGTCGAGTCGTACTACTGAGAAAATAAATTTGCGAAAAATTAAAATGTCTCTGCTGTACCAGTTTGTACTAGGTTTGTACCGCGTTGTACCGTTCGAAGAAATTGTTTAACTCTTTTGGTGTCCGAGAAATATCGAAATAACCAAACTGTCGAGTCGTACTACTGAGAAAAAAATTTGCGAAAAATTAAAATCTCTCTGCTGTACCAGTTTGTACTAGGTTTGTACCGCGTTGTACAGTTTGAAGAAATTATTTAACTCATTTGGTTTCCGAGAAATATCCAAATAACCAAACTGTCGAGTCGTACTACTGAGAAAAAATATTTACGAAAAATTAAAATCTATCTGCTGTACCAGTTTGTACTAGGTTTGTACCGCGTTGTACCGTTTGAAGAAATTGTTTAACTCATTTGGTTTCCGAGAAATATCCAAATAACCAAACTGTCGAGTCGTACTACTGAGAAAATAAATTTGCGAAAAATTAAAATGTCTCTGCTGTACCAGTTTGTACTAGGTTTGTACCGCGTTGTACCGTTCGAAGAAATTGTTTAACTCTTTTGGTGTCCGAGAAATATCGAAATAACCAAACTGTCGAGTCGTACTACTGAGAAAAAAATTTGCGAAAAATTAAAATCTCTCTGCTGTACCAGTTTGTACTAGGTTTGTACCGCGTTGTACCGTTCGAAGAAATTGTTTAACTGTTTTGGTTTCCGAGAAATATCCAAATAACCAAACTGTCGAGTCGTACTACTGAGAAGAAAATTTTGCGAAAAATTAAAATGTCTCTGCTGTACCAGTTTTGACTAGGTTTGTACCGCGTTGTACCGTTCGAAGAAATTGTTTAACTCATTTGGTTTCCGAGAAATATCCAAATAACCAAACTATTGAGTCGTACTACTGAGAATAAAAAATTTCCGAAAAATTAAAATCTCTCTGCTGTACCAGTTTTGACTAGGTTTGTACCGCGTTGTACCGTTCGAAGAAATTGTTTAACTCATTTGGTTTCCGAGAAATATCCAAATAACCAAACTATTGAGTCGTACTACTGAGAATAAAAAATTTCCGAAAAATTAAAATCTCTCTGCTGTACCAGTTTGTACTAGGTTTGTACCGCGTTGTACCGTTCGAAGAAATTGTTTAACTCTTTTGGTGTCCGAGAAATATCGAAATAACCAAACTGTCGAGTCGTACTACTGAGAAAAAAATTTGCGAAAAATTAAAATCTCTCTGCTGTACCAGTTTGTAGTAGGTTTGTACCGCGTTGTACCGTTTGAAGAAATTGTTTAACTCATTTGGTTTCCGAGAAATATCCAAATAACCAAACTGTCGAGTCGTACTACTGAGAAAATAAATTTGCGAAAAATTAAAATGTCTCTGCTGTACCAGTTTGTACTAGGTTTGTACCGCGTTGTACCGTTTGAAGGAATTGTTTAACTCATTTGGTTTCCGAGAAATATCCAAATAACCAAACTGGCGAGTCGTACTACTGAGAAAAAATATTTACGAAAAATTAAAATCTATCTGCTGTACCAGTTTGTACTAGGTTTGTACCGCGTTGTACCGTTCGAAGAAATTGTTTAACTCTTTTGGTGTCCGAGAAATATCGAAATAACCAAACTGTCGAGTCGTACTACTGAGAAAAATATTTGCGAAAAATTAAAATCTCTCTGCTGTACCAGTTTGTACTAGGTTTGTACCGCATTGTACAGTTTGAAGAAATTGTTTAACTCATTTGGTTTCCGTGAAATATCCAAATAACCAAACTGTCGAGTCGTACTACTAAGAAAAAAAATTTGCGAAAAATTAAAATGTCTCTGCTGTACCAGTTTGTACTAGGTTTGTACCGCGTTGTACCGTTCGAAGAAATTGTTTAACTCTTTTGGTGTCCGAGAAATATCCAAATAACCAAACTATTGAGTCGTACTACTGAGAAAAAAAATTTCCCAAAAATTAAAATGTCTCTGCTGTACCAGTTTGTACTAGGTTTGTACCGCGTTGTACCGTTTGAAGAAATTGTTTAACTCATTTGGTTTCCGAGAAATATCCAAATAACCAAACTATTGAGTCGTACTACAGAGAAAAAAAAATTTCCGAAAAATTAAAATCTCTCTGCTGTACCAGTTTGTACTAGGTTTGTACCGCGTTGTACCGTTTGAAGAAATTGTTTAACTCATTTGGTTTCCGAGAAATATCCAAATAACCAAACTGTCGAGTCGTACTACTGAGAAAAAAAAATTTGCGAAAAATTAAAATCTCTCTGCTGTACCAGTTTGTACTAGGTTTGTACCGCGTTGTACCGTTTGAAGAAATTGTTTAACTCATTTGGTTTCCGAGAAATATCCAAATAACCAAACTGTCGAGTCGTACTACTGAGAAAAAAAATTTGCGAAAAATTAAAATCTCTCTGCTGTACCAGTTTGTACTAGGTTTGTACCGCGTTGTACCGTTTGAAGAAATTGTTTATCTCATTTGGTTTCCGAGAAATATCCAAATAACCAAACTATTGAGTCGTACTACTGAGAATAAAAAATTTCCGAAAAATTAAAATCTCTCTGCTGTACCAGTTTGTACTAGGTTTGTACCGCGTTGTACCGTTCGAAGAAATTGTTTAACTCTTTTGGTGTCCGAGAAATATCGAAATAACCAAACTGTCGAGTCGTACTACTGAGAAAAAAATTTGCGAAAAATTAAAATCTCTCTGCTGTACCAGTTTGTAGTAGGTTTGTACCGCGTTGTACCGTTTGGAGAAATTATTTAACTCATTTGGTTTCCGAGAAATATCCAAATAACCAAACTGTCGAGTCGTACTACTGAGAAAAAATATTTACGAAAAATTAAAATCTCTCTGCTGTACCAGTTTGTACTAGGTTTGTACCGCGATGTACCGTTTGAAGAAATTGTTTAACTCATTTGGTTTCCGAGAAATATCCAAATAACCAAACTGTCGAGTCGTACTACTGAGAAAAAATATTTACGAATAATTAAAATCTCTCTGCTGTACCAGTTTGTACTAGGTTTGTACCGCGTTGTACCGTTTGAAGAAATTGTTTAACTCATTTGGTTTCCGAGAAATATCCAAATAACCAAACTGTCGAGTCGTACTACTGAGAAAAAATATTTACGAAAAATTAAAATCTCTCTGCTGTACCAGTTTTGACTAGGTTTGTACCGCGTTGTACCGTTCGAAGAAATTGTTTAACTCATTTGGTTTCCGAGAAATATCCAAATAACCAAACTGTCGAGTCGTACTACTAAGAAAAAATATTTACGAAAAATTAAAATCTCTCTGCTGTACCAGTTTTGACTAGGTTTGTACCGCGTTGTACCGTTTGGAGAAATTATTTAACTCATTTGGTTTCCGAGAAATATCCAAATAACCAAACTGTCGAGTCGTACTACTGAGAAAAAATATTTACGAAAAATTAAAATCTCTCTGCTGTACCAGTTTGTACTAGGTTTGTACCGCGTTGTACCGTTTGAAGAAATTGTTTAACTCATTTGGTTTCCGAGAAATATCCAAATAACCAAACTGTCGAGTCGTACTACTGAGAAAAAATATTTACGAATAATTAAAATCTCTCTGCTGTACCAGTTTGTACTAGGTTTGTACCGCGTTGTACCGTTTGAAGAAATTGTTTAACTCATTTGGTTTCCGAGAAATATCCAAATAACCAAACTGTCGAGTCGTACTACTGAGAAAAAATATTTACGAAAAATTAAAATCTCTCTGCTGTACCTGTTTTGACTAGGTTTGTACCGCGTTGTACCGTTCGAAGAAATTGTTTAACTCATTTGGTTTCCGAGAAATATCCAAATAACCAAACTATTGAGTCGTACTACTGAGAATAAAAAATTTCCGAAAAATTAAAATCTCTCTGCTGTACCAGTTTGTACTAGGTTTGTACCGCGTTGTACCGTTTGAAGAAATTGTTTAACTCATTTGGTTTCCGAGAAATATCCAAATAACCAAACTGTCGAGTCGTACTACTGAGAAAATAAATTTGCGAAAAATTAAAATGTCTCTGCTGTACCAGTTTGTACTAGGTTTGTACCGCGTTGTACCGTTCGAAGAAATTGTTTAACTCTTTTGGTGTCCGAGAAATATCGAAATAACCAAACTGTCGAGTCGTACTACTGAGAAAAAAATTTGCGAAAAATTAAAATCTCTCTGCTGTACCAGTTTGTACTAGGTTTGTACCGCGTTGTACAGTTTGAAGAAATTATTTAACTCATTTGGTTTCCGAGAAATATCCAAATAACCAAACTGTCGAGTCGTACTACTGAGAAAAAATATTTACGAAAAATTAAAATCTATCTGCTGTACCAGTTTGTATTAGGTTTGTACCGCGTTGTACCGTTCGAAGAAATTGTTTAACTCTTTTGGTGTCCGAGAAATATCGAAATAACCAAACTGTCGAGTCGTACTACTGAGAAAAAAATTTGCGAAAAATTAAAATCTCTCTGCTGTACCAGTTTGTACTAGGTTTGTACCGCGTTGTACCGTTCGAAGAAATTGTTTAACTGTTTTGGTTTCCGAGAAATATCCAAATAACCAAACTGTCGAGTCGTACTACTGAGAAGAAAATTTTGCGAAAAATTAAAATGTCTCTGCTGTACCAGTTTTGACTAGGTTTGTACCGCGTTGTACCGTTCGAAGAAATTGTTTAACTCATTTGGTTTCCGAGAAATATCCAAATAACCAAACTATTGAGTCGTACTACTGAGAATAAAAAATTTCCGAAAAATTAAAATCGCTCTGCTGTACCAGTTTTGACTAGGTTTGTACCGCGTTGTACCGTTCGAAGAAATTGTTTAACTCATTTGGTTTCCGAGAAATATCCAAATAACCAAACTATTGAGTCGTACTACTGAGAATAAAAAATTTCCGAAAAATTAAAATCTCTCTGCAGTACCAGTTTGTACTAGGTTTGTACCGCGTTGTACCGTTCGAAGAAATTGTTTAACTCTTTTGGTGTCCGAGAAATATCGAAATAACCAAACTGTCGAGTCGTACTACTGAGAAAAAAATTTGCGAAAAATTAAAATCTCTCTGCTGTACCAGTTTGTACTAGGTTTGTACCGCGTTGTACCGTTTGAAGAAATTGTTTAACTCATTTGGTTTCCGAGAAATATCCAAATAACCAAACTGTCGAGTCGTACTACTGAGAAAAAATATTTACGAAAAATTAAAATCTCTCTGCTGTACCAGTTTGTACTAGGTTTGTACCGCGATGTACCGTTTGAAGAAATTGTTTAACTCATTTGGTTTCCGAGAAATATCCAAATAACCAAACTGTCGAGTCGTACTACTGAGAAAAAATATTTACGAATAATTAAAATCTCTCTGCTGTACCAGTTTGTACTAGGTTTGTACCGCGTTGTACCGTTTGAAGAAATTGTTTAACTCATTTGGTTTCCGAGAAACATCCAAATAACCAAACTATTGAGTCGTACTACAGAGAAAAAAAAATTTCCGAAAAATTAAAATCTCTCTGCTGTACCAGTTTGTA
This sequence comes from Andrena minutula, assembly GCA_929113495.1. Classification (NCBI taxonomy): domain Eukaryota; kingdom Metazoa; phylum Arthropoda; class Insecta; order Hymenoptera; family Andrenidae; genus Andrena; species Andrena minutula. Next base: position 28,936,077 of record OV815995.1, read on the forward strand.
CTAGGTTTGTGCCGCGTTGTACCGTTTGAAGAAATTGTTTAACTCATTTGGTTTCCGAGAAATATCCAAATAACCAAACTGTCGAGTCGTACTACTGAGAAAAAATATTTACGAATAATTAAAATCTCTCTGCTGTACCAGTTTTGACTAGGTTTGTACCGCGTTGTACCGTTCGAAGAAATTGTTTAACTCATTTGGTTTCCGAGAAATATCCAAATAACCAAACTGTCGAGTCGTACTACTGAGAAAAAATATTTACGAAAAATTAAAATCTCTCTGCTGTACCAGTTTTGACTAGGTTTGTACCGCGTTGTACCGTTCGAAGAAATTGTTTAACTCATTTGGTTTCCGAGAAATATCCAAATAACCAAACTGTCGAGTCGTACTACTAAGAAAAAATATTTACGAAAAATTAAAATCTCTCTGCTGTACCAGTTTTGACTAGGTTTGTACCGCGTTGTACCGTTTGAAGAAATTATTTAACTCATTTGGTTTCCGAGAAATATCCAAATAACCAAACTGTCGAGTCGTACTACTGAGAAAAAATATTTACGAAAAATTAAAATCTCTCTGCTGTACCAGTTTGTACTAGGTTTGTACCGCGATGTACCGTTTGAAGAAATTGTTTAACTCATTTGGTTTCCGAGAAATATCCAAATAACCAAACTGTCGAGTCGTACTACTGAGAAAAAATATTTACGAATAATTAAAATCTCTCTGCTGTACGAGTTTGTACTAGGTTTGTACCGCGTTGTACCGTTTGAAGAAATTGTTTAACTCATTTGGTTTCCGAGAAATATCCAAATAACCAAACTGTCGAGTCGTACTACTGAGAAAAAATATTTACGAAAAATTAAAATCTCTCTGCTGTACCTGTTTTGACTAGGTTTGTACCGCGTTGTACCGTTCGAAGAAATTGTTTAACTCATTTGGTTTCCGAGAAATATCCAAATAACCAAACTATTGAGTCGTACTACTGAGAATAAAAAATTTCCGAAAAATTAAAATCTCTCTGCTGTACCAGTTTGTACTAGGTTTGTACCGCGTTGTACCGTTTGAAGAAATTGTTTAACTCATTTGGTTTCCGAGAAATATCCAAATAACCAAACTGTCGAGTCGTACTACTGAGAAAATAAATTTGCGAAAAATTAAAATGTCTCTGCTGTACCAGTTTGTACTAGGTTTGTACCGCGTTGTACCGTTTGAAGGAATTGTTTAACTCATTTGGTTTCCGAGAAATATCCAAATAACCAAACTGGCGAGTCGTACTACTGAGAAAAAATATTTACGAAAAATTAAAATCTATCTGCTGTACCAGTTTGTACTAGGTTTGTACCGCGTTGTACCGTTCGAAGAAATTGTTTAACTCTTTTGGTGTCCGAGAAATATCGAAATAACCAAACTGTCGAGTCGTACTACTGAGAAAAATATTTGCGAAAAATTAAAATCTCTCTGCTGTACCAGTTTGTACTAGGTTTGTACCGCATTGTACAGTTTGAAGAAATTGTTTAACTCATTTGGTTTCCGTGAAATATCCAAATAACCAAACTGTCGAGTCGTACTACTAAGAAAAAAAATTTGCGAAAAATTAAAATGTCTCTGCTGTACCAGTTTGTACTAGGTTTGTACCGCGTTGTACCGTTCGAAGAAATTGTTTAACTCTTTTGGTGTCCGAGAAATATCCAAATAACCAAACTATTGAGTCGTACTACTGAGAAAAAAAATTTCCCAAAAATTAAAATGTCTCTGCTGTACCAGTTTGTACTAGGTTTGTACCGCGTTGTACCGTTTGAAGAAATTGTTTAACTCATTTGGTTTCCGAGAAATATCCAAATAACCAAACTATTGAGTCGTACTACAGAGAAAAAAAAATTTCCGAAAAATTAAAATCTCTCTGCTGTACCAGTTTGTACTAGGTTTGTGCCGCGTTGTACCGTTTGAAGAAATTGTTTAACTCATTTGGTTTCCGAGAAATATCCAAATAACCAAACTGTCGAGTCGTACTACTGAGAAAAAAAAATTTGCGAAAAATTAAAATCTCTCTGCTGTACCAGTTTGTACTAGGTTTGTACCGCGTTGTACCGTTTGAAGAAATTGTTTAACTCATTTGGTTTCCGAGAAATATCCAAATAACCAAACTGTCGAGTCGTACTACTGAGAAAAAAAATTTGCGAAAAATTAAAATCTCTCTGCTGTACCAGTTTGTACTAGCTTTGTACCGCGTTGTACCGTTTGAAGAAATTGTTTATCTCATTTGGTTTCCGAGAAATATCCAAATAACCAAACTATTGAGTCGTACTACTGAGAATAAAAAATTTCCGAAAAATTAAAATCTCTCTGCTGTACCAGTTTGTACTAGGTTTGTACCGCGTTGTACCGTTCGAAGAAATTGTTTAACTCTTTTGGTGTCCGAGAAATATCGAAATAACCAAACTGTCGAGTCGTACTACTGAGAAAAAAATTTGCGAAAAATTAAAATCTCTCTGCTGTACCAGTTTGTAGTAGGTTTGTACCGCGTTGTACCGTTTGGAGAAATTATTTAACTCATTTGGTTTCCGAGAAATATCCAAATAACCAAACTGTCGAGTCGTACTACTGAGAAAAAATATTTACGAAAAATTAAAATCTCTCTGCTGTACCAGTTTGTACTAGGTTTGTACCGCGATGTACCGTTTGAAGAAATTGTTTAACTCATTTGGTTTCCGAGAAATATCCAAATAACCAAACTGTCGAGTCGTACTACTGAGAAAAAATATTTACGAATAATTAAAATCTCTCTGCTGTACCAGTTTGTACTAGGTTTGTACCGCGTTGTACCGTTCGAAGAAATTGTTTAACTCATTTGGTTTCCGAGAAATATCCAAATAACCAAACTGTCGAGTCGTACTACTGAGAAAAAATATTTACGAAAAATTAAAATCTCTCTGCTGTACCAGTTTTGACTAGGTTTGTACCGCGTTGTACCGTTAGAAGAAATTGTTTAACTCATTTGGTTTCCGAGAAATATCCAAATAACCAAACTGTCGAGTCGTACTACTAAGAAAAAATATTTACGAAAAATTAAAATCTCTCTGCTGTACCAGTTTTGACTAGGTTTGTACCGCGTTGTACCGTTTGAAGAAATTATTTAACTCATTTGGTTTCCGAGAAATATCCAAATAACCAAACTGTCGAGTCGTACTACTGAGAAAAAATATTTACGAAAAATTAAAATCTCTCTGCTGTACCAGTTTGTACTAGGTTTGTACCGCGATGTACCGTTTGAAGAAATTGTTTAACTCATTTGGTTTCCGAGAAATATCCAAATAACCAAACTGTCGAGTCGTACTACTGAGAAAAAATATTTACGAATAATTAAAATCTCTCTGCTATACCAGTTTGTACTAGGTTTGTACCGCGTTGTACCGTTTGAAGAAATTGTTTAACTCATTTGGTTTCCGAGAAATATCCAAATAACCAAACTGTCGAGTCGTACTACTGAGAAAAAATATTTACGAAAAATTAAAATCTCTCTGCTGTACCTGTTTTGACTAGGTTTGTACCGCGTTGTACCGTTCGAAGAAATTGTTTAACTCATTTGGTTTCCGAGAAATATCCAAATAACCAAACTATTGAGTCGTACTACTGAGAATAAAAAATTTCCGAAAAATTAAAATCTCTCTGCTGTACCAGTTTGTACTAGGTTTGTACCGCGTTGTACCGTTTGAAGAAATTGTTTAACTCATTTGGTTTCCGAGAAATATCCAAATAACCAAACTGTCGAGTCGTACTACTGAGAAAATAAATTTGCGAAAAATTAAAATGTCTCTGCTGTACCAGTTTGTACTAGGTTTGTACCGCGTTGTACCGTTCGAAGAAATTGTTTAACTCTTTTGGTGTCCGAGAAATATCGAAATAACCAAACTGTCGAGTCGTACTACTGAGAAAAAAATTTGCGAAAAATTAAAATCTCTCTGCTGTACCAGTTTGTACTAGGTTTGTACCGCGTTGTACAGTTTGAAGAAATTATTTAACTCATTTGGTTTCCGAGAAATATCCAAATAACCAAACTGTCGAGTCGTACTACTGAGAAAAAATATTTACGAAAAATTAAAATCTATCTGCTGTACCAGTTTGTATTAGGTTTGTACCGCGTTGTACCGTTCGAAGAAATTGTTTAACTCTTTTGGTGTCCGAGAAATATCGAAATAACCAAACTGTCGAGTCGTACTACTGAGAAAAAAATTTGCGAAAAATTAAAATCTCTCTGCTGTACCAGTTTGTACTAGGTTTGTACCGCGTTGTACCGTTCGAAGAAATTGTTTAACTGTTTTGGTTTCCGAGAAATATCCAAATAACCAAACTGTCGAGTCGTACTACTGAGAAGAAAATTTTGCGAAAAATTAAAATGTCTCTGCTGTACCAGTTTTGACTAGGTTTGTACCGCGTTGTACCGTTCGAAGAAATTGTTTAACTCATTTGGTTTCCGAGAAATATCCAAATAACCAAACTATTGAGTCGTACTACTGAGAATAAAAAATTTCCGAAAAATTAAAATCGCTCTGCTGTACCAGTTTTGACTAGGTTTGTACCGCGTTGTACCGTTCGAAGAAATTGTTTAACTCATTTGGTTTCCGAGAAATATCCAAATAACCAAACTATTGAGTCGTACTACTGAGAATAAAAAATTTCCGAAAAATTAAAATCTCTCTGCAGTACCAGTTTGTACTAGGTTTGTACCGCGTTGTACCGTTCGAAGAAATTGTTTAACTCTTTTGGTGTCCGAGAAATATCGAAATAACCAAACTGTCGAGTCGTACTACTGAGAAAAAAATTTGCGAAAAATTAAAATCTCTCTGCTGTACCAGTTTGTACTAGGTTTGTACCGCGTTGTACCGTTTGAAGAAATTGTTTAACTCATTTGGTTTCCGAGAAATATCCAAATAACCAAACTATTGAGTCGTACTACTGAGAATAAAAAATTTCCGAAAAATTAAAATCTCTCTGCTGTACCAGTTTGTACTAGGTTTGTACCGCGTTGTACCGTTTGAAGAAATTGTTTAACTCATTTGGTTTCCGAGAAATATCCAAATAACCAAACTGTCGAGTCGTACTACTGAGAAAATAAATTTGCGAAAAATTAAAATGTCTCTGCTGTACCAGTTTGTACTAGGTTTGTACCGCGTTGTACCGTTCGAAGAAATTGTTTAACTCTTTTGGTGTCCGAGAAATATCGAAATAACCAAACTGTCGAGTCGTACTACTGAGAAAAAAATTTGCGAAAAATTAAAATCTCTCTGCTGTACCAGTTTGTACTAGGTTTGTACCGCGTTGTACAGTTTGAAGAAATTATTTAACTCATTTGGTTTCCGAGAAATATCCAAATAACCAAACTGTCGAGTCGTACTACTGAGAAAAAATATTTACGAAAAATTAAAATCTATCTGCTGTACCAGTTTGTACTAGGTTTGTACCGCGTTGTACCGTTTGAAGAAATTGTTTAACTCATTTGGTTTCCGAGAAATATCCAAATAACCAAACTGTCGAGTCGTACTACTGAGAAAATAAATTTGCGAAAAATTAAAATGTCTCTGCTGTACCAGTTTGTACTAGGTTTGTACCGCGTTGTACCGTTCGAAGAAATTGTTTAACTCTTTTGGTGTCCGAGAAATATCGAAATAACCAAACTGTCGAGTCGTACTACTGAGAAAAAAATTTGCGAAAAATTAAAATCTCTCTGCTGTACCAGTTTGTACTAGGTTTGTACCGCGTTGTACCGTTCGAAGAAATTGTTTAACTGTTTTGGTTTCCGAGAAATATCCAAATAACCAAACTGTCGAGTCGTACTACTGAGAAGAAAATTTTGCGAAAAATTAAAATGTCTCTGCTGTACCAGTTTTGACTAGGTTTGTACCGCGTTGTACCGTTCGAAGAAATTGTTTAACTCATTTGGTTTCCGAGAAATATCCAAATAACCAAACTATTGAGTCGTACTACTGAGAATAAAAAATTTCCGAAAAATTAAAATCTCTCTGCTGTACCAGTTTTGACTAGGTTTGTACCGCGTTGTACCGTTCGAAGAAATTGTTTAACTCATTTGGTTTCCGAGAAATATCCAAATAACCAAACTATTGAGTCGTACTACTGAGAATAAAAAATTTCCGAAAAATTAAAATCTCTCTGCTGTACCAGTTTGTACTAGGTTTGTACCGCGTTGTACCGTTCGAAGAAATTGTTTAACTCTTTTGGTGTCCGAGAAATATCGAAATAACCAAACTGTCGAGTCGTACTACTGAGAAAAAAATTTGCGAAAAATTAAAATCTCTCTGCTGTACCAGTTTGTAGTAGGTTTGTACCGCGTTGTACCGTTTGAAGAAATTGTTTAACTCATTTGGTTTCCGAGAAATATCCAAATAACCAAACTGTCGAGTCGTACTACTGAGAAAATAAATTTGCGAAAAATTAAAATGTCTCTGCTGTACCAGTTTGTACTAGGTTTGTACCGCGTTGTACCGTTTGAAGGAATTGTTTAACTCATTTGGTTTCCGAGAAATATCCAAATAACCAAACTGGCGAGTCGTACTACTGAGAAAAAATATTTACGAAAAATTAAAATCTATCTGCTGTACCAGTTTGTACTAGGTTTGTACCGCGTTGTACCGTTCGAAGAAATTGTTTAACTCTTTTGGTGTCCGAGAAATATCGAAATAACCAAACTGTCGAGTCGTACTACTGAGAAAAATATTTGCGAAAAATTAAAATCTCTCTGCTGTACCAGTTTGTACTAGGTTTGTACCGCATTGTACAGTTTGAAGAAATTGTTTAACTCATTTGGTTTCCGTGAAATATCCAAATAACCAAACTGTCGAGTCGTACTACTAAGAAAAAAAATTTGCGAAAAATTAAAATGTCTCTGCTGTACCAGTTTGTACTAGGTTTGTACCGCGTTGTACCGTTCGAAGAAATTGTTTAACTCTTTTGGTGTCCGAGAAATATCCAAATAACCAAACTATTGAGTCGTACTACTGAGAAAAAAAATTTCCCAAAAATTAAAATGTCTCTGCTGTACCAGTTTGTACTAGGTTTGTACCGCGTTGTACCGTTTGAAGAAATTGTTTAACTCATTTGGTTTCCGAGAAATATCCAAATAACCAAACTATTGAGTCGTACTACAGAGAAAAAAAAATTTCCGAAAAATTAAAATCTCTCTGCTGTACCAGTTTGTACTAGGTTTGTGCCGCGTTGTACCGTTTGAAGAAATTGTTTAACTCATTTGGTTTCCGAGAAATATCCAAATAACCAAACTGTCGAGTCGTACTACTGAGAAAAAAAAATTTGCGAAAAATTAAAATCTCTCTGCTGTACCAGTTTGTACTAGGTTTGTACCGCGTTGTACCGTTTGAAGAAATTGTTTAACTCATTTGGTTTCCGAGAAATATCCAAATAACCAAACTGTCGAGTCGTACTACTGAGAAAAAAAATTTGCGAAAAATTAAAATCTCTCTGCTGTACCAGTTTGTACTAGGTTTGTACCGCGTTGTACCGTTTGAAGAAATTGTTTATCTCATTTGGTTTCCGAGAAATATCCAAATAACCAAACTATTGAGTCGTACTACTGAGAATAAAAAATTTCCGAAAAATTAAAATCTCTCTGCTGTACCAGTTTGTACTAGGTTTGTACCGCGTTGTACCGTTCGAAGAAATTGTTTAACTCTTTTGGTGTCCGAGAAATATCGAAATAACCAAACTGTCGAGTCGTACTACTGAGAAAAAAATTTGCGAAAAATTAAAATCTCTCTGCTGTACCAGTTTGTAGTAGGTTTGTACCGCGTTGTACCGTTTGGAGAAATTATTTAACTCATTTGGTTTCCGAGAAATATCCAAATAACCAAACTGTCGAGTCGTACTACTGAGAAAAAATATTTACGAAAAATTAAAATCTCTCTGCTGTACCAGTTTGTACTAGGTTTGTACCGCGATGTACCGTTTGAAGAAATTGTTTAACTCATTTGGTTTCCGAGAAATATCCAAATAACCAAACTGTCGAGTCGTACTACTGAGAAAAAATATTTACGAATAATTAAAATCTCTCTGCTGTACCAGTTTGTACTAGGTTTGTACCGCGTTGTACCGTTCGAAGAAATTGTTTAACTCATTTGGTTTCCGAGAAATATCCAAATAACCAAACTGTCGAGTCGTACTACTGAGAAAAAATATTTACGAAAAATTAAAATCTCTCTGCTGTACCAGTTTTGACTAGGTTTGTACCGCGTTGTACCGTTCGAAGAAATTGTTTAACTCATTTGGTTTCCGAGAAATATCCAAATAACCAAACTGTCGAGTCGTACTACTAAGAAAAAATATTTACGAAAAATTAAAATCTCTCTGCTGTACCAGTTTTGACTAGGTTTGTACCGCGTTGTACCGTTTGAAGAAATTATTTAACTCATTTGGTTTCCGAGAAATATCCAAATAACCAAACTGTCGAGTCGTACTACTGAGAAAAAATATTTACGAAAAATTAAAATCTCTCTGCTGTACCAGTTTGTACTAGGTTTGTACCGCGATGTACCGTTTGAAGAAATTGTTTAACTCATTTGGTTTCCGAGAAATATCCAAATAACCAAACTGTCGAGTCGTACTACTGAGAAAAAATATTTACGAATAATTAAAATCTCTCTGCTGTACCAGTTTGTACTAGGTTTGTACCGCGTTGTACCGTTTGAAGAAATTGTTTAACTCATTTGGTTTCCGAGAAATATCCAAATAACCAAACTGTCGAGTCGTACTACTGAGAAAAAATATTTACGAAAAATTAAAATCTCTCTGCTGTACCTGTTTTGACTAGGTTTGTACCGCGTTGTACCGTTCGAAGAAATTGTTTAACTCATTTGGTTTCCGAGAAATATCCAAATAACCAAACTATTGAGTCGTACTACTGAGAATAAAAAATTTCCGAAAAATTAAAATCTCTCTGCTGTACCAGTTTGTACTAGGTTTGTACCGCGTTGTACCGTTTGAAGAAATTGTTTAACTCATTTGGTTTCCGAGAAATATCCAAATAACCAAACTGTCGAGTCGTACTACTGAGAAAATAAATTTGCGAAAAATTAAAATGTCTCTGCTGTACCAGTTTGTACTAGGTTTGTACCGCGTTGTACCGTTCGAAGAAATTGTTTAACTCTTTTGGTGTCCGAGAAATATCGAAATAACCAAACTGTCGAGTCGTACTACTGAGAAAAAAATTTGCGAAAAATTAAAATCTCTCTGCTGTACCAGTTTGTACTAGGTTTGTACCGCGTTGTACAGTTTGAAGAAATTATTTAACTCATTTGGTTTCCGAGAAATATCCAAATAACCAAACTGTCGAGTCGTACTACTGAGAAAAAATATTTACGAAAAATTAAAATCTATCTGCTGTACCAGTTTGTATTAGGTTTGTACCGCGTTGTACCGTTCGAAGAAATTGTTTAACTCTTTTGGTGTCCGAGAAATATCGAAATAACCAAACTGTCGAGTCGTACTACTGAGAAAAAAATTTGCGAAAAATTAAAATCTCTCTGCTGTACCAGTTTGTACTAGGTTTGTACCGCGTTGTACCGTTCGAAGAAATTGTTTAACTGTTTTGGTTTCCGAGAAATATCCAAATAACCAAACTGTCGAGTCGTACTACTGAGAAGAAAATTTTGCGAAAAATTAAAATGTCTCTGCTGTACCAGTTTTGACTAGGTTTGTACCGCGTTGTACCGTTCGAAGAAATTGTTTAACTCATTTGGTTTCCGAGAAATATCCAAATAACCAAACTATTGAGTCGTACTACTGAGAATAAAAAATTTCCGAAAAATTAAAATCGCTCTGCTGTACCAGTTTTGACTAGGTTTGTACCGCGTTGTACCGTTCGAAGAAATTGTTTAACTCATTTGGTTTCCGAGAAATATCCAAATAACCAAACTATTGAGTCGTACTACTGAGAATAAAAAATTTCCGAAAAATTAAAATCTCTCTGCAGTACCAGTTTGTACTAGGTTTGTACCGCGTTGTACCGTTCGAAGAAATTGTTTAACTCTTTTGGTGTCCGAGAAATATCGAAATAACCAAACTGTCGAGTCGTACTACTGAGAAAAAAATTTGCGAAAAATTAAAATCTCTCTGCTGTACCAGTTTGTACTAGGTTTGTACCGCGTTGTACCGTTTGAAGAAATTGTTTAACTCATTTGGTTTCCGAGAAATATCCAAATAACCAAACTGTCGAGTCGTACTACTGAGAAAAAATATTTACGAAAAATTAAAATCTCTCTGCTGTACCAGTTTGTACTAGGTTTGTACCGCGATGTACCGTTTGAAGAAATTGTTTAACTCATTTGGTTTCCGAGAAATATCCAAATAACCAAACTGTCGAGTCGTACTACTGAGAAAAAATATTTACGAATAATTAAAATCTCTCTGCTGTACCAGTTTGTACTAGGTTTGTACCGCGTTGTACCGTTTGAAGAAATTGTTTAACTCATTTGGTTTCCGAGAAACATCCAAATAACCAAACTATTGAGTCGTACTACAGAGAAAAAAAAATTTCCGAAAAATTAAAATCTCTCTGCTGTACCAGTTTGTACTAGGTTTGTGCCGCGTTGTACCGTTTGAAGAAATTGTTTAACTCATTTGGTTTCCGAGAAATATCCAAATAACCAAACTGTCGAGTCGTACTACTGAGAAAAAATATTTACGAAAAATTAAAATCTCTCTGCTGTACCAGTTTTGACTAGGTTTGTACCGCGTTGTACCGTTCGAAGAAATTGTTTAACTCATTTGGTTTCCGAGAAATATCCAAATAACCAAACTGTCGAGTCGTACTACTGAGAAAAAATATTTACGAAAAATTAAAATCTCTCTGCTGTACCAGTTTTGACTAGGTTTGTACCGCGTTGTACCGTTCGAAGAAATTGTTTAACTCATTTGGTTTCCGAGAAATATCCAAATAACCAAACTGTCGAGTCGTACTACTAAGAAAAAATATTTACGAAAAATTAAAATCTCTCTGCTGTACCAGTTTTGACTAGGTTTGTACCGCGTTGTACCGTTTGAAGAAATTATTTAACTCATTTGGTTTCCGAGAAATATCCAAATAACCAAACTGTCGAGTCGTACTACTGAGAAAAAATATTTACGAAAAATTAAAATCTCTCTGCTGTACCAGTTTGTACTAGGTTTGTACCGCGATGTACCGTTTGAAGAAATTGTTTAACTCATTTGGTTTCCGAGAAATATCCAAATAACCAAACTGTCGAGTCGTACTACTGAGAAAAAATATTTACGAATAATTAAAATCTCTCTGCTGTACGAGTTTGTACTAGGTTTGTACCGCGTTGTACCGTTTGAAGAAATTGTTTAACTCATTTGGTTTCCGAGAAATATCCAAATAACCAAACTGTCGAGTCGTACTACTGAGAAAAAATATTTACGAAAAATTAAAATCTCTCTGCTGTACCTGTTTTGACTAGGTTTGTACCGCGTTGTACCGTTCGAAGAAATTGTTTAACTCATTTGGTTTCCGAGAAATATCCAAATAACCAAACTATTGAGTCGTACTACTGAGAATAAAAAATTTCCGAAAAATTAAAATCTCTCTGCTGTACCAGTTTGTACTAGGTTTGTACCGCGTTGTACCGTTTGAAGAAATTGTTTAACTCATTTGGTTTCCGAGAAATATCCAAATAACCAAACTGTCGAGTCGTACTACTGAGAAAATAAATTTGCGAAAAATTAAAATGTCTCTGCTGTACCAGTTTGTACTAGGTTTGTACCGCGTTGTACCGTTCGAAGAAATTGTTTAACTCTTTTGGTGTCCGAGAAATATCGAAATAACCAAACTGTCGAGTCGTACTACTGAGAAAAAAATTTGCGAAAAATTAAAATATCTCTGCTGTACCAGTTTGTACTAGGTTTGTACCGCGTTGTACAGTTTGAAGAAATTATTCAACTCATTTGGTTTCCGAGAAATATCCAAATAACCAAACTGTCGAGTCGTACTACTGAGAAAAAATATTTACGAAAAATTAAAATCTATCTGCTGTACCAGTTTGTACTAGGTTTGTACCGCGTTGTACCGTTTGAAGAAATTGTTTAACTCATTTGGTTTCCGAGAAATATCCAAATAACCAAACTGTCGAGTCGTACTACTGAGAAAATAAATTTGCGAAAAATTAAAATGTCTCTGCTGTACCAGTTTGTACTAGGTTTGTACCGCGTTGTACCGTTCGAAGAAATTGTTTAACTCTTTTGGTGTCCGAGAAATATCGAAATAACCAAACTGTCGAGTCGTACTACTGAGAAAAAAATTTGCGAAAAATTAAAATCTCTCTGCTGTACCAGTTTGTACTAGGTTTGTACCGCGTTGTACCGTTCGAAGAAATTGTTTAACTGTTTTGGTTTCCGAGAAATATCCAAATAACCAAACTGTCGAGTCGTACTACTGAGAAGAAAATTTTGCGAAAAATTAAAATGTCTCTGCTGTACCAGTTTTGACTAGGTTTGTACCGCGTTGTACCGTTCGAAGAAATTGTTTAACTCATTTGGTTTCCGAGAAATATCCAAATAACCAAACTATTGAGTCGTACTACTGAGAATAAAAAATTTCCGAAAAATTAAAATCTCTCTGCTGTACCAGTTTTGACTAGGTTTGTACCGCGTTGTACCGTTCGAAGAAATTGTTTAACTCATTTGGTTTCCGAGAAATATCCAAATAACCAAACTATTGAGTCGTACTACTGAGAATAAAAAATTTCCGAAAAATTAAAATCTCTCTGCTGTACCAGTTTGTACTAGGTTTGTACCGCGTTGTACCGTTCGAAGAAATTGTTTAACTCTTTTGGTGTCCGAGAAATATCGAAATAACCAAACTGTCGAGTCGTACTACTGAGAAAAAAAAATTTGCGAAAAATTAAAATCTCTCTGCTGTACCAGTTTGTACTAGGTTTGTACCGCGTTGTACCGTTTGAAGAAATTGTTTAACTCATTTGGTTTCCGAGAAATATCCAAATAACCAAACTGTCGAGTCGTACTACTGAGAAAAAAAATTTGCGAAAAATTAAAATCTCTCTGCTGTACCAGTTTGTACTAGGTTTGTACCGCGTTGTACCGTTTGAAGAAATTGTTTATCTCATTTGGTTTCCGAGAAATATCCATATAACCAAACTGTCGAGTCGTACTACTGAGAAAAATATTTACGAAAAATTAAAATCTCTCTGCTGTACCAGTTTGTACTAGGTTTGTACCGCGTTGTACCGTTCGAAGAAATTGTTTAACTCATTTGGTTTCCGAGAAATATCCAAATAACCAAACTGTCGAGTCGTACTACTGAGAAAAAATATTTACGAAAAATTAAAATCTCTCTGCTGTACCAGTTTGTACTAGGTTTGTACCGCGATGTACCGTTTGAAGAAATTGTTTAACTCATTTGGTTTCCGAGAAATATCCAAATAACCAAACTGTCGAGTCGTACTACTGAGAAAAAATATTTACGAATAATTAAAATCTCTCTGCTGTACCAGTTTGTACTAGGTTTGTACCGCGTTGTACCGTTTGAAGAAATTGTTTAACTCATTTGGTTTCCGAGAAATATCCAAATAACCAAACTGTCGAGTCGTACTACTGAGAAAAAATATTTACGAAAAATTAAAATCTCTCTGCTGTACCTGTTTTGACTAGGTTTGTACCGCGTTGTACCGTTCGAAGAAATTGTTTAACTCATTTGGTTTCCGAGAAATATCCAAATAACCAAACTATTGAGTCGTACTACTGAGAATAAAAAATTTCCGAAAAATTAAAATCTCTCTGCTGTACCAGTTTGTACTAGGTTTGTACCGCGTTGTACCGTTTGAAGAAATTATTTAACTCATTTGGTTTCCGAGAAATATCCAAATAACCAAACTGTCGAGTCGTACTACTGAGAAAAAATATTTACGAAAAATTAAAATCTATCTGCTGTACCAGTTTGTACTAGGTTTGTACCGCGTTGTACCGTTCGAAGAAATTGTTTAACTCTTTTGGTGTCCGAGAAATATCGAAATAACCAAACTGTCGAGTCGTACTACTGAGAAAAAAATTTGCGAAAAATTAAAATCTCTCTGCTGTACCAGTTTGTACTAGGTTTGTACCGCGTTGTACCGTTCGAAGAAATTGTTTAACTGTTTTGGTTTCCGAGAAATATCCAAATAACCAAACTGTCGAGTCGTACTACTGAGAAGAAAATTTTGCGAAAAATTAAAATGTCTCTGCTGTACCAGTTTTGACTAGGTTTGTACCGCGTTGTACCGTTCGAAGAAATTGTTTAACTCATTTGGTTTCCGAGAAATATCCAAATAACCAAACTATTGAGTCGTACTACTGAGAATAAAAAATTTACGAAAAATTAAAATCTCTCTGCTGTACCAGTTTTGACTAGGTTTGTACCGCGTTGTACCGTTCGAAGAAATTGTTTAACTCATTTGGTTTCCGAGAAATATCCAAATAACCAAACTATTGAGTCGTACTACTGAGAATAAAAAATTTCCGAAAAATTAAAATCTCTCTGCTGTACCAGTTTGTACTAGGTTTGTACCGCGTTGTACCGTTCGAAGAAATTGTTTAACTCTTTTGGTGTCCGAGAAATATCGAAATAACCAAACTGTCGAGTCGTACTACTGAGAAAAAAATTTGCGAAAAATTAAAATCTCTCTGCTGTACCAGTTTGTAGTAGGTTTGTACCGCGTTGTACCGTTTGGAGAAATTATTTAACTCATTTGGTTTCCGAGAAATATCCAAATAACCAAACTGTCGAGTCGTACTACTGAGAAAAAATATTTACGAAAAATTAAAATCTCTCTGCTGTACCAGTTTGTACTAGGTTTGTACCGCGATGTACCGTTTGAAGAAATTGTTTAACTCATTTGGTTTCCGAGAAATATCCAAATAACCAAACTGTCGAGTCGTACTACTGAGAAAAAATATTTACGAATAATTAAAATCTCTCTGCTGTACCAGTTTGTACTAGGTTTGTACCGCGTTGTACCGTTTGAAGAAATTGTTTAACTCATTTGGTTTCCGAGAAACATCCAAATAACCAAACTATTGAGTCGTACTACAGAGAAAAAAAAATTTCCGAAAAATTAAAATCTCTCTGCTGTACCAGTTTGTACTAGGTTTGTGCCGCGTTGTACCGTTTGAAGAAATTGTTTAACTCATTTGGTTTCCGAGAAATATCCAAATAACCAAACTGTCGAGTCGTACTACTGAGAAAAAATATTTACGAAAAATTAAAATCTCTCTGCTGTACCGGTTTTGACTAGGTTTGTACCGCGTTGTACCGTTCGAAGAAATTGTTTAACTCATTTGGTTTCCGAGAAATATCCAAATAACCAAACTATTGAGTCGTACTACTGAGAATAAAAAATTTCCGAAAAATTAAAATCTCTCTGCTGTACCAGTTTGTACTAGGTTTGTACCGCGTTGTACCGTTTGAAGAAATTGTTTAACTCATTTGGTTTCCGAGAAATATCCAAATAACCAAACTGTCGAGTCGTACTACTGAGAAAATAAATTTGCGAAAAATTAAAATGTCTCTGCTGTACCAGTTTGTACTAGGTTTGTACCGCGTTGTACCGTTCGAAGAAATTGTTTAACTCTTTTGGTGTCCGAGAAATATCGAAATAACCAAACTGTCGAGTCGTACTACTGAGAAAAAAATTTGCGAAAAATTAAAATCTCTCTGCTGTACCAGTTTGTACTAGGTTTGTACCGCGTTGTACAGTTTGAAGAAATTGTGTAACTCATTTGGTTTCCGAGAAATATCCAAATAACCAAACTGTCGAGTCGTACTACTGAGAAAAAATATTTACGAAAAATTAAAATCTATCTGCTGTACCAGTTTGTACTAGGTTTGTACCGCGTTGTACCGTTTGAAGGAATTGTTTAACTCATTTGGTTTCCGAGAAATATCCAAATAATCAAACTGGCGAGTCGTACTACTGAGAATAAAAAATTTCCGAAAAATTAAAATCTCTCTGCTGTACCAGTTTGTACTAGGTTTGTACCGCGTTGTACCGTTTGAAGAAATTGTTTAACTCATTTGGTTTCCGAGAAATATCCAAATAACCAAACTGTCGAGTCGTACTACTGAGAAAAAATATTTACGAATAATTAAAATCTCTCTGCTGTACCAGTTTGTACTAGGTTTGTACCGCGTTGTACCGTTTGAAGAAATTGTTTAACTCATTTGGTTTCCGAGAAACATCCAAATAACCAAACTATTGAGTCGTACTACTGAGAATAAAAAATTCCGAAAAATTAAAATCTCTCTGCTGTACCAGTTTTGACTAGGTTTGTACCGCGTTGTACCGTTCGAAGAAATTGTTTAACTCATTTGGTTTCCGAGAAATATCCAAATAACCAAACTATTGAGTCGTACTACTGAGAATAAAAAATTTCCGAAAAATTAAAATCTCTCTGCTGTACCAGTTTGTACTAGGTTTGTACCGCGTTGTACCGTTCGAAGAAATTGTTTAACTCTTTTGGTGTCCGAGAAATATCGAAATAACCAAACTGTCGAGTCGTACTACTGAGAAAAAAATTTGCGAAAAATTAAAATCTCTCTGCTGTACCAGTTTGTAGTAGGTTTGTACCGCGTTGTACCGTTTGGAGAAATTATTTAACTCATTTGGTTTCCGAGAAATATCCAAATAACCAAACTGTCGAGTCGTACTACTGAGAAAAAATATTTACGAAAAATTAAAATCTCTCTGCTGTACCAGTTTGTACTAGGTTTGTACCGCGTTGTACCGTTTGAAGAAATTGTTTAACTCATTTGGTTTCCGAGAAATATCCAAATAACCAAACTGTCGAGTCGTACTACTGAGAAAAAATATTTACGAATAATTAAAATCTCTCTGCTGTACCAGTTTGTACTAGGTTTGTACCGCGTTGTACCGTTTGAAGAAATTGTTTAACTCATTTGGTTTCCGAGAAACATCCAAATAACCAAACTATTGAGTCGTACTACAGAGAAAAAAAAATTTCCGAAAAATTAAAATCTCTCTGCTGTACCAGTTTGTACTAGGTTTGTGCCGCGTTGTACCGTTTGAAGAAATTGTTTAACTCATTTGGTTTCCGAGAAATATCCAAATAACCAAACTGTCGAGTCGTACTACTGAGAAAAAATATTTACGAAAAATTAAAATCTCTCTGCTGTACCAGTTTTGACTAGGTTTGTACCGCGTTGTACCGTTCGAAGAAATTGTTTAACTCATTTGGTTTCCGAGAAATATCCAAATAACCAAACTATTGAGTCGTACTACTGAGAATAAAAAATTTCCGAAAAATTAAAATCTCTCTGCTGTACCAGTTTGTACTAGGTTTGTACCGCGTTGTACCGTTTGAAGAAATTGTTTAACTCATTTGGTTTCCGAGAAATATCCAAATAACCAAACTGTCGAGTCGTACTACTGAGAAAATAAATTTGCGAAAAATTAAAATGTCTCTGCTGTACCAGTTTGTACTAGGTTTGTACCGCGTTGTACCGTTCGAAGAAATTGTTTAACTCTTTTGGTGTCCGAGAAATATCGAAATAACCAAACTGTCGAGTCGTACTACTGAGAAAAAAATTTGCGAAAAATTAAAATCTCTCTGCTGTACCAGTTTGTACTAGGTTTGTACCGCGTTGTACAGTTTGAAGAAATTGTGTAACTCATTTGGTTTCCGAGAAATATCCAAATAACCAAACTGTCGAGTCGTACTACTGAGAAAAAATATTTACGAAAAATTAAAATCTATCTGCTGTACCAGTTTGTACTAGGTTTGTACCGCGTTGTACCGTTTGAAGGAATTGTTTAACTCATTTGGTTTC
This sequence comes from Andrena minutula, assembly GCA_929113495.1. Taxonomy (NCBI): domain Eukaryota; kingdom Metazoa; phylum Arthropoda; class Insecta; order Hymenoptera; family Andrenidae; genus Andrena; species Andrena minutula. Next base: position 28,953,928 of record OV815995.1, read on the forward strand.
CGAGAAATATCCAAATAATCAAACTGGCGAGTCGTACTACAGAGAAAAAAAAATTTCCGAAAAATTAAAATCTCTCTGCTGTACCAGTTTGTACTAGGTTTGTACCGCGTTGTACAGTTTGAAGAAATTGTTTAACTCATTTGGTTTCCGTGAAATATCCAAATAACCAAACTGTCGAGTCGTACTACTGAGAAAAAAATTTGCGAAAAATTAAAATCTCTCTGCTGTACCAGTTTGTACTAGGTTTGTACCGCGTTGTACCGTTTGGAGAAATTATTTAACTCATTTGGTTTCCGAGAAATATCCAAATAACCAAACTGTCGAGTCGTACTACTGAGAAAAAATATTTACGAAAAATTAAAATCTATCTGCTGTACCAGTTTGTACTAGGTTTGTACCGCGATGTACCGTTTGAAGAAATTGTTTAACTCATTTGGTTTCCGAGAAATATCCAAATAACCAAACTGTCGAGTCGTACTACTGAGAAAAAATATTTACGAATAATTAAAATCTCTCTGCTGTACCAGTTTGTACTAGGTTTGTACCGCGTTGTACCGTTTGAAGAAATTGTTTAACTCATTTGGTTTCCGAGAAATATCCAAATAACCAAACTATTGAGTCGTACTACAGAGAAAAAATATTTACGAAAAATTAAAATCTCTCTGCTGTACCTGTTTGTACTAGGTTTGTACCGCGTTGTACCGTTTGAAGAAATTGTTTAACTCATTTGGTTTCCGAGAAATATCCAAATAACCAAACTATTGAGTCGTACTACTGAGAAAAAAAATTGCCGAAGAATTAAAATCTCTCTGCTGTACCAGTTTGTACTAGGTTTGTACCGCGTGGTACCGTTCGAAGAAATTGTTTAACTCTTTTGGTTTCCGAGAAATATCCAAATAACCAAACTGTCGAGTCGTACTACTGAGAAAAAATATTTACGAAAAATTAAAATCTATCTGCTGTACCAGTTTGTACTAGGTTTGTACCGCGTTGTACCGTTCGAAGAAATTGTTTAACTCTTTTGGTGTCCGAGAAATATCGAAATAACCAAACTGTCGAGTCGTACTACTGAGAAAAAAATTTGCGAAAAATTAAAATCTCTCTGCTGTACCAGTTTGTACTAGGTTTGTACCGCGTTGTACCGTTCGAAGAAATTGTTTAACTGTTTTGGTTTCCGAGAAATATCCAAATAACCAAACTGTCGAGTCGTACTACTGAGAAGAAAATTTTGCGAAAAATTAAAATGTCTCTGCTGTACCAGTTTTGACTAGGTTTGTACCGCGTTGCACCGTTCGAAGAAATTGTTTAACTCATTTGGTTTCCGAGAAATATCCAAATAACCAAACTATTGAGTCGTACTACTGAGAATAAAAAATTTCCGAAAAATTAAAATCTCTCTGCTGTACCAGTTTTGACTAGGTTTGTACCGCGTTGTACCGTTCGAAGAAATTGTTTAACTCATTTGGTTTCCGAGAAATATCCAAATAACCAAACTATTGAGTCGTACTACTGAGAATAAAAAATTTCCGAAAAATTAAAATCTCTCTGCTGTACCAGTTTGTACTAGGTTTGTACCGCGTTGTACCGTTCGAAGAAATTGTTTAACTCTTTTGGTGTCCGAGAAATATCGAAATAACCAAACTGTCGAGTCGTACTACTGAGAAAAAAATTTGCGAAAAATTAAAATCTCTCTGCTGTACCAGTTTGTAGTAGGTTTGTACCGCGTTGTACCGTTTGGAGAAATTATTTAACTCATTTGGTTTCCAAGAAATATCCAAATAACCAAACTGTCGAGTCGTACTACTGAGAAAAAATATTTACGAAAAATTAAAATCTCTCTGCTGTACCAGTTTGTACTAGGTTTGTACCGCGATGTACCGTTTGAAGAAATTGTTTAACTCATTTGGTTTCCGAGAAATATCCAAATAACCAAACTGTCGAGTCGTACTACTGAGAAAAAATATTTACGAATAATTAAAATCTCTCTGCTGTACCAGTTTGTACTAGGTTTGTACCGCGTTGTACCGTTTGAAGAAATTGTTTAACTCATTTGGTTTCCGAGAAACATCCAAATAACCAAACTATTGAGTCGTACTACAGAGAAAAAAAAATTTCCGAAAAATTAAAATCTCTCTGCTGTACCAGTTTGTACTAGGTTTGTGCCGCGTTGTACCGTTTGAAGAAATTGTTTAACTCATTTGGTTTCCGAGAAATATCCAAATAACCAAACTGTCGAGTCGTACTACTGAGAAAAAATATTTACGAAAAATTAAAATCTCTCTGCTGTACCAGTTTTGACTAGGTTTGTACCGCGTTGTACCGTTCGAAGAAATTGTTTAACTCATTTGGTTTCCGAGAAATATCCAAATAACCAAACTATTGAGTCGTACTACTGAGAATAAAAAATTTCCGAAAAATTAAAATCTCTCTGCTGTACCAGTTTGTACTAGGTTTGTACCGCGTTGTACCGTTTGAAGAAATTGTTTAACTCATTTGGTTTCCGAGAAATATCCAAATAACCAAACTGTCGAGTCGTACTACTGAGAAAATAAATTTGCGAAAAATTAAAATGTCTCTGCTGTACCAGTTTGTACTAGGTTTGTACCGCGTTGTACCGTTCGAAGAAATTGTTTAACTCTTTTGGTGTCCGAGAAATATCGAAATAACCAAACTGTCGAGTCGTACTACTGAGAAAAAAATTTGCGAAAAATTAAAATCTCTCTGCTGTACCAGTTTGTAGTAGGTTTGTACCGCGTTGTACCGTTTGGAGAAATTATTTAACTCATTTGGTTTCCAAGAAATATCCAAATAACCAAACTGTCGAGTCGTACTACTGAGAAAAAATATTTACGAAAAATTAAAATCTATCTGCTGTACCAGTTTGTACTAGGTTTGTACCGCGTTGTACCGTTTGAAGGAATTGTTTAACTCATTTGGTTTCCGAGAAATATCCAAATAATCAAACTGGCGAGTCGTACTACAGAGAAAAAAAAATTTCCGAAAAATTAAAATCTCTCTGCTGTACCAGTTTGTACTAGGTTTGTACCGCGTTGTACAGTTTGAAGAAATTGTTTAACTCATTTGGTTTCCGTGAAATATCCAAATAACCAAACTGTCGAGTCGTACTACTGAGAAAAAAATTTGCGAAAAATTAAAATCTCTCTGCTGTACCAGTTTGTACTAGGTTTGTACCGCGTTGTACCGTTTGGAGAAATTATTTAACTCATTTGGTTTCCGAGAAATATCCAAATAACCAAACTGTCGAGTCGTACTACTGAGAAAAAATATTTACGAAAAATTAAAATCTATCTGCTGTACCAGTTTTGACTAGGTTTGTACCGCGTTGTACCGTTCGAAGAAATTGTTTAACTCATTTGGTTTCCGAGAAATATCCAAATAACCAAACTGTCGAGTCGTACTACTAAGAAAAAATATTTACGAAAAATTAAAATCTCTCTGCTGTACCAGTTTTGACTAGGTTTGTACCGCGTTGTACCGTTTGAAGAAATTATTTAACTCATTTGGTTTCCGAGAAATATCCAAATAACCAAACTGTCGAGTCGTACTACTGAGAAAAAATATTTACGAAAAATTAAAATCTCTCTGCTGTACCAGTTTGTACTAGGTTTGTACCGCGTTGTACAGTTTGAAGAAATTGTTTAACTCATTTGGTTTCCGAGAAATATCCAAATAACCAAACTGTCGAGTCGTACTACTGAGAATAAATATTTACGAATAATTAAAATCTCTCTGCTGTACCAGTTTGTACTAGGTTTGTACCGCGTTGTACCGTTTGAAGAAATTGTTTAACTCATTTGGTTTCCGAGAAATATCCAAATAACCAAACTGTCGAGTCGTACTACTGAGAAAAAATATTTACGAAAAATTAAAATCTCTCTGCTGTACCTGTTTTGACTAGGTTTGTACCGCGTTGTACCGTTCGAAGAAATTGTTTAACTCATTTGGTTTCCGAGAAATATCCAAATAACCAAACTATTGAGTCGTACTACTGAGAATAAAAAATTTCCGAAAAATTAAAATCTCTCTGCTGTACCAGTTTGTACTAGGTTTGTACCGCGTTGTACCGTTTGAAGAAATTGTTTAACTCATTTGGTTTCCGAGAAATATCCAAATAACCAAACTGTCGAGTCGTACTACTGAGAAAAAATATTTACGAAAAATTAAAATCTCTCTGCTGTACCAGTTTTGACTAGGTTTGTACCGCGTTGTACCGTTCGAAGAAATTGTTTAACTCATTTGGTTTCCGAGAAATATCCAAATAACCAAACTATTGAGTCGTACTACTGAGAATAAAAAATTTCCGAAAAATTAAAATCTCTCTGCTGTACCAGTTTGTACTAGGTTTGTACCGCGTTGTACCGTTCGAAGAAATTGTTTAACTCTTTTGGTGTCCGAGAAATATCGAAATAACCAAACTGTCGAGTCGTACTACTGAGAAAAAAATTTGCGAAAAATTAAAATCTCTCTGCTGTACCAGTTTGTAGTAGGTTTGTACCGCGTTGTACCGTTTGGAGAAATTATTTAACTCATTTGGTTTCCGAGAAATATCCAAATAACCAAACTGTCGAGTCGTACTACTGAGAAAAAATATTTACGAAAAATTAAAATCTCTCTGCTGTACCAGTTTGTACTAGGTTTGTACCGCGATGTACCGTTTGAAGAAATTGTTTAACTCATTTGGTTTCCGAGAAATATCCAAATAACCAAACTGTCGAGTCGTACTACTGAGAAAAAATATTTACGAATAATTAAAATCTCTCTGCTGTACCAGTTTGTACTAGGTTTGTACCGCGTTGTACCGTTTGAAGAAATTGTTTAACTCATTTGGTTTCCGAGAAACATCCAAATAACCAAACTATTGAGTCGTACTACAGAGAAAAAAAAATTTCCGAAAAATTAAAATCTCTCTGCTGTACCAGTTTGTACTAGGTTTGTGCCGCGTTGTACCGTTTGAAGAAATTGTTTAACTCATTTGGTTTCCGAGAAATATCCAAATAACCAAACTGTCGAGTCGTACTACTGAGAAAAAATATTTACGAAAAATTAAAATCTCTCTGCTGTACCAGTTTTGACTAGGTTTGTACCGCGTTGTACCGTTCGAAGAAATTGTTTAACTCATTTGGTTTCCGAGAAATATCCAAATAACCAAACTATTGAGTCGTACTACTGAGAATAAAAAATTTCCGAAAAATTAAAATCTCTCTGCTGTACCAGTTTGTACTAGGTTTGTACCGCGTTGTACCGTTTGAAGAAATTGTTTAACTCATTTGGTTTCCGAGAAATATCCAAATAACCAAACTGTCGAGTCGTACTACTGAGAAAATAAATTTGCGAAAAATTAAAATGTCTCTGCTGTACCAGTTTGTACTAGGTTTGTACCGGGTTGTACCGTTCGAAGAAATTGTTTAACTCTTTTGGTGTCCGAGAAATATCGAAATAACCAAACTGTCGAGTCGTACTACTGAGAAAAAAATTTGCGAAAAATTAAAATCTCTCTGCTGTACCAGTTTGTACTAGGTTTGTACCGCGTTGTACAGTTTGAAGAAATTGTGTAACTCATTTGGTTTCCGAGAAATATCCAAATAACCAAACTGTCGAGTCGTACTACTGAGAAAAAATATTTACGAAAAATTAAAATCTATCTGCTGTACCAGTTTGTACTAGGTTTGTACCGCGTTGTACCGTTTGAAGGAATTGTTTAACTCATTTGGTTTCCGAGAAATATCCAAATAACCAAACTGGCGAGTCGTACTACAGAGAAAAAAAAATTTCCGAAAAATTAAAATCTCTCTGCTGTACCAGTTTGTACTAGGTTTGTACCGCGTTGTACAGTTTGAAGAAATTGTTTAACTCATTTGGTTTCCGTGAAATATCCAAATAACCAAACTGTCGAGTCGTACTACTGAGAAAAAAATTTGCGAAAAATTAAAATCTCTCTGCTGTACCAGTTTCTACTAGGTTTGTACCGCGTTGTACCGTTCGAAGAAATTGTTTAACTCTTTTGGTGTCCGAGAAATATCGAAATAACCAAACTGTCGAGTCGTACTACTGAGAAAAATATTTGCGAAAAATTAAAATCTCTCTGCTGTACCAGTTTGTACTAGGTTTGTACCGCATTGTACAGTTTGAAGAAATTGTTTAACTCATTTGGTTTCCGTGAAATATCCAAATAACCAAACTGTCGAGTCGTACTACTGAGAAAAAAAATTTGCGAAAAATTAAAATGTCTCTGCTGTACCAGTTTGTACTAGGTTTGTACCGCGTTGTACCGTTCGAAGAAATTGTTTAACTCTTTTGGTGTCCGAGAAATATCCAAATAACCAAACTATTGAGTCGTACTACTGAGAAAAAAAATTTCCCAAAAATTAAAATGTCTCTGCTGTACCAGTTTGTACTAGGTTTGTACCGCGTTGTACCGTTTGAAGAAATTGTTTAACTCATTTGGTTTCCGAGAAATATCCAAATAACCAAACTATTGAGTCGTACTACAGAGAAAAAAAAATTTCCGAAAAATTAAAATCTCTCTGCTGTACCAGTTTGTACTAGGTTTGTGCCGCGTTGTACCGTTTGAAGAAATTGTTTAACTCATTTGGTTTCCGAGAAATATCCAAATAACCAAACTGTCGAGTCGTACTACTGAGAAAAAAAAATTTCCGAAAAATTAAAATCTCTCTGCTGTACCAGTTTGTACTAGGTTTGTACCGCGTTGTACCGTTTGAAGAAATTGTTTAACTCATTTGGTTTCCGAGAAATATCCAAATAACCAAACTGTCGAGTCGTACTACTGAGAAAAAAAATTTGCGAAAAATTAAAATCTCTCTGCTGTACCAGTTTGTACTAGGTTTGTACCGCGTTGTACCGTTTGAAGAAATTGTTTAACTCATTTGGTTTCCGAGAAATATCCATATAACCAAACTGTCGAGTCGTACTACTGAGAAAAAATATTTACGAAAAATTAAAATCTCTCTGCTGTACCAGTTTGTACTAGGTTTGTACCGCGTTGTACCGTTCGAAGAAATTGTTTAACTCTTTTGGTTTCCGAGAAATATCCAAATAACCAAACGGTCGAGTCGTACTACAGAGAAAAAAAAATTTCCGAAAAATTAAAATCTCTCTGCTGTACCAGTTTGTACTAGGTTTGTGCCGCGTTGTACCGTTTGAAGAAATTGTTTAACTCATTTGGTTTCCGAGAAATATCCAAATAACCAAACTGTCGAGTCGTACTACTGAGAAAAAAAATTTGCGAAAAATTAAAATCTCTCTGCTGTACCAGTTTGTACTAGGTTTGTACCGCGTTGTACCGTTTGAAGAAATTGTTTAACTCATTTGGTTTCCGAGAAATATCCAAATAACCAAACTGTCGAGTCGTACTACTGAGAAAAAAAATTTGCGAAAAATTAAAATGTCTCTGCTGCACCAGTTTGTACTAGGTTTGTACCCCGTTGTACCGTTTGAAGAAATTGTTTAACTCATTTGGTTTCCGAGAAATATCCAAATAACCAAACTGTCGAGTCGTACTACTGAGAAAAAATATTTACGAAAAATTAAAATCTATCTGCTGTACCAGTTTGTACTAGGTTTGTACCGCGATGTACCGTTTGAAGAAATTGTTTAACTCATTTGGTTTCCGAGAAATATCCAAATAACCAAACTGTCGAGTCGTACTACTGAGAAAAAATATTTACGAATAATTAAAATCTCTCTGCTGTACCAGTTTGTACTAGGTTTGTACCGCGTTGTACCGTATGAAGAAATTGTTTAACTCATTTGGTTTCCGAGAAATATCCAAATAACCAAACTATTGAGTCGTACTACAGAGAAAAAATATTTACGAAAAATTAAAATCTCTCTGCTGTACCTGTTTGTACTAGGTTTGTACCGCGTTGTACCGTTCGAAGAAATTGTTTATCTCTTTTGGTTTCCGAGAAATATCCAAATAACCAAACGGTCGAGTCGTACTACTGAGAAAAAAAATTTGCGAAAAATTAAAATCTCTCTGCTGTACCAGTTTGTACTAGGTTTGTACCGCGTTGTACCGTTTGAAGAAATTGTTTAACTCATTTGGTTTCCGAGAAATATCCAAATAACCAAACTGTCGAGTCGTACTACTGAGAAAAAAAATTTGCGAAAAATTAAAATGTCTCTGCTGCACCAGTTTGTACTAGGTTTGTACCCCGTTGTACCGTTTGAAGAAATTGTTTAACTCATTTGGTTTCCGAGAAATATCCAAATAACCAAACTATTGAGTCGTACTACAGAGAAAAAAAAATTTCCGAAAAATTAAAATCTCTCTGTTGTACTAGTTTGTACTAGGTTTGTGCCGCGTTGTACCGTTTGAAGAAATTGTTTAACTCATTTGGTTTCCGAGAAATATCCAAATAACCAAACTGTCGAGTCGTACTACTGAGAAAAAATATTTACGAAAAATTAAAATCTATCTGCTGTACCAGTTTGTACTAGGTTTGTACCGCGATGTACCGTTTGAAGAAATTGTTTAACTCATTTGGTTTCCGAGAAATATCCAAATAACCAAACTGTCGAGTCGTACTACTGAGAAAAAATATTTACGAATAATTAAAATCTCTCTGCTGTACCAGTTTGTACTAGGTTTGTACCGCGTTGTACCGTATGAAGAAATTGTTTAACTCATTTGGTTTCCGAGAAATATCCAAATAACCAAACTATTGAGTCGTACTACAGAGAAAAAATATTTACGAAAAATTAAAATCTCTCTGCTGTACCTGTTTGTACTAGGTTTGTACCGCGTTGTACCGTTTGAAGAAATTGTTTAACTCATTTGGTTTCCGAGAAATATCCAAATAACCAAACTATTGAGTCGTACTACTGAGAAAAAATATTTACGAAAAATTAAAATCTCTCTGCTGTACCTGTTTGTACTAGGTTTGTACCGCGTTGTACCGTTTGAAGAAATTGTTTAACTCATTTGGTTTCCGAGAAATATCCAAATAACCAAACTATTGAGTCGTACTACTGAGAAAAATATTTGCGAAAAATTAAAATCTCTCTGCTGTACCAGTTTGTACTAGGTTTGTACCGCATTGTACAGTTTGAAGAAATTGTTTAACTCATTTGGTTTCCGTGAAATATCCAAATAACCAAACTGTCGAGTCGTACTACTGAGAAGAAAAATTTGCGAAAAATTAAAATGTCTCTGTTGTACTAGTTTGTACTAGGTTTGTGCCGCGTTGTACCGTTTGAAGAAATTGTTTAACTCATTTGGTTTCCGAGAAATATCCAAATAACCAAACTGTCGAGTCGTACTACTGAGAAAAAATATTTACGAAAAATTAAAATCTCTCTGCTGTACCAGTTTGTACTAGGTTTGTACCGCGTTGTACCGTTTGAAGAAATTGTTTAACTCATTTGGTTTCCGAGAAATATCCAAATAACCAAACTATTGAGTCGTACTACTGAGAAAAAAATTTGCGAAAAATTAAAATCTCTCTGCTGTACCAGTTTGTAGTAGGTTTGTACCGCGTTGTACCGTTTGGAGAAATTATTTAACTCATTTGGTTTCCGAGAAATATCCAAATAACCAAACTGTCGAGTCGTACTACTGAGAAAAAATATTTACGAAAAATTAAAATCTCTCTGCTGTACCAGTTTGTACTAGGTTTGTACCGCGATGTACCGTTTGAAGAAATTGTTTAACTCATTTGGTTTCCGAGAAATATCCAAATAACCAAACTGTCGAGTCGTACTACTGAGAAAAAATATTTACGAATAATTAAAATCTCTCTGCTGTACCAGTTTGTACTAGGTTTGTACCGCGTTGTACCGTTTGAAGAAATTGTTTAACTCATTTGGTTTCCGAGAAACATCCAAATAACCAAACTATTGAGTCGTACTACAGAGAAAAAAAAATTTCCGAAAAATTAAAATCTCTCTGCTGTACCAGTTTGTACTAGGTTTGTGCCGCGTTGTACCGTTTGAAGAAATTGTTTAACTCATTTGGTTTCCGAGAAATATCCAAATAACCAAACTGTTGAGTCGTACTACTGAGAAAAAATATTTACGAAAAATTAAAATCTCTCTGTTGTACCAGTTTGTACTAGGTTTGTACCCCGTTGTACCGTTTGAAGAAATTGTTTAACTCATTTGGTTTCCGAGAAATATCCAAATAACCAAACTGTCGAGTCGTACTACTGAGAAACAATATTTACGAAAAATTAAAATCTCTCTGCTGTACCAGTTTGTACTAGGTTTGTACCGCGTTGTACCGTTCGAAGAAATTGTTTAACTCTTTTGGTTTCCGAGAAATATCGAAATAACCAAACTGTCGAGTCGTACTACTGAGAAGAAAAATTTGCGAAAAATTAAAATGTCTCTGCTGTACCAGTTTTGACTAGGTTTGTACCGCGTTGTACCGTTCGAAGAAATTGTTTAACTCTTTTGGTTTCCGAGAAATATCCAAATAACCAATCTGTCGAGTCGTACTACTGAGAAGAAAAATTTGCGAAAAATTAAAATCTCTCTGCTGTACCAGTTTTGACTAGGTTTGTACCGCGTTGTACCGTTCGAAGAAATTGTTTAACTCATTTGGTTTCCGAGAAATATCCAAATAACCAAACTATTGAGTCGTACTACTGAGAATAAAAAATTTCCGAAAAATTAAAATCTCTCTGCTGTACCAGTTTGTACTAGGTTTGTACCGCGTTGTACCGTTTGAAGAAATTGTTTAACTCATTTGGTTTCCGAGAAATATCCAAATAACCAAACTGTCGAGTCGTACTACTGAGAAAATAAATTTGCGAAAAATTAAAATGTCTCTGCTGTACCAGTTTGTACTAGGTTTGTACCGCGTTGTACCGTTCGAAGAAATTGTTTAACTCTTTTGGTGTCCGAGAAATATCGAAATAACCAAACTGTCGAGTCGTACTACTGAGAAAAAAATTTGCGAAAAATTAAAATCTCTCTGCTGTACCAGTTTGTACTAGGTTTGTGCCGCGTTGTACCGTTTGAAGAAATTGTTTAACTCATTTGGTTTCCGAGAAATATCCAAATAACCAAACTATTGAGTCGTACTACAGAGAAAAAAAAATTTCCGAAAAATTAAAATCTCTCTGCTGTACCAGTTTGTACTAGGTTTGTGCCGCGTTGTACCGTTTGAAGAAATTGTTTAACTCATTTGGTTTCCGAGAAATATCCAAATAACCAAACTGTCGAGTCGTACTACTGAGAAAAAATATTTACGAAAAATTAAAATCTCTCTGCTGTACCAGTTTTGACTAGGTTTGTACCGCGTTGTACCGTTCGAAGAAATTGTTTAACTCATTTGGTTTCCGAGAAATATCCAAATAACCAAACTATTGAGTCGTACTACTGAGAATAAAAAATTTGCGAAAAATTAAAATCTCTCTGCTGTACCAGTTTGTACTAGGTTTGTACCGCGTTGTACCGTTTGAAGAAATTGTTTAACTCATTTGGTTTCCGAGAAATATCCAAATAACCAAACTGTCGAGTCGTACTACAGAGAAAAAAAAAATTCCGAAAAATTAAAATCTCTCTGCTGTACCAGTTTGTACTAGGTTTGTACCGCGTTGTACAGTTTGAAGAAATTGTTTAACTCATTTGGTTTCCGTGAAATATCCAAATAACCAAACTGTCGAGTCGTACTACTGAGAAAAAAATTTGCGAAAAATTAAAATCTCTCTGCTGTACCAGTTTGTACTAGGTTTGTACCGCGTTGTACCGTTTGGAGAAATTATTTAACTCATTTGGTTTCCGAGAAATATCCAAATAACCAAACTGTCGAGTCGTACTACTGAGAAAAAATATTTACGAAAAATTAAAATCTATCTGCTGTACCAGTTTGTACTAGGTTTGTACCGCGATGTACCGTTTGAAGAAATTGTTTAACTCATTTGGTTTCCGAGAAATATCCAAATAACCAAACTGTCGAGTCGTACTACTGAGAAAAAATATTTACGAATAATTAAAATCTCTCTGCTGTACCAGTTTGTACTAGGTTTGTACCGCGTTGTACCGTTTGAAGAAATTGTTTAACTCATTTGGTTTCCGAGAAATATCCAAATAACCAAACTATTGAGTCGTACTACAGAGAAAAAAAAATTTCCGAAAAATTAAAATCTCTCTGCTGTACCAGTTTGTACTAGGTTTGTGCCGCGTTGTACCGTTTGAAGAAATTGTTTAACTCATTTGGTTTCCGAGAAATATCCAAATAACCAAACTGTCGAGTCGTACTACTGAGAAAAAATATTTACGAAAAATTAAAATCTCTCTGCTGTACCAGTTTTGACTAGGTTTGTACCGCGTTGTACCGTTCGAAGAAATTGTTTACCTCATTTGGTTTCCGAGAAATATCCAAATAACCAAACTATTGAGTCGTACTACTGAGAATAAAAAATTTCCGAAAAATTAAAATCTCTCTGCTGTACCAGTTTGTACTAGGTTTGTACCGCGTTGTACAGTTTGAAGAAATTGTTTAACTCATTTGGTTTCCGTGAAATATCCAAATAACCAAACTATTGAGTCGTACTACTGAGAATAAAAAATTTGCGAATAATTAAAATCTCTCTGCTGTACCAGTTTGTACTAGGTTTGTACCGCGTTGTACCGTTTGAAGAAATTGTTTAACTCATTTGGTTTCCGAGAAATATCCAAATAACCAAACTGTCGAGTCGTACTACTGAGAAAATAAATTTGCGAAAAATTAAAATGTCTCTGCTGTACCAGTTTGTACTAGGTTTGTACCGCGTTGTACCGTTCGAAGAAATTGTTTAACTCTTTTGGTGTCCGAGAAATATCGAAATAACCAAACTGTCGAGTCGTACTACTGAGAAAAAATTTTGCGAAAAATTAAAATCTCTCTGCTGTACCAGTTTGTACTAGGTTTGTACCGCGTTGTACAGTTTGAAGAAATTGTTTAACTCATTTGGTTTCCGTGAAATATCCAAATAACCAAACTGTCGAGTCGTACTACTGAGAAAAAAATTTGCGAAAAATTAAAATCTCTCTGCTGTACCAGTTTGTAGTAGGTTTGTACCGCGTTGTACCGTTTGGAGAAATTATTTAACTCATTTGGTTTCCGAGAAATATCCAAATAACCAAACTGTCGAGTCGTACTACTGAGAAAAAATATTTACGAAAAATTAAAATCTCTCTGCTGTACCAGTTTGTACTAGGTTTGTACCGCGATGTACCGTTTGAAGAAATTGTTTAACTCATTTGGTTTCCGAGAAATATCCAAATAACCAAACTGTCGAGTCGTACTACTGAGAAAAAAAATTTGCGAAAAATTAAAATCTCTCTGCTGTACCAGTTTGTACTAGGTTTGTACCGCGTTGTGCCGTTTGAAGAAATTGTTTAACTCATTTGGTTTCCGAGAAATATCCAAATAACCAAACTGTCGAGTCGTACTACTGAGAAAAAAAATTTGCGAAAAATTAAAATGTCTCTGCTGCACCAGTTTGTACTAGGTTTGTACCCCGTTGTACCGTTTGAAGAAATTGTTTAACTCATTTGGTTTCCGAGAAATATCCAAATAACCAAACTGTCGAGTCGTACTACTGAGAAAAAATATTTACGAAAAATTAAAATCTATCTGCTGTACCAGTTTGTACTAGGTTTGTACCGCGATGTACCGTTTGAAGAAATTGTTTAACTCATTTGGTTTCCGAGAAATATCCAAATAACCAAACTGTCGAGTCGTACTACTGAGAAAAAATATTTACGAATAATTAAAATCTCTCTGCTGTACCAGTTTGTACTAGGTTTGTACCGCGTTGTACCGTATGAAGAAATTGTTTAACTCATTTGGTTTCCGAGAAATATCCAAATAACCAAACTATTGAGTCGTACTACAGAGAAAAAATATTTACGAAAAATTAAAATCTCTCTGCTGTACCTGTTTGTACTAGGTTTGTACCGCGTTGTACCGTTCGAAGAAATTGTTTAACTCTTTTGGTTTCCGAGAAATATCCAAATAACCAAACGGTCGAGTCGTACTACAGAGAAAAAAAAATTTCCGAAAAATTAAAATCTCTCTGCTGTACCAGTTTGTACTAGGTTTGTACCGCGATGTACCGTTTGAAGAAATTGTTTAACTCATTTGGTTTCCGAGAAATATCCAAATAACCAAACTGTCGAGTCGTACTACTGAGAAAAAAAATTTGCGAAAAATTAAAATCTCTCTGCTGTACCAGTTTGTACTAGGTTTGTACCGCGTTGTACCGTTTGAAGAAATTGTTTAACTCATTTGGTTTCCGAGAAATATCCAAATAACCAAACTGTCGAGTCGTACTACTGAGAAAAAATATTTACGAATAATTAAAATCTCTCTGCTGTACCAGTTTGTACTAGGTTTGTACCGCGTTGTACCGTTTGAAGAAATTGTTTAACTCATTTGGTTTCCGAGAAATATCCAAATAACCAAACTATTGAGTCGTACTACAGAGAAAAAAAAATTTCCGAAAAATTAAAATCTCTCTGCTGTACCAGTTTGTACTAGGTTTGTGCCGCGTTGTACCGTTTGAAGAAATTGTTTAACTCATTTGGTTTCCGAGAAATATCCAAATAACCAAACTGTCGAGTCGTACTACTGAGAAAAAATATTTACGAAAAATTAAAATCTCTCTGCTGTACCAGTTTTGACTAGGTTTGTACCGCGTTGTACCGTTCGAAGAAATTGTTTACCTCATTTGGTTTCCGAGAAATATCCAAATAACCAAACTATTGAGTCGTACTACTGAGAAAAAAAATTTGCGAAAAATTAAAATGTCTCTGCTGCACCAGTTTGTACTAGGTTTGTACCCCGTTGTACCGTTTGAAGAAATTGTTTAACTCATTTGGTTTCCGAGAAATATCCAAATAACCAAACTGTCGAGTCGTACTACTGAGAAAAAATATTTACGAAAAATTAAAATCTATCTGCTGTACCAGTTTGTACTAGGTTTGTACCGCGATGTACCGTTTGAAGAAATTGTTTAACTCATTTGGTTTCCGAGAAATATCCAAATAACCAAACTGTCGAGTCGTACTACTGAGAAAAAATATTTACGAATAATTAAAATCTCTCTGCTGTACCAGTTTGTACTAGGTTTGTACCGCGTTGTACCGTATGAAGAAATTGTTTAACTCATTTGGTTTCCGAGAAATATCCAAATAACCAAACTATTGAGTCGTACTACAGAGAAAAAATATTTACGAAAAATTAAAATCTCTCTGCTGTACCTGTTTGTACTAGGTTTGTACCGCGTTGTACCGTTCGAAGAAATTGTTTAACTCTTTTGGTTTCCGAGAAATATCCAAATAACCAAACGGTCGAGTCGTACTACAGAGAAAAAAAAATTTCCGAAAAATTAAAATCTCTCTGCTGTACCAGTTTGTACTAGGTTTGTGCCGCGTTGTACCGTTTGAAGAAATTGTTTAACTCATTTGGTTTCCGAGAAATATCCAAATAACCAAACTGTCGAGTCGTACTACTGAGAAAAAAAATTTGCGAAAAATTAAAATCTCTCTGCTGTACCAGTTTGTACTAGGTTTGTACCGCGTTGTACCGTTTGAAGAAATTGTTTAACTCATTTGGTTTCCGAGAAATATCCAAATAACCAAACTGTCGAGTCGTACTACTGAGAAAAAATATTTACGAAAAATTAAAATCTCTCTGCTGTACCAGTTTTGACTAGGTTTGTACCGCGTTGTACCGTTCGAAGAAATTGTTTACCTCATTTGGTTTCCGAGAAATATCCAAATAACCAAACTGTCGAGTCGTACTACTGAGAAAAAAATTTGCGAAAAATTAAAATCTCTCTGCTGTACCAGTTTGTACTAGGTTTGTACCGCGTTGTACAGTTTGAAGAAATTGTTTAACTCATTTGGTTTCCGTGAAATATCCAAATAACCAAACTGTCGAGTCGTACTACTGAGAAAAAAATTTGCGAAAAATTAAAATCTCTCTGCTGTACCAGTTTGTAGTAGGTTTGTACCGCGTTGTACCGTTTGGAGAAATTATTTAACTCATTTGGTTTCCGAGAAATATCCAAATAACCAAACTGTCGAGTCGTACTACTGAGAAAAAATATTTACGAAAAATTAAAATCTCTCTGCTGTACCAGTTTGTACTAGGTTTGTACCGCGATGTACCGTTTGAAGAAATTGTTTAACTCATTTGGTTTCCGAGAAATATCCAAATAACCAAACTGTCGAGTCGTACTACTGAGAAAAAAAATTTGCGAAAAATTAAAATCTCTCTGCTGTACCAGTTTGTACTAGGTTTGTACCGCGTTGTACCGTTTGAAGAAATTGTTTAACTCATTTGGTTTCCGAGAAATATCCAAATAACCAAACTGTCGAGTCGTACTACTGAGAAAAAAAATTTGCGAAAAATTAAAATGTCTCTGCTGTACCAGTTTGTACTAGGTTTGTACCGCGATGTACCGTTTGAAGAAATTGTTTAACTCATTTGGTTTCCGAGAAATATCCAAATAACCAAACTGTCGAGTCGTACTACTGAGAAAAAATATTTACGAATAATTAAAATCTCTCTGCTGTACCAGTTTGTACTAGGTTTGTACCGCGTTGTACCGTATGAAGAAATTGTTTAACTCATTTGGTTTCCGAGAAATATCCAAATAACCAAACTATTGAGTCGTACTACAGAGAAAAAATATTTACGAAAAATTAAAATCTCTCTGCTGTACCTGTTTGTACTAGGTTTGTACCGCGTTGTACCGTTCGAAGAAATTGTTTAACTCTTTTGGTTTCCGAGAAATATCCAAATAACCAAACGGTCGAGTCGTACTACAGAGAAAAAAAAATTTCCGAAAAATTAAAATCTCTCTGCTGTACCAGTTTGTACTAGGTTTGTGCCGCGTTGTACCGTTTGAAGAAATTGTTTAACTCATTTGGTTTCCGAGAAATATCCAAATAACCAAACTGTCGAGTCGTACTACTGAGAAAAAAAATTTGCGAAAAATTAAAATCTCTCTGCTGTACCAGTTTGTACTAGGTTTGTACCGCGTTGTACCGTTTGAAGAAATTGTTTAACTCATTTGGTTTCCGAGAAATATCCAAATAACCAAACTGTCGAGTCGTACTACTGAGAAAAAAAATTTGCGAAAAATTAAAATGTCTCTGCTGCACCAGTTTGTACTAGGTTTGTACCCCGTTGTACCGTTTGAAGAAATTGTTTAACTCATTTGGTTTCCGAGAAATATCCAAATAACCAAACTATTGAGTCGTACTACAGAGAAAAAAAAATTTCCGAAAAATTAAAATCTCTCTGTTGTACTAGTTTGTACTAGGTTTGTGCCGCGTTGTACCGTTTGAAGAAATTGTTTAACTCATTTGGTTTCCGAGAAATATCCAAATAACCAAACTGTCGAGTCGTACTACTGAGAAAAAATATTTACGAAAAATTAAAATCTATCTGCTGTACCAGTTTGTACTAGGTTTGTACCGCGATGTACCGTTTGAAGAAATTGTTTAACTCATTTGGTTTCCGAGAAATATCCAAATAACCAAACTGTCGAGTCGTACTACTGAGAAAAAATATTTACGAATAATTAAAATCTCTCTGCTGTACCAGTTTGTACTAGGTTTGTACCGCGTTGTACCGTATGAAGAAATTGTTTAACTCATTTGGTTTCCGAGAAATATCCAAATAACCAAACTATTGAGTCGTACTACAGAGAAAAAATATTTACGAAAAATTAAAATCTCTCTGCTGTACCTGTTTGTACTAGGTTTGTACCGCGTTGTACCGTTTGAAGAAATTGTTTAACTCATTTGGTTTCCGAGAAATATCCAAATAACCAAACTATTGAGTCGTACTACTGAGAAAAAATATTTACGAAAAATTAAAATCTCTCTGCTGTACCTGTTTGTACTAGGTTTGTACCGCGTTGTACCGTTTGAAGAAATTGTTTAACTCATTTGGTTTCCGAGAAATATCCAAATAACCAAACTATTGAGTCGTACTACTGAGAAAAATATTTGCGAAAAATTAAAATCTCTCTGCTGTACCAGTTTGTACTAGGTTTGTACCGCATTGTACAGTTTGAAGAAATTGTTTAACTCATTTGGTTTCCGAGAAATATCCAAATAACCAAACTATTGAGTCGTACTACTGAGAAAAAAATTTGCGAAAAATTAAAATCTCTCTGCTGTACCAGTTTGTAGTAGGTTTGTACCGCGTTGTACCGTTTGGAGAAATTATTTAACTCATTTGGTTTCCGAGAAATATCCAAATAACCAAACTGTCGAGTCGTACTACTGAGAAAAAATATTTACGAAAAATTAAAATCTCTCTGCTGTACCAGTTTGTACTAGGTTTGTACCGCGATGTACCGTTTGAAGAAATTGTTTAACTCATTTGGTTTCCGAGAAATATCCAAATAACCAAACTGTCGAGTCGTACTACTGAGAAAAAATATTTACGAATAATTAAAATCTCTCTGCTGTACCAGTTTGTACTAGGTTTGTACCGCGTTGTACCGTTTGAAGAAATTGTTTAACTCATTTGGTTTCCGAGAAACATCCAAATAACCAAACTATTGAGTCGTACTACAGAGAAAAAAAAATTTCCGAAAAATTAAAATCTCTCTGCTGTACCAGTTTGTACTAGGTTTGTGCCGCGTTGTACCGTTTGAAGAAATTGTTTAACTCATTTGGTTTCCGAGAAATATCCAAATAACCAAACTGTTGAGTCGTACTACTGAGAAAAAATATTTACGAAAAATTAAAATCTCTCTGCTGTACCAGTTTGTACTAGGTTTGTACCCCGTTGTACCGTTTGAAGAAATTGTTTAACTCATTTGGTTTCCGAGAAATATCCAAATAACCAAACTGTCGAGTCGTACTACTGAGAAAAAATATTTACGAAAAATTAAAATCTCTCTGCTGTACCAGTTTGTACTAGGTTTGTACCGCGTTGTACCGTTTGAAGAAATTGTTTAACTCATTTGGTTTCCGAGAAATATCCAAATAACCAAACTGTCGAGTCGTACTACTGAGAAGAAAAATTTGCGAAAAATTAAAATGTCTCTGCTGTACCAGTTTTGACTAGGTTTGTACCGCGTTGTACCGTTCGAAGAAATTGTTTAACTCTTTTGGTTTCCGAGAAATATCCAAATAACCAAACTATTGAGTCGTACTACTGAGAAAAAATATTTACGAAAAATTAAAATCTCTCTGCTGTACCTGTTTGTACTAGGTTTGTACCGCGTTGTACCGTTTGAAGAAATTGTTTAACTCATTTGGTTTCCGAGAAATATCCAAATAACCAAACTATTGAGTCGTACTACTGAGAAAAATATTTGCGAAAAATTAAAATCTCTCTGCTGTACCAGTTTGTACTAGGTTTGTACCGCATTGTACAGTTTGAAGAAATTGTTTAACTCATTTGGTTTCCGAGAAATATCCAAATAACCAAACTATTGAGTCGTACTACTGAGAAAAAAATTTGCGAAAAATTAAAATCTCTCTGCTGTACCAGTTTGTAGTAGGTTTGTACCGCGTTGTACCGTTTGGAGAAATTATTTAACTCATTTGGTTTCCGAGAAATATCCAAATAACCAAACTGTCGAGTCGTACTACTGAGAAAAAATATTTACGAAAAATTAAAATCTCTCTGCTGTACCAGTTTGTACTAGGTTTGTACCGCGATGTACCGTTTGAAGAAATTGTTTAACTCATTTGGTTTCCGAGAAATATCCAAATAACCAAACTGTCGAGTCGTACTACTGAGAAAAAATATTTACGAATAATTAAAATCTCTCTGCTGTACCAGTTTGTACTAGGTTTGTACCGCGTTGTACCGTTTGAAGAAATTGTTTAACTCATTTGGTTTCCGAGAAACATCCAAATAACCAAACTATTGAGTCGTACTACAGAGAAAAAAAAATTTCCGAAAAATTAAAATCTCTCTGCTGTACCAGTTTGTACTAGGTTTGTACCGCGTTGTACCGTTTGAAGAAATTGTTTAACTCATTTGGTTTCCGAGAAATATCCAAATAACCAAACTGTTGAGTCGTACTACTGAGAAAAAATATTTACGAAAAATTAAAATCTCTCTGCTGTACCAGTTTGTACTAGGTTTGTACCCCGTTGTACCGTTTGAAGAAATTGTTTAACTCATTTGGTTTCCGAGAAATATCCAAATAACCAAACTGTCGAGTCGTACTACTGAGAAAAAATATTTACGAAAAATTAAAATCTCTCTGCTGTACCAGTTTGTACTAGGTTTGTACCGCGTTGTACCGTTTGAAGAAATTGTTTAACTCATTTGGTTTCCGAGAAATATCCAAATAACCAAACTGTCGAGTCGTACTACTGAGAAGAAAAATTTGCGAAAAATTAAAATGTCTCTGCTGTACCAGTTTTGACTAGGTTTGTACCGCGTTGTACCGTTCGAAGAAATTGTTTAACTCTTTTGGTTTCCGAGAAATATCCAAATAACCAAACTGTCGAGTCGTACTACTGAGAAGAAAAATTTGCGAAAAATTAAAATGTCTCTGCTGTACCAGTTTTGACTAGGTTTGTACCGCGTTGTACCGTTCGAAGAAATTGTTTAACTCATTTGGTTTCCGAGAAATATCCAAATAACCACACTGTCGAGTCGTACTACTGAGAAAATAAATTTGCGAAAAATTAAAATGTCTCTGCTGTACCAGTTTGTACTAGGTTTGTACCGCGTTGTACCGTTCGAAGAAATTGTTTAACTCTTTTGGTTTCCGAGAAATATCGAAATAACCAAACTGTCGAGTCGTACTACTGAGAAAAAAATTTGCGAAAAATTAAAATCTCTCTGCTGTACCAGTTTGTACTAGGTTTGTACCGCGTTGTACAGTTTGAAGAAATTGTTTAACTCATTTGGTTTCCGAGAAATATCCAAATAACCAAACTGTCGAGTCGTACTACTGAGAAAAAATATTTACGAAAAATTAAAATCTCTCTGCTGTACCAGTTTGTACTAGGTTTGTACCGCGTTGTACCGTTTGAAGAAATTGTTTAACTCATTTGGTTTCCGAGAAATATCCAAATAACCAAACTGTCGAGTCGTACTACTGAGAAAAAATATTTACGAAAAATTAAAATGTCTCTGCTGTACCAGTTTGTACTAGGTTTGTACCGCGTTGTACCGTTCGAAGAAATTGTTTAACTCATTTGGTTTCCGAGAAATATCCAAATAACCAAACTATTGAGTCGTACTACTGAGAAAAAAAATTTCCGAAAAATTAAAATGTCTCTGCTGTACCAGTTTTGACTAGGTTTGTACCGCGTTGTACCGTTCGAAGAAATTGTTTAACTCTTTTGGTTTCCGAGAAATATCCAAATAACCAATCTGTCGAGTCGTACTACTGAGAAGAAAAATTTGCGAAAAATTAAAATCTCTCTGCTGTACCAGTTTTGACTAGGTTTGTACCGCGTTGTACCGTTCGAAGAAATTGTTTAACTCATTTGGTTTCCGAGAAATATCCAAATAACCAAACTATTGAGTCGTACTACTGAGAATAAAAAATTTCCGAAAAATTAAAATCTCTCTGCTGTACCAGTTTGTACTAGGTTTGTACCGCGTTGTACCGTTTGAAGAAATTGTTTAACTCATTTGGTTTCCGAGAAATATCCAAATAACCAAACTGTCGAGTCGTACTACTGAGAAAATAAATTTGCGAAAAATTAAAATGTCTCTGCTGTACCAGTTTGTACTAGGTTTGTACCGCGTTGTACCGTTCGAAGAAATTGTTTAACTCTTTTGGTGTCCGAGAAATATCGAAATAACCAAACTGTCGAGTCGTACTACTGAGAAAAAAATTTGCGAAAAATTAAAATCTCTCTGCTGTACCAGTTTGTACTAGGTTTGTGCCGCGTTGTACCGTTTGAAGAAATTGTTTAACTCATTTGGTTTCCGAGAAATATCCAAATAACCAAACTATTGAGTCGTACTACAGAGAAAAAAAAATTTCCGAAAAATTAAAATCTCTCTGCTGTACCAGTTTGTACTAGGTTTGTACCGCGTTGTACCGTTTGAAGAAATTGTTTAACTCATTTGGTTTCCGAGAAATATCCAAATAACCAAACTGTCGAGTCGTACTACTGAGAAAAAATATTTACGAAAAATTAAAATCTCTCTGCTGTACCAGTTTTGACTAGGTTTGTACCGCGTTGTACCGTTCGAAGAAATTGTTTAACTCATTTGGTTTCCGAGAAATATCCAAATAACCAAACTATTGAGTCGTACTACTGAGAATAAAAAATTTGCGAAAAATTAAAATCTCTCTGCTGTACCAGTTTGTACTAGGTTTGTACCGCGTTGTACCGTTTGAAGAAATTGTTTAACTCATTTGGTTTCCGAGAAATATCCAAATAACCAAACTGTCGAGTCGTACTACAGAGAAAAAAAAAATTCCGAAAAATTAAAATCTCTCTGCTGTACCAGTTTGTACTAGGTTTGTACCGCGTTGTACAGTTTGAAGAAATTGTTTAACTCATTTGGTTTCCGTGAAATATCCAAATAACCAAACTGTCGAGTCGTACTACTGAGAAAAAAATTTGCGAAAAATTAAAATCTCTCTGCTGTACCAGTTTGTACTAGGTTTGTACCGCGTTGTACCGTTTGGAGAAATTATTTAACTCATTTGGTTTCCGAGAAATATCCAAATAACCAAACTGTCGAGTCGTACTACTGAGAAAAAATATTTACGAAAAATTAAAATCTATCTGCTGTACCAGTTTGTACTAGGTTTGTACCGCGATGTACCGTTTGAAGAAATTGTTTAACTCATTTGGTTTCCGAGAAATATCCAAATAACCAAACTGTCGAGTCGTACTTCTGAGAAAAAATATTTGCGAATAATTAAAATCTCTCTGCTGTACCAGTTTGTACTAGGTTTGTACCGCGTTGTACCGTTTGAAGAAATTGTTTAACTCATTTGGTTTCCGAGAAATATCCAAATAACCAAACTATTGAGTCGTACTACAGAGAAAAAAAAATTTCCGAAAAATTAAAATCTCTCTGCTGTACCAGTTTGTACTAGGTTTGTGCCGCGTTGTACCGTTTGAAGAAATTGTTTAACTCATTTGGTTTCCGAGAAATATCCAAATAACCAAACTGTCGAGTCGTACTACTGAGAAAAAATATTTACGAAAAATTAAAATCTCTCTGCTGTACCAGTTTTGACTAGGTTTGTACCGCGTTGTACCGTTCGAAGAAATTGTTTACCTCATTTGGTTTCCGAGAAATATCCAAATAACCAAACTGTCGAGTCGTACTACTGAGAATAAAAAATTTCCGAAAAATTAAAATCTCTCTGCTGTACCAGTTTGTACTAGGTTTGTACCGCGTTGTACAGTTTGAAGAAATTGTTTAACTCATTTGGTTTCCGAGAAATATCCAAATAACCAAACTGTCGAGTCGTACTACTGAGAAAATAAATTTGCGAAAAATTAAAATGTCTCTGCTGTACCAGTTTGTACTAGGTTTGTACCGCGTTGTACCGTTCGAAGAAATTGTTTAACTCTTTTGGTGTCCGAGAAATATCGAAATAACCAAACTGTCGAGTCGTACTACTGAGAAAAAAATTTGCGAAAAATTAAAATCTCTCTGCTGTACCAGTTTGTACTAGGTTTGTACCGCGTTGTACAGTTTGAAGAAATTGTTTAACTCATTTGGTTTCCGTGAAATATCCAAATAACCAAACTGTCGAGTCGTACTACTGAGAAAAAATTTTGCGAAAAATTTAAATCTCTCTGCTGTACCAGTTTGTAGTAGGTTTGTACCGCGTTGTACCGTTTGGAGAAATTATTTAACTCATTTGGTTTCCGAGAAATATCCAAATAACCAAACTGTCGAGTCGTACTACTGAGAAAAAATATTTACGAAAAATTAAAATCTCTCTGCTGTACCAGTTTGTACTAGGTTTGTACCGCGATGTACCGTTTGAAGAAATTGTTTAACTCATTTGGTTTCCGAGAAATATCCAAATAACCAAACTGTCGAGTCGTACTACTGAGAAAAAATATTTACGGATAATTAAAATGTCTCTGCTGCACCAGTTTGTACTAGGTTTGTACCGCGTTGTACCGTTTGAAGAAATTGTTTAACTCATTTTGTTTCCGAGAAACATCCAAATAACCAAACTATTGAGTCGTACTACAGAGAAAAAAAAATTTCCGAAAAATTAAAATCTCTCTGCTGTACCAGTTTGTACTAGGTTTGTGCCGCGTTGTACCGTTTGAAGAAATTGTTTAACTCATTTGGTTTCCGAGAAATATCCAAATAACCAAACTGTCGAGTCGTACTACTGAGAAAAAATATTTACGAAAAATTAAAATCTATCTGCTGTACCAGTTTGTACTAGGTTTGTACCGCGATGTACCGTTTGAAGAAATTGTTTAACTCATTTGGTTTCCGAGAAATATCCAAATAACCAAACTGTCGAGTCGTACTACTGAGAAAAAATATTTACGAATAATTAAAATCTCTCTGCTGTACCAGTTTGTACTAGGTTTGTACCGCGTTGTACCGTATGAAGAAATTGTTTAACTCATTTGGTTTCCGAGAAATATCCAAATAACCAAACTATTGAGTCGTACTACTGAGAAAAAAAATTTCCGAAGAATTAAAATCTCTCTGCTGTACCAGTTTGTACTAGGTTTGTACCGCGTGGTACCGTTCGAAGAAATTGTTTAACTCTTTTGGTTTCCGAGAAATATCCAAATAACCAAACTATTGAGTCGTACTACTGAGAAAAAAAATTTGCGAAAAATTAAAATGTCTCTGCTGTACCAGTTTGTACTAGGTTTGTACCGCGTTGTACCGTTTGAAGAAATTGTTTAACTCATTTGGTTTCCGAGAAATATCCAAATAACCAAACTGTCGAGTCGTACTACTGAGAAAAAAAATTTGCGAAAAATTAAAATGTCTCTGCTGTACCAGTTTGTACTAGGTTTGTACCGCGTTGTACCGTTTGAAGAAATTGTTTAACTCTTTTGGTGTCCGAGAAATATCGAAATAACCAAACTGTCGAGTCGTACTACTGAGAAAAATATTTGCGAAAAATTAAAATCTCTCTGCTGTACCAGTTTGTACTAGGTTTGTACCGCATTGTACAGTTTGAAGAAATTGTTTAACTCATTTGGTTTCCGAGAAATATCCAAATAACCAAACTATTGAGTCGTACTACAGAGAAAAAAAAATTTCCGAAAAATTAAAATGTCTCTGCTGTACCAGTTTGTACTAGGTTTGTGCCGCGTTGTACCGTTTGAAGAAATTGTTTAACTCATTTGGTTTCCGAGAAATATCCAAATAACCAAACTGTCGAGTCGTACTACTGAGAAAAAAAAATTTGCGAAAAATTAAAATCTCTCTGCTGTACCAGTTTGTACTAGGTTTGTACCGCGTTGTACCGTTTGAAGAAATTGTTTAACTCATTTGGTTTCCGAGAAATATCCAAATAACCAAACTGTCGAGTCGTACTACTGAGAAAAAAAATTTGCGAAAAATTAAAATCTCTCTGCTGTACCAGTTTGTACTAGGTTTGTACCGCGTTGTACCGTTTGAAGAAATTGTTTAACTCATTTGGTTTCCGAGAAATATCCATATAAACAAACTGTCGAGTCGTACTACTGAGAAAAAATATTTACGAAAAATTAAAATCTCTCTGCTGTACCAGTTTGTACTAGGTTTGTACCGCGTTGTACCGTTCGAAGAAATTGTTTAACTCATTTGGTTTCCGAGAAATATCCAAATAACCAAACTATTGAGTCGTACTACTGAGAATAAAAAATTTCCGAAAAATTAAAATCTCTCTGCTGTACCAGTTTGTACTAGGTTTGTACCGCGTTGTACCGTTCGAAGAAATTGTTTAACTCTTTTGGTGTCCGAGAAATATCGAAATAACCAAACTGTCGAGTCGTACTACTGAGAAAAAAATTTGCGAAAAATTAAAATCTCTCTGCTGTACCAGTTTGTAGTAGGTTTGTACCGCGTTGTACCGTTTGGAGAAATTATTTAACTCATTTGGTTTCCGAGAAATATCCAAATAACCAAACTGTCGAGTCGTACTACTGAGAAAAAATATTTACGAAAAATTAAAATCTCTCTGCTGTACCAGTTTGTACTAGGTTTGTACCGCGATGTACCGTTTGAAGAAATTGTTTAACTCATTTGGTTTCCGAGAAATATCCAAATAACCAAACTGTCGAGTCGTACTACTGAGAAAAAATATTTACGAATAATTAAAATCTCTCTGCTGTACCAGTTTGTACTAGGTTTGTACCGCGTTGTACCGTTTGAAGAAATTGTTTAACTCATTTGGTTTCCGAGAAATATCCAAATAACCAAACTGTCGAGTCGTACTACTGAGAAAAAATATTTACGAAAAATTAAAATCTCTCTGCTGTACCAGTTTTGACTAGGTTTGTACCGCGTTGTACCGTTCGAAGAAATTGTTTAACTCATTTGGTTTCCGAGAAATATCCAAATAACCAAACTGTCGAGTCGTACTACTAAGAAAAAATATTTACGAAAAATTAAAATCTCTCTGCTGTACCAGTTTTGACTAGGTTTGTACCGCGTTGTACCGTTTGAAGAAATTATTTAACTCATTTGGTTTCCGAGAAATATCCAAATAACCAAACTGTCGAGTCGTACTACTGAGAAAAAATATTTACGAAAAATTAAAATCTCTCTGCTGTACCAGTTTGTACTAGGTTTGTACCGCGTTGTACAGTTTGAAGAAATTGTTTAACTCATTTGGTTTCCGAGAAATATCCAAATAACCAAACTGTCGAGTCGTACTACTGAGAAAAAATATTTACGAATAATTAAAATCTCTCTGCTGTACCAGTTTGTACTAGGTTTGTACCGCGTTGTACCGTTTGAAGAAATTGTTTAACTCATTTGGTTTCCGAGAAATATCCAAATAACCAAACTGTCGAGTCGTACTACTGAGAAAAAATATTTACGAAAAATTAAAATCTCTCTGCTGTACCTGTTTTGACTAGGTTTGTACCGCGTTGTACCGTTCGAAGAAATTGTTTAACTCATTTGGTTTCCGAGAAATATCCAAATAACCAAACTATTGAGTCGTACTACTGAGAATAAAAAATTTCCGAAAAATTAAAATCTCTCTGCTGTACCAGTTTGTACTAGGTTTGTACCGCGTTGTACCGTTTGAAGAAATTGTTTAACTCATTTGGTTTCCGAGAAATATCCAAATAACCAAACTGTCGAGTCGTACTACTGAGAAAAAATATTTACGAAAAATTAAAATCTCTCTGCTGTACCAGTTTTGACTAGGTTTGTACCGCGTTGTACCGTTCGAAGAAATTGTTTAACTCATTTGGTTTCCGAGAAATATCCAAATAACCAAACTATTGAGTCGTACTACTG
The DNA here is from genome assembly GCA_929113495.1 of Andrena minutula. NCBI lineage: Eukaryota > Metazoa > Arthropoda > Insecta > Hymenoptera > Andrenidae > Andrena > Andrena minutula. The sequence goes on from OV815995.1 coordinate 28,981,325, forward strand.
AGAATAAAAAATTTCCGAAAAATTAAAATCTCTCTGCTGTACCAGTTTTGACTAGGTTTGTACCGCGTTGTACCGTTCGAAGAAATTGTTTAACTCATTTGGTTTCCGAGAAATATCCAAATAACCAAACTATTGAGTCGTACTACTGAGAATAAAAAATTTCCGAAAAATTAAAATCTCTCTGCTGTACCAGTTTGTACTAGGTTTGTACCGCGTTGTACCGTTCGAAGAAATTGTTTAACTCTTTTGGTGTCCGAGAAATATCGAAATAACCAAACTGTCGAGTCGTACTACTGAGAAAAAAATTTGCGAAAAATTAAAATCTCTCTGCTGTACCAGTTTGTAGTAGGTTTGTACCGCGTTGTACCGTTTGGAGAAATTATTTAACTCATTTGGTTTCCGAGAAATATCCAAATAACCAAACTGTCGAGTCGTACTACTGAGAAAAAATATTTACGAAAAATTAAAATCTCTCTGCTGTACCAGTTTGTACTAGGTTTGTACCGCGATGTACCGTTTGAAGAAATTGTTTAACTCATTTGGTTTCCGAGAAATATCCAAATAACCAAACTGTCGAGTCGTACTACTGAGAAAAAATATTTACGAATAATTAAAATCTCTCTGCTGTACCAGTTTGTACTAGGTTTGTACCGCGTTGTACCGTTTGAAGAAATTGTTTAACTCATTTGGTTTCCGAGAAATATCCAAATAACCAAACTGTCGAGTCGTACTACTGAGAAAAAATATTTACGAAAAATTAAAATCTATCTGCTGTACCAGTTTGTACTAGGTTTGTACCGCGTTGTACCGTTTGAAGAAATTGTTTAACTCATTTGGTTTCCGAGAAATATCCAAATAACCAAACTATTGAGTCGTACTACAGAGAAAAAAAAATTTCCGAAAAATTAAAATCTCTCTGCTGTACCAGTTTGTACTAGGTTTGTGCCGCGTTGTACCGTTTGAAGAAATTGTTTAACTCATTTGGTTTCCGAGAAATATCCAAATAACCAAACTGTCGAGTCGTACTACTGAGAAAAAATATTTACGAAAAATTAAAATCTCTCTGCTGTACCAGTTTTGACTAGGTTTGTACCGCGTTGTACCGTTCGAAGAAATTGTTTACCTCATTTGGTTTCCGAGAAATATCCAAATAACCAAACTGTCGAGTCGTACTACTGAGAATAAAAAATTTCCGAAAAATTAAAATCTCTCTGCTGTACCAGTTTGTACTAGGTTTGTACCGCGTTGTACAGTTTGAAGAAATTGTTTAACTCATTTGGTTTCCGAGAAATATCCAAATAACCAAACTGTCGAGTCGTACTACTGAGAAAATAAATTTGCGAAAAATTAAAATGTCTCTGCTGTACCAGTTTGTACTAGGTTTGTACCGCGTTGTACCGTTCGAAGAAATTGTTTAACTCTTTTGGTGTCCGAGAAATATCGAAATAACCAAACTGTCGAGTCGTACTACTGAGAAAAAAATTTGCGAAAAATTAAAATCTCTCTGCTGTACCAGTTTGTACTAGGTTTGTACCGCGTTGTACAGTTTGAAGAAATTGTTTAACTCATTTGGTTTCCGTGAAATATCCAAATAACCAAACTGTCGAGTCGTACTACTGAGAAAAAATTTTGCGAAAAATTAAAATCTCTCTGCTGTACCAGTTTGTAGTAGGTTTGTACCGCGTTGTACCGTTTGGAGAAATTATTTAACTCATTTGGTTTCCGAGAAATATCCAAATAACCAAACTGTCGAGTCGTACTACTGAGAAAAAATATTTACGAAAAATTAAAATCTCTCTGCTGTACCAGTTTGTACTAGGTTTGTACCGCGATGTACCGTTTGAAGAAATTGTTTAACTCATTTGGTTTCCGAGAAATATCCAAATAACCAAACTGTCGAGTCGTACTACTGAGAAAAAATATTTACGGATAATTAAAATGTCTCTGCTGCACCAGTTTGTACTAGGTTTGTACCGCGTTGTACCGTTTGAAGAAATTGTTTAACTCATTTTGTTTCCGAGAAACATCCAAATAACCAAACTATTGAGTCGTACTACAGAGAAAAAAAAATTTCCGAAAAATTAAAATCTCTCTGCTGTACCAGTTTGTACTAGGTTTGTGCCGCGTTGTACCGTTTGAAGAAATTGTTTAACTCATTTGGTTTCCGAGAAATATCCAAATAACCAAACTGTCGAGTCGTACTACTGAGAAAAAATATTTACGAAAAATTAAAATCTATCTGCTGTACCAGTTTGTACTAGGTTTGTACCGCGTTGTACCGTTTGAAGAAATTGTTTAACTCATTTGGTTTCCGAGAAATATCCAAATAACCAAACTGTCGAGTCGTACTACTGAGAAAAAATATTTACGAATAATTAAAATCTCTCTGCTGTACCAGTTTGTACTAGGTTTGTACCGCGTTGTACCGTATGAAGAAATTGTTTAACTCATTTGGTTTCCGAGAAATATCCAAATAACCAAACTATTGAGTCGTACTACTGAGAAAAAAAATTGCCGAAGAATTAAAATCTCTCTGCTGTACCAGTTTGTACTAGGTTTGTACCGCGTGGTACCGTTCGAAGAAATTGTTTAACTCTTTTGGTTTCCGAGAAATATCCAAATAACCAAACTATTGAGTCGTACTACTGAGAAAAAAAAATTGCGAAAAATTAAAATGTCTCTGCTGTACCTGTTTGTACTAGGTTTGTACCGCGTTGTACCGTTTGAAGAAATTGTTTAACTCATTTGGTTTCCGAGAAATATCCAAATAACCAAACTGTCGAGTCGTACTACTGAGAAAAAAAATTTGCGAAAAATTAAAATGTCTCTGCTGTACCAGTTTGTACTAGGTTTGTACCGCGTTGTACCGTTCGAAGAAATTGTTTAACTCTTTTGGTGTCCGAGAAATATCGAAATAACCAAACTGTCGAGTCGTACTACTGAGAAAAATATTTGCGAAAAATTAAAATCTCTCTGCTGTACCAGTTTGTACTAGGTTTGTACCGCATTGTACAGTTTGAAGAAATTGTTTAACTCATTTGGTTTCCGAGAAATATCCAAATAACCAAACTATTGAGTCGTACTACAGAGAAAAAAAAATTTCCGAAAAATTAAAATGTCTCTGCTGTACCAGTTTGTACTAGGTTTGTGCCGCGTTGTACCGTTTGAAGAAATTGTTTAACTCATTTGGTTTCCGAGAAATATCCAAATAACCAAACTGTCGAGTCGTACTACTGAGAAAAAAAAATTTGCGAAAAATTAAAATCTCTCTGCTGTACCAGTTTGTACTAGGTTTGTACCGCGTTGTACCGTTTGAAGAAATTGTTTAACTCATTTGGTTTCCGAGAAATATCCAAATAACCAAACTGTCGAGTCGTACTACTGAGAAAAAAAATTTGCGAAAAATTAAAATCTCTCTGCTGTACCAGTTTGTACTAGGTTTGTACCGCGTTGTACCGTTCGAAGAAATTGTTTACCTCATTTGGTTTCCGAGAAATATCCAAATAACCAAACTGTCGAGTCGTACTACTGAGAATAAAAAATTTCCGAAAAATTAAAATCTCTCTGCTGTACCAGTTTGTACTAGGTTTGTACCGCGTTGTACAGTTTGAAGAAATTGTTTAACTCATTTGGTTTCCGAGAAATATCCAAATAACCAAACTGTCGAGTCGTACTACTGAGAAAATAAATTTGCGAAAAATTAAAATGTCTCTGCTGTACCAGTTTGTACTAGGTTTGTACCGCGTTGTACCGTTCGAAGAAATTGTTTAACTCTTTTGGTGTCCGAGAAATATCGAAATAACCAAACTGTCGAGTCGTACTACTGAGAAAAAAATTTGCGAAAAATTAAAATCTCTCTGCTGTACCAGTTTGTACTAGGTTTGTACCGCGTTGTACAGTTTGAAGAAATTGTTTAACTCATTTGGTTTCCGTGAAATATCCAAATAACCAAACTGTCGAGTCGTACTACTGAGAAAAAATTTTGCGAAAAATTAAAATCTCTCTGCTGTACCAGTTTGTAGTAGGTTTGTACCGCGTTGTACCGTTTGGAGAAATTATTTAACTCATTTGGTTTCCGAGAAATATCCAAATAACCAAACTGTCGAGTCGTACTACTGAGAAAAAATATTTACGAAAAATTAAAATCTCTCTGCTGTACCAGTTTGTACTAGGTTTGTACCGCGATGTACCGTTTGAAGAAATTGTTTAACTCATTTGGTTTCCGAGAAATATCCAAATAACCAAACTGTCGAGTCGTACTACTGAGAAAAAATATTTACGGATAATTAAAATGTCTCTGCTGCACCAGTTTGTACTAGGTTTGTACCGCGTTGTACCGTTTGAAGAAATTGTTTAACTCATTTTGTTTCCGAGAAACATCCAAATAACCAAACTATTGAGTCGTACTACAGAGAAAAAAAAATTTCCGAAAAATTAAAATCTCTCTGCTGTACCAGTTTGTACTAGGTTTGTGCCGCGTTGTACCGTTTGAAGAAATTGTTTAACTCATTTGGTTTCCGAGAAATATCCAAATAACCAAACTGTCGAGTCGTACTACTGAGAAAAAATATTTACGAAAAATTAAAATCTATCTGCTGTACCAGTTTGTACTAGGTTTGTACCGCGATGTACCGTTTGAAGAAATTGTTTAACTCATTTGGTTTCCGAGAAATATCCAAATAACCAAACTGTCGAGTCGTACTACTGAGAAAAAATATTTACGAATAATTAAAATCTCTCTGCTGTACCAGTTTGTACTAGGTTTGTACCGCGTTGTACCGTATGAAGAAATTGTTTAACTCATTTGGTTTCCGAGAAATATCCAAATAACCAAACTATTGAGTCGTACTACTGAGAAAAAAAATTGCCGAAGAATTAAAATCTCTCTGCTGTACCAGTTTGTACTAGGTTTGTACCGCGTGGTACCGTTCGAAGAAATTGTTTAACTCTTTTGGTTTCCGAGAAATATCCAAATAACCAAACTATTGAGTCGTACTACTGAGAAAAAAAAATTGCGAAAAATTAAAATGTCTCTGCTGTACCAGTTTGTACTAGGTTTGTACCGCGTTGTACCGTTTGAAGAAATTGTTTAACTCATTTGGTTTCCGAGAAATATCCAAATAACCAAACTGTCGAGTCGTACTACTGAGAAAAAAAATTTGCGAAAAATTAAAATGTCTCTGCTGTACCAGTTTGTACTAGGTTTGTACCGCGTTGTACCGTTCGAAGAAATTGTTTAACTCTTTTGGTGTCCGAGAAATATCGAAATAACCAAACTGTCGAGTCGTACTACTGAGAAAAATATTTGCGAAAAATTAAAATCTCTCTGCTGTACCAGTTTGTACTAGGTTTGTACCGCATTGTACAGTTTGAAGAAATTGTTTAACTCATTTGGTTTCCGAGAAATATCCAAATAACCAAACTATTGAGTCGTACTACAGAGAAAAAAAAATTTCCGAAAAATTAAAATGTCTCTGCTGTACCAGTTTGTACTAGGTTTGTGCCGCGTTGTACCGTTTGAAGAAATTGTTTAACTCATTTGGTTTCCGAGAAATATCCAAATAACCAAACTGTCGAGTCGTACTACTGAGAAAAAAAAATTTGCGAAAAATTAAAATCTCTCTGCTGTACCAGTTTGTACTAGGTTTGTACCGCGTTGTACCGTTTGAAGAAATTGTTTAACTCATTTGGTTTCCGAGAAATATCCAAATAACCAAACTGTCGAGTCGTACTACTGAGAAAAAAAATTTGCGAAAAATTAAAATCTCTCTGCTGTACCAGTTTGTACTAGGTTTGTACCGCGTTGTACCGTTTGAAGAAATTGTTTAACTCATTTGGTTTCCGAGAAATATCCATATAAACAAACTGTCGAGTCGTACTACTGAGAAAAAATATTTACGAAAAATTAAAATCTCTCTGCTGTACCAGTTTGTACTAGGTTTGTACCGCGTTGTACCGTTCGAAGAAATTGTTTAACTCATTTGGTTTCCGAGAAATATCCAAATAACCAAACTATTGAGTCGTACTACTGAGAATAAAAAATTTCCGAAAAATTAAAATCTCTCTGCTGTACCAGTTTGTACTAGGTTTGTACCGCGTTGTACCGTTCGAAGAAATTGTTTAACTCTTTTGGTGTCCGAGAAATATCGAAATAACCAAACTGTCGAGTCGTACTACTGAGAAAAAAATTTGCGAAAAATTAAAATCTCTCTGCTGTACCAGTTTGTAGTAGGTTTGTACCGCGTTGTACCGTTTGGAGAAATTATTTAACTCATTTGGTTTCCGAGAAATATCCAAATAACCAAACTGTCGAGTCGTACTACTGAGAAAAAATATTTACGAAAAATTAAAATCTCTCTGCTGTACCAGTTTGTACTAGGTTTGTACCGCGTTGTACCGTTTGAAGAAATTGTTTAACTCATTTGGTTTCCGAGAAATATCCAAATAACCAAACTGTCGAGTCGTACTACTGAGAAAAAATATTTACGAATAATTAAAATCTCTCTGCTGTACCAGTTTGTACTAGGTTTGTACCGCGTTGTACCGTTTGAAGAAATTGTTTAACTCATTTGGTTTCCGAGAAATATCCAAATAACCAAACTGTCGAGTCGTACTACTGAGAAAAAATATTTACGAAAAATTAAAATCTCTCTGCTGTACCAGTTTTGACTAGGTTTGTACCGCGTTGTACCGTTCGAAGAAATTGTTTAACTCATTTGGTTTCCGAGAAATATCCAAATAACCAAACTGTCGAGTCGTACTACTAAGAAAAAATATTTACGAAAAATTAAAATCTCTCTGCTGTACCAGTTTTGACTAGGTTTGTACCGCGTTGTACCGTTTGAAGAAATTATTTAACTCATTTGGTTTCCGAGAAATATCCAAATAACCAAACTGTCGAGTCGTACTACTGAGAAAAAATATTTACGAAAAATTAAAATCTCTCTGCTGTACCAGTTTGTACTAGGTTTGTACCGCGTTGTACAGTTTGAAGAAATTGTTTAACTCATTTGGTTTCCGAGAAATATCCAAATAACCAAACTGTCGAGTCGTACTACTGAGAAAAAATATTTACGAATAATTAAAATCTCTCTGCTGTACCAGTTTGTACTAGGTTTGTACCGCGTTGTACCGTTTGAAGAAATTGTTTAACTCATTTGGTTTCCGAGAAATATCCAAATAACCAAACTGTCGAGTCGTACTACTGAGAAAAAATATTTACGAAAAATTAAAATCTCTCTGCTGTACCTGTTTTGACTAGGTTTGTACCGCGTTGTACCGTTCGAAGAAATTGTTTAACTCATTTGGTTTCCGAGAAATATCCAAATAACCAAACTATTGAGTCGTACTACTGAGAATAAAAAATTTCCGAAAAATTAAAATCTCTCTGCTGTACCAGTTTGTACTAGGTTTGTACCGCGTTGTACCGTTTGAAGAAATTGTTTAACTCATTTGGTTTCCGAGAAATATCCAAATAACCAAACTGTCGAGTCGTACTACTGAGAAAAAATATTTACGAAAAATTAAAATCTCTCTGCTGTACCAGTTTTGACTAGGTTTGTACCGCGTTGTACCGTTCGAAGAAATTGTTTAACTCATTTGGTTTCCGAGAAATATCCAAATAACCAAACTATTGAGTCGTACTACTGAGAATAAAAAATTTCCGAAAAATTAAAATCTCTCTGCTGTACCAGTTTTGACTAGGTTTGTACCGCGTTGTACCGTTCGAAGAAATTGTTTAACTCATTTGGTTTCCGAGAAATATCCAAATAACCAAACTATTGAGTCGTACTACTGAGAATAAAAAATTTCCGAAAAATTAAAATCTCTCTGCTGTACCAGTTTGTACTAGGTTTGTACCGCGTTGTACCGTTCGAAGAAATTGTTTAACTCTTTTGGTGTCCGAGAAATATCGAAATAACCAAACTGTCGAGTCGTACTACTGAGAAAAAAATTTGCGAAAAATTAAAATCTCTCTGCTGTACCAGTTTGTAGTAGGTTTGTACCGCGTTGTACCGTTTGGAGAAATTATTTAACTCATTTGGTTTCCGAGAAATATCCAAATAACCAAACTGTCGAGTCGTACTACTGAGAAAAAATATTTACGAAAAATTAAAATCTCTCTGCTGTACCAGTTTGTACTAGGTTTGTACCGCGATGTACCGTTTGAAGAAATTGTTTAACTCATTTGGTTTCCGAGAAATATCCAAATAACCAAACTGTCGAGTCGTACTACTGAGAAAAAATATTTACGAATAATTAAAATCTCTCTGCTGTACCAGTTTGTACTAGGTTTGTACCGCGTTGTACCGTTTGAAGAAATTGTTTAACTCATTTGGTTTCCGAGAAATATCCAAATAACCAAACTGTCGAGTCGTACTACTGAGAAAATAAATTTGCGAAAAATTAAAATGTCTCTGCTGTACCAGTTTGTACTAGGTTTGTACCGCGTTGTACCGTTCGAAGAAATTGTTTAACTCTTTTGGTGTCCGAGAAATATCGAAATAACCAAACTGTCGAGTCGTACTACTGAGAAAAAAATTTGCGAAAAATTAAAATCTCTCTCCTGTACCAGTTTGTACTAGGTTTGTACCGCGTTGTACAGTTTGAAGAAATTGTGTAACTCATTTGGTTTCCGAGAAATATCCAAATAACCAAACTGTCGAGTCGTACTACTGAGAAAAAATATTTACGAAAAATTAAAATCTATCTGCTGTACCAGTTTGTACTAGGTTTGTACCGCGTTGTACCGTTTGAAGGAATTGTTTAACTCATTTGGTTTCCGAGAAATATCCAAATAACCAAACTGGCGAGTCGTACTACAGAGAAAAAAAAATTTCCGAAAAATTAAAATCTCTCTGCTGTACCAGTTTGTACTAGGTTTGTACCGCGTTGTACCGTTTGAAGAAATTGTTTAACTCATTTGGTTTCCGAGAAATATCCAAATAACCAAACTATTGAGTCGTACTACAGAGAAAAAAAAATTTCCGAAAAATTAAAATCTCTCTGCTGTACCAGTTTGTACTAGGTTTGTGCCGCGTTGTACCGTTTGAAGAAATTGTTTAACTCATTTGGTTTCCGAGAAATATCCAAATAACCAAACTGTCGAGTCGTACTACTGAGAAAAAATATTTACGAAAAATTAAAATCTCTCTGCTGTACCAGTTTTGACTAGGTTTGTACCGCGTTGTACCGTTCGAAGAAATTGTTTAACTCATTTGGTTTCCGAGAAATATCCAAATAACCAAACTATTGAGTCGTACTACTGAGAATAAAAAATTTCCGAAAAATTAAAATCTCTCTGCTGTACCAGTTTGTACTAGGTTTGTACCGCGTTGTACCGTTTGAAGAAATTGTTTAACTCATTTGGTTTCCGAGAAATATCCAAATAACCAAACTGTCGAGTCGTACTACTGAGAAAATAAATTTGCGAAAAATTAAAATGTCTCTGCTGTACCAGTTTGTACTAGGTTTGTACCGCGTTGTACCGTTCGAAGAAATTGTTTAACTCTTTTGGTGTCCGAGAAATATCGAAATAACCAAACTGTCGAGTCGTACTACTGAGAAAAAAATTTGCGAAAAATTAAAATCTCTCTCCTGTACCAGTTTGTACTAGGTTTGTACCGCGTTGTACAGTTTGAAGAAATTGTGTAACTCATTTGGTTTCCGAGAAATATCCAAATAACCAAACTGTCGAGTCGTACTACTGAGAAAAAATATTTACGAAAAATTAAAATCTATCTGCTGTACCAGTTTGTACTAGGTTTGTACCGCGTTGTACCGTTTGAAGGAATTGTTTAACTCATTTGGTTTCCGAGAAATATCCAAATAACCAAACTGGCGAGTCGTACTACAGAGAAAAAAAAATTTCCGAAAAATTAAAATCTCTCTGCTGTACCAGTTTGTACTAGGTTTGTACCGCGTTGTACAGTTTGAAGAAATTGTTTAACTCATTTGGTTTCCGTGAAATATCCAAATAACCAAACTGTCGAGTCGTACTACTGAGAAAAAATATTTACGAAAAATTAAAATCTATCTGCTGTACCAGTTTGTACTAGGTTTGTACCGCGATGTACCGTTTGAAGAAATTGTTTAACTCATTTGGTTTCCGAGAAATATCCAAATAACCAAACTGTCGAGTCGTACTACTGAGAAAAAATATTTACGAAAAATTAAAATCTCTCTGCTGTACCAGTTTTGACTAGGTTTGTACCGCGTTGTACCGTTCGAAGAAATTGTTTAACTCTTTTGGTGTCCGAGAAATATCGAAATAACCAAACTGTCGAGTCGTACTACTGAGAAAAAAATTTGCGAAAAATTAAAATCTCTCTGCTGTACCAGTTTGTAGTAGGTTTGTACCGCGTTGTACCGTTTGGAGAAATTATTTAACTCGTTTGGTTTCCGAGAAATATCCAAATAACCAAACTGTCGAGTCGTACTACTGAGAAAAAATATTTACGAAAAATTAAAATCTCTCTGCTGTACCAGTTTGTACTAGGTTTGTACCGCGATGTACCGTTTGAAGAAATTGTTTAACTCATTTGGTTTCCGAGAAATATCCAAATAACCAAACTGTCGAGTCGTACTACTGAGAAAAAATATTTACGAATAATTAAAATCTCTCTGCTGTACCAGTTTGTACTAGGTTTGTACCGCGTTGTACCGTTTGAAGAAATTGTTTAACTCATTTGGTTTCCGAGAAATATCCAAATAACCAAACTGTCGAGTCGTACTACTGAGAAAATAAATTTGCGAAAAATTAAAATGTCTCTGCTGTACCAGTTTGTACTAGGTTTGTACCGCGTTGTACCGTTCGAAGAAATTGTTTAACTCTTTTGGTGTCCGAGAAATATCGAAATAACCAAACTGTCGAGTCGTACTACTGAGAAAAAAATTTGCGAAAAATTAAAATCTCTCTCCTGTACCAGTTTGTACTAGGTTTGTACCGCGTTGTACAGTTTGAAGAAATTGTGTAACTCATTTGGTTTCCGAGAAATATCCAAATAACCAAACTGTCGAGTCGTACTACTGAGAAAAAATATTTACGAAAAATTAAAATCTATCTGCTGTACCAGTTTGTACTAGGTTTGTACCGCGTTGTACCGTTTGAAGGAATTGTTTAACTCATTTGGTTTCCGAGAAATATCCAAATAACCAAACTGGCGAGTCGTACTACAGAGAAAAAAAAATTTCCGAAAAATTAAAATCTCTCTGCTGTACCAGTTTGTACTAGGTTTGTACCGCGTTGTACCGTTTGAAGAAATTGTTTAACTCATTTGGTTTCCGAGAAATATCCAAATAACCAAACTATTGAGTCGTACTACAGAGAAAAAAAAATTTCCGAAAAATTAAAATCTCTCTGCTGTACCAGTTTGTACTAGGTTTGTGCCGCGTTGTACCGTTTGAAGAAATTGTTTAACTCATTTGGTTTCCGAGAAATATCCAAATAACCAAACTGTCGAGTCGTACTACTGAGAAAAAATATTTACGAAAAATTAAAATCTCTCTGCTGTACCAGTTTTGACTAGGTTTGTACCGCGTTGTACCGTTCGAAGAAATTGTTTAACTCATTTGGTTTCCGAGAAATATCCAAATAACCAAACTATTGAGTCGTACTACTGAGAATAAAAAATTTCCGAAAAATTAAAATCTCTCTGCTGTACCAGTTTGTACTAGGTTTGTACCGCGTTGTACCGTTTGAAGAAATTGTTTAACTCATTTGGTTTCCGAGAAATATCCAAATAACCAAACTGTCGAGTCGTACTACTGAGAAAATAAATTTGCGAAAAATTAAAATGTCTCTGCTGTACCAGTTTGTACTAGGTTTGTACCGCGTTGTACCGTTCGAAGAAATTGTTTAACTCTTTTGGTGTCCGAGAAATATCGAAATAACCAAACTGTCGAGTCGTACTACTGAGAAAAAAATTTGCGAAAAATTAAAATCTCTCTCCTGTACCAGTTTGTACTAGGTTTGTACCGCGTTGTACAGTTTGAAGAAATTGTGTAACTCATTTGGTTTCCGAGAAATATCCAAATAACCAAACTGTCGAGTCGTACTACTGAGAAAAAATATTTACGAAAAATTAAAATCTATCTGCTGTACCAGTTTGTACTAGGTTTGTACCGCGTTGTACCGTTTGAAGGAATTGTTTAACTCATTTGGTTTCCGAGAAATATCCAAATAACCAAACTGGCGAGTCGTACTACAGAGAAAAAAAAATTTCCGAAAAATTAAAATCTCTCTGCTGTACCAGTTTGTACTAGGTTTGTACCGCGTTGTACAGTTTGAAGAAATTGTTTAACTCATTTGGTTTCCGTGAAATATCCAAATAACCAAACTGTCGAGTCGTACTACTGAGAAAAAAATTTGCGAAAAATTAAAATCTCTCTGCTGTACCAGTTTGTACTAGGTTTGTACCGCGTTGTACCGTTTGGAGAAATTATTTAACTCATTTGGTTTCCGAGAAATATCCAAATAACCAAACTGTCGAGTCGTACTACTGAGAAAAAATATTTACGAAAAATTAAAATCTATCTGCTGTACCAGTTTGTACTAGGTTTGTACCGCGATGTACCGTTTGAAGAAATTGTTTAACTCATTTGGTTTCCGAGAAATATCCAAATAACCAAACTGTCGAGTCGTACTACTGAGAAAAAATATTTACGAATAATTAAAATCTCTCTGCTGTACCAGTTTGTACTAGGTGTGTACCGCGTGGTAGCGTTCGAAGAAATTGTTTAACTCTTTTGGTTTCCGAGAAATATCCAAATAACCAAACTATTGAGTCGTACTACTGAGAAAAAAAAATTGCGAAAAATTAAAATGTGTCTGCTGTACCAGTTTGTACTAGGTTTGTACCGCGTTGTACCGTTTGAAGAAATTGTTTAACTCATTTGGTTTCCGAGAAATATCCAAATAACCAAACTGTCGAGTCGTACTACTGAGAAAAAAAATTTGCGAAAAATTAAAATGTCTCTGCTGTACCAGTTTGTACTAGGTTTGTACCGCGTTGTACCGTTCGAAGAAATTGTTTAACTCTTTTGGTGTCCGAGAAATATCGAAATAACCAAACTGTCGAGTCGTACTACTGAGAAAAATATTTGCGAAAAATTAAAATCTCTCTGCTGTACCAGTTTGTACTAGGTTTGTACCGCATTGTACAGTTTGAAGAAATTGTTTAACTCATTTGGTTTCCGTGAAATATCCAAATAACCAAACTGTCGAGTCGTACTACTGAGAAAAAAAATTTGCGAAAAATTAAAATGTCTCTGCTGTACCAGTTTGTACTAGGTTTGTACCGCGTTGTACCGTTCGAAGAAATTGTTTAACTCTTTTGGTGTCCGAGAAATATCCAAATAACCAAACTATTGAGTCGTACTACTGAGAAAAAAAATTTCCCAAAAATTAAAATTTCTCTGCTGTACCAGTTTGTACTAGGTTTGTACCGCGTTGTACCGTTTGAAGAAATTGTTTAACTCATTTGGTTTCCGAGAAATATCCAAATAACCAAACTATTGAGTCGTACTACAGAGAAAAAAAAATTTCCGAAAAATTAAAATCTCTCTGCTGTACCAGTTTGTACTAGGTTTGTGCCGCGTTGTACCGTTTGAAGAAATTGTTTAACTCATTTGGTTTCCGAGAAATATCCAAATAACCAAACTGTCGAGTCGTACTACTGAGAAAAAAAAATTTGCGAAAAATTAAAATCTCTCTGCTGTACCAATTTGTACTAGGTTTGTACCGCGTTGTACCGTTTGAAGAAATTGTTTAACTCATTTGGTTTCCGAGAAATATCCAAATAACCAAACTGTCGAGTCGTACTACTGAGAAAAAAAATTTGCGAAAAATTAAAATCTCTCTGCTGTACCAGTTTGTACTAGGTTTGTGCCGCGTTGTACCGTTTGAAGAAATTGTTTAACTCATTTGGTTTCCGAGAAATATCCATATAACCAAACTGTCGAGTCGTACTACTGAGAAAAAATATTTACGAAAAATTAAAATCTCTCTGCTGTACCAGTTTGTACTAGGTTTGTACCGCGTTGTACCGTTCGAAGAAATTGTTTAACTCTTTTGGTTTCCGAGAAATATCCAAATAACCAAACGGTCGAGTCGTACTACAGAGAAAAAAAAATTTCCGAAAAATTAAAATCTCTCTGCTGTACCAGTTTGTACTAGGTTTGTGCCGCGTTGTACCGTTTGAAGAAATTGTTTAACTCATTTGGTTTCCGAGAAATATCCAAATAACCAAACTGTCGAGTCGTACTACTGAGAAAAAAAATTTGCGAAAAATTAAAATCTCTCTGCTGTACCAGTTTGTACTAGGTTTGTACCGCGTTGTACCGTTTGAAGAAATTGTTTAACTCATTTGGTTTCCGAGAAATATCCAAATAACCAAACTGTCGAGTCGTACTACTGAGAAAAAAAATTTGCGAAAAATTAAAATCTCTCTGCTGTACCTGTTTGTACTAGGTTTGTACCGCGTTGTACCGTTCGAAGAAATTGTTTAACTCTTTTGGTTTCCGAGAAATATCCAAATAACCAAACGGTCGAGTCGTACTACAGAGAAAAAAAAATTTCCGAAAAATTAAAATCTCTCTGCTGTAACAGTTTGTACTAGGTTTGTGCCGCGTTGTACCGTTTGAAGAAATTGTTTAACTCATTTGGTTTCCGAGAAATATCCAAATAACCAAACTGTCGAGTCGTACTACTGAGAAAAAAAATTTGCGAAAAATTAAAATCTCTCTGCTGTACCAGTTTGTACTAGGTTTGTACCGCGTTGTACCGTTTGAAGAAATTGTTTAACTCATTTGGTTTCCGAGAAATATCCAAATAACCAAACTGTCGAGTCGTACTACTGAGAAAAAAAATTTGCGAAAAATTAAAATGTCTCTGCTGCACCAGTTTGTACTAGGTTTGTACCCCGTTGTACCGTTTGAAGAAATTGTTTAACTCATTTGGTTTCCGAGAAATATCCAAATAACCAAACTATTGAGTCGTACTACAGAGAAAAAAAAATTTCCGAAAAATTAAAATCTCTCTGTTGTACTAGTTTGTACTAGGTTTGTGCCGCGTTGTACCGTTTGAAGAAATTGTTTAACTCATTTGGTTTCCGAGAAATATCCAAATAACCAAACTGTCGAGTCGTACTACTGAGAAAAAATATTTACGAATAATTAAAATCTCTCTGCTGTACCAGTTTGTACTAGGTTTGTACCGCGTTGTACCGTATGAAGAAATTGTTTAACTCATTTGGTTTCCGAGAAATATCCAAATAACCAAACTATTGAGTCGTACTACAGAGAAAAAATATTTACGAAAAATTAAAATCTCTCTGCTGTACCTGTTTGTACTAGGTTTGTACCGCGTTGTACCGTTTGAAGAAATTGTTTAACTCATTTGGTTTCCGAGAAATATCCAAATAACCAAACTATCGAGTCGTACTACTGAGAAAAAATATTTACGAAAAATTAAAATCTCTCTGCTGTACCTGTTTGTACTAGGTTTGTACCGCGTTGTACCGTTTGAAGAAATTGTTTAACTCATTTGGTTTCCGAGAAATATCCAAATAACCAAACTATCGAGTCGTACTACTGAGAAAAATATTTGCGAAAAATTAAAATCTCTCTGCTGTACCAGTTTGTACTAGGTTTGTACCGCATTGTACAGTTTGAAGAAATTGTTTAACTCATTTGGTTTCCGTGAAATATCCAAATAACCAAACTGTCGAGTCGTACTACTGAGAAGAAAAATTTGCGAAAAATTAAAATGTCTCTGTTGTACTAGTTTGTACTAGGTTTGTGCCGCGTTGTACCGTTTGAAGAAATTGTTTAACTCATTTGGTTTCCGAGAAATATCCAAATAACCAAACTGTCGAGTCGTACTACTGAGAAAAAATATTTACGAAAAATTAAAATCTCTCTGCTGTACCAGTTTGTACTAGGTTTGTACCGCGTTGTACCGTTTGAAGAAATTGTTTAACTCATTTGGTTTCCGAGAAATATCCAAATAACCAAACTATTGAGTCGTACTACTGAGAAAAAAATTTGCGAAAAATTAAAATCTCTCTGCTGTACCAGTTTGTACTAGGTTTGTACCGCGATGTACCGTTTGAAGAAATTGTTTAACTCATTTGGTTTCCGAGAAATATCCAAATAACCAAACTGTCGAGTCGTACTACTGAGAAAAAATATTTACGAATAATTAAAATCTCTCTGCTGTACCAGTTTGTACTAGGTTTGTACCGCGTTGTACCGTTTGAAGAAATTGTTTAACTCATTTGGTTTCCGAGAAACATCCAAATAACCAAACTATTGAGTCGTACTACAGAGAAAAAAAAATTTCCGAAAAATTAAAATCTCTCTGCTGTACCAGTTTGTACTAGGTTTGTGCCGCGTTGTACCGTTTGAAGAAATTGTTTAACTCATTTGGTTTCCGAGAAATATCCAAATAACCAAACTGTTGAGTCGTACTACTGAGAAAAAATATTTACGAAAAATTAAAATCTCTCTGCTGTACCAGTTTGTACTAGGTTTGTACCCCGTTGTACCGTTTGAAGAAATTGTTTAACTCATTTGGTTTCCGAGAAATATCCAAATAACCAAACTGTCGAGTCGTACTACTGAGAAAAAATATTTACGAAAAATTAAAATCTCTCTGCTGTACCAGTTTGTACTAGGTTTGTACCGCGTTGTACCGTTTGAAGAAATTGTTTAACTCATTTGGTTTCCGAGAAATATCCAAATAACCAAACTGTCGAGTCGTACTACTGAGAAGAAAAATTTGCGAAAAATTAAAATGTCTCTGCTGTACCAGTTTTGACTAGGTTTGTACCGCGTTGTACCGTTCGAAGAAATTGTTTAACTCTTTTGGTTTCCGAGAAATATCCAAATAACCAAACTGTCGAGTCGTACTACTGAGAAGAAAAATTTGCGAAAAATTAAAATGTCTCTGCTGTACCAGTTTTGACTAGGTTTGTACCGCGTTGTACCGTTCGAAGAAATTGTTTAACTCATTTGGTTTCCGAGAAATATCCAAATAACCAAACTGTCGAGTCGTACTACTGAGAAAATAAATTTGCGAAAAATTAAAATGTCTCTGCTGTACCAGTTTGTACTAGGTTTGTACCGCGTTGTACCGTTCGAAGAAATTGTTTAACTCTTTTGGTGTCCGAGAAATATCGAAATAACCAAACTGTCGAGTCGTACTACTGAGAAAAAAATTTGCGAAAAATTAAAATCTCTCTGCTGTACCAGTTTGTACTAGGTTTGTACCGCGTTGTACAGTTTGAAGAAATTGTTTAACTCATTTGGTTTCCGAGAAATATCCAAATAACCAAACTGTCGAGTCGTACTACTGAGAAAAAATATTTACGAAAAATTAAAATCTCTCTGCTGTACCAGTTTGTACTAGGTTTGTACCGCGTTGTACCGTTTGAAGAAATTGTTTAACTCATTTGGTTTCCGAGAAATATCCAAATAACCAAACTGTCGAGTCGTACTACTGAGAAAAAATATTTACGAAAAATTAAAATGTCTCTGCTGTACCAGTTTGTACTAGGTTTGTACCGCGTTGTACCGTTCGAAGAAATTGTTTAACTCATTTGGTTTCCGAGAAATATCCAAATAACCAAACTATTGAGTCGTACTACTGAGAAAAAAAATTTCCGAAAAATTAAAATCTCTCTGCTGTACCAGTTTGTACTAGGTTTGTGCCGCGTTGTACCGTTTGAAGAAATTGTTTAACTCATTTGGTTTCCGAGAAATATCCAAATAACCAAACTGTCGAGTCGTACTACTGAGAAAAAATATTTACGAAAAATTAAAATCTCTCTGCTGTACCAGTTTGTACTAGGTTTGTACCGCGTTGTACCGTTTGAAGAAATTGTTTAACTCATTTGGTTTCCGAGAAATATCCAAATAACCAAACTGTCGAGTCGTACTACTGAGAAAAAATATTTACGAAGAATTAAAATCTCTCTGCTGTACCAGTTTGTACTAGGTTTGTACCGCGTTGTACCGTTCGAAGAAATTGTTTAACTCTTTTGGTTTCCGAGAAATATCGAAATAACCAAACTGTCGAGTCGTACTACTGAGAAAATAAATTTGCGAAAAATTAAAATGTCTCTGCTGTACCAGTTTGTACTAGGTTTGTACCGCGTTGTACCGTTCGAAGAAATTGTTTAACTCTTTTGGTGTCCGAGAAATATCGAAATAACCAAACTGTCGAGTCGTACTACTGAGAAAAAAATTTGCGAAAAATTAAAATCTCTCTGCTGTACCAGTTTGTACTAGGTTTGTACCGCGTTGTACAGTTTGAAGAAATTGTTTAACTCATTTGGTTTCCGTGAAATATCCAAATAACCAAACTGTCGAGTCGTACTACTGAGAAAAAAATTTGCGAAAAATTAAAATCTCTCTGCTGTACCAGTTTGTAGTAGGTTTGTACCGCGTTGTACCGTTTGGAGAAATTATTTAACTCATTTGGTTTCCGAGAAATATCCAAATAACCAAACTGTCGAGTCGTACTACTGAGAAAAAATATTTACGAAAAATTAAAATCTCTCTGCTGTACCAGTTTGTACTAGGTTTGTACCGCGATGTACCGTTTGAAGAAATTGTTTAACTCATTTGGTTTCCGAGAAATATCCAAATAACCAAACTGTCGAGTCGTACTACTGAGAAAAAAAATTTGCGAAAAATTAAAATCTCTCTGCTGTACCAGTTTGTACTAGGTTTGTGCCGCGTTGTACCGTTTGAAGAAATTGTTTAACTCATTTGGTTTCCGAGAAATATCCAAATAACCAAACTGTCGAGTCGTACTACTGAGAAAAAATATTTACGAAAAATTAAAATCTCTCTGCTGTACCAGTTTTGACTAGGTTTGTACCGCGTTGTACCGTTCGAAGAAATTGTTTACCTCATTTGGTTTCCGAGAAATATCCAAATAACCAAACTATTGAGTCGTACTACTGAGAATAAAAAATTTCCGAAAAATTAAAATCTCTCTGCTGTACCAGTTTGTACTAGGTTTGTACCGCGTTGTACAGTTTGAAGAAATTGTTTAACTCATTTGGTTTCCGAGAAATATCCAAATAACCAAACTGTCGAGTCGTACTACTGAGAAAATAAATTTGCGAAAAATTAAAATGTCTCTGCTGTACCAGTTTGTAGTAGGTTTGTACCGCGTTGTACCGTTTGGAGAAATTATTTAACTCATTTGGTTTCCGAGAAATATCCAAATAACCAAACTGTCGAGTCGTACTACTGAGAAAAAATATTTACGAAAAATTAAAATCTCTCTGCTGTACCAGTTTGTACTAGGTTTGTACCGCGATGTACCGTTTGAAGAAATTGTTTAACTCATTTGGTTTCCGAGAAATATCCAAATAACCAAACTGTCGAGTCGTACTACTGAGAAAAAAAATTTGCGAAAAATTAAAATCTCTCTGCTGTACCAGTTTGTACTACGTTTGTACCGCGTTGTACCGTTTGAAGAAATTGTTTAACTCATTTGGTTTCCGAGAAATATCCAAATAACCAAACTGTCGAGTCGTACTACTGAGAAAAAAAATTTGCGAAAAATTAAAATGTCTCTGCTGCACCAGTTTGTACTAGGTTTGTACCCCGTTGTACCGTTTGAATAAATTGTTTAACTCATTTGGTTTCCGAGAAATATCCAAATAACCAAACTGTCGAGTCGTACTACTGAGAAAAAATATTTACGAAAAATTAAAATCTATCTGCTGTACCAGTTTGTACTAGGTTTGTACCGCGATGTACCGTTTGAAGAAATTGTTTAACTCATTTGGTTTCCGAGAAATATCCAAATAACCAAACTGTCGAGTCGTACTACTGAGAAAAAATATTTACGAAAAATTAAAATCTCTCTGCTGTACCAGTTTGTACTAGGTTTGTACCGCGTTGTACCGTATGAAGAAATTGTTTAACTCATTTGGTTTCCGAGAAATATCCAAATAACCAAACTATTGAGTCGTACTACAGAGAAAAAATATTTACGAAAAATTAAAATCTCTCTGCTGTACCTGTTTGTACTAGGTTTGTACCGCGTTGTACCGTTTGAAGAAATTGTTTAACTCTTTTGGTTTCCGAGAAATATCCAAATAACCAAACGGTCGAGTCGTACTACAGAGAAAAAAAAATTTCCGAAAAATTAAAATCTCTCTGCTGTACCAGTTTGTACTAGGTTTGTGCCGCGTTGTACCGTTTGAAGAAATTGTTTAACTCATTTGGTTTCCGAGAAATATCCAAATAACCAAACTGTCGAGTCGTACTACTGAGAAAAAAAATTTGCGAAAAATTAAAATCTCTCTGCTGTACCAGTTTGTACTAGGTTTGTACCGCGTTGTACCGTATGAAGAAATTGTTTAACTCATTTGGTTTCCGAGAAATATCCAAATAACCAAACTGTCGAGTCGTACTACTGAGAAAAAATATTTACGAAAAATTAAAATCTCTCTGCTGTACCAGTTTTGACTAGGTTTGTACCGCGTTGTACCGTTCGAAGAAATTGTTTACCTCATTTGGTTTCCGAGAAATATCCAAATAACCAAACTATTGAGTCGTACTACTGAGAATAAAAAATTTCCGAAAAATTAAAATCTCTCTGCTGTACCAGTTTGTACTAGGTTTGTACCGCGTTGTACAGTTTGAAGAAATTGTTTAACTCATTTGGTTTCCGAGAAATATCCAAATAACCAAACTGTCGAGTCGTACTACTGAGAAAATAAATTTGCGAAAAATTAAAATGTCTCTGCTGTACCAGTTTGTACTAGGTTTGTACCGCGTTGTACCGTTCGAAGAAATTGTTTAACTCTTTTGGTGACCGAGAAATATCGAAATAACCAAACTGTCGAGTCGTACTACTGAGAAAAAAATTTGCGAAAAATTAAAATCTCTCTGCTGTACCAGTTTGTACTAGGTTTGTACCGCGTTGTACAGTTTGAAGAAATTGTTTAACTCATTTGGTTTCCGTGAAATATCCAAATAACCAAACTGTCGAGTCGTACTACTGAGAAAAAAATTTGCGAAAAATTAAAATCTCTCTGCTGTACCAGTTTGTAGTAGGTTTGTACCGCGTTGTACCGTTTGGAGAAATTATTTAACTCATTTGGTTTCCGAGAAATATCCAAATAACCAAACTGTCGAGTCGTACTACTGAGAAAAAATATTTACGAAAAATTAAAATCTCTCTGCTGTACCAGTTTGTACTAGGTTTGTACCGCGATGTACCGTTTGAAGAAATTGTTTAACTCATTTGGTTTCCGAGAAATATCCAAATAACCAAACTGTCGAGTCGTACTACTGAGAAAAAAAATTTGCGAAAAATTAAAATCTCTCTGCTGTACCAGTTTGTACTAGGTTTGTACCGCGTTGTACCGTTTGAAGAAATTGTTTAACTCATTTGGTTTCCGAGAAATATCCAAATAACCAAACTGTCGAGTCGTACTACTGAGAAAAAAAATTTGCGAAAAATTAAAATGTCTCTGCTGCACCAGTTTGTACTAGGTTTGTACCCCGTTGTACCGTTTGAAGAAATTGTTTAACTCATTTGGTTTCCGAGAAATATCCAAATAACCAAACTGTCGAGTCGTACTACTGAGAAAAAATATTTACGAAAAATTAAAATCTATCTGCTGTACCAGTTTGTACTAGGTTTGTACCGCGATGTACCGTTTGAAGAAATTGTTTAACTCATTTGGTTTCCGAGAAATATCCAAATAACCAAACTGTCGAGTCGTACTACTGAGAAAAAATATTTACGAATAATTAAAATCTCTCTGCTGTACCAGTTTGTACTAGGTTTGTACCGCGTTGTACCGTATGAAGAAATTGTTTAACTCATTTGGTTTCCGAGAAATATCCAAATAACCAAACTATTGAGTCGTACTACAGAGAAAAAATATTTACGAAAAATTAAAATCTCTCTGCTGTACCTGTTTGTACTAGGTTTGTACCGCGTTGTACCGTTCGAAGAAATTGTTTAACTCTTTTGGTTTCCGAGAAATATCCAAATAACCAAACGGTCGAGTCGTACTACAGAGAAAAAAAAATTTCCGAAAAATTAAAATCTCTCTGCTGTACCAGTTTGTACTAGGTTTGTGCCGCGTTGTACCGTTTGAAGAAATTGTTTAACTCATTTGGTTTCCGAGAAATATCCAAATAACCAAACTGTCGAGTCGTACTACTGAGAAAAAAAATTTGCGAAAAATTAAAATCTCTCTGCTGTACCAGTTTGTACTAGGTTTGTACCGCGTTGTACCGTTTGAAGAAATTGTTTAACTCATTTGGTTTCCGAGAAATATCCAAATAACCAAACTGTCGAGTCGTACTACTGAGAAAAAAAATTTGCGAAAAATTAAAATCTCTCTGCTGTACCAGTTTGTACTAGGTTTGTACCGCGTTGTACCGTATGAAGAAATTGTTTAACTCATTTGGTTTCCGAGAAATATCCAAATAACCAAACTATTGAGTCGTACTACAGAGAAAAAATATTTACGAAAAATTAAAATCTCTCTGCTGTACCAGTTTGTACTAGGTTTGTACCGCGTTGTACCGTTTGAAGAAATTGTTTAACTCATTTGGTTTCCGAGAAATATCCAAATAACCAAACTGTCGAGTCGTACTACTGAGAAAAAATATTTGCGAATAATTAAAATCTCTCTGCTGTACCAGTTTGTACTAGGTTTGTACCGCGTTGTACCGTATGAAGAAATTGTTTAACTCATTTGGTTTCCGAGAAATATCCAAATAACCAAACTATTGAGTCGTACTACAGAGAAAAAATATTTACGAAAAATTAAAATCTCTCTGCTGTACCAGTTTGTAGTAGGTTTGTACCGCGTTGTACCGTTTGGAGAAATTATTTAACTCATTTGGTTTCCGAGAAATATCCAAATAACCAAACTGTCGAGTCGTACTACTGAGAAAAAATATTTACGAAAAATTAAAATCTCTCTGCTGTACCAGTTTGTACTAGGTTTGTACCGCGATGTACCGTTTGAAGAAATTGTTTAACTCATTTGGTTTCCGAGAAATATCCAAATAACCAAACTATTGAATCGTACTACAGAGAAAAAATATTTACGAAAAATTAAAATCTCTCTGCTGTACCAGTTTGTACTAGGTTTGTACCGCGATGTACCGTTTGAAGAAATTGTTTAACTCATTTGGTTTCCGAGAAATATCCAAATAACCAAACTATTGAGTCGTACTACAGAGAAAAAATATTTACGAAAAATTAAAATCTCTCTGCTGTACCTGTTTGTACTAGGTTTGTACCGCGTTGTACCGTTCGAAGAAATTGTTTAACTCTTTTGGTGTCCGAGAAATATCCAAATAACCAAACTATTGAGTCGTACTACTGAGAAAAAAAATTTCCCAAAAATTAAAATGTCTCTGCTGTACCAGTTTGTACTAGGTTTGTACCGCGTTGTACCGTTTGAAGAAATTGTTTAACTCATTTGGTTTCCGAGAAATATCCAAATAACCAAACTATTGAGTCGTACTACAGAGAAAAAAAAATTTCCGAAAAATTAAAATCTCTCTGCTGTACCAGTTTGTACTAGGTTTGTGCCGCGTTGTACCGTTTGAAGAAATTGTTTAACTCATTTGGTTTCCGAGAAATATCCAAATAACCAAACTGTCGAGTCGTACTACTGAGAAAAAAAAATTTGCGAAAAATTAAAATCTCTCTGCTGTACCAATTTGTACTAGGTTTGTACCGCGTTGTACCGTTTGAAGAAATTGTTTAACTCATTTGGTTTCCGAGAAATATCCAAATAACCAAACTGTCGAGTCGTACTACTGAGAAAAAAAATTTGCGAAAAATTAAAATCTCTCTGCTGTACCAGTTTGTACTAGGTTTGTACCGCGTTGTACCGTTTGAAGAAATTGTTTAACTCATTTGGTTTCCGAGAAATATCCATATAACCAAACTGTCGAGTCGTACTACTGAGAAAAAATATTTACGAAAAATTAAAATCTCTCTGCTGTACCAGTTTGTACTAGGTTTGTACCGCGTTGTACCGTTCGAAGAAATTGTTTAACTCTTTTGGTTTCCGAGAAATATCCAAATAACCAAACGGTCGAGTCGTACTACAGAGAAAAAAAAATTTCCGAAAAATTAAAATCTCTCTGCTGTACCAGTTTGTACTAGGTTTGTGCCGCGTTGTACCGTTTGAAGAAATTGTTTAACTCATTTGGTTTCCGAGAAATATCCAAATAACCAAACTGTCGAGTCGTACTACTGAGAAAAAAAATTTGCGAAAAATTAAAATCTCTCTGCTGTACCAGTTTGTACTAGGTTTGTACCGCGTTGTACCGTTTGAAGAAATTGTTTAACTCATTTGGTTTCCGAGAAATATCCAAATAACCAAACTGTCGAGTCGTACTACTGAGAAAAAAAATTTGCGAAAAATTAAAATCTCTCTGCTGTACCTGTTTGTACTAGGTTTGTACCGCGTTGTACCGTTCGAAGAAATTGTTTAACTCTTTTGGTTTCCGAGAAATATCCAAATAACCAAACGGTCGAGTCGTACTACAGAGAAAAAAAAATTTCCGAAAAATTAAAATCTCTCTGCTGTAACAGTTTGTACTAGGTTTGTGCCGCGTTGTACCGTTTGAAGAAATTGTTTAACTCATTTGGTTTCCGAGAAATATCCAAATAACCAAACTGTCGAGTCGTACTACTGAGAAAAAAAATTTGCGAAAAATTAAAATCTCTCTGCTGTACCAGTTTGTACTAGGTTTGTACCGCGTTGTACCGTTTGAAGAAATTGTTTAACTCATTTGGTTTCCGAGAAATATCCAAATAACCAAACTGTCGAGTCGTACTACTGAGAAAAAAAATTTGCGAAAAATTAAAATGTCTCTGCTGCACCAGTTTGTACTAGGTTTGTACCCCGTTGTACCGTTTGAAGAAATTGTTTAACTCATTTGGTTTCCGAGAAATATCCAAATAACCAAACTATTGAGTCGTACTACAGAGAAAAAAAAATTTCCGAAAAATTAAAATCTCTCTGTTGTACTAGTTTGTACTAGGTTTGTGCCGCGTTGTACCGTTTGAAGAAATTGTTTAACTCATTTGGTTTCCGAGAAATATCCAAATAACCAAACTGTCGAGTCGTACTACTGAGAAAAAATATTTACGAATAATTAAAATCTCTCTGCTGTACCAGTTTGTACTAGGTTTGTTCCGCGTTGTACCGTATGAAGAAATTGTTTAACTCATTTGGTTTCCGAGAAATATCCAAATAACCAAACTATTGAGTCGTACTACAGAGAAAAAATATTTACGAAAAATTAAAATCTCTCTGCTGTACCTGTTTGTACTAGGTTTGTACCGCGTTGTACCGTTTGAAGAAATTGTTTAACTCATTTGGTTTCCGAGAAATATCCAAATAACCAAACTATTGAGTCGTACTACTGAGAAAAAATATTTACGGAAAATTAAAATCTCTCTGCTGTACCTGTTTGTACTAGGTTTGTACCGCGTTGTACCGTTTGAAGAAATTGTTTAACTCATTTGGTTTCCGAGAAATATCCAAATAACCAAACTATTGAGTCGTACTACTGAGAAAAATATTTGCGAAAAATTAAAATCTCTCTGCTGTACCAGTTTGTACTAGGTTTGTACCGCATTGTACAGTTTGAAGAAATTGTTTAACTCATTTGGTTTCCGTGAAATATCCAAATAACCAAACTGTCGAGTCGTACTACTGAGAAGAAAAATTTGCGAAAAATTAAAATGTCTCTGTTGTACTAGTTTGTACTAGGTTTGTGCCGCGTTGTACCGTTTGAAGAAATTGTTTAACTCATTTGGTTTCCGAGAAATATCCAAATAACCAAACTGTCGAGTCGTACTACTGAGAAAAAATATTTACGAAAAATTAAAATCTCTCTGCTGTACCAGTTTGTACTAGGTTTGTACCGCGTTGTACCGTTTGAAGAAATTGTTTAACTCATTTGGTTTCCGAGAAATATCCAAATAACCAAACTATTGAGTCGTACTACTGAGAAAAAAATTTGCGAAAAATTAAAATCTCTCTGCTGTACCAGTTTGTACTAGGTTTGTACCGCGATGTACCGTTTGAAGAAATTGTTTAACTCATTTGGTTTCCGAGAAATATCCAAATAACCAAACTGTCGAGTCGTACTACTGAGAAAAAATATTTACGAATAATTAAAATCTCTCTGCTGTACCAGTTTGTACTAGGTTTGTACCGCGTTGTACCGTTTGAAGAAATTGTTTAACTCATTTGGTTTCCGAGAAACATCCAAATAACCAAACTATTGAGTCGTACTACAGAGAAAAAAAAATTTCCGAAAAATTAAAATCTCTCTGCTGTACCAGTTTGTACTAGGTTTGTGCCGCGTTGTACCGTTTGAAGAAATTGTTTAACTCATTTGGTTTCCGAGAAATATCCAAATAACCAAACTGTTGAGTCGTACTACTGAGAAAAAATATTTACGAAAAATTAAAATCTCTCTGCTGTACCAGTTTGTACTAGGTTTGTACCCCGTTGTACCGTTTGAAGAAATTGTTTAACTCATTTGGTTTCCGAGAAATATCCAAATAACCAAACTGTCGAGTCGTACTACTGAGAAAAAATATTTACGAAAAATTAAAATCTCTCTGCTGTACCAGTTTGTACTAGGTTTGTACCGCGTTGTACCGTTTGAAGAAATTGTTTAACTCATTTGGTTTCCGAGAAATATCCAAATAACCAAACTGTCGAGTCGTACTACTGAGAAGAAAAATTTGCGAAAAATTAAAATGTCTCTGCTGTACCAGTTTTGACTAGGTTTGTACCGCGTTGTACCGTTCGAAGAAATTGTTTAACTCTTTTGGTTTCCGAGAAATATCCAAATAACCAAACTGTCGAGTCGTACTACTGAGAAGAAAAATTTGCGAAAAATTAAAATGTCTCTGCTGTACCAGTTTTGACTAGGTTTGTACCGCGTTGTACCGTTCGAAGAAATTGTTTAACTCATTTGGTTTCCGAGAAATATCCAAATAACCAAACTGTCGAGTCGTACTACTGAGAAAATAAATTTGCGAAAAATTAAAATGTCTCTGCTGTACCAGTTTGTACTAGGTTTGTACCGCGTTGTACCGTTCGAAGAAATTGTTTAACTCTTTTGGTGTCCGAGAAATATCGAAATAACCAAACTGTCGAGTCGTACTACTGAGAAAAAAATTTGCGAAAAATTAAAATCTCTCTGCTGTACCAGTTTGTACTAGGTTTGTACCGCGTTGTACAGTTTGAAGAAATTGTTTAACTCATTTGGTTTCCGAGAAATATCCAAATAACCAAACTGTCGAGTCGTACTACTGAGAAAAAATATTTACGAAAAATTAAAATCTCTCTGCTGTACCAGTTTGTACTAGGTTTGTACCGCGTTGTACCGTTTGAAGAAATTGTTTAACTCATTTGGTTTCCGAGAAATATCCAAATAACCAAACTGTCGAGTCGTACTACTGAGAAAAAATATTTACGAAAAATTAAAATGTCTCTGCTGTACCAGTTTGTACTAGGTTTGTACCGCGTTGTACCGTTCGAAGAAATTGTTTAACTCATTTGGTTTCCGAGAAATATCCAAATAACCAAACTATTGAGTCGTACTACTGAGAAAAAAAATTTCCGAAAAATTAAAATCTCTCTGCTGTACCAGTTTGTACTAGGTTTGTGCCGCGTTGTACCGTTTGAAGAAATTGTTTAACTCATTTGGTTTCCGAGAAATATCCAAATAACCAAACTGTCGAGTCGTACTACTGAGAAAAAATATTTACGAAAAATTAAAATCTCTCTGCTGTACCAGTTTGTACTAGGTTTGTACCGCGTTGTACCGTTTGAAGAAATTGTTTAACTCATTTGGTTTCCGAGAAATATCCAAATAACCAAACTGTCGAGTCGTACTACTGAGAAAAAATATTTACGAAGAATTAAAATCTCTCTGCTGTACCAGTTTGTACTAGGTTTGTACCGCGTTGTACAGTTTGAAGAAATTGTTTAACTCATTTGGTTTCCGTGAAATATCCAAATAACCAAACTGTCGAGTCGTACTACTGAGAAAAAAATTTGCGAAAAATTAAAATCTCTCTGCTGTACCAGTTTGTAGTAGGTTTGTACCGCGTTGTACCGTTTGGAGAAATTATTTAACTCATTTGGTTTCCGAGAAATATCCAAATAACCAAACTGTCGAGTCGTACTACTGAGAAAAAATATTTACGAAAAATTAAAATCTCTCTGCTGTACCAGTTTGTACTAGGTTTGTACCGCGATGTACCGTTTGAAGAAATTGTTTAACTCATTTGGTTTCCGAGAAATATCCAAATAACCAAACTGTCGAGTCGTACTACTGAGAAAAAAAATTTGCGAAAAATTAAAATCTCTCTGCTGTACCAGTTTGTACTAGGTTTGTGCCGCGTTGTACCGTTTGAAGAAATTGTTTAACTCATTTGGTTTCCGAGAAATATCCAAATAACCAAACTGTCGAGTCGTACTACTGAGAAAAAATATTTACGAAAAATTAAAATCTCTCTGCTGTACCAGTTTTGACTAGGTTTGTACCGCGTTGTACCGTTCGAAGAAATTGTTTACCTCATTTGGTTTCCGAGAAATATCCAAATAACCAAACTATTGAGTCGTACTACTGAGAATAAAAAATTTCCGAAAAATTAAAATCTCTCTGCTGTACCAGTTTGTACTAGGTTTGTACCGCGTTGTACAGTTTGAAGAAATTGTTTAACTCATTTGGTTTCCGAGAAATATCCAAATAACCAAACTGTCGAGTCGTACTACTGAGAAAATAAATTTGCGAAAAATTAAAATGTCTCTGCTGTACCAGTTTGTAGTAGGTTTGTACCGCGTTGTACCGTTTGGAGAAATTATTTAACTCATTTGGTTTCCGAGAAATATCCAAATAACCAAACTGTCGAGTCGTACTACTGAGAAAAAATATTTACGAAAAATTAAAATCTCTCTGCTGTACCAGTTTGTACTAGGTTTGTACCGCGTTGTACCGTTTGAAGAAATTGTTTAACTCATTTGGTTTCCGAGAAATATCCAAATAACCAAACTGTCGAGTCGTACTACTGAGAAAAAAAATTTGCGAAAAATTAAAATCTCTCTGCTGTACCAGTTTGTACTACGTTTGTACCGCGTTGTACCGTTTGAAGAAATTGTTTAACTCATTTGGTTTCCGAGAAATATCCAAATAACCAAACTGTCGAGTCGTACTACTGAGAAAAAAAATTTGCGAAAAATTAAAATGTCTCTGCTGCACCAGTTTGTACTAGGTTTGTACCCCGTTGTACCGTTTGAATAAATTGTTTAACTCATTTGGTTTCCGAGAAATATCCAAATAACCAAACTGTCGAGTCGTACTACTGAGAAAAAATATTTACGAAAAATTAAAATCTATCTGCTGTACCAGTTTGTACTAGGTTTGTACCGCGATGTACCGTTTGAAGAAATTGTTTAACTCATTTGGTTTCCGAGAAATATCCAAATAACCAAACTGTCGAGTCGTACTACTGAGAAAAAATATTTACGAATAATTAAAATCTCTCTGCTGTACCAGTTTGTACTAGGTTTGTACCGCGTTGTACCGAATGAAGAAATTGTTTAACTCATTTGGTTTCCGAGAAATATCCAAATAACCAAACTATTGAGTCGTACTACAGAGAAAAAATATTTACGAAAAATTAAAATCTCTCTGCTGTACCTGTTTGTACTAGGTTTGTACCGCGTTGTACCGTTCGAAGAAATTGTTTAACTCTTTTGGTTTCCGAGAAATATCCAAATAACCAAACGGTCGAGTCGTACTACAGAGAAAAAAAAATTTCCGAAAAATTAAAATCTCTCTGCTGTACCAGTTTGTACTAGGTTTGTGCCGCGTTGTACCGTTTGAAGAAATTGTTTAACTCATTTGGTTTCCGAGAAATATCCAAATAACCAAACTGTCGAGTCGTACTACTGAGAAAAAAAATTTACGAAAAATTAAAATCTCTCTGCTGTACCAGTTTGTACTAGGTTTGTACCGCGTTGTACCGTATGAAGAAATTGTTTAACTCATTTGGTTTCCGAGAAATATCCAAATAACCAAACTGTCGAGTCGTACTACTGAGAAAAAATATTTACGAAAAATTAAAATCTCTCTGCTGTACCAGTTTTGACTAGGTTTGTACCGCGTTGTACCGTTCGAAGAAATTGTTTACCTCATTTGGTTTCCGAGAAATATCCAAATAACCAAACTATTGAGTCGTACTACTGAGAATAAAAAATTTCCGAAAAATTAAAATCTCTCTGCTGTACCAGTTTGTACTAGGTTTGTACCGCGTTGTACAGTTTGAAGAAATTGTTTAACTCATTTGGTTTCCGAGAAATATCCAAATAACCAAACTGTCGAGTCGTACTACTGAGAAAATAAATTTGCGAAAAATTAAAATGTCTCTGCTGTACCAGTTTGTACTAGGTTTGTACCGCGTTGTACCGTTCGAAGAAATTGTTTAACTCTTTTGGTGACCGAGAAATATCGAAATAACCAAACTGTCGAGTCGTACTACTGAGAAAAAAATTTGCGAAAAATTAAAATCTCTCTGCTGTACCAGTTTGTACTAGGTTTGTACCGCGTTGTACAGTTTGAAGAAATTGTTTAACTCATTTGGTTTCCGTGAAATATCCAAATAACCAAACTGTCGAGTCGTACTACTGAGAAAAAAATTTGCGAAAAATTAAAATCTCTCTGCTGTACCAGTTTGTAGTAGGTTTGTACCGCGTTGTACCGTTTGGAGAAATTATTTAACTCATTTGGTTTCCGAGAAATATCCAAATAACCAAACTGTCGAGTCGTACTACTGAGAAAAAATATTTACGAAAAATTAAAATCTCTCTGCTGTACCAGTTTGTACTAGGTTTGTACCGCGATGTACCGTTTGAAGAAATTGTTTAACTCATTTGGTTTCCGAGAAATATCCAAATAACCAAACTGTCGAGTCGTACTACTGAGAAAAAAAATTTGCGAAAAATTAAAATCTCTCTGCTGTACCAGTTTGTACTAGGTTTGTACCGCGTTGTACCGTTTGAAGAAATTGTTTAACTCATTTGGTTTCCGAGAAATATCCAAATAACCAAACTGTCGAGTCGTACTACTGAGAAAAAAAATTTGCGAAAAATTAAAATGTCTCTGCTGCACCAGTTTGTACTAGGTTTGTACCCCGTTGTACCGTTTGAAGAAATTGTTTAACTCATTTGGTTTCCGAGAAATATCCAAATAACCAAACTGTCGAGTCGTACTACTGAGAAAAAATATTTACGAAAAATTAAAATCTATCTGCTGTACCAGTTTGTACTAGGTTTGTACCGCGATGTACCGTTTGAAGAAATTGTTTAACTCATTTGGTTTCCGAGAAATATCCAAATAACCAAACTGTCGAGTCGTACTACTGAGAAAAAATATTTACGAATAATTAAAATCTCTCTGCTGTACCAGTTTGTACTAGGTTTGTACCGCGTTGTACCGTATGAAGAAATTGTTTAACTCATTTGGTTTCCGAGAAATATCCAAATAACCAAACTATTGAGTCGTACTACAGAGAAAAAATATTTACGAAAAATTAAAATCTCTCTGCTGTACCTGTTTGTACTAGGTTTGTACCGCGTTGTACCGTTCGAAGAAATTGTTTAACTCTTTTGGTTTCCGAGAAATATCCAAATAACCAAACGGTCGAGTCGTACTACAGAGAAAAAAAAATTTCCGAAAAATTAAAATCTCTCTGCTGTACCAGTTTGTACTAGGTTTGTGCCGCGTTGTACCGTTTGAAGAAATTGTTTAACTCATTTGGTTTCCGAGAAATATCCAAATAACCAAACTGTCGAGTCGTACTACTGAGAAAAAAAATTTGCGAAAAATTAAAATCTCTCTGCTGTACCAGTTTGTACTAGGTTTGTACCGCGTTGTACCGTTTGAAGAAATTGTTTAACTCATTTGGTTTCCGAGAAATATCCAAATAACCAAACTGTCGAGTCGTACTACTGAGAAAAAAAATTTGCGAAAAATTAAAATCTCTCTGCTGTACCAGTTTGTACTAGGTTTGTACCGCGTTGTACCGTATGAAGAAATTGTTTAACTCATTTGGTTTCCGAGAAATATCCAAATAACCAAACTATTGAGTCGTACTACAGAGAAAAAATATTTACGAAAAATTAAAATCTCTCTGCTGTACCAGTTTGTACTAGGTTTGTACCGCGATGTACCGTTTGAAGAAATTGTTTAACTCATTTGGTTTCCGAGAAATATCCAAATAACCAAACTGTCGAGTCGTACTACTGAGAAAAAATATTTGCGAATAATTAAAATCTCTCTGCTGTACCAGTTTGTACTAGGTTTGTACCGCGTTGTACCGTATGAAGAAATTGTTTAACTCATTTGGTTTCCGAGAAATATCCAAATAACCAAACTATTGAGTCGTACTACAGAGAAAAAATATTTACGAAAAATTAAAATCTCTCTGCTGTACCAGTTTGTAGTAGGTTTGTACCGCGTTGTACCGTTTGGAGAAATTATTTAACTCATTTGGTTTCCGAGAAATATCCAAATAACCAAACTGTCGAGTCGTACTACTGAGAAAAAATATTTACGAAAAATTAAAATCTCTCTGCTGTACCAGTTTGTACTAGGTTTGTACCGCGATGTACCGTTTGAAGAAATTGTTTAACTCATTTGGTTTCCGAGAAATATCCAAATAACCAAACTATTGAATCGTACTACAGAGAAAAAATATTTACGAAAAATTAAAATCTCTCTGCTGTACCAGTTTGTACTAGGTTTGTACCGCGATGTACCGTTTGAAGAAATTGTTTAACTCATTTGGTTTCCGAGAAATATCCAAATAACCAAACTGTCGAGTCGTACTACTGAGAAAAAATATTTACGAATAATTAAAATCTCTCTGCTGTACCAGTTTGTACTAGGTTTGTACCGCGTTGTACCGTATGAAGAAATTGTTTAACTCATTTGGTTTCCGAGAAATATCCAAATAACCAAACTGTCGAGTCGTACTACTGAGAAAAAATATTTACGAAAAATTAAAATCTATCTGCTGTACCAGTTTGTACTAGGTTTGTACCGCGATGTACCGTTTGAAGAAATTGTTTAACTCATTTGGTTTCCGAGAAATATCCAAATAACCAAACTGTCGAGTCGTACTACTGAGAAAAAATATTTACGAATAATTAAAATCTCTCTGCTGTACCAGTTTGTACTAGGTTTGTACCGCGTTGTACCGTATGAAGAAATTGTTTAACTCATTTGGTTTCCGAGAAATATCCAAATAACCAAACTATTGAGTCGTACTACAGAGAAAAAATATTTACGAAAAATTAAAATCTCTCTGCTGTACCTGTTTGTACTAGGTTTGTACCGCGTTGTACCGTTCGAAGAAATTGTTTAACTCTTTTGGTTTCCGAGAAATATCCAAATAACCAAACGGTCGAGTCGTACTACAGAGAAAAAAAAATTTCCGAAAAATTAAAATCTCTCTGCTGTACCAGTTTGTACTAGGTTTGTGCCGCGTTGTACCGTTTGAAGAAATTGTTTAACTCATTTGGTTTCCGAGAAATATCCAAATAACCAAACTGTCGAGTCGTACTACTGAGAAAAAAAATTTGCGAAAAATTAAAATCTCTCTGCTGTACCAGTTTGTACTAGGTTTGTACCGCGTTGTACCGTTTGAAGAAATTGTTTAACTCATTTGGTTTCCGAGAAATATCCAAATAACCAAACTGTCGAGTCGTACTACTGAGAAAAAATATTTACGAAAAAATAAAATCTCTCTGCTGTACCAGTTTTGACTAGGTTTGTACCGC